>OY796659.1:56619202-57819202 GCA_963680705.1 Rhagium mordax | reverse complement strand
CAGATTTAAAGATATAATAAATGAGAAGTCTAGTTGGATAGTTCAATTAAATGAACAAAAAATATGAAAAAATCTACTAACTAACAGAGAAATAATGAAATAATATTGAGAAATTCCGTCATGAATTTCCATTTTTTTACCTTCATTAAATATTTATCTACCAAACGTCATCGAAATACAGCTTATCAAATAACTGATTACGCCCACAGGTATTTTTCAAATCTCGTTATCGATTTTCTTCTTCATCAGTTTCTTTATATAATTTCCTTATAAGAGAGGAAAAAAAACAGTTTGCTTTAATTAAATTTATCTTGTTAATGTTTGCAGAATTTGTCATTACCCATGTTTCTGTTTGCTATAACCACGAAAAACGCTCAGTTTATATGATGCTACACACCCCAGTCTCTGCGTGGCGCTTTCCTGTCTGAAGCACTCCTCTTTGCGGATTTATTAGGTTGGAGTAGCTGTGCAGCACTCAAATTTAGACTTAATTATGTATACGCCAAGCGGCTATATCACAAGCAAATTAATAGCACCTCAGGAGACCGGTTAAAGTTATAAGAAAGAATCGAGTAATGGATTGTGAATTCTGTGAGAAACTGGTTTATTTGAAAAGATCCAGAGATCTTAATTTAAATCTACTCCTTTTAATGTTCAACTTTAATTTGTGATGTGTGGATTTTTTCTGGTAGATTTTTATATTGTTTGGATCATTTAACTAAAGTAGAGACCATTAAAATATTTCCTTGACTTTTTATTATGCAATTGGAATTTAGCAATAGTCAGGTATCGCTTACGACGAGTCTTGAATACTGTAGACAAGAAGATTGATTAAGAAGGGCCTCTTCAAAAGAGAGAAACTTGAGGAAATTAATACTGATATTCCGAGGTATACAGCTACAGATGTGGGGAAAAGTAAAATTTCTGAAGTTGTCATAGACTAAGTTAACTTGGAACCAAGCCTGGGTAGGATTATACAAAAATCAACATTACTAGCGACATGCAGATGAGCTAACGGAGGAACATGGGGTTACAGATCTGCTATGTAGCAATGACTTTATACCAGAGTAATAAAGATCTACCAATTCATAATATGCTGTCTTAATCTGATGGTTTAAGACAACTCAAATAACTGCACCTAAAAGCTAAAACGCGTACAATCACTGGCTTGCAGATGATTTGGCATCTAAAATAACTTTTACAAACTTATCGACATCATTGTTAAGTCGTCTACAATTTCATATTTAGACACCATAGATAGGTTGTCTAGTTCTACAAAGTATTGACGTTGAATCCTACCTTTTCAGCTTTATTTAAGATGTGTCATTGCCATTTAAAACTAACCGTAAATTTTAGAAATGTTCCTTATATTCTACATAAAAGTTTATGGTGCTGCTATCATCGAAATTATATTACGTTTCTTTCTGACCTGCTTCTACATAAATTTATTACATACACAAATTTATAGTCATACCATTTAATGGAAATCGCATTTGTATTTGAAAATATTTTTAATACTAGCGTCAAAGCAACAATAGTAATTGTTTTGGGATTGTTGGATAATAAATTGAATTTTAAAATCTACAAAAACAACATTTCAAACAAAGCATGAAAAATTGTAGGTTTAGGTTAAAAATCATTTCAACAGAATTTAAACCGCTCTCGTCTTTACTCTATATTGTGAAGTGCAACTGTTATTTGATATCTGTTTAATGTAAAACATATTGACATCCTGGGTGAAAATAAAACTATTGCAAATGTTATCGACGTAACATTTATTTAAATTCGCACCCACTATTTTTCCTGTGTAAAAAAGTTATATATTTGAGGGTTGCTTCCATAAATTTGTTTAATTTGTATGAAACCTCTACCACCCTTTTGTAATCAATCGTCACCTGACTATAATAATTTATATTCTCCCTAAATCGAACTTAAATAATGCATGAATTCAGTGCGTGTGCGCCAATTATTATCGAAAGTAATTACTGGCAGAACAATAAATTCTTTACTATAGTAATTTTATTGTTTAAATATTTAGCGTATTTAGTTAATATAAATATTTGCTTATAATACTAATTTGTTTTCCATTATTATGATATACTGGGTGGGACAATAGGAATTACGACCTTAGATTTTCGCTTCTAACATTTTTTGTAAGTATTTACTTGATTTTTTTTATGTTGGGTTTAAATGAAAGCTGAGATCTTACCAATTACATTCATGTAGTCAGTTTTTGCCAAATAATAAAATTACAAATGGCGGACGTTTCTGTTCACATTGGCATAGTACATATTATTATTATTCTGTTAGTTTAAGGATGGTCTAATATCGAGTTTTTCGTCGATAAACGAATTAGGTTAACTCCTTATCTCTTCGATTGTATGATTATATAAATTGATTTTCACAATAAGTGTTCTAATAATCGAAAATGTGAGCCAATTTCAGTTGATCCCATCTTCCGAAATATAGACTTAGGCTGAGGTTCAATTAATTCCAGGATGCATAAATCTGCAACAGTGCGAGCTCCGTACGTCCATGATAGCTTATTTCTGCCCACTGTTATGTTACATGCTTCTGGGTTCATAGTTTTCTTAAGGTGTGTTTTAGTTACCTTGCTATAAACCATCACACGACCACACTAATAAAGGGTGAATCAACACTCATCATGGGATTCACTGTATATTCTACTTATCTATCTATTGGGATAATCATCTTGACTCAACTCATTTAAAAAAAACCGCTACATTTTTACATTTTGTCTCTAAAGGAACTCTGATGAAATGAAATATTCAAATTATTTAACGTTGATAGTAAAGTTTTTTGATATTCCTACAACATTCATTTCATTTAAAAAAAAAAACAATAATTATTTCACGCATGGGATTCATTTTCTTCAGGAGTCCTTAGATAATCGTATAATACTTCTCTTTGCAATTTGCAATAATTTATTTTGCATAATTTTTTTGTGGAGAGGAAAATTTAAAAATCATAATTAAAAAGAATCAGCAAACATTATGTCTTTTGTCATTTTTTTAAATGAATCCACCAAATTCCGAAAAAAATATGTTTGAACAACCATAAATTTGCAAATAAGTCCTGAGATAGGAATTCTAGGGTCAATTTCTAGAAACCACTACTGCAATTTTTGCAAGTTTTAAGTAGTCTACTAATAGTAGGTACTAATCATAAACCGATTTCTTACGGCCCTCTGCAAAAATTCCAACCATAAAAAGCTATGCTTAATAACGAAATAAGGAATTCGAATTTAAAACACGTACATCACTTGTTGTCTTATTCCTAGACTCTCCGAACTTCTTTATTATGCTGGATAGTACAATAACTACATGTTAGGTACGAAGATTATCATCAGAATGCCGCAGTGAGCGGATTATACCAGTAATGTTGGTCTCTGAAATTTCATCCCGCCCCGTAATACATGATCTTACTCCATTTTTAATATCTACTTATTACTTTACTATTTTTCTTATTTCGAACTACCTATATACTTATACAAAAATTAACCGTCTATTTCTTCGAGCACATTCATAAGAACCTCATAAAATATGAAAAAAGCACATCTTGGTTTTTATTGGACTTATTTAAATTAAACATTAAAAACACCCCTGTCATAACCTTTCGCATGCGTCTCCTTAAGCAATATTTCATTTTGAACAAACACGGTTTTTGAACATTATACATCTCATACTTGGTCTACAGATTATCGTTGTCTTTTTGCGGAGTAAACGATTAAACTACCCCTGCAAGGATAGGTAATTCGACGTTGTCTTAAAAAAAAAACACATCAAGAGGATCAATACAATGTAAAGAATATTTTAAGGAAAATTCTTATAATACCTTGTAGTAAATACATAATAATGAAAATAAAAAATACAAGCATCTAACCAATTAAGCAGTTTTGGTCCTAAATAATTTTTGGATTTATTTGCAGCTAATTGTTCCCAAAAGGGTACATGAAGGCCATTTTATACCTAGTGTTTCTTAATTAAGGTTAAAATTATGTTGGTTTTTGACAACATATACTCACAACTCAGACATAAATGAAATCACCGTCAATGTTTTATATTCGACAAATATATTTCTGTAAGTTTGACCAGTGGACACATTCGCCATTTTGCGTATGATACGATTTTGTGACATAAAAATCGCTTGTAATAGGGTGAAGAAGCAGACACTATACCATATTGCGACTCTAATTGTGCATAGTTAGATTAATTAATTATTGTTGTTTTCTTAATCAGATTTTTAAAATAGAAAATTTATTGGACTTAAGGTGGAAATATGACTGCAGTGTTCTTTTCAATCAGAATGAATTCCTTAAATACTCATACTACCTGATCGTGACCTTCTTCTGATTTTCTCACTTCACTTCACGACAAGATTGCCGAAACGTTAAGAAATAAAATTTCAATGCGGAAGAGAGTACAAAAACTCTTCTACAAATCATCTGCTTTGGAAAAACCTTTGTTTTTAACATAAAAATAACGCTGAGAGTAACACTGAACTAAATAATCATATTTTCTCATTAATCTACATATAGTTTCGAAAAAGAAAATGTTTTAAATGTAGTTAATTTGATTAATTTTTTAATGAAATTTCATATTTGTATTTTCATAGATAGTCCCAAGCGGTACATTTAAGATTTTACATTACTATATACTTTCTTTGAAATACAATTAAAACTTATAAGTCAAAATGTTTGTTTTTGAATCAATTTCTAATAATATTTTTTGTTACAGGTATTTGATGGCATTTCAATTGGGTGGTGAGTTTAAGAATAATTCTAAATTGCTTGTACAAACAAATATAATACAATAAGTACACATGAATAGACGATCCTACGATGTCTATTATTATTATTATTACCATAATTACTTCAGTTACCGAAAATCAAGCAAAAATATACGTGATTTAACCCAATACTTCAACTTAAACATATCTTGGAGAACTCATGTGCTACAGTTAAGCTGATATAATGCTAGTGTCATGAAGTTACATTGAGTTTCATTCTGATGTTGTCTGGCATGTTAACGAAGAATGTAAAACTGATTAATAACTGAGGAAACTTAAAATAATACTTCACAAGACAACTTTTCGTGGAAATTTAATTTTGCAAATCAGAAAACTATTTTTCCTTTTTGCAGGTATCTTTTAGAAGACGGATATACAACAAAACAACACTAATTCAGGGAATATTAATGTATTTTACGGTAATTACTTTAAACGTCTTTTATTTATGACTGGTGAGATAATGAAATTCATTCGCCAGAAAGAACTCTTTCCTGAGAACTTGGAAATAAAGGAAATAATAGATGTGAGTTAATTAAAAAGTTAGCTGCTGCAAAGTCATATTACTATATGATTTGTGATTTCATAGAATTTGCCCACGCCTTAAAATAAAGTACAATTATTATAAGAAGGCCCATTTTTATTTCCTTTAAACTTATATTGAAGTCCGAAGAATCATATTTAACTTATTAATTAATGGATGGAAAAGTCTATATGTGAGATAATGAAATTCTATATTTTTTTTTATATAAGTTAGGCATCTATAAACAAAAATATTCATTTCAGAATTATATAATTAAAATATTAGTTAAATTATACGACCTATTTTCCTCCCCTCTATACTAAGTACATAGTATATAGACATTATAAACATTCATAAAATATTCAGTACTACAAACCGCTAATTTATTAAAAGAACAACGTTAACGTTATTTGTTTTTCTATTTACAGCGTTTGGATAAACTGTAATTGCTGCAGGCTGTAAAATATTCACTAGTCATTGTACAAACACAATGGCATGGAAACTGATGAAAGTGACAGTGTATTCATAACAACTTTTCTTTTCAGTATGTATGTATGGTCTGTTGAACCGTTGACAATGTCAATACATGTTACTCTTTTGTACCGCTTTTGATTTAATTGGATGGTGAATAATAGTACGCAGGTTGAAACAAAGGCGACGCTTTTTCAAAACGTGCCACTTATATTGATATGTTTCATTAATTTCCTATAAATTGATGGTAATTAAAATTTATTCCTCAAAAGCTAACGAGGGTTATTAATTAATTATTGTTTCTCATTGTATAATGTACCTATATAGCGTCTCAGAATTTTGAACGTTTTGTTACGCATAAATAATGATTGTAGATTTTTTAATTAAAGTTGAACACTTTCTTCTCAGTTTCACATTATAATCAATAGGGCTAGTAATACATCAGTGTTAGTAATATATCAATAGTTTCAACTCAGGTTATTCTTCCAGAACACTTAAATTTGTAGAGAAAGTCTTTGATAAAGTTCTACGTAAAATGAACGGTTAAAGTGAACATTTGATATCCAGAAGTACTATTTGGCACCATAAGATGGATACTTCTGTAGATTTCTACAGCTATAAGCTTGAAATGTCTTAATTGCATCGTTCCATATGAGGAACATCAGTGCGGCACATTTTTTATGGAAGTCGTATGATTAATTGAACAGACTTCTGTGCAATATTATACTGGAAACCAGACCTAATCACAATAAAGCTTCAAGTATTTCGGTATTTGAAAATGGTTGTAATTAAATTAAATAACATACGTAATATGGTAATATGGCCATTATTTACGAAGAGACTTTGTGTGGAAGGTGACTAAACATTTACAAACAGTATTCGACCACGCTGAGATTGGTTTTCCCTTTAGAAAGATATCCAGTGGTACTTCAACAGTCGAATCCACCACCTTAGAGAGAGAAATGTTACATATAATAATACACATATTCACCATTATTCATTTTCGAACAGATTATTCCTCAATTATTGCTCGGTAATAGTTGGTAACAAAATATACATATAGAAACATTTAAAAACCAGACGCTGAACATTCGTCGCTATTCAAATGAATAATAGCACGTAAATTGCAAGCAAAGAGGTCAATTCAGTATACATAAACAGGTCGTCTAAAGGAGAATGGGTAGAGGAACTTAAATTCAGTGTACAATATATCAATACCGGCCATTTATCACATAAAGTAATACAAAGCCAGATAGATGTACCGACAATCTAAAGGGTCTATTAAGACCGCATGAATGGAATTACACTGTATTAAGTGATGTATCTCACTTTCGTTTGAAGTGACAAGAGTGCACTAAGCTTTCATTTGAATAGTAAATCGAATGAAATCTCTGAATCCGGTACGAACTACTAGACTTGTAACACTGACGTGGTTTCCACAAACACCAAAACACTAACACTGTATTCAACGTGTGTTTTGCCACCCAAGTTTGTATTATTCGCAGACGACACCACGTTAAGTGCTACAGTCACATCAAAGGTTTCAGCTCCCTCCAGAGAAGATTATAGTCATTTGTAAAATATTTTAATAATTTTCCGTAAGCTACATTTGAATTTTATTATCACAGAATTAATACACTACCAGAAATTTGCCATGAGTTTCATGATGGATAATTTCTTATATGTGTTGTTAGTTAACTCTTCAGGAATTCTACTGTGCTACTAATTAGGTACAGCATTGATGTTGGGGGTTTATTCCAAAAATTTGGAGTGAACCTGCAATAGAAGCAACTTACAGTTAGATCTAACTCTAGCCTCATTTTTTCTTAATATTGTTCTTCTTGGTTCACTTTTTTATTTCTGTTAGAGCAAATCAGCAAATATAAAGTTTTATAACACATGTGTAGGTATTGTCAAGTATTCTGAGTAAATAAAATAAATTAAATACTCCTTAAAAAATTAAATGAATATAAAAAATTGTCAAAATAAAACTTTTCTCTGAATTCAAAATCAGCGAAACACTTACATAAGAAAATTGAATGTTTATAACTAAATAACTTTAAAGGATACCAGTTTTGGGAAATTTATCTTCTTATTGGAAACACCTGTAAATGGACAGCTAGGAGGTAATTCACATAAATGAGGCTCGTCCAATCTAAAATAAAGAAAAAAACCACAAAATTAATCAATAAAATAATCTTAACTTAAGCAAAAGTAATCTTTAATAGTTTAAAAAGTAATCAGTAACAAACAAGTAGTGATTTATAAACAATGAACAAAGTTCTAATTTTATCTAGCGAAAAATCAAACATAGGGATAAGTAGTTTAGATAGATATAAGTAATTAGCATAATGTTTCATATAAAACCAATAGTCTAATGTCAGATAGCTAGACACATTGTAAATTTAGACTCTAAGAAATAATAGTGAAGTGAACTTTAAAACGCAGTGCACACTCGTTGAAATTAACGTGTAGTGAGGAATCGATTCTAGCGAAATATATCGGCATGGGTATCCACAGATCATTATGTAACCAGAATGCTAAAAATTAGACAATTTCTTTGAATAAGATAAATATTTGGGAAAATACATACCAAGAAGACGTATTCCTATCTAGAGTCCTTTGACGAAGGAGATTTTCTGGCAGTACCTTGGAAACATAAACAAAGGAGAGTTGTAATGGCAAGCAGAAGAAGCGTCCCCATGTCCACGTCGCTCCTAAAAAAGAATAAAAATTTAAAGAAAATCGTGGTGAATATATAAAACAACAATTCAAAAGCGGAGGTATGTTCATACCATTTATATTGAACGAGATAATTTGCCGATATTCCCAGGATTTATTAAAATAGACGATGAAAATATCAGGTACCCACCTAATTAATTTGTAATTTCGAATGAGTATCCACAGCTGGCTTGTTTTCATGTAGCATAATTGGACACTCTAGAACAATCCACTTCCAGCAGCCATTTTAGTTTCAATGTCACTGAACTGAGAAATTCAAACCGGTGCGAATACCGTTACAAAGCACGGAATATACTAAATTTTAGAAACTCATGTTTATAAAAATAATTAAAAATGTTGAACTTTTATGTTTAATTAAAAAGACAACACCATTTGTGAAATAGATTAAATGTAGCCTTAAGTTATCGCAGGTTCTTAGTTTATTTATTAATCAATTCAATTTGTCTTTGTCGATAATTCATTGAATAAATGCTGTTAAGTTTAGAGACCTCTATGTTTAATCAGTTCAAATTCAAGTTTTATGCATCACAACCTGATCCAAAGCATTATTTCATTGACAAAGGTGACATATGTATTCCACAGACCACAGGTGTACATGATCGCTGTTTTAACCGTTCAGGTAGTTATAATTACAGGCCACTGCACATTTGGCAGGACCTATATTTGAAAACTAAACAACAGTAAAGTCAATGAACTCAATTTGAATTAAAAAAATCTTTATTGAATCAAAATTAGCAGAATATTGAGTAAGGTAACTTTCCTCTACTAGAAGATCCCTGGAACGCCCTAAAAAGGAAAAGGAGGGGTTTACAGCAAACCCATCAGTAAGTCGTTCGCCTCTAAGTACACACGGTCGTTTATAGAAACAGCGGTTGGAGGTTACACCAGGGGCCAACAAATTCGTGTACTGTAAATATAATATGGGTGGATAATTAAAAGCAATAAGTAAAACAAATTAAATAAATTTAATTCTAAAATAAACTTAAATTACAATATTTCCTAAATAAATTAAATAATAATAATAAATATATACAAAATTAAATTAAAATTCCAATAATAAGAATTTACAAAATTAAAAATAAATCTCAATCTGCCCCTATTACATTACAGTATATCGTTTTCTGCTTACAAGCATGCTATGAAAAAAAAAAAATATTTAGCAGGCGACAAAAGATTAGAACTAATCAATTTATAAAGTGTCAGTGTGTTGTGCAAATTGTTTATTTAGATGTCTTGCTTTGGAATAAAGTTAGTTAGCAGTCGATACTTCGCTGGTGAAAAATACTGTCTTAAAATTTGACCTTTGACTGTGATAAACGTATTCAAGTAGTGAGGCTGATGACTTAGAAATTGAGGGAGTCTTACACAGACATATCTCAAGTTATTTAACATTTTGGGAAATACATGAATACAATAATAATCATCAAAAACAAGGAAGACCTCGAATGACAACAGTAATTTAGGATCATTTCGTTAGATTACGTACTTGTAGTGGATAACAATAAAATTTCACTTAGAGTAGTTCGTAATATTCAAACGACTCAAAATACTGCAAGGAGAGATCTTACGGAACAGGATTTGCATATAAGAATACAAGTAACAGAACTCATCTTAATTGAGTTAAGCGAGACTGCAATTTGACAGAGAACATCTGGTCTGGAACTTTGAGGACTAAGAGCGTATTTTGTTCACGGAAGAATCTAGGTATTATTTACATAACCCAAGCGACAAGGCTAAATGAGCATGTGCCTAATGTAATTCGTACTTTATTTAATGAAGGCTCCTTCGTGGTGGTTTGAGGAGAAATTTTCTTAACAGCAAAAACAGATATTGTTGGGTTACATAAATTCTTTGAATATTAGACGGTGTATTACGGAAATTTTGTCCAAATCCAAAAGAATATTTGTGGAATATTGTTGGCAGACAACTTTAACGTTTAATTTTTATACAGTGCGTTCGTTTCAAAACTTTCCACCCAGAACAATTCGTCATATGAAGTAGACACGGGTTTGAGCAAAATCACGTCGATTTAGTTTTGGAGGGGAACTTGGTGATGGTGAAATTTTGCACTCGGATTATTTTCACCCTTTTTTCCAAACCGATGAAGACGAAAAAGTTATGCTGAAAGACCACAATTTGCATTGCCAACAAGATGAAGCTTCTCCTCATTACGCCCTTTCTGTGAGGCAATGGCTGGTTGGCTGGATGAAATATTTCCCGGGAAATGGATTGGAAGGAGAGGTGCCCAAGAGTGGCCACCAAGATCTTCATTAAGGCCACTTGATTTCTTTCTTTGGGGATAACTAAGAACTGTACTTTATGAAACTCGACCTGAAGACATTGATTATCTAAAAGTTAGATTAACTCGAGAATGTAGACAGATATCCCGAGAAACGTTTCTAAAAGTCCGGCAAGAATTCGAAAATAGGCTATATTACTGTTTAAAAAAATGGAACTCACTTTCAACGTTTAACAAAATAATTTTCTGATTTTCTGTTTATTTATATTTACTCATTACATAATTAATTTATGCCTTTATCTCAGAAACCGATCGAAAAATTTTTTTCTTTTTGGTATGCAGATAGAAATTTTTAAGCCCTTTAATATGATAGGGAGTGCTATTTAAAATTATAAAATACTTCTGGTACGATCAGATATACTGAAAGTGTAAAAGTTCGAAACTACAGTCTCTAAAGACGTAATGTGTGTTTGTTACGAGTTTCTTGATTTGGATATTAATGTTAACGGTGTTATAAAGGGATACTTCGTTTTGTTTATTAGCTATCGATTTTCTGAAATTTCAAACGATTTCCTTTCTATTATGAATAACCACGAACATTATAAAACAACGTCAACTTCTATTTAATCATTGAAAAGAAACTAGCGATTTTCCACGATAAAAATATTAAATTCAAACAAATCTTTTATACAAACAAATATTTTCTGATTTCCTTAAATCAAATTTATTTTTCAATCAGATATGGTGGAATAAATGTAGCTATAAAGAGCGGCATGTGAAAAAAACAGATGTCCGATAGACATTCGTTTTAACGCCGTCACGCTATAAGTTGCTGGTGCTGAAAATTCAATATATTTAACAAAAGTATTTTCCCTTCACTTGTGAAATATACAGAATGATTTATAAGCAGCATTATAAAGCATCAGTCTGACAAATGTATAGAATTTATTATAATTTTGACGGAATTAACAATAATTACACTATATGGGTACGGTAGCTGAGTGAGTCAATACGTTGATACCTACTTACTTGGTTGTCAAGATCAATGGTTCGACTCCATCCTGAAGCAAACTAATATTTATTTGTGATTTTTTGGAGGTCCCACGAAAATAAATTTTGGAACAAAAATACCTGGTTTAAATTCCAAAGTAGCGAATTTAATCTAAAGTTAAAGTCTCAGATCATGTGCATGATCTGTGAATAGATACTTATAGTATATTGTATGATACCTATATATTTATATGAACAAAAAATTATTAATGAAATAGAAATAGATAAATGAAATGAATTGAATTGAAATGGAACAGTGCAAAAGCATTATATTTTTTACACGTATATTTTGATTAGGAAAATGTACCATAGAGACGTAAGAATAACAGTAGGTATCTGAGTAAACTGGTTTAATAAAATTCACAATATTATGGTCCATCTTTGTTGTGCAATCGCAAGGGATACGTATGAAATACACGGTAGAGACAAATAACGTCCTATTCCAGGTTCTAACGTAACAGATAAGATTTGGCTCACTAAACAGCATTTTTGTGAAAAATATTTTAAAATGATACGCGGTTTGATACAGAGTGAATCAAATGGAACTGCATTATTTCAAGAGGATTCCTTTCATCAATTGCACCGACAAATCGCTTACGAGAAATATATAATTTGTATATTATTTGTCACATATAAGTACTATCACTTTTTCTGTGTTAATTTCTGTATTTAGTTAAACTTTGATAAAACCTTCAATTTGTTGGGGAAAAGTATCCATAATTAGTAGATGTCTAGTAAAGGATATATTTATCTTAGAAGCTTCCACCTTCGATTAAATGAGATCCTGTATCAAGAAACATAGAGAATGATTAATTTACTTTTCACAATTTCCATTTTAGAAGAAGAAATTTCATAACATTTATTGATTATTAAATCGATAATAGAAGAACTTACACTTCTGGGAACATACTGTATATAATTGTTGATGCAGTTTTTGTTAAAATTACTTTGGCGATATCAAGAATTGACGACGACAGTAGGTATGAAAATACTTGAACAACTAAATTATTTTTGTGATAAAGGTGAAATTTTCAAACCAACGCAATACGACAGCTGATCTATTACTTACTTTTCTAGAATATACCTAAACACTAGGAAACAATATTTCTCAAACATTGAAATTAGTCAAATTATTTATTTAAATAAATTACTACATAAATAATATTCTACACATTTCAATTGATCCTCTTAAATTCCAAAGTTTTTGAATCGTAGGTGAAAATGGGTTCAACGATAGGTTGAATATTTTCATACTTCAATTTCGCAGTATAAGCCATATTTTGAGCATCATCTTTGGTTACATAAACAACTCTTTGCAGAAGGCCACTTGGATGATATACGTAATAAACTCCTCTTTCTTCATCCTGTGTCAATTTTTGACTCTGCTCCTCATTGCCTACATTGTTCACATCTTCAGCTTCAATTAATGCTTCAGTAGTTGTTGGCAGCTCTGTAGTTGTGATTTCTGGTTCAGCTGTGGTAGTTGATTCTTCAGGAGGTCCGTATTTCTGAGGTGGTGGACCATATATTTGCTGTGGGAGACGAAATTCGGCACCTGACGGCCTCCATCCTGAATACTGATAAGGAGCAGATTCCACTCGTTGAAACTGTCCTAAAATTCTGTTTTGCGGCTCTGCAGAGACAGCCACTAAAGAGAACAACGCCAGAGCGATCGATTTATACATGTTGTTTGTGCTGTCGAAGAATATACTGATAGGGTTGGCTTATAATTTGCTTTTTATACGATGTCTTGTTCAATGAATAGTTGTCTTTGATATAACACTGACCCGTAAACGTTTGGCATGTTGACAACATATTATTCATATCAGAAATCGAAGGTTTCTTATTCTATGAATTTCAATTAAATATTACTTACCACAACGTCGTCTGTTATTTTTGTTCTATTCCTAAACGCGATTTGAATTTTGAATTTGCTAAATATGCAGACATTTTACAAATTTAATTCATATTTGATATATCAAAAGCGCAACCGCTTAATTCTATTACACTCGGGCAGCAAAATTGAGATTAACGTATCTTTTAAATAGCCTAGTAATCTAATCTAATAATTTATATATTTCTCCATTAATTTTTCATAATAATTCTTATTCAATAACAAATGGTTCTTAATTATATTTTTAAATAAATTAAACTTATTTAGAAATATGCCTAGTTACTAGTCAACCGAGTACTTTTAAGGGTATAATTTTCATCTTATTCTTTATTAAACCCTCTACTACATAATATATTTTCTAAGAGTGGCAAAGGTCAAACCTCAGTGACTTTCCATCAAAGAAATAGACCTCTGTCATTGACATGAACGATATAAAAAATAAAATATTTTGCTGACGTTTCAGATATTAAATAAATTTATTTCCCCTTTTTCAAATTATCTTTATTTGCCAATGACAGAGGAACCTTCCACATTTTTTACTTTTCTAGATAATAAAATTATTGAAATTAAATTGAATGAAACATTGTCATCGTGAGAAAGAATCGACTTTAGAAATAAAAAAATCGAGATTTTAACATATATATATATATATATATATATAATATAATTGTTGGTAGGTTTGTAATTCAGCAACATCAGCCAATTAATAACGGATCAGTTGCGGTAGGAAAAAAATGAAATGAAAAACTAAATTATTTTAAAAAATATCTTCTTATCTATCTGTGACAATAATCCTTTGAGATATTTTAATGAAACTGGAAAGCTGTTAAGTTACAAATTATGCAACCTTTGATGCTTCTGAAGTAATTTTCACATTCTCATTTTTTTGTCATCTGTTCACACATATATGTGAAGTGAAGCAATTATTTTAGAATTTACTTTAGATGGCTTTGTGCTTATAAATTTGAACATATGCTTTTAAATATTTTGTTCATATTTCTTTGTGGGTATTTTTTTCATGCATTTTATATATTTGTAATCCATCGGATAGCTGCGATCCTTGATTCAGCATAATATGGTTTCTGACCTACTTGATGTAACTTGGTACCAGTTTTTTTTAATAGAAACAATTTGAAAATATAATTTGGTTTCTAAACTATTTTTTTGCTATACAGCCGCATTGGTTTAACTTTTAAGATATCTGAAATTTTTCTTCTTATTATTTTTATAATCTGAAACTATATTTTTGTTTTAAACTCTAAACATATTTACCTAAGAACTTAAGGGAATTTACAAATTTTATGATTTTATATTGAGATAACATGTAAATGCCATCATACAATTCTGTGCTAAAATATTTACTTGATGAATTACTATTTTATTAAAATAATAAATAAAATAACCTATTCTATATTTTTATTTAGTTCATCGAAACACATAAAGTGGCTTTATTGCAAGTCATTGTTGATGATTCCAAACAGAGCGACACTAAATTAGAATTCATTTGAAGTTCCATTGGAAGGTCTGATACGAATGATGAATTAAACACTAATTACAGGTCATTGCTGGAGTTTTTAGAATTATGATAGCAGGTTACTAATGAGGTATAGCTTACTCATTCTAAAGAAAATCAATATAATTATTTATATTCTTTTTGCAAACAATTTATTAAATTGGCGAAACATAATGATTAGGTACATTTCAAGAAATTTCTTATAGGAACTTTTACAAAACCGACAAGAAAATAATGAGTTTCTGCAAAGTGTTCAAATTTATGATTATTATATAATATAAAACTTTTATTATTATAGTAGCCCAGTCGTCAGGTACCTTTTACCTGTTAATAATTCATGGAGTTTTTATTTCTGGTGCATGTAGTAGTGTCAAGTGTCAAAAATTACGTCCATTTTGCGACCTCGAATTCTCTGTGGAAATTTGAAAAACATGCGAGAAAAATCATTATTTTCGAAATATTTCGGTTCTCGTGCGTTTTACGAAAAATATTCTTCTGTACAAAAATGAACATTTTTTCTACGGTCGAATTAAATGGATTTAAAAAAAATTATTAAACAGAATATTACATTAATACAAAATAATCAAATGCCAAACTGACAACTAGAGAAATTGTTACTGTCAAATGCCATCCATAAATAACTGAATAAACTTTCGTTGCCTAGTAACAAACTTACTTTTGCACTAGTGCAAAAAGTTAGTTACTAGTGTGTCTTTGGTGTAAGTAATTTCGAATAAGACTAGAGGAATTAAACCAATTAAAGTTATCCCATGCTAACTATGACTAACCTTTGTAATCGTAAACAATTTAAGAACATGTGGCGTTCAGGTGACATCAGTATAAAATAATGTCAGAAATACTCCAAAGTTCTAATCTGGTACTATTACTTTATACTTATTTATCTATGAACTGACGGATAATATTGTATGTAATGGTTTATGTTCATTTAAAATATAGTAATATTTAATTTGCAACTGTTCGTATAACTTTATACACTGATATTATAGAAGTTAATAATTAGTGTTTTAAAAATTGTTTATGTTTCAATATAGGTACATACGAAAATAATCTAGGAATATTCGATATTCAACTATCAAGTTTCAGCGGGGTGTTCAATTTATGTAAATTTTTACTCAAAATAAATGGTAACAATCTTTTCTAATGGATTTTCTTTAAAGTAAAATAGAAAATTTTCAATATTTTTTTTAAATTACATAAAAAATGCAAATTAAAAGAATTGGAAAAGGAGGCATTTCAATTAATAGTGTATCCATATCGATTATTTATAACAGATCTACATCGTCTTTGTTAGAATAAAATTATTCAAGTCTGCTTGAAGTATTGTTAGGCATGCTGCTTGGAGAGCTGTAAACATTTGTTTAGATTATGTCCATGTGTGTATTTCAACAGAAGGTTACAAGAAAACAAATCTATGCAATAATTTTTACTAGTCGAATTATGAATTTTTCTAGAATATTTCCTTGTGTGTATTTTTAAATAGGTTCTAGCATTAAGTAAAGGAATAAAGTAGGTTTCAAGATTTTAGTATTGTATTTTTTTGCCCATAACTTCAAGATTGTTTTCAATTTTTAGTGATACGGCAAGATATTTGTAACTGCGTAGCCCTAAAAATCCTGAAGCTATTATCAAAACAATTCGAAACCTGTTCGATTTCATCTCTTTTTTTATTCTTTACTGTACTGTAATAAATAAATACGCAAGCAAACAGATAAAGAAACATATAATAATATATTTTTTCGCATTTTGACTAACAATATGCTATTTTACTAAATTCATAATCGTTTAATAAAGTGGCTACTATGTAGAAATGTCACTGTTAAAAACCAGTTTGACAGAATATTGTTTATTTCATAATAATATCTTTAGAACAATTTTCTAAATTGTTTTCAGCAGCAAGACTCATTTTTATAATTATAATATATAACTTCAAATCAATTCGACTCACAAAAATGAAACTTCATAGTTGTTACGTAAATAAACAAAGCCGTGTCAGGTTACTACACAAGTACCTACTATGATATTTTTTAAATTTCAAACAAAACAAATCTCGTAAGAAAAACAGTTTTACTAAACTCATATAGTTTTGAGTTACTCGCTCGCTGCGCTTGCTCGTACTCAAACACTATATTCGGTTAGTAAAACTTTGCTTTTCTAAACTTGTTGTTTAATGTACTATTAAGTTCTATGGCCATTGTTTGACCAGATATGTTACTTGATATAGGTATACGGAACACATATGGTACAATATCTAACTTTAGTTAGTATTTTGTAAAAAATGTATTAATTAATTTCCTGTTAGCGTTGCTGTTACGTGTAGGAATTTATATATTCTTTTTATTAATATTTTTATTAATAGTAAATAATTATACTATCTTCTTGATATTAGTTTATTTTATTATTCCTGGTTACCAAAAAACATATATAAAAACATATGAAAACAATAATAACAATTAGATACTACAGTTGCATTATAATAGTTATTTATTATGTATCAAGGCATTAAAATTTAACTTTCTACCATGAATGGTTTATAATAAACCACATAAGTGATAAAAAGGAACTTTAATGCCGAGGTGCATATTAATTTTTTTTTAATCCAGAAACTGTGAAATTAAGATTAATTATCTCTATATTTTAAATAATTTTAAGTGACATTAAGAAATGTCATAATTATTAAAAATTTTAAGTGACATTAGTACCTAAATGTCATAATTATTTTTAAATGTCAAATCGGAATATTGTAAGAGAATCATTATTTTTAGCAATTATAATAGTGATAATACTATTCTGAATGTAAAAAACTATATTTATTTACCTTTTATTACAACACAATTATTGTCACAAGCAATGAAAAATTTACGTTTACGTTTATCTGTCACCTCGGTCAACTATAAAAATCGTATAATAATGGATTACTTTAATGACTATTTCTATCACTTTAATGCCGATTTTGGGGTAATTTAACGCCGATTTAAAAAAAAAGTATTTACATCTTTTGATTGTTTAATATGTTAAACTAAAATGAATCATTTTGTTTTAGTTTATAAATACACTATTCAACACTACAACGTATTATTATTTGTTTGTCATAGTTTTGTTCAATTCATTACCCAAGGCGTGTAAAATGTACAAAGGTTTTTAGTTACAGTTTTTAAAAAAATTGACATGAATAAATTTTTCTTGAAGTAGGTAGTTCATCACACTGGGATGCTCTTAATTTTTTTTATCGTTGTGTTGCTATGGAAACAATTACTTGTTTAATGGCAACTTTACTTTTTGTGACAAATTTAGAAAGCGCACGTTTTTTCTGTATGGTAAATTATGGTTTTGATAGTCACAAGAAACTTTTGGAAAAAAATTAATTAAATGCAAACGTTAAAATCTTTATTTTAACTATAAAGCACTTTTAAGTTTTAATTTATTTATTGCCATTTTAGCTTAGTATGCTAATCAAATTAATCTTACCCTCATGGTCAATTTTTATTTCAAAAAACATCTTATGCCAACAACCCATCTAAAATATATTATACCATACAGAGTAAAATGTGCTCTTTTCAGAGTAAAATAAATCACTACTCTATACAATTGAACGTTGAATTCCATTATTGCACTGCTTCCCAAACCGTTGATAAAGTGGCTATGGACAACGTTGCAGTCACTATTGCGCACATCTACAAAATTATGTTTCTATTATTTTCACTAACAGGTTGGTGGTAATTGGTATTAATATAAAAACAATTTTATGTTTATTACAATGTATACTGTACTCGAGTAAAATATACTCTAATACTCACTTTTTAAGAGTTAACATTAGCAATATTTATAAAATAATTAATAAATAGAAACAAACTACATTCTCCTTTGTGGAAGAGTTTTTGGCTTCTTTTCCGCATTGAATATTTTTCTGATACTACAAGATGGTTGAAATGTCAAAAATTCAAAATATTCAATGCGTAAAAGAACCCGAAAGCTTTTCTACAAGTCATCAGCTCTGTGAAAGCCGTAGTATCAAAATTATACTCTCTTAAATACAAATGTTTTCGGATCGTAAGTGTAAATAGGTTCCGTAATTGGCCTAACATTCTCATACTTCAACTTCGCACTAAATGCCATATTTTGCACGTCATCGTTTGTTGCGTAAGTTACTCTTTGTAGAAGACCATCTGGATGGTAAATATAATACACCCCTTCTTCTTTAGCTTCAGAGAGCTTCTCGTTTTCTGGTTGTTGCTTATCCGAGTCAAATTGCTCGGAATCAGATTCTTTATTGATATCGGTTCTCACTTCAGTGACATTTTTCGATTTGCCATTAATTTCCTCTTCGTTCGGATTTTGCTCTTCTTGTGCAGTACTGTCTACAGCTAGAGGGACACCTTGAAGTCTATTTAGAACAAGAAAATGTACCCCTAAAGGATTATATCCAATTTGTTGAGAAGGTAAGACTTCAACCTGCTGAAATTCTTTGGAAAATCGAGAGTTAGCTCTTGGAGGTTCGGCAACCACAACCACCACAAGCAAAACAGAAACACTAATGACTGCAAACATTTTGTTGTATAAGAAGACACTGTTAATTTTCGGCTTACAATTATTTATATACCTCTTCACACAATGGCGTTTGCAATCAATTATTGCAATGACCTAATAGAATGATGTACTTAAGTTTAAGTTATTACAAAGTTCATTCATATCATGTTTTACAGGACAAGGTTGTACGTTTTTAATGTAAGAATGTTGTTAATATCCTTATTAGCATACAGTTCGACATGTCTCTGATTGTCTCACTTTCAGTTCTACTAGAATAAATTAACAACACCTTTGACCGGTTGATAAATCATCAGTTAATTGGTAATTTATAAATAAATTTTTGAAATGGTAGCGAAGTTACTGGCAAATAAATTTAGTTACAAAATGAAGAATCTTATAAAGTAGTTGACATTAGTTGATCTCATAAAAACAATAATTCCGGCACAAGATCTTTATGGCTGTCAGGCTATCAATTCAGTCAGTTGGCACCAGCACCTTATTATTGTTAAAAATATACAATTAATATTAAAGTTATCTACCATAAGAGTTAATGAGTTAATAGATGTAATTCAAAGGCAAAAATTTAAAAAACTAAACAGTCCGTCTAACACATGAAGTTGAATTTGTGTTGGTAAAATTTGTTTCCTGACTTAACTGTTAAAAGATAGAAAAAATCTCGTTACAGCTATTTTGTTGTTTTTGAACTCATCAATCCTTTTGCTAATTGTTTGTTCTATTCTTACTCCAGTAAATCTACCATAATGGCAATAAAAACGTGGTTGAAAGTTTAATTGAAAAGTTGAAACAAAAACTGTGAATGTTTTCTGTGTTGAAAGTATTTGACTGTGAGTAGTAAAAAACTATGTAAATAGCTTTTAAATTACAGCAGTAAGTCTCTCTTTTACCATATTCCACCGATAGAGATCAAATTACTATAAATAATGGAGAGGTGTAAAATTTTAAATTCCGCAACGTTTGATACTAATTGATGATTATCAATATGCACCATACCATACCTACTGCTTTTTGAAGCCAAAATATGATTGCCTTTATGAAATGCAGCAAAGGAATAGGATTTATTGCAATTTTAAATGTTTCATATATTTTTGGGTTTTCACATTTCGAAGGTGTCAATAATGTGTAATAACTAAATTGGGTTACATTAAAGTAATTTAAATCCTTGTGTACTTATATTAAGCCTAATTTTAAATTATTCAAAATAACTTTCGTTTTGAATTATTTCGTATTTTATTATAATTTACTATATTTGGTTATTACAATATATCGTCGTCAGGATATAATAATAGTTACAATTATCATTAAAACAATGTATACAAATCATTAGTAACTAGAGTAATGTGCTATTATTATTTTAACAACAATTAATTAAAGAGTGACCGTGTACCACTAACCGTCTACAAAATTAATTTAATAATATTTATTACTTCATTTACAATTCACCGAATGGCTCGTCCTTTACGTGACTGAACTTTTCACTGACACAGGACGCTAGTTTAAATGAATATTTAATAGCATATACGCCAAATCCATTGCCACTTTACTCCAATTTTGGTAATTAAACCATAAGTTTTAATGATATAAATAATAAAATTATTAATAATAATTCACTCATCAATTAGATACCGAGTAGTAATCAATATGAAGCTAATACTGTTTAGTGTCTTCGTTTCTGCATTGGTGAATGCAGAACCTGCAAGATACACTTCGAGCTACACGAATTCGAAAGATAGCGATCCTGATTTTGAGATACAGCAAGTCGAGGTCATAGAAGTTCCATGGCAAGGGGAATCTGAAGCAACGCCACCAGATAGCGGCTCGCCTCAACAAGGATATAATCCTTCTAAAGAGGAACTAGCTCCTCCAAACCAGGAATATGGTCCTCCCAAACAAGAATATGGACCACCAAACCCTGTATATGGACCACCACCTGAAGGAACAACAACTACTGAATCTGATATGTCAACAACTACTGAATATCCAACGACGACAATAATTAGTACTAGCAACAGTACTAACACTACCAATAGTCGATTTGGAAATTTGAAACAAGACGATTTGATTAAAAAGGGAGGAGTGTATTATGTTTATCATCCTAATGGAGCTCTACAAAAAGTGGTTTACTCTACTAAAGATGACGTGAAAAATATGGCTTACAGCGCTCAATTGAAATATCAAGATGTAGATCCAATTGATGGGCCAATCTATACTTATGATCCACAGACGTATCTGTTTCGAAGAGTTAACAAGTGAGCTGAAGTGAAGTGTCAGTGTATTAATTATAATCTATTTCTAATGTTTTGTTTCTTATTTATTTGTGATAATTGATTTAGAATTATGATTATACATAATGTTACAAAAATTATGATTGAACAGAATGCTTATTTCAAAAATAAATAATTATTTAAAAAAAACTAATATCTAATGAATATTTGCGTGGAATACTTACTATAGGTCATCTTAGTTTTTTCTTATAGATTATTATTATGCTTCATTTATCGAAGTAACAGAATTAATGCAGTTGTAAAACAACTATAATTTATTAGTGTATATGTGTTACAAAATATTTATTCTCAAATAATTTCTAACAACTAAGAACAGTGCTACTTTTAGGGAAACAGTTTTGAATATTGATGGGCACATTTGTTCACTGTGCGCTATTTTAGTGTATGTAGAAGCTACTTTAATATTAATATCTGATTATAGTTGCAATTCTCACACGTAAAATTTTTTGTTTACATTTGTTCTCCGACTTTTTATATTTGCTTCTGGAGTTTTCCAAAACTCTTAATACTAGGTTTCGTACTTAAGAAAATTTAAAAGTGTTCTAAAGTCGATGTGCAATACAATAATGTAATAATTATAATGGAAGAAAATAGAAAATGGAAAATATTTGAAACAACAACCCCGCATATTTGTAAAACGTATACAGATATAAAATGAGATTTTAAACACTTACGACTTTGCTTAAAAAATTTTCGCAGAAGAATATGGTTTAAATACATGTTTTGCATAATATTTCGACATGTATTTTGATTCTGTATCATTTCACCATCTATAAAAACACAAATGTGAGAAAGTTCCCTCGAGGGATATTTTATTTGAAAGTTTTGTTATATAGCCAAAGGCATACGGATGTGCACTTTATGTTATAGAACGGGAAAATAAAATGAAGTATAGTATAAGAAGAAATAAAACGCAAAAGGAATCCAAGACTATTAATGAAAAAAAAAGTATAATCATTTGTTTATATTTTATTAAAATTTTTTCAAATATACATATAAACTGTGAGTGACTGAAGTAAACAGTGATGAAGAAAATAATTTTGTATTTCTTAGTAAATAAATATAATTTGAAAGTTTTTTTTATTTAGATTTGATTAGTTCGATTTTAATTTTTATTTATTTTTTAACAAAATATCTTTTCCACTTTGGTAACATTCGTTTAAATATGCCAAATGAGTACATTAAAAATATGATATTGTAAATATAAGGAGAAAGATAACTATGTTGTTTTATGATTAATTTTGTAACAAAAATACGTATTATTAATTTTAATTGTGCGCTTTTTGTTGTGTTAGCACTTTTTTATCTCATATTTTTATCTTACGAATTTGAATACCCTGCAAAATATAATAAAAATTTCTTACTCCGTAATCGAACCAGGAAAGTGTAAATCTTTAATGACAATAATGTTTGGCCATTAGCTCCGCGAGTTCAGTAATGGCTTAGTGATAAAAAACGCCTTTTCTCGAATGTTTCCGTATCTGGGTTGACTTTGATATTGAAAATAATGAGGATACTAATAGAGCTTATTATAAATTTATCGACAAAAAGAAATCAGTAGATTGCAATATTATTTGAATATTATAAAGTGTGTTTTTTAATCGAATATGTATTCTATAAGCTTAAACATTTTTATTTCTTTAAGGTACGGTAGCCGAATAAATAACTGCGTTGAGACACACTTACTTGATGGCAAAGATGGCATTAAAATTAAAACATAGTACGACCATTTTAATTTTAATACTTTTGCAGAGTTAATGAATTTGTAGAACGATTCGGAGTTCACTTTCGAATTGCCTATTTTGATTGCTTGACATTCTACCATCTTTTTATGATTATCTAAGGAGAAGAAGTGTTGTTAATTAATTCTTACCTTTGGTTTATATTATATTATCACTGAAATGTTTGAGGTATAACAAATTCTCTTGCAAAATCCATTCTTTCTAATTAAATAAATTGTATTTTTTACTTCCTTAGCCACTATTTTACAATAATATCTATTTAACAAATTGTGTCTCACAATGATCATCGAGCAAATTTATATCTCCAGTTGCTGAGCTGCTCTGCTAGAGCTTAGCCTCGGGTTATTATCAAGAGTACGAAGAATACGATTCCAATTATTGTTATTCCGACGACTTATGTTATGTTTATAATTAACACGCAGGCGAAAGTTCTGATGTGTTCTAATGAAGACACAAGCATCTGGAATTCTCCTATTTAGATAACGTCTTCGGTATTCAAGAACTGGCGCCTCCGCATTTCCATCACAAAATTCGTAACAAAAATGAATAACCACGTATTCTTAGTTACTAAAAATTATTACGCAACTAAGTAAATGAGATACAATTACTAGTTACTAGGTAGTATAATGAGTACAAGTATAATTTCGTCTAAAATCTGGCTGGTTCGAGTTGTTGCCCCGGTGCGTGTACTGAAATTCGTAGATACACATAAATAATTTTCCTAACGCGTTGACAAGATAGACAATATACTTATTGGTCTTAAATGTTTAGGTTCGCTAGGATTTATTATCTTAGATAATGGCAATACAAATGCTACCTTCCGCAGTAACTCAGCAAAATTGTGTTTCAGATGACAGTTTATCGGTGATAAATATATCCGAATAATGTAAAGTCCATTAGTAAATTGTTTGCTTTGCATTGGTCGATAAAAATTACCAAAATGTCTTTATTCGGTTCATTAGGTATTTATTTTTGTAGAACTTATAAATATTAATTTTATTTACGTTAAATAATTGAGGAATAAATAAGGAAGGCTTGTCTTGTCAATTTATCTTTCAAAAAGATATTAAGTTTTTTAATGTTGTATATTATTATCAGGTTTTCGTTGATTTACCTTCTGAATTTATATTCGATAAATTATAATGAAATATTTGCTATTAGGTTAGCTTGAATCCACTTCGGCAAGTATGCCTAGAGGCGCAAAGTAGTCTCAATTTTTTATTATGAATGATTGATTCATTTTCATTTTATCGTCCCACAATTATCGTTAGCTTAGCAGCAATGAAATATGTTGACTGTATACCTACGAAACATAACTATCCTATAACTGTAGTGAAAATTAAAACATTTGTTCACGATTCACATATTTGAGAAACCCCACATGTCCAAAGATGTTAGTTTTAAGAAAAAAAAAAACCGTTTTATGCAGAACCAGGTCATTCAATTGGAAATATGCATTTAGTGTTTGTTGAATTAATATGAGCACAATACAAATATTATAGAAATTTAAATATAAAGCCTCTGCTGTAACATGAAAAAAATAAAATGGCGACTGGACATGTGTGATTTCTAAAATACTACACGTTTATTTTAGCAACATTTTTTCCTTTATTTATTTTTATTTATTAACAAATATTTTTAATTAAGTACATTATTGAGTAAACGTTTAATATTCATTCACTTCTTCTTCTTCTCCACCCACTGTTGGCCAGGAAAATATTTCTTGATAAAAATTTCTTATCAATTCTTCTTTGTCGTGAGTAAATCGTTCAAATTTTTTGATAGATATATTTTTTTTAGCACTAATTGGTAGCTTGACATCTGGATAAGCAACTTCATTAGGAAAAGAAGTGATATGTGTAGATGCACTAAGTTTAAATTCATGTTTAGTGAGGCCGTCAATGTAGTCGCGTGCAAGGACATAACCCTTTTAGTCTTCTGTATGAGTAAACTGCATGAAAGTTGAGATATTAAAAAAAACTTTTTCATCTTTTGGTACGCCTCTACCGTAGGAAGCTGTAGACAAGCAAATTTTTTTTTTTGTTTTTATAATATTGGGGCCACCATTTTTTGTAATTTTTCAACACGTTGTTTACTTTGTTCCTTATCACATGGCATGAAGAAATGTCTTCTTATAGGAAAATACTGATTAACAGTCCTAAAACGCCCAATATCTACTAGCGCCCTACACATTCTTATAACGCAGTGATTTTTATTTTGCCCACCACATCCGTCGCAGAAAATATGCAAATGTTTAATATTATTAGGATTTTTTCGCCTTATGTAGTCCATAACGAAGGAACAAACCTCGTTAGGCCCTTTTTTGGCCAAACCTTCATGATAGATGTAAAAAAAAACGTCTTACCAGTTTTTAAATTGTGTATATTAAAGACATTTACTGTCAGCTCCGTCTAGGGGAATATTTTAGAAACCACACATGTCCGGGACATGTGGTGTTTCTAAAATAAATGACTATTTTCCTTATGTACTGAAGCATTGTTTAAATATAAACAATGACTGAAGGCAATCTAAACAGCGGACTTGAGTGGTTTCTCTCTAAAAGATAGATCTATGTAAAATTAGTTGATTTTTGGTGAAAACACCTTTATGTCAAAAATGTGGACATGTGGGGTTTCTGAAATATGTGATTACAAGATCGCTCAGATCATAATGTCTACAAAAAATCTTGTCTGAAAATTCCTTTGACTTTTCATCTATAAATACTGGAAATTAGTGGAAATGGGAGAAAAAACTGATGACTACAATCATTTCTTGGTTTCATCAGATTTTGTGAATTTTAAATTGAATTTCATTTCAAATAAATTCTTTGTAGTATCCACTTCCCTAACATTTCAGCTTTTGCGGTAAAATTTAACGATTTATTGTGTTAGTTTATAAAAACACACTTTTAAAAACTTATTGTTAGTAATATTATATTTCTTGCTGCTTCCTCAAGGTTGCGGTTGATTTCCTCGGGGACCTCTCAAAATAGTATATGCCCCTGTGTAACATTGGGAATTTTCACCATTGTACTTGACGTAATGTTATTTATTCACTTGTTCATGTATACCAAACAACCGATTTTCTAGTGAAATATTATGGTAGCTATGTCAGCTTATAAATCAACTGGCATGCTTGTTGTTCACAGTTTAGTTTGTCTTATTTTGCTGGGGTACAGGGGAATTACAACAAGTACTGTCGCTGACATGAAGTAAATTTAATCGTAAGACCCTCATTATAATGTGACTCGCGTTTTCTTCGGACTGCAGTTGGACGGTGTTGTGTTTGATAACAAGCGGCTATGTACATTAGTTTAAATTGAAGGATCACTTTAGCACAGTCAACGAGATATTCAGAGGTTCAGGAAAATCTGCCTTTAGTTAAATTTATTATAAAAATAATTAAAATATTAAATTTAAAATGAAACATTAGTATAATAATCTAATATCTCTGTAAAAACAGAATAAAAGAAATTTATTCTTATTATTATTATTTTATTTATTCAGCGTTCAACACTTATACAGAATGCTCTGTTTTGACTGGGTAGTAATCAACTTTGTAGAGTTGAATAGGAAGATCTATTATATGTGATTGGTGCATATCAACAGTTTTTATTTTGCATCATTGTATTTTCTATTTTGAAATAATTTCTTATTATTTTATGTGATAAGTACAGGGTAATCATTTTTATTTTTACACCCCCCCTTAACTTATTTTTGAAGGAAGAAAAAATGTGTAAAGACAAGTTAGTTATTAGTTATTTTTACGTAGACTTTAAATACGATATCAGAAAAACAATTGAGTAGGGCCAAAAAAAGTTGTAATACAAACTTGTGCTTTTTATTCATAACATGCCGTATGTTTTTGAGGAATAAAAAAGAGCGTAAAAATAGCTTTTCAAAAATATATAACACTGTATATTTATCTTTTGCAGTTTTTGAAATATTTACTTTTTCATACAGTGTATTACTAGATACAGAAAGAACACAAGTTTGTATTATAAGTGTTTTCAGCGTTACTCAATTGTTTTTCTGATATTGTATTTAAAATCTACGCAAAAATAACTAAAATATCTGTCTTCACACTTTCTTTCTTTTTCCAAAAATAACAAAGTCAAGTGGGGTATAAAAATATAAATAATCACCCTGTACATTAAACAAAGCTTTCGAATATATGATTTTTTAGAAAATATCTACTTTAATGATGTTTAAAATGTTGTATATTAAAGAATCTCAATCATGTTGATATTTTCAGTAGAAAGAAAGAAAAATGTTATACGTTATTTAATTTCCAATTATATCATTCAAAAAACTTTCCTATGACCTTGTTACATCTGATACATATTTCGTATGGTTTTGATTTATGTTAAAATTATGAGAAAAATAATGAAAACTTTTACTAATAAACATTTCCAAATAATTGAAAAAGTTGCTCTTTAAATATTTAAAGTTTGGTTTTAAATTGAAGATTTTCATTAAATTTAGATATAAATGTGACATTGTTGATATTCTCTGCAAGCTAATCTGATTGTCTGTTGATAACATTTCTTACTCTTATGTTTGAATTTGTAAAACTGTCTTTTTGATCTTTCTGTTAAGGCAATACTAGTTAGTTGTTATTTTAATTCATTTTAAATGTTGCTTCTCTGTGCTTTAATTAAAATAAAATTTCGATTATGTCAAAGGACATTTTTGTTTCCTTAAATGAAAAACCTCCGTACTAAACTTTTCGAAAACATGTTTTCTCTAGACTTTAGCTTTGAAAATAATTAATATGGACTATTTTCATGGACCAACCGTCTAGTTGTTTAGGGAAAGCCTTGATTAATCTACATAAATGCTAGGTGTTTTGTGTATGGGGAACAGGGAACACATGATAAATGAGCTGACAAATGAGTTTTACCTTCCCTGAAATACCAGAATTCAGACAAAAGTGATGTTATATATGGGAATATAACGAGAACCTGTGAAGCCGCAACTCTGTATCTGAAACCCTGTACGACTAACGAAAATAATTGTATGTAACAGTAGTGGTTCCTTTAGATATGATAAAATAATTCTTTGTTTAAAAATACCAAATATTAGGGGTTATTTGAAAACAAACTATATCTAGTAAAATAAATAACATCCCTGAAGCTCAACATCACGAAAAAAAAATATCGATGGAATAAAGATGTGGTGAAATCACTGGCCAAAGAAATAACTTTAACGTTTTTGAAGTATGTAATTTATTACTTCAAACTATTATTCATCTGGCAATGACTATGTTCTAGCAAATTTGTAAGAACAGCATTTTCACAATATCGAAGACATTTTCGGGATCGAGCAATAAATAGAAGCGACGCTCATGATTAAAAACAATACGTAATTGCATTTCTTTTATGTTATTTATTATATTTTTTATTTATATTTATTCCAACTGAGCTTGATAGGCGATTTATTCCAACTGACCTTGATGTGGCAAGTGGCGAGAGGTTTCTCTTACTTTTCTTATGTTTTTCTTTGCTTTATTAAATTTTTTTTAATACATTAACATTTTATAATCGAGGAGACTTTTCAACCAACGCAACAGGAAAGAAAATCTTGTTCCATGCGCTCCAACTATCATATCCATTTAAATCGCTCAGAATTCAGTTGCACGAAGTTTCCATTTACTCGTATTTTAGGTATTCTAATATAATGATTTAAATAAAATAAATGGTTTGAACTAAATCATGGCAATAGAAAAACAAAAAATTCGTAATAAAATGAAAAAGTTCCTTTTATCTGAATTCTTCATAACCCTCTAACATGAAACTTCCTCTTATAAATTTTTTTTAAGATAATTACCGAAGAGTACTTTGCATTTTACACGACATAGTTATTACTACTTAAAATTAAAAACGAACATTTCATACATACTTCTGTACGTGTCATTTGTAACTAATTATTTCTTGTGTTACAAGCGTAGCAATTTCAATAATTTACATTTTGTCAAGCGAAGTCGCAGATAAGAGCGCATTCGATTTCTTGATTATCCTAATGCATTTTATCGCAATTCTCTGGATTGGATTCCATTCACTGTAAAATTGGCCTGTATTTATTACCTGCACTTTTGAGATTAACTTAAAAATAAAGCAAATCGATCAGATAAAATCAAATGGCAGAAGTACCTTCGCCCTTTTGCAATATTATCTACTTCTGAAATTAAACTCTCTGCCAAAAATAAGCTGCCATTTGGAGGAACCTGGTGTATTTAAGTTTATGTTTAACTTGAAGCTCATTGTTATTTGAATTAGTTACGAACTTCTCTTTGCCAAAGTTGTTTCGAAATGAAACGTACGTAAAGACGTTAATACTATTATATTTCTAAACATAGGTATATTTAACTTCAGTTCAATTTGGTTCAAGCTGCGATATATTTTACTTATTACTTTTTGACATAAATATGCGGCATTTAATTTTCACCGCTGCACGAACCTTGTAGAATTTTCAGCCAATCATGGCTTTAATTTCCTTAAAGCAAATTGATTGTAAATTCGATAAGAAAATGTCAAAAATATAACAGCCTTTCAATATAAAATAAATAAAATTTTAACATAAACTGTACATAAAATATTAACTTTTCTTTTATGTACTAATTCACAATTTTTGTTGACTTCCTCATTCACTAATCACAATAATAACGATAATAATAATAATAATTAAGTATTATTATACGGAAGAATGTAAAATCTAAATAAATAAACGTCTAAATAAAATTCCACACTTCTAATTTATCATAAGTTTATTTTATGTTTATAAATAAAATTACACTAGTTTATCAATATTTAATTTCAATACAGTCCTAACCTTTGGAAAACATATGTGTCTGGATCATAAGTATAAATAGGTTCCAGAATAGGTTTAACATTTTGGTAATTGAACTGAGCAAGATATTCCATATTCTGGACATTGTTTCTAGTTGCAAATACGACTCTTTGCAAAAGACCATTGGGGTGGTAAATATAATAAATTCCTTGCTTACTTAGGTCTGGTGCGTCGTCGGTCGGTTTAGACTTATCGACAGGTCCTAATTCCTCGAATAGCTCTACGTCCTTGTTAGGACTATCTTTCTGCATAAGATTATTGGGATTGTAAATGTAGTAAATTTCACGTTCATTCAAATCCGGTTCACTAGTTAATTCAGACATATCTGATGGTTCCAATTCTTCAGACAGTTCTAAGTTTTCCATAAGTTTCTTTGGGATCTTTTTTTTCCTCCTATTAATATGTACCTGTTCTGAATCTGGCTCAGTAGCTGTATCTGGATCTGATGTAGGGCTTACGTCATCATAGATTATTGTGGTTCCTTCATTATTATCTCCCTCTTGGGAGGGAACTAACTCTAAATCTAAGTCTGAAAAGAATAATGGAAATGTTCATCAATAAGTTCATCTAAATAATTGCACAGTCAATATTTCAATTATTGATGTGCGATTCATAAATAAACTGCAACTTCTCGGTGTGTGTAAATATGCAAGTGAACAGAACAGAAACGAATTTAAAATTTCAAATATGAATATCTTCATTATTATGCAACTTTTATTGACAACTAATATTCTCTCATTGTTTAATCGTCTATGGACGATGCCAACTTGATTGGCGAAACGCACGTCGAGTGCAGTATTAGTGTTTTGATGTTAGTGAATGTGATGATACTGTCACGCCAACGGTTTAATTAATCTGGGTTACCAATTACGTTTCTAATGTAAAGTATTTGTGTGTAATAAATAAATAAGTAATGAACGGAGTAATATTGCGAGACCTTAATAACACGTTTTAAATTGGTATATTAAAAGATATTATGCTTTTTATAAATTTATTTCTTTTTATTAAATGTAGAAATTCAAGTAAATAAAATTCTAATATAAAACCATACCTTCTTGTTCCTTTTCGGTTAAATTAAATTTCTCGCCATATCTAGACGTACCTCCTTCAGCTCTCTGGTAATAAACATTTGCATAGCTAGGACTGTAAATTGGGGCAAAATCCTCACCATACACTGACACGATAACTATAACCGTAATTATTGTTGTTAGTTTCGTTTTCATTTTCTCCCAGGAGTAGAACAAGTAACTCATGAAATAGAAATTATAATGACGTTATTTTTTTGTAATTTTTTTTATATATGCGATATAATGACCAGCGTGGTACGTGTCGTTTGTAATATTGAAGGTAAATATTATGACCGTGACATGAAGACCATAGACAAATAAATATATGTATCATATAAGGATAACTGACCTATGCCGACAAAAGTCGATGAATGTTAATGGAATGATATTGAATTTTATCAATTCCAAGGTTTTTATGGTGTGAAAATGTTCCTATATGATTATAGGTATAATCTGGAAAGATTATACTGGAAATAATTAGGAACAATGTTTTACATAAGGCACAGTTATTACCCTATCGCGGAAATGAATGAAAATACTAACTGTCCCAAAAATAGTATATTTAACAAGATGAAATTTAAACTAGAGTTTCGATTGCGCTGAAACACTTGTTAGGTGTTTTAGGTGTTGGAAGTTAATCAAAACACGGTCATTTCATAAATAAATTTTATTTCCACGGTGATAAATATAATTTGTTTTTGAATTGCATATCCACATATTCGAATCATTCAAATCATATAATTCAAATTACCGAGATTAATTAGTATTTGAAAATTTATTTTGTATGTGTACCTAAATAAGTACATCATAATTATATTTGCAAATCACAATTATTTGTTCATACAGGGAGGTCAGAAAAAAGACTCAATCATAATTACCCATGGATTAAAAATTGCCTGGCTGATTAGTTACGTGCTTAGTATTATTCAAGTTGATTCTTAAGCAGAATATAGACCATAGAAAAAAATCAATAATCAAATGTTGTGTTTCGTAAAAAACAATTTTCTATACATATTAAATTTCCGAATTTTTGGGGCACACCGAATTATAAATAAAACCGTCAGGCATTTCTTGGATCGCATATCTTTGACCCAGAACTAGTATCAAGTAGTTAATATACGGAAAATCTTTCTTTTTCCCAAATTTGTAACTTTAAATTGGAAAATAAAGATAATTTCTTCTTATTATTAATGTTGTTTTCATGGTCATCACATTATCGACACAAATATTATTCAGTGCCTATAGAATCCGCCGTAGGTTGAGTCAATTAGGGATTCCGAAAGGATTTGGGACTGGTCAACTCAGACATAGGGAAATGTGTTGAAGTGAGATTTTAAAACAACTTGTAATGTAAGTGTAATAATAATCCTATAAAAACGGAAGAAGTGTTGTGCATCATTTATCTAATAAAAAATTATATTTTAATATTCATTAATTTTTCTATAATAATTTGTGAGGTATTGATTTTCAACAGATCTTTAAGTAAAGTTAGGATACATTCTACTTTAAACGAGTCTCTTAAGACAAGATTTACTTAATTGAAGAAGAGTTAAAAATAAATATTATTACTGAATTTATGAATATATTTACTCTAGGTATGAATATGTTAATTGGTAAAATGAAAACATCTTTTATAAACGAGTTTATTAAACTTCGACGGAAATACAATAATCACTAAACAAAGAGCTGGACGAGAATTGTAATAATCTAACTGCTGGAAAATTTGAGGTTTGTAAATATTTATGAGGATAAATTTGTCTTAACAATGTACAGCTGAATTTCATTAAAATATGGAAAACTACAATACAAACGATACAAGAATATTATTCACAATTGACGACAAATAATCACATTATAACTGAACACAAAAATAGTTTTAACCAATATTAAGATAAACAACTGTAGAGTATAACTTATCAATATAATTTTGAATTTAAAATAAAGTTATGAAACTTTTATGAACTTTCAACTTTCATTAAAGGGATCGCAAAGCAATAAGTTGTCAAACACGACAATGCACAAACTGGTACGGATCCAATAACGTATTCACGTTATTCCCGATAATTTTTTAACTAGAAATGACAAACAGGGTTATTAGAGAATTAAAATATTTGGACAGTGGTCGATTGCGAATAATAGCTTTTATACTAAAATATATCTCTGGCATATATTGTCTCACTGATAAATTCGTATCGCATAATATAAATTATGTACTAACAATATTCTGCTGCATTTCACATCATCTTGAAACTGTAAAATATTTCAAATGAATATTAAAGTATCTCGTTCAATATTCACTAAATAAAAAAAAGGAAATACTTTAGGGGCATTCAACACATGAATCGATTTATAGCATGTAGTGAATTGTGCTTAATGACAAAATCCGATAACACCAAAATGAGTCACATTCTCATGATTTATAATTCGCTATCGCAAAATACCGATATTATTTGGAATAAAACTAGGCCAACTAAAGTGAATTTCTAAGTATAACTTGTTATTATGTTAAAAGATTACAAGCACATAATGCAAGTTATTAGAAAAATATATATAATTTTTTTTTACGGAAAACCAGCAAACAAGTATATTATGCTCAGTCTGAGTATACTTATTTCAACTTCACAACTTTTCACATCAAATGAGTAAGTAAAAATAGACCTTTCATATAAGTGATAAAAAGAATAATGTTAAATTTATCATATAGATATTTAATACACAGGGTGATTCACGAGGAAAGGGACAAAATGTTATGGTAGATAGAGTTCACTTAGGTGAATTAGAAATGACTATTAAAAAAAGCCTGAGCCTTTTTTATTAATCTACAGGGTGATTTATGATTTTTGCTATCTCTTAAGGTAATATCTTTTAAACTAATTACTAGAATCAGCTCGTATTGTGGGTATATAATATACTATTAATTGTCAATTTACGTGCAAAGACAAAAAATTCCAGGGCCGGCTCAACTAATTTTTATTTTTAGGGTTACTATGAAAAAATTCTAATTTAAATAATCTAAATTCTAATACTGAATTATGAAACTACATACGAAAGTGATCGAAAACATTTGTCGTTTTGCCACACTTTGGGCGAATTTTAAATAAACGATCAATTTTCGCCAAAATCGAAGTTCTGCACAAAATAAATTTATAAAATTACATTTTCCTCTCTTATTTAAACTAAAATATTTGTTATACAAAATTTTGTGATTTCATGGTTGATTAATATGAAATAAATAATCAAAAATAAATAATTTCAACATCAGATTAAGTAATTTTTATTTCTGAGGTTTCTGTGAAAAAAATCAGTCTTTATACATACACCTAAGTGAACTCTATCTACCATAACATTTTGTCCCTTTCCTCGTGAATCTCCCTGTATATATTCATATTATTAACTGCAAATGCAGAATGCAGCTTGTCGTCTTGAATAAATATAATACGCTAAGATCACTCTCATGTATTTTTCAAAAATATTCCCCTTTGTACATTGTACAATGATGGAAATATAATGCAGAATTCTAGTTATCCTTAAAAACGTAAAATCTTTTCGTGACCTGTCAAGCATAAAATTTGTGGGTAATATTCCTAAATATTACATTCACGTATCTTCTGCAAAATAACCTGAAAATAAGCAATAAGGTGGTTTATGAAGGAAGCCTGAATGTGACGTATGTCTGAACATAACTTTTATAAAGTATAAAGTATGCTCCTTGCTTGTAAAATTTCTCATTGTTTCTTTTTTGTATAAAGTGGAGAATATCGCGCAAATTTAAAAGATAATTTACAAACAGCAACGGAGAATAATTAATTACTGCGCGTTTCGTGAGACTTGATTATTAAAGGAAACTACGAATAGTTTTCTCACCTTCTCACCGGCAATTACATTTTATGATATATTTAAACAAACAGTTTGGAAAAAGGCAGGACAGTGACAGTAGCCTATTCTAAATAGCGTGTTCTACTAAACTAAATTAAATACAAATAGTTTGTATTGTCAGAAGAAGTTTTAAAAATGTCTTAAATTATTAAAACATCATAATACAATTTGAGATATCGTGTATGAATGAATATAAATGAAGCACATGGTTTAAAACAAAAATCAAACACAGCTGGGAATATCTGGTATTTAACTGTTATCAATTTTTTTCCTAGCTTTTCATTAGTTTTTGTTGAAATGCACTCGTATGCATTATATTGTATGGATTTCCGGTGTAGGGCAATGCATTAACTGTATGCTGCACAAAATATTATTTTACGCAGGAATAAATATACCTAATTGACAGAAAAAAACCCATAAGGCTTAACATGCTATTCATAAACTTTTCAATCATTTGATGGTAATAAAATATTATAACAAATATTGCTAATTTCAATGAATTTTTCATATTTACATAAAGAGAGAAATAAATGAATGCATGTTGTGGGAGATAATATGCGCAATTTGTTATCTATATCCAAGTATTATTGTCGAAGGAACAAATTCCCTTTGAGAAGGAAAATAATAGGAAAAAATTGTGTTAAATACTAAAATATTGGTTAACAAAAATATTAAAGCCACCACATTTATCTAATAGTTCAGGTTAAAATTAGTAGATTCAGAAAGTGTTTGGTTAACAATTGAAATTGTCAAAATGTTAACAATTATCAGATAAAATCTGGTAAAATAAACTAATACATATTTAAAATCTGAAATGCGACCATCTTGTTAATGAATCAAGATTTTTTACAAAATAATAGCCACATTTGATCAAAGACGTTACTTAATTTGGCCATATTTTTTTACAAAAATATTTATCTGCAATTTGTGAGAAGTGTACCTAGCAAATTATAATATATTTAATATGTAGAATCAAGTTGGCATATAGAGTTCGTTTTTATTCTAATATAATGTAAAGGCAAATAATACATGTCGTGCGAGTTCCTGCAATAATAATGAACTGAATAAAATAAATATAGACTGGCCAATAGCCTATAGAGATGTTCCTGTTCATTATACATTTATTATTTCTGTTCATTATGTATTTACTACTATTTACTGACGAATTGATCAACTCTATGTTTATTATCCTACTAAATAGGGGGGTGTCTGAGCAGGGTACAAAATTTAAATACTTTTAATATTCAGCCTTAGATTATTTGCTTTTTTTATTGGTCTTTTTTCGGTCTACAGAAGTATTTATTTGTCAATAGCGTTACATTGACTTTGACACTTTCTTAAAATAGATTTATTTTAAAAAATAAAAATAAACCCTGTTTTTAAAAAGAACCTTAAAAGTGACTCAATTAACGTCACGAAACTAATTATCGTCATGTATCATGCTTTTAATTTGAATTGGTGAATCCCTCACCAAGAAGGAAATTTCTTATTTGTATATTTTTGTCAGAATTTTTAAGTAACTCTTTTAACTATATTCAATAATTATGGAATTTAATATTTGGATATTAGAAGCAAAAAATGTGAGTGCCCAATTATCGCCAAAAGTGACCATAAGAACGTTTTTACAAGAAAATTACGATTGAAATGCAAAATACGTTTAAATTGTTATTATAAAAATACTTTATAATCAAATGACTATAAAAATAATCAAAGTTTTGTTTATTCAATTATCATCTACTTTTATTATTAATTTAAATAAGAAACTAAATCGTGCCATATACCCCAAAAGATGAAACTGGTGCAGCTACGGACACGTGTTTCGGAGTTATTGCTCCTCGTCAGCGTAGCGTAGCTAAATAAAGAATCTAAGATCTGAAGCAATAACTAATAAAAGTTAGAAAGCACAGTACACAATACCCTATTCGTGCTTTCGTGTATCATGGACCATCGGTATTTATTTATATTTGACCCCACGAATCCTCTATCTTATTATTAATTTAGTTGCAAAAATAGACTAGACTAAAATCAATCGACGGAAAATCTAGTTTTAGTTTAAAAATGACAAAATACTAATGGCAATATTTGGCAGACGACATGATTAAAGAGGTAGATGCTGAAAAAGAAGAACTTACATAAAAGTGGCAATAAAATGTATGGAATTCCGAAGACCCGACAAGGTTTACGGAGAAACTTGAGACAAGAATTGATCATCCTACTGTTTTGAAGCAGGGACCAAAAAACTCTTCGTCGACTGAATACTGGAGGTGTCCGAGTGGGGTTTTGACAGCAACCAAAATTAATTGACAGCATACAAATAACTATGAATATTGAAAAGAGAAAAATTTACTACGTTTAAATTAAGACAATTCTTTTTGCATAAAGCACTCGTTAATATCCATAACTGTATTGCACTGGAATTATTTTCACACTGACTGAATAAAAGCCCGAGTATCTAAAACAGTCGCCGGCAAAACTTTGACCGCGATTCTGTATCCCGCATACTGTATCTCGCATACAGTATCCTCTTGTGAAAGAGCTCTAACTGGTTAACAAGAAAGGCACTCAGTAGGTAGGATAAATATCATAAACCTTTTTCTTGCAGTCAGCTGTATTGAATGAGTTATGTTTCAACAGAGCAAAATTAAATTGTGTTTTTATGGCAATTATTCGTAATTTTCCATTTATGTAATGCTGCTGAGTTAATTAAACTGCAAAGCATTTAATTCAACTGAAATAAAACTATTATGGCAATGGCATCTTTTATAGTCTTGAACATTGGACAAAACCAGGGAATATTTAAATTATCAACTAAAACTTAATCAAACCAAGAGTAGGACAGTCTAAAAAATGTCCAATTAAATAAAAGTTCCAACAATTTTCGCAAAAAATGTCTTCAATTCAATTTGGACCTAAACATAAACAATGGCACTGTCGACTGAAATAGTAGTTTATGTCACGAGGACGAAAAATCTAGTTTTTCGTCTGTGTGTCATACAATATTTTTTATTCGAATGTGCTTTAAAATGATAGGGAAAATTAAAATATTATGTTCTTAAGATTTACTTGCTACCCCGCAAATGATATACAATTTTCAAGTTTTTTTGTAACAGACGGCTGTGAACTAAGGCCAGATATAATAAATAAAACAACTGCACAACTGCTGTCATAATATCAGTTTGCTTGAAATTAGTATCGAATTCAATTTATATATTATAATATCGAATTTAAACGAAAACATACTACATAAAATAAATACAATAAAAGTTTTATTTACATATGCATTACCATTTTACAGTAGAAAAAAAGGGCCAGCATTTTAAAAAGTAGGTAACTAAAAACGCTCAATCTTTTTGTCTGTCACTTTTCAGGCCTTGGCCGGAAAAGTCTTTTCAGGACGTTTACTTGAAGTAGCTAGAAAAGTTCTACCTTTCGTTTTTGTTTTCTGCCCGAGAAACGTCATTTTTTGACACATTCGAATAAAAAAATCTTTTACTCAAAGATAGCACGCAATAGTCTATCAAGGGTTTTAACCGACTCTCTCGTGACAAGGTGCAAAAGAAAAAAATGAATGTGTGGAATACGAAGAATACTTTTTATTTCTAACCAAATCATACGAGTTCAATAAGAAACAGCGGGTAAATGTTAACAGTTGTTGATTTGATGTATTGTAACAAAGTGATTTTTCCAGTCAATCGGAAACAAGAATAATTAGTTACTAAATCCGGTTAAAATATTAATCCGCGTCCGTTTTAATCCGTTTCTAGAAATTGCATTTCCGGTTATTGATGCTCCGAGCCAATGTTGCTAATTACATAATCCGCTGGACCTTCGTAAATAACGTGGTGAGTACGAGTCCTTCGTGTCAAGTCAGTACGCCCCTTTAACGGGCCATCTGGATACGTCATAAACGTAATAATACACCGGAGGAGCGTCCAGTCCGAGTTCAGTCCGAGACAGTCCGCATCATATCAGATCATCAGTCATCAGTTCCAGATTAATCCGAAGCAGTTACCATTTTCACTTCCGTCCGTAACCGCCGCTCCGAGTTATATTAGTCAATTAACTTGAAAATAATATTGGTAAGAATACACCGTGGTCCGCTACTATCCGTCCGCACCGCCTTCAGTTAAGTATAGATATTCAGAGACCTTGGTCTTTCGTTTCTTAAAATATGCATCGACTGGTTAGATTTGCTCGATCGGGCCATCTATAAAGCTCCAGTGCATAAAGTTTTACTGGAAAACTTAACTTACGAAAAATATTCATTGGTAAATAGCTCTACGTTTGTGGCAGTAGTTCGCCGTATTATAAACACTCTGTATAGACAAGAATATCTATAGCTAACCGACTGCCCGCCGTTCATATTATATCCTGTTGGAAATTCCGTTTGCTTGCCGTCCGAAATAATTGCAAACCGCGAAAACAGACACCGGTTATCCAAAATCACCGTCTTCCAAAATAAAATCATATTCACGCGTAAATACTCTTGATTGCCAGCCCGCCTATTTATTATCGTTATCAAATTTGTACATACTCGACGACTGCAAAGTCGCTGCGATATCCTATTTATTGATTTGTTCATTAATGTTGTAATAAATAAATACGTTGGTCTACATAGGTAAAATTCACGAGTTATTATTTCAGTTATTTATTTCTAATTAACCCGTTTGAGAACTTGTCCAAATCCAGTTGACAAGACAATCATATTAAGACCCTGGAAATTACCGTATCTCCATCTGTTTAGCTACCCCTAAACGTTCTCCTCTGGGAGGGCCAAGCAAGTGCTGTTACTTGCACTTAAAAATAAGGAACTGGCGCCCGAGTTTCCGTCTAAAAAGTGTTACAAAGCCAGAGAGTCCTGTTTGTAAGCAGCCTGTTACAAACAGTACAGGTTACGTAAGTAAACAGCGTCACAGTATTAATTTTGGGACCTGGAAAGGGCGGCTTTGGGTTTGGCTTAACTGTCTATATTACTGACATCTTGTAGATATTAATAATAATAATAATAATAATAATAATAATAATATATGTCTTTATTCACATTACAAATAATATTTACAATATAGGTAGGTACATCAGAAAAGGATGGCGGTATTCATACACGTTGGTAAAAAAAATCAACCTCTAATGAAAACTAACTAACTACTTAAATTGTTGTCAAAGTAAGATGTTTGACTACTTGATCAAGAAGCAAGCATCTGACTTTTACTTTGGGGTTTAGAATTCGATTTTCACAACGGCAATGATATTTTTTCTGAAGATTGCAGTACATTCGGATACTGGATGAGTGTTTATTATCTTTAAATGTCTGGCCTCCATCGTGCAAGACCACACAAGGAGGAAAATAGTGTAGGTCTATGAGGTACCCATGTGATTTTATGACCTTATGTTGTGTGTAAAGAATTAAGAAATTCAGCTTCATTCCTGTATATTTATTACCACTCGGTACCTACAGAGAATCTGGACATAAATTAGAAAAATATATTTAAATACGTAATTATACTTGCTAGTTTACATTAAAATATTCAAATGCACGACACCCCCTCAAGGTCATGTCTTTCAGCGATTAGGATAATGAATAATAATTTGCATATTTTTACATCCAGCTCTGCTCAGTATTCCGGAAAATCTTATTGGGATTTAACTTGTCAGCAAAGAGTGTATAAGTAAGAAAGGCTTACATGTGCCTAACAGAGCGGTGATTCGTGTACCAATAGGGGTAAAACTCCCTATTGTCGTTGTCCTTATATTTTTCGTAATTACTAACAGTTTGAAACTCATTAAAAAGTAATGCTGCTGTGGGCATTAGTATAGGTATCTAGGTATACTGTTGAAATGGCAAGTCGTGTGGCATGTAGCATTCAAATTATTTTCAAATTAGGGATTTTGTAAAGAGGCCCTCGTGCGAGTTAACAGCAAAATATCCATTATCTTTCATTCAAAGAAATATGGTATCCCTAGATGTTAATGATATATGAAAAAGTTTATTTTGTATATATTTTAATATTACAAAATATATTCTAGTAGCAGGCCAATTATTATCAACTAATTTCTGACAGTAACCGATTTATGTTACAGTTCTTATCACAATTATGTACTATTTACTATTTTCTTTAAGCTCTTAGGACTTTTAAAACTATATATTCGTATTAAAAAAACTCTTTTCATGTAGAGGCTGTCTAAGCTATATTTAAAGTATCAAAATGTTTTTGACGCTTTTAAAAGTGAGGATTGTCAGTTGAAACTCTTTTTTTGGAACATGTCTATGTGTACTTAATCGGATTAAGCTCGGATGACTGAGCAGGCTATGGTTTACAAAGAAATGTACGGGTCAAACGCTCAACCTATTTGGATAGGTTTGAATACATGATATCTGACCTTAGCTAGATAAATTGACTATCTATAAATTAATTTTGATAATATTTCAATGATATGATTTTTGACATTATTATTAGGTATACTTTACCTCTTTTGTTTTCACAATCTGATAAAAAAAATTCACAGTCCTTCGCAATGATGCAACCGGAGGAGACATTGGAAATTACGAAGTAGAACACAAATCTTGTGATACTTCGGATGTGATAAAAATGAAAATTTGCTGCAAAGTAGTGGTATCATAACCACTGAAGACATGAGTCAGTAAAATTGTATTTTTCTACTACCGTCTATATAAATGAACTTTGTAACCCTAGCAACACGCGCGATAACGAAAGTAAACATTCGAGTTACCTGGTTGCTGTTGCTAAGGCGTTGCTATCTTCGAAAGTAAAACTTATGCGACCAGGACAGAAAAGTAGAAAAACAAATTTTAAACGAAATTAATTCGTTCCATTTGAACAAATTAATATAACTAAACAATTTTGTATTAATAAAGAAAGTTCTTTCTAGGAAGTACGCCAACATTTTTGTCGGCACGTACCTACCTACTCCATTTTAAAAACGCTTCATAAGTTTGCATATACCTTGCTTTGGAAGCAATATTCCCATTTATATCGCCACAAAACATATGTATTTGTTTATTTTAGTTTGAAACCACCAGAAATTAAAATGTGTAATATTTCATTCCCATGGAGAGAATTTTCACAGGCAGCCTCCTAAACTATAAAATTTATTAAAAACGTCAATTAATTTCATGAAATAATTAGTTTTAAATTAGTAAATTCCATAATTTTTTTCGGTATAGTAGAAAAAATATAATACATTTCACGATGCGAAAACCCTTTTAAGTATTCGGTGTTTTTTGAAAGGTCTCGGCTTCGCCTCGACTATTCAAAAATCACCTCACACCTTAAAGTAACCTTTCGCATCTAGTAATGTAAATAACTATTTTTATACGTTCTTATCATTTCTGGATTTGTGACGAAGAAAGAATTTTCCATATAATTTTTCCTGTTCCTGGCCTTATGAAAAGTATATTTTTTTCTTCTGGAGTTAAAGCGATTAATAGAACAAGGAGATTAACGTCCTCATCAACTAAGTACAAATTTCAATTGCTATTTTAACAATAGATGAATCCACATTATCTACAGCTTGTTTTACAAACAATCCTTTGTTTTAAAGAATTTTTGGCAACATTGAAATTAATCGGATTTCGTTTATATCATTTGACAAAAACTTTTCTTGAGGGAGGGCTACGATTACTGAATTTTGCCTAAATTTGGTTTTCACGTAGTTAACATACGTCGTACAAATGTGGATGCAATAAAAATCCACCTTCAAATTACATAAATAATAAGTATAGAGTTACAAATATTTCGCAATTTTCTTGCTTGTTTGATTAATTTCGGTACATTTTGCCTGTACTGTAACCGTGTGACATATCATTGGATCAGGCATTGAGAGAGGAGTTGAACATATATTTTATTTTTCTTCAAATCACCGCTATCTTTGTAAATTGCGAAAAACGACAAAATTTTTAGTTACATATGGTTTTCAGCTATACATATTTCGACGAGACAAAAGGAAATAAGCTGTTCGGCGTGCTTCTCGATGTTAAGTTGTCTTGGAGATTGTTGGGCGTGACTTTTCTAATGCAGCGATAAATTCCCATGTAATAATTTTTCGTTTACTTTTGCTCAATCTACCTCATGTTAAAGTAATGGCACTCAAACCTCTAACACTCCGTAATACGTACAAATCAGGTATCGGCAACCTGCCAGAGCAACCCCGATCCTAAATCACCCTTATGATTTGTCAAATTGCAAGTCATTGACAAAATTGAAAAAATTGCAAAAACACGAAAACTTCAAATACTATTTCCAAACGAATTTCCGAGAGACTGTTTTGGTAAGAAATCCAAGGTAGAGGGTCGAACTTAGAACTACATCGTGAATTGCACGGTCACGCTCTGATTTTAGGCTCAATAGGAGTGAACGAAAAAGTGTAATTTTGACGTCTATCGTTCTGAAACCACTGAAATCTCACGCGTTACGTCATTCTGCCATGAAACTGATTTTCGACCCCCTACTAGGAAAATAAAAACATTTGTTTAATCCTGCTCTTGAAATATGCAGTTTCTTACTTGGATACAATACTCGATGCAATTAAATGTCAAAGTGAAGGAAAGGCACTATTGAGAAACAGAAAATTGTTTCGGGGTCCTGAAGTCGTCCCGAGTCCGAAACTGTACTCGGTTCCGTCCTAGGACCGACATTAGGAAATCATTAAATTTCGCTGGATCGACTATAAGGTGTAATCTATCGGACGCACTATGGATTTCTTGGTGAATTTTGCGAAAACACGAAAATTTTAAACCTTATTTCCAAACGAAACGCCGGGCCGCCGTTCTGGCAATAAATCCAAGCTCGAAAGTCCAACTTGAAAGTACATCGTGAATTGTGCGGTCTAGCTGCGATTTTGAGGTCAGCAGATCCTAACTAAAAAGTGACATCTGTGACGTTAACGAAAAATTTTAAAGTTTTGGCAAGACCGGCACGCGCATGAAATTTGGAGGGTTCTGATTGCGCATTCGGTCTTTTTAATTTCGCAAAATTTACAAAACTCTTCGACATGGGATATTGAAACGCTAATAACTTTTTAAATATTCAAAGAATCGCAACGAGATATAGCCGTTGGGATATTCTCGACAAGATGACGCCTATAAAAAAATAATAACACAACTGCCGGTACCACGTGATTTAGACAACCAATCAATAATTTGTCACTCTGTTGTCGCCACTGTTTCTATAAGCCATGCTTCATAATATGCAACATGAAACTGATTTTCAACCCCCTATACGAAAACAAAAACATTTCCAATGTTAAAATTTATATTGATATTTGACTTTAAGAAGAACAGATGATTTTTATAGAAGAGCTTCCGGACGTCGAGTATTTCGAATTCTTGACGTTTCAACGATCTATCGTGTGGTCTTTTCTGAAGCAAATTGACCACTCTTTAGTAGAAGGCCACGACAAGATGGTTGAAATTTCAAAAAATTTAAATATACAACACTGGACTGAAAGGGAACCCAAAAATTTGTATGCAATTTAGATAGAGAAATGATTATATTAAAAGAATACTGATGACTTAAAAAATTAAAATATGTAATTTCTAAAAAATTTTAGTTGGATTTTAATAATATCTGAAACAGAAACTTTGACGACCTACAAGAAATATAAAAATTTCATAAGTATTTTGAAACAGGTACAGCATTCTTAACCCAAAGTGGAATGTTAAGAAAAAACCGCCTATCAATGAGTTATTCCTAGTTCTTGAAAATCGATGCATTTATGATAATTTTTGGAAAAAGTTAAATATATCTCAAATGAGTAATAGAAATTAGGCTATTTCCTTAACATTGATAATTTTGTGAGCAATCTAAATTTACAATAATGAATATGCCATTCTATTTGAAACTAAGCGCCCTGTATAAACGCCGAATATCTGTTTATATTATTCAACCTTATATGCCTCTTTTCGCCTAGTAAAAACTAAATTAATTTTAATATAGTTCTGCACACGTGTATTGGTAGCAAACACCATTGTGCCTAATGAGATTACAAACAAAATTTATTGATTCGTCAGTTGATGACTGTCGGGGGCAAGTACCGACACTACACCGGCAGACAGGACAAGCTGTTAGACACCCTCTAAGCTGGTCGTTGGCTCTCCTCCCTGCCGACACCCCAATCTCTATTACGCGGCCGGCAAATTGCTGGTTTTATGGCTTCATCTTGTATCCTTACCTTTACTTCCACCTATCCACTTTCCCGCTGTGACTCAAGTTGCCCCCTATCGTAATTTACAAACGCGCTCTTCTTTATGGCTCCGTATAAGTTTCTAAAACTTAAATTGCTCTGGGTTTACCGGATAGGAATTATTTTTACTTTTATTGGCGGCATAGCTCAGTGCAAATATTGCCATTTACTTATATTGGATACAGTTGAAAATTAGTAAAACCTAGTACAAACTGAAACATATATAAAAATATAATAATAGGTAAATAAAAAACAGGAAATAAAATAGCCATCCAAAGAATTAATTTGGAATTCAGCATCTACGTTGAATTACCCAGTTGGGTTCATCTATATACGTCCAAGTTATCTTTAATTACTTAGTAACTAGTTATTAAAGTGTTCAGCTGTTGCAAATTTTGAAAGATTTATATTCCCTATTAAAATTTGAGTTAGCTAATAAAAAAATTAACTCATGAATCGGGTAAAAATGTTTTCTTTTCCAAAAGTATGGTATTAATAATTTTATCTTGGACTGTGATCAATAGCAATAGCAGGGTTGCATAACAAAAATTAGAATCTTATAATATGGAATTTTGTAGCTGTGGCATTCGAAAAACTGTTCTAAGGTGTCGATTTTTACGAAATTCTTAAAAGTGCCAATATCTCAGAACCTAAAAACTTTTACTAGGGCCATATTTCAATTATCTGATAAGTCATGAGCTGACCTATCTCTCCAATGACCTTGTATAATGATAAATATTTGGTAATAAATCTTCTCCTTTCTCCTCCTATACTAGGACGTACCATGATGATATTGAAGAGCAGGCAAGTGCATCTACTTATTCTACGCTGATGATGATCAATAAAGCCAGAAACGGATGAATAGTATTTGTATTCCGCCCGTGAAATGGGTAGTTTCATATAATTGAAAATAGACCTTTCAGAGCTAATTTACCGCATTCACTTATTTTATCTTGCTGTATTTGTGATATTCCCAGAATATTCCATTGGTTGATCTTTCAAATATTCTGCTCCCACCGCTTCATATTAAACTTGGTCTTATGAAACAGTTCGCCAAAGCTTTGGACAAGTATGTCGACTGTTTTCAATATTAAGGAGAGGAGTTCCCGAAATAGTTGCTAAATTAAAAGGGGGTGTCTTCGACGGTCCTCAAATTCTTACCCTGTTTCGGAAGATTTATCACAAAAATGAATGATACTGAAGAAACAGCATAGCTGAGTTTCAAAAAGGTTTCTCGGAATTTCTTGGGAAGTGACAAGAGCGAGGATTACCAGGATTTAGTGAAAGAGTTGTTGAAAAATTTCAAACAGTTGGGTTTGATGAATCTCACATTGCACTTTTTACACTCTCATCTTGACAACTTTCCCGAAATCCTCGGGAAGTACAGTGAACAACAAAGAGAAAGATTTCATCAATATGTAACTGAAATAGAGAGTCGATACCAGGGAAGGTGGGATATTAACATGAAGGCAAATTTTTGTTGGACGCTAAAGAGGGAAACCAAGCAGAATGAAAAGAAGAGAAAGAGAAAACCGCTGCATAGATTCGAAGAAAAGAGAGTTTGTTTCAAGAGAAAAAGGATCCGAGTACCTAAGTGGAACATATTTACGTAGCAAGAAACATCGTTCACTTCTTCATTTAACTTTATCTCTCTATAGGCACAGAATCACTAAGTTTTGTTAATTATCGGAAAATACAGGACGTTACTTGCTTTTGAAAAAAAAGACTAAACGGTGATGGAGCACTTCCGACTTCCGATTCTAATTCAACCCATACAAATAAGTGAAGACACATAGTATGTCAATCGCATCCAATCGGTTTTCATGATTACACCTAATGCTAGCGCCCCATACAGAGGAATTTTTAAGGGTAGTTTTCAAAAATAAAAAAACTGGAGGTATATGGAGTAATTCTGACTCCGGATTCGAATTTAGTGCGTCAAAATACATCAAGTTGGTTTAATCAAAAGAATAGCCCACTTTTTTTTTGAGTGCCTTCATTGGTTATTGGCTTTCGATAACGGCACACAGTGGAATTTTTTAATCCTTTTCGTATCGAAAATCTGCTTACACTACAGATCTTCGATACGAGCGATTTTTTTTTACTATACTTTAAGGATCATACTTTTACAAATTACTGTAAAAAATTTCTTTAATATTGAACATAACATCAAAAAATATGATAACATTGCTTTGGCGAAAATTTCAATGGTAAACTTCTCTAATGCATCCCCGTATTTCGATTCAAAAAAACTATCCATCCTTCTAATTTGGTAAATTGTAGACTTTTAAATTCTCCACATAATATGTCCCTAAATAACACATTGTATACTATTAGTCAGCGTTATTCTATATCATACAACGCTATGTAGGAAGTTCCTACTATAGCCTAGTGGCACTTTACCTTAGTTGCAATTTGTTTTATGAACTACCATGATGACCATCATAAAGGGAATTGTCATCAGTCCAATACACTACGGGCGGCAATGCAATCTCACGAAGCTGCGGTCCCCCTTCCAGGAAGATAACAGAGGTATGAAATGAGAAAAGCGTATATCATCGTTGAAACAAATGTAGCATAATCGAAATTGTGGGACGCCGGCAACTGGGGGAAATTTATAATGAAATTCTTGGGTGGGCAACATGAAACACCTTAACTTTGAGGTATTTCCTATATTGGAAACATTAGCAGGGAAAAATCAGTAAATATTTTTATATAAATACTTAAATAAATATTTCAAAAGCTATTCGTGGCAACATAAGTGTTGGAGTGCCAAACCACAAATTAAATTACTTTGAAGTAATCTTCTAGTGATTTACTGTATTTTTGCTTTTGTAAATTTACTTGAAAGGCAGACCTTCTGAAACTCAAAGACAGTTATATTAGAGCTGTAAGGGCTGATAACAGATAACAGCTCTCAACGGAACATGTCTAAATCAACATATAATAGCCCAATACATTCCAGCCTAAAACTAAGCCTAAGCCTAAACGTACGTTACTGCAACGCCTACTATTGCAATTTGATCATCTAATAACATTCATTGTGCCCTAGATCTACTGTTTAGACTCGTGACAATAACTTAGTTCAAATGATATTAAATCGCAATTTCTTATGGGGATTTTGAGCCATATAAGATTCTGCTTCTTAAAAATACTCTCAGAGGCTGAGGGTTATAAGTCTTTGTTCAAGAAAATCTGGGGCTATTATTCTATCTATCTCCTATATCTTTTTGTAGAGTTTGTAATATTTTCGGTTTTGAACATTTACAAAATAAATAATAGAAAGTCATTTTTTAATGCTAATAAATATATGGGAGAAAAATAGTTATTGTGAATGAAATCATTCTGATTGGTTTAAAAAATAGTAAAAATAATAATAGTCTTAATTATTATAGTAAAAATTAAATATACAATCTTTATTAAAAATGGCGAAATGTAGATGGATACGTAAAATCTCCTAATAATAAATTTGAAAAATTAAACTCAATATTGAGCATGTAGTTATAAATAAATAATAAAATACTAATTCAGTGATTTATTAAAATTATGAAGGCAATACCATGAATATTACATAATCTTCTTGTAATAAAAAAATGCTTACCGGACACTTTAGAAAAGTCATTAGTAAAATTGCTATATTGCTGAAAACAATATTAAAAGGAAACAATCTGTAAAATATAATTGAATTAACAAATCTTATATTTGTGACATCCTTACTACGCTTAAAACAAGCTTATCTAGATAAAACTGAAACTAAACTATGCTGCTCAGCTTGTGGTCTCTTCAAAAGTAAAAATTGAAACAGTTAAATGTACCTACATAAAATATTATAAACAATATAAATGCCACTTTGAACAAATTATGACTGGCCTATAAAACTTTATACTGACTTAACACGACTTCGCATATACATTACGGAATTAAAACTTCTCATTCATTTTGAATATTTGTATGATCGTATACAAATTTAATGAAAATTTTAAATCGGAATTTAATCAAGTGACCGGACTGAGAAATTTAGTATATCAGTGGATTTGCTACTATACACAGACTGCAGCAATTGAGAAATTTTATATCAATCGTGTCTGTAAAGTGGATCTAGTAGGGATTTTCTCTATTGGTATCGTAATTGCATGGAATGAATTCAGACTGATGCAATTACGGATGATCGTTTAGGGAAACTTTATCCAGCAACATATAAAGAGCAGCATTTTATTTCTAATGACAACGTTTTATAACAGGCTATTTCTATTCAATTTTATTTTTTGTTTAAAATGTTAACAATTAAATTACCAAAAATTTTAATTGATATAGAGTTTGGTTGTTTCTTTAAATTAACAAAAATGGTAATCAAATACATTTTATTTAAGTAGGTACTCTAGTTTCTTCATGGCAATACAAATTTGAAATACCTATATACAAAAATGAAAACAATTACCTAAATTTTTTACAAATATCTAACGTGGGTTGATAAATTATGTAAAACCAACAATAAGAAGTAAATAATTTAGAAAAAAATTCAGTACTAAAAATTATATATCTATGAGTAGTGGTCAATAATTAGCTTTTTGTTTGTATGCAACTCACAATTTCACAATTATAAGATAAGGCATGATAAAGCATGACATGGCATCCTATGATCGGACAGCTCAGATGCGTTTGTGGATATCGAATTTTCTTTATAACCACTCTTTTTAATTTGTGAGCGATAAAATATTGTATTGGCAAATAATGGAAATGGAATAAGTATACTGAAAATCTAGAACCACCGATCCCAAAAAATTAATAGCCCAAATCAATAAAAGAACCAACAATAAGATGACAAACAGAGTGGAGATAATGGATAAGAATAAAAACAAAAGAAATCGTAAAATAAATAACCAATTACGAATCGCAACGTGGAATGTCAGAGGTACTTATGAAGAAGGTGCCCTTATACATTTGACACAAGAAATAGAGAAATATGGATATGATATTGTGGCTTTACAAAACAAACAAAAAGAAATTAAAATACAAGAAATAGGTAACTTTATATTTTTTATTAGTGGAGGAGACAACCGAAGACTTGGTACAGGTTTCCTTATAAATAAGAAACATAAACAGCAATGATTTAATTCAAAGCAATTACAGACCGACTTTGTAGACTAAGATTAAGAGGAAAATGCACCAATTGAAGTTAAAAATACAGAAACAAAAGAAGAATTTTATAACAAATTAGACACTGAGTATACGAAGAAATACCAAAGTACGGTTCTAAAATAGTTGCAAAGAGATGCAAAAAATGCAAAAATTGGCAAAGAAACTATCTATCAACCAACAATAGGAAAACATAGTAAACATACAAAAACTAATGAGAATGAACAACTACTCATAGACTTCACAAAAGAAAAAGATATAATCATCAAAAGTAGGTACTTACTTCCAAAGGAAAAAAATTTATAAAGGTACCTGGATATTCCCGAATAAGACTTACACAAACCAAATAGATCATGCATTGATAGAAAAAAAAGAAGAAAGATGTATAACTAATATACGCAGTTTTAGAAGACCTGATGCAGACACAGATAACTTCTTGGTAGGTATTAAAACGAAACAAGAAATACCTGTTATGAAAAATCTTTTTTTTGCTTTGGGCTTATAGCCATGCAGCCAGTCGCAAAAGAATATTACTTTTTTACATGGCGGAATACTAACAAAACAAAAAAAAATAAAAAACAAAGGGAAGCAAACAGGGACACACGCTTCTCGTCCAGGAGTCTTTCAGGACCTTATCTGTTACACAATACAGTTTTAGACTACGGATAGGAGGTATCGACTTACAGAGTATCAGACACAAAGGAAACGAAAGCTAAATCTACTTAAAGATTAATTTTAGTCGCTTCTAAAAAAGCGATTATGGCGTCGAAAATTTGTTTATGAAAAATCTTACATATAAAAATTATAATGGCAAAAAGAATAAAAGATTACAAACTGAGGAAGACAAAAGACAATATAAAAGTAACCTGGACGAGAAAACCAATTAGGACAAATAAAATAGACTAATAACAGAAAAATTGTGGCAACAGATAAGCGACAAAATGAAACTGAAACAACTGAAACAATTCCCCAAAAAAGATTTGATAAAAAACAAAAATGGTTTGATGATGACTACAAATACGAATTAGAAGAAGCAGTTTTATAAAAATAAGGAAAGAGAATTAATAGAAGGAGAAAATGAAATACCTACTTGCAAGATGGAAAGAATATTTTGAAGAACTGTTGAACCCAATAGAAATCATGAATGGTAGTTATGATTAAGATTTAGAATCAGACGCAGAAAATCAAAAAGTAGACGAATTGCCACCAAGTATAGAGAATATAAAAGAAACTATAGAAAATCTAAAAAGCAACAAGAGTACAGAGAAGGACGAGTTGACAGAAGAAATGTTTAAATATGGAGGAAAAATTAATTACATATATGCAAAAATTATTATAGGAAGTGTGGAGCCAAGAAAACGTACCAGAAACTTGGAAGCAATCATACATCTCCTTCACAAGAAAGGCGACAAGAGAGAGTGTAGAAATTAGAGGGGTATAGCACTATTCAGTATTGCTGATAAATTCCTCGTATATAAAAACATTTTAACACAGAAAATAGAGAACGATATTGGAGAATATCAGTGCGGCTTCAGAAAAGGAAGATCGGTGGTGGATCAATTATACACACTAAGAGAAATACCAGCTGAAAGTTACGAATATGGGAAACAGACATTTCTAATTTTCATGGATATCAAGCAAGCATTCGACAGAATTAAAAGGACAAAACTGTACTCATCACTACAGGACCTAGGGGTCAAGTTGACCCTGAGAGAGACCGAAAACTTATGTGTAAGAATAGGTGAAGCCGTGACTGAGGATTTTGAAGTAAGTTAGGCACTAACACAAGGTGACCCACTTTCGTCAATTCTGTTTAGTTGTGCCCTAGAAAGTGCAGTAAGAAAAGCCAATATTTATAAAACTGATTTAATATATCGCCAACGTCACCAGTGTCTAGCTTTTGCAAATGACGTAGTGTTGATTACAAGATGAAAACGAGAACTACAAGAAGTAGTATTAAGATTAGAAACAACAGCACTAGGAATGGGACTAACAAAATATATGGTTTGGCTAGTGAGCGAGTTCAAAAAAGACACAAAAATAGAAATTAAAACGACTAAAGGAAAGACATACAGATTTGAAGAGGTAGAATCATTTACTTACCTGGGAGCAGAATTTGGAAGAAAGCCTGACATACAAAAAGAAATACGAAAAAGGTTATTATTAGGTAACAGATGTATATATGAGCTTAACAGAATACTCAACAGCAAAACAACATCTAGGTAGATACAAATTCGTATACCTATATAAGTTGACCATAAGACAAATGGTACTGTTTTTGAAAGCGAAAGCGACTATGGGTGCAACAGAACAGATGATGCTAGGGGTATGGGAAAAAAGTGTCTAAGGAAAATATATAAGGGTAAAAAAGTTGAAGACAGGTGATAAAATATTGTCAAAGGTTTTTTCTCTGAAATATGGTCTGGTGTTCCACTCGAAACTATAACCTCTACTAATTCTTCCACAAAAATTTATATCACTTAAAATATTGTTCTTATTACCTAAAAAATTATTTAATTCAAAACCTAGCCTAAGGAATGGTTGGTGATGCTAGTACAAGACAGGCGTTAATCAGCAAAAGCTTTGTAGAAAAAAAATCAGTGTCCACAATGGCGTACTATATTAAAAACCTAATTTTGTTCATTTTATCATCCAATTAGTCCTGCATAGATTTAAGTGTGAGTTGACTGCATGAACAAACGTGAAACTACCGCACTACCGAATCAATATTTATCGCGTAGAATATTTTGTGCGGTCTTCCCTTCTACATATATTTTAGTAACCTTTCATATTCATTTTAACGTTTATCGACATTATTTATTTGATGTTTCTCTCGCGAGTGAATCACTTATTGTGTATGTATTATAACCAGGAGAAAATTTTGGAACATACTATGTGGGCCAAATTAAAATAGTTTAACATGTTCTTTTTCAGCCGATTTTGTTGAATAGTGCATTTGAGCTCGTTGTAGAAATTAAGTTTTCTCTTTAAAATTTAATCAAACACTCGACTATTGCTGAGACACTTTAACTGAACAATATTCCGCTTTAACAGTGTCATAAAGCGTTTAAGCAATAGCGAGTGCTTCATTAATTTTTAAGGACAAAACGAGTTCAAATGCAATCTTCTAATTATTTATTTTTAGTCCACTCTGCAAGTTTCAAAAACTCAACGAAAATCCAAGTAAGTAAACTGTCCATACGTTATATGAAAACTGTTAGAAAACTGGTTGGTAAAGAAAAAGTTGTTAAACTTTTAAAATGGGACTATTTTAAATTGACTCGCAGCATAAGATTATTTTCATTTTCGTTCTCATCTGAATGACATTCTAAATCCATACTTCGCCATTTGTTCTTATAGTCGGAAATAGCGTGTGGCAACCGACACCAGTAATTGAACAGCTCATATCGAAGACTGCGAAGAAAATAAAAATCTTATTCGCTTAATTTAATTTTAACTTGAAAGAAATTGCGCGAAGTTGAAAACTGTTAAAAAGCATACATTGCTAAGCTTGGGGATAAGTGAATGGCTTTGTTGCAATATACCTTCCATTATAAAGTGAAATGGCGTATTTGTGGTGTCGAAAAATATCTTACATTGTATTAATAGAATTGAAAGGTCTTTTAACTATAAAATTGTCGGAAATGCCGCTTTCGCTTTTTCATATAAAAGTTAATTATTTTTGTTTGCAGGCAATTCAAGTAGATTTCAATAAAAATTTTGTACCAAAAGGGAAATAATATTTTCTTTATTGACATATATCAGTGATTGAGATGGACGTGTTGCAAAATATTGGGCCGTAATATTGTAACGAACATTGTTGGAACCAGGTTAACTTCGTTATCGAATAATTATCTTTAAAATCATTGTCAATATTTCAAAACGACATGATCGTTTAAAAGTACAGTAAGTCGTAAAAAACTGAAAATATTAAATTTTAATCTCTAAGGCTTTGAGACTTTTTATATTAAATAGAAAATTAAAGTTTCCATTTAAAAGAATTGAATTAATTGATATGAGAATTTTTCGAATTTCCTCTTGCGACGTCTTAGTTGTCCCGCTTTTAATATTCCTATCTTTACGGCACTGTAATGAAAATTTCATGATAATTCCAATAGTCGTATACCTATATACAGGGTGTTTCAGTTAAAAGTCCCCGGGCCATTATCTCGAAAAATAATAATGATATTTTATTTTTGTAAATGAAGGATGATAGATACCAAAGGAGGCTTTAAATAACTGTAGTTAGAATTTTTCCTCTACGGTTCACAGAGATGGCGCTGCGATGCAAAATTATTTTTTAAAAGTCCCCGGGCCATTATCTCGAAAAATAATAATGATATTTTATTTTTGTAAATGAAGGATGATAGATACCAAAGGAGGCTTTAAATAACTGTAGTTAGAATTTTTCCTCTACGGTTCACAGAGATGGCGCTGCGATGCAAAATTATTTTTCGATGGCTGAAACCTTGAAACATGATTCATGTGATTAAGGGATAATTTTTCAATAATTTTGATGGTATAGAAAATTTCGAAAAAACCAGCCCTTGTGGAGTTATTGAATTTTTTTTTATATAAGATAATAAAGGAAATCCGTCTCATGTGTACCCCCAAAATGCTCATAAAATAAAATGTTAACTAAAAATTTTAGTAGTAAAATCTTCTGTGGCAAAATCAAAAGTACATGGTGGGATTCAGTTTTCAACACTCTTTTAAAATATGGAAACAAATTTTAAAAATTCAGATATACAAGGTGTTGTTTTGAGGATGGAAGATTTTGTAAACTTTTTGTGAAGCCGGACCTGGATTTTCTTTTTTGTTGATGTCTTAGTGGATTCATCAAGTAATGTAGAATACGTGTGCCAAATGTCAAAAATATACACAGTGGTTTGTGAGTTATCAATGGAGAAAGAAATAGGTAAAATTCATAAAACACCCTGTATCTCGGTTATAAAGGGCAACAGATCCATTAAGTATGGGTTATTTGGAACCACCTCGGTGAACCTTATCCACAGTTAACGTATGTCCCTCTCCCAATGAAACACCCAGTATACATATATAGGATTATAATTCAAAGTTAACATCGCTTCCTGTTAGACCTGACAATAATTTATTTGCAATATGAGAATTGTTTAAAAAATTGGTACATGCCAAGCATACCTTGAATATAGCCGAAACGGCTTTTATATAAAAAAAATTTATTAATAGACCTTTTTTGCATAATTTTGAGTTTGTCAGTTTTATATATTTAATCAAAATATCTCGAGGCGTTCCGAAGTTATGACAAACAGATATATACACATTGATGAATAAATCTTTTTTAAAACGTGTGTTTTGGACCAGTCAATTATAATTGTAATTCCATGGTAAATTTTTTCAATCCATTCCCTTATTTGTTGATTAATATTGCTCAACTAAGAACTCATCCTGAGATATATCGAGAACTATTTATACACTTGCGAAATTTAATCGAAACATTTTAGAAACTACTTAATCTATTTTGTATAGAGATAGATCAACGACCTGGCAGACCGACACGCATTTTCTAAGAACAAAATGATTCAGTAAGGTCAAAATCCTGATGGTTACTTTTGCTTTTAGAAATCAATAAAGACATCTACTTTTATTATTAATATCATTCCGTCTTGAAACCTCAGAGACTATAGAAACAACAGGTTTACATTAAGGCAAAATCAATGTACCGGTAAATTTAATGTCAAACATCGCCTTCCTGGGTGTAATCAATAATAAATAATGGGCATGATGACAAGCGTTGGTCAATGGCCTGAGTTTTATATGTATAAAATCGTTTACCTGTGTCTATATACAGCTCTGCAGTTCGCAAGGAAATGGAAAATGGTCTTCAAGAGTATGGTTGTCCATGCAACTTCACATAACAAAGAGCTGAGTGGATTGCTCGATTCACGCCCTGCTTTGTAAATATTTAAAGGAAACTACTTGGATGCTGCTGTATTTTACCTCACTGTATAAATCCTGAAAATAAAACAGCTTGTTGCTTGTACAAATGCATAAATATATTGTAAAATGTTTTCTGTATGTATAAGGATTAAGTGTGACGTAGAATGAAACTTTTATTTGTAGAATTTCAAAAGTAGGAGATGATAATGCCTACGTAGCTTGTATGTTAAATATGTTAAAATTGTTTTTACAAAAATAGTATCCTGTTCAATATGGTACCTATAAAGGAATATACACCCATTTTTAGTTAATATGTCCGGTTTTAACTCTGATTCTCTAATTCATATCAATTTGCATTATTTTATTTTACCCCTAACATCATAAATCTTATATTGAAGTCATAATCAATGAGGTGAGCAATTGTCGACATGGAGAGCCAGAAACGGAGAACAGTAGAGTTTGTACATCCGAGTAGAGTAATTGGTAGGTATTATGAGTAGGTAAAGAATGAGAGTTTTGAGCCACCCCCCACCACTTTTTGCACCCCCCACTCCTCCCCCCACCACTTTAGCCCCGTCCCCTTTAGCCCCGCCCCCTCCCCCACTCCGGACACGCCCCTGCCTCCCACTACTTTGGCACCCCCCACTCCAGACACGCCCCCTTCCCCCACCACTTTGGCACCCCCACCACTTTTTGCACCCCCCACTCCAGACACGCCCCCTTCCCCCACCACTTTGGCACCCCCACCACTTTTTGCACCCCCCCACTCCAGACACGCCCCCTTCCCCCACCACTTTGGCACCCCCACCACTTTTTGCACCCCCCACTCCAGACACACCCCCTTCCCCCACTCCAGACACGCCCCTTCCCCCACTCCTCCCCCCACCACTTTTTGCGCCCCCACTCCAGATACGCCCCCTCCCCCACCACTTTGGCACCCCCACCACTTTTTGCACCCCCCACTCCAGACACGCCCCCTCCCCCACCATTTTGGCACCCCCACCACTTTGGCACACCCCACCATTTTTTTGCACCCCCCACTCCAGCACCCCCCACCACTTTTGATCCATTAACCTTAACCTCTCATGACCTTTGGCACCCCCCACCACTTTTGATCCATTAACCTTGACCTCTCATGACCTTTGCACCCCCCACCATTTTTGATCCATTAACCTTGACCTCTCATGACCTTTGCACCCCCCACCATTTTTGACCCATTAACCTTAACCTTTGCACCCCCCCACCACTTTTAATCCATTAACCTTAACCTCACGTGAGCACCCTCCCCACCACTTTGACACCCCCCTCCACTTTTTCGCCATAAATGGGTGGGGGGGCATACAGTAAATTCTATAAATTGGTGGCACAGTCCAAGAAAGTTTTGAACTAATCCTTTAAATTGAATAAAGCAGTGTTATTCACACTATGCCCATGTGCACCTGGTTGTGCGTCATATGTAGAAGCATATTAGAAGAATACCACTCAGATAAAAATATCAAAGTGTATACCTGCTGTGATAATTGCGAACTACCTGGTAGGAAAGCGCCGGCTGCATAATAATATCATGGTGGAATGTCCGAAGTGCCTAATAATGGAATTGAAAAACAAGCATATTAATGGAAAACAATTGTGTGATTTTACGGACGAAGAAATAAAGAAGTTTCCACTGCAATATTTGACTGAAGCAGTTTCTCCAGTTGAACTCCTCTTTGCATGGCCCAAATTACCGAGGGAGTACAGAGACAAGTTTGAATTACAAGTACAATTGCCCTGCTTTGTGCATTTTAACCGTCCAGAATGGCGAACACATGTCGACGGCCCACCACCCAGGCAATCCAAATGCCACGTCTGTAAATGGGGGCTACAAAAATGTTTAATTTTAAGTTAAGAATATAATAATTTTGAATAAAAACAATTACAAATGAATATGTTTTTGATTTTAAATACGAGTAAGTAAATACAATTCAAGAAAAGTGTTCGCCCTCCCATAAATCGATGAGCCGCCACTGAGAACAAGAAACCAGGTTATGATCTGAATCGAGATAGATGTCCTATATAATATTTAACAGTTAGTTTTATCTCGACCGAGGTCAATGCATTTATTATTATTAACTGATAAGTACGCGCAATTTAGATCGTTGGGTGCATCGCTTTTAAAAATGGTATAGGCAACCAACTATAACCCACAGTTTGAGACATATTGTAGGTTGAAATAAACAGTGTTTAAATATTTTAAAAAATTTCATTTCATAAAGCCATTTATTATTTTAATGTAACAATTGCAAAATTATAAAAATATACAAAAGGTGAGAATGCACTATTGTCATAGAAATTTCGTACATTTCATTAAAGACAAGTAACAATTATATTATTAAAATGCACAAAAGATGAGAATGCACTATCACTCAGTTTTTTTTGGAAGTGAAAACATTTGCAGCACATATTTCAAATTGTCCAACGCCCCATCAATCTCAGATTGTTCTTTTCTGGATTCCTCGAGCAAATTGGTGATTTTTTCGTGTTGCCTCTCCAAGTTCTGGATTTCTGCAGAGATTACGGTCTTCCGGTGACGAAGTTGGGCAGCACATTTCCCGAATTCGGCCACAAGTGAACGATTTATGGCAGACAGAAATGAGTTCTTTGCCTTGTCAATGGCTCTTCTACTAACAGCACGTTTGCTTGTAATTTTGCCGACGAAACTGCTAAATAGAAAGTTTTCTTCGGTTTCCGTAGTTTCATCAGGCTGTTCCACTTCCGGTTCCTGATAAGTTGGGGTAGCATTCATTGGTCGAAGCTCCGAAAAGCTACCCTTAGTTACTAGCAAATCGGAATCTACTGATTCTGCAGTGTGCAGGGTATTTAGTTTTTGATTAACTCTAGCCTCGAATGATAGGCTTTGATTTAATTCCGAGGGGGTTGCGGCCCAGAATTGAGACATTTTTTTTACGCTTTTTTTTTTACCACTTTTACGAACAGAACGAAAGACTAGAACTGATGCATTTTACGACAAGACAATACATTAAATACATAATCAAATTGCTGAAATTGCAAGGGACAGTAAAGGCATTGATTCCTTAGTGAATTAGAAAAACTTTGTTGACTGATAAATTTCTTATCGGTCGCTGTATACATTTGAAATAAACTGCAAGTCAGCAAGTGGAATACCCTCTGCCTGAATATGGTGTGTGCGTTTAAGCTTATCTTAAGCGAAATAGCGCTTATAATAAAGTACCCATTGTTAATAGGTGGATAGGAAATTTTATGCTGAATAAAGATGACACAAATTCCTTGTATTGCAAGCGTTATTATTATGTCTTGATAAAAAAGAACATTAATTACGAGATTAAAATTGCAACCGAAATGAACTGCACAAGTCCTTGCATTGCAAGCATTATTATTAAGTCTTGATAAAAAAAAACATTAATTACCGAGATTAAAAGTGCAACCAAAATGAACTGAATAATAATAATTGTCATTTATTAGTCAAATTAATTTAATTAAAAAACCCAATCTCATTTGAGCGTATAAAAAGGAAAGTGTTTAGGATTAGACCTTCATTGACGGAAGTAAGCTGGACAATGGAATGTCCTCAGTGTCGAACACGGTTTTCTGCAAAAAGGAGTTTAACACGTCATCTTCGTGAGAGTTGTGTATACAGACAACGTAATCCACCAAAAAAAGATTAAACTAAATAATTCACAAAACGATGAATTAAATCAGCCTGGTACGTCTTCGAGCACAAATAAGGTTATTTGCCCAGTGTGTTATGAAAAAATACCGAAATCTAAATTAGCGGGTCATATAAGAAGTTTTACCCATAAAAAAGTGATTGATCTGGTGAAGGGGTCGAAAAATTGCAAAGTGCATTTAATAATCGAATTGCGAGTTACCGATTTTCTTCAAAGAAACATTATACCGATATTCCTCAGTTTTTCGAAGACATAAGAAGAAAAGTTTTCTCAGTGATTGAGGAATATGTTCAAAAATTCTTCAGCTTAAAAATTAATGTGGAATTATTTGGTCTATATGTCATAGAGAAAAAGGGGGGCATGAGTAGTATGGTAATGAGAACAATAACGGAGCAACGGAGCATGATCAGTGATCAAGGTCAAGGTAGGGGGTAATGACATGTGTTTCGTTAGTAATACGATATATGAACATGTTGCATCTAAAAATAGATTTATGAGTGGTTAACACGTGTACAGTTGAATGGCCCGTGACAGGGGGTATCTGTATAACATATGACATACATCTGGCAATGTCAGACATCTGGCAGTGTAAAGGTGGGGGACTTAAGATATAAGTACAGATTTGAATCAGATTTTATTAATATGTTTAGAGAGTGTGATAGCGCAGTGCAGCAAGAGCTAGATGTAATAGAGACAAAGGAGTGTTGTGTTTGCCGCAGAATTATAAGTACGCGATATCTTCCTAGTGATTTATGGATAAGTAAACCTAAACTAATACTAGGTTTATGTACGCGTATGTGCAGCCAAACAAGACCAATTAAAGTATTTCGGTCATATGAATGGGATAAGTGCCAAATCCTAAATTCACCTATACGTGAATATGGAGTGCACAAGATCACAAGAAGAAAACTGGGATACTAAATATTCTCCAAGCCATAATCCTGAGGAATTTAAAAAAGATAAGGACATGATTAGACATCCGCCTATAGGGAAGAATAAGATGCAAAACGCAGAACTGAATATGTGGAATGTGAAAGTGTTTAAAAATAAGCAAAGGTTTGCTAACATATGAATTGTATCTTTATGAAAATTTTATAATGTCATAATAAAAATGAAACATATTTATTGTGTTATTTATTATCAAGTCTAGACATTTAACGAAACCAGACGAGAGTCATTAACCTCGACGTCACCATCTGTTCACCAGATGTTATCACGTGTAACATTTATGTGCATGTCGCCGGATATATCTTGTCTAGACAAGTTAATTAGGGCATATGTTATGAGTCATCATTCATTTGCTCGCCAGATGTTACAGTGAGAAGATCATAATTATAATTAGAAGCATGGGTTACTCATTCTTTATTGTAATCAAGTTTTATGATGAAAACGATAAACTTGTTGGTCAAGAATGTATGGAGAGTTATAAGCTTCAATGTGTTAAAGAAACATTTAATCTAAAAGATAACTATTCTTACATTAAAATATTAGGATGTTACGGGGATTGTGATTGTGGCGATGGGGAAGAAGAATGGTATATACGCTCCTGTTTCGGAATCAAATCTTAAGTTTGATGCCTTAACCTGACTTATAGATTCAGTAAAAACTTTTTATATTAAATATATATGCCCCTCTCCTTTTCCACAGGGAATCAGATGTATAGTTATGAAATAAGAAAAAAAAATGTCAGGTGTGGGATTCGAACCCACGCTCCCGTTTGGGAATCATAGTTTAACTTAGACGCCTTAGACCGCTCGGCCAACCTGACTTATAGATTCAGTGAAAACTTTTTATATTAAATATATATGCCCCTCTCCTTCTCCACAGGGAATCAGATGTATAAATCAGTTATGGGATAAGAAAAATGTCAGGTGTGGGATTCGAACCCACGCTCCTTATAGGAATCAAATCTTAAGTTTGACGCCTTAACCACTCGGCCAACCTGACTCATTCATTGATTCAGTAAAACACTATACATTAAATGTATACCCCCTCTCCCTCATCAATAATAGAATATAAATTCATAACAATTTAAAAATACATTAGTGTGTTTATAGATATTACGATGATAGCTTCACAATTCATAGCTTTACAAGCAATTTTTCAAAGTTTTCTTTTTATACAATACCCTCACAGCGCAAAAGAAGTGTTTATATGCTTCGATAGTAATGGAAGCCGAAATGAGAGTTGGCTTTCTAAATGGAATAGAATGGAACCATATGCAGCCACTAATGCAGCAACCCTCAGATATCCAATACCCACCAACAGTACTATGTATAAACTAAAACTAAGAAAAGGCAATGATCTCACTCAAGATTCGGAATGGTTGGAACTCTATAGCAAACCCCCCACCACTGTTAATAATAGTACAAATACTGAAATGAATCATGACACAAATCAGTTTGTAATTTGGTATATAGCAGTTTGTTGTTCATCGCTCGTGCTTAAATTAATACTTACAAGTGTTTTAAAATGTCTCAAGGTCTGACTTGTTCGAATTGTCTAACGAGGGAGTTGATAGATAAGCATAGGAATGGTAAAAATTTGTATGATTTTACTAAGGAAGAACTCCGGAATTTTCCACTGCAGTATCTAATTGAAAAAGCTGGCCCAGTTGAGCTTCTTTATACATGGCATAAACTACCACGGGAGCACACACAAAATTTTGAACTTGAAATTCAACTACCTTGTTTTGTACATCACAATCGTCCCGAATGGCATAACCATGTAGATGGTCCTCCATGCCGGCAATCTAGATGTCATGTATGTAAATGGGGATTGGAAAGATGTGGTTAATATTTATTTCAATGTTACATTAAATAATTATATTTTATATATGAATATGTGGTGAAACAATAAAACAATAATTCATAATGTATATGTTTTTTATTTATAAATTACAAATCCAATAAATACAAATCAAAACTATCACAACTTAATTCGGGTTCATCCAAATCAACACTATCCCATCCTTCTTCAGGCTCTTCCATTTCCATCAAACGGTCAGCATATTTTAGTAAAATCTCTAATTTTTTATCACTACTATCTTCAGTAATTAGATGATGCCCCCACGCCAAGGTATTTACATCTCCAGGTATAACATACCTTTTGTCATCTGCTGATGATAGGGCTACTTTATTTTTTAATTCGGTGTGAATGGTGTGTAAATTGGAGGTAAATATAGACATTTTACGAAATATTATACCACCGTTTTCAACAATCTGGACATAATCAGAAAAATCTATTTGATGTTTAACAACACTTTTGGAAACACCTTTTGCCTTTTTCATGACCTCACCAGCTTTAACACAGTAAGCTTTAGCACCGGTACCATAAAACGCCTCAATAGGTCTTCCAGCATACTCATCCTTCATTTTTCCGACTACAGACTTTGTTTTGGGTATGTTATGGATGTTGTCAATACTATAATTTGACGTATCAAAATATTGAATATTTTTCTTGATGTCATCATAAACATTGTCGGTGAATATCTCCAAAATTAGTGAGTCGGTGTCAGTATACAAAACAGTTGCTTTATTCCCATACATGGATTTGATGTAACCATATAGAAATTCATAGATGATAGTCTTTGAAATATCCAAAATTGAAAATCCGACGTAGAGTGGTTTATCATAAACAACCTTTAATTTTTTCAATTGAACTGCTACTAAGTTTTCATCAAATATTGAACAGGATTTAAAATGTGGTAGGGCTATTAACGCTCTTGCACCCAACAGACCTTTTTTATTTTCCCAGCACGAGCACAGTTTAATGTTTTGTCTTTTATCAACGTTTTCCATTGTTTTTCCAAATATTGAATTAATAAACAATTTGAAGAGATCTCTCTCAAATTCGTTCTTAGCAGAATTTCGAAGATTTGAATTTAATTCAATATATGATCCAAGCCATGACGATTGGGAAAATTCTATTATCCTATAGATTTTTTTCAATTTTAATCCATATTTTAAACACTGCTTTAAATTTTTGTAGTAAATGATATATTTATATTTATTACGTAAATTGGGGATTAATTTGGAAGTCTTACTTTTTGGAGGAGCCATTTGCTCTGGACAAAACGGTAAATCGTTGTGGTCATCATGCAAGTGTGATGGATATTCCAAGTCAACTTCTAGAACATAACCTTTTGGTGAATCATCTTCAATGGTCGAACAGTCAAAATTTTTAATTTCATCTTTTTCAAGCCACCTAAAATCACCGGTGGGTAGGTATTCTTTCATTGCTGCTCCGTATAAATTGGTTGCATCTAGGTACATAATATATGATGTTGGTTTCGTAGGATCATAGTTTGGTACAAGTTGATTATTGGCCACAGCTTTTCTTTTACTGCATTGAGCCACTCCACCTCGAATCCCCTTTCTAAAGAAATGTAGAGAATCCACGTCAGTCAAAAGTTCGAGTTCAACTTGGGTATAACGCAACATTGCGTCCCAACTCAAAGATGGTGCTGTCAAATAATGGGCTGGATCTAATTTGTAATGTTCCAAACACACTTTTCTAAAGTTCTCAAAAACATCGGCTAATAATAAAATATCCGATTTTAGATATATATCTGCATACTCTCCCATTGTTTTACATTTGAAGGTATTCCATGTTTTATTAGCTCGCTCATAATCCTCATCAGGGATATACTCATTTGTTAAGTCATTGTAAAATTTATCTTTTGAGGGTAATTCTGGTTCTTCTAGTTTTTCAAACGAGTCCACATAATTATATGGAAAGACCCCTTTCCGCCTGATTAAACTAAACTCTTCATCCTTTTCAAAGTATTTTCTGGTTTCAACACATTGAGGAGACTCTAAACTTTGACTTAGTTTGTCGAGGGACCTAGATAAAAATCTAAAAGAGTCTACAAATTTCAATCTCAGATATGTATCAGGTACCTTAGGATTTATAGATTTTTCAACAAGAATTGATTTGGAGAATGAAATGTATTTTTCTTTGGTTTGCGCTATGACGGAAACAGTCTCCTTTTTGCATGCCAGCTTTTTTATGAATAGATGGCTGTCGTAATTTGTCAGGTTGTGGAAGAACACTGGTATGAATTTCGGAACTTTATAGTTCAAATTGCAAATAGAATGTGCAGGCCCACGGAAGCGACCTGTTAAATGACAGTGATCACGTACTTTTATATCACCAAGCTTAAAGTCTTTCTTACAAATGTGACAGCATACAGCATTTTCGTATTCGATTTTCTCTTGGTCTGAAAGGGGGAGCATCTCTTTAATATGTTTCAAGTGTGTGTTATATAAATCCAGAGCTGTTTCATCCAACTTTTTAGAGAATACTTCAGCAGCATCGGAACCTCGATATGTTATAATTTTCGAATATTTATCATCAAAATTACATTTCACGTAAAATGCGAAAGAATATGGTACATGTTCACATAATTTCACTGTGAATGATTTTTCATCAGAAGGTTCATTATGATGGATGGGTTTCAACAAACTTTCGAAATCTGCATATATGACGAATGGGACCGGTAATTGTTTCTCAAAATTTATAAATTTAAGAATGTTTTCAGGCACCGATTCTCCATATTTATTTATCTTCAAATCGGTAGTTGGTATTTTCGTGCATGTATGGTTACAGTCATTTTTCTCATGTGCTTTTAGCTGTTCTATTTTTCCAAATGATTGTAGACATCCATCACAAATATGTAACCTTCCATTATGTTTTGATTTTTGGCTTGACACTAATTTTGATAAGTCTTTTATGAGAGTATAATGGCTTCTACCTGTATTATCTGATACAAGTAGCAAATTAACATGTGTAGCTTGACGACATGAAGTAAAATGTAAAGGTCCAACTACTTCAGTAATTGTTTTTCCATCCTTAAATTCTGTTTCAATACCAAACACATTAACGGAGATGTTGTTCATTTTTTCGAATTTGGGGATGTCTTTCAATTTCATAGGAAACTCTAAACCATAAAAATTTAATAAAGTTTCATAATGTGGATATGAACTTATTTTCACTGGATCGGCTTTTGGTGGGAAAATAGATGCATTAATTGACCAAGCAAAACAAGCATTGTCTTGGTTTTGTATGTTTAAAACCGCTTTCTTTAATCCTATAGCTTTAGGTAGCTTAATATATGATGAAGCTGCTACTGGAGTAAACCTATTAATGTTTACATCAAGAAACATTATATGTTTCAATGTCCAGCCAGAATCCTTTTCTTGAAATTCGAATGATTGTGAAATCATCTCTTCTTTAAATTCTTTGAAAATCTGCTGCAAGTCTGTTGAAATAGTTATTATTTTATTCTTTGTATTGAATGACTTTATGTCAGACATCTCCTTTTCGGGTATAACATAAAGCCCAAACACTTCCAAATTAATTTTAAGGGTATAGTGTTTCAGCAAGTATTCATTAATTATATCAAATACTTTTAGTTTTATTTCTTCTAGAAAATCAGAATAATCGATGTGTGTTTTAGGACTAGTAAACCGATAACTAGCAATTCTATTTTTGAATGCGTGATGAAGTTTGTCTACACCATTTCCCAAATTACTAATAATAGGCCTATTAATTTTTTTATAGCTTGATGGATTGTCTATTTTTTTATTAATCGAATTTTTATTATATAAATCATGACAGTTTTTATTAATATGCCGTGATAAGTTAAAAGATGATGAAAACATTTTTCCACATTGACCGCAAATGTTTCTATTAAAACCACTTGTAGAAGGTACACTATTTCCACCATTTGTAGAAGGCATACTATCAGTCTTTTGTTTTTTGTTTTCATCACTTATTAGTACATTATCACTTTTTCGTTTGTTATTATGAAGAATGAGACAGTATTGACGAATATGTCGAACTAAATTGCTCTTAGACGAAAACTCCTTTTTACAATGTTCACACTTCATTATTGTGTTCGCAATAAAACTAGACTGAAAAAATATGTTTTATCGTTTGTTATATATTATAAAATCTCACAGGGAGAAGGGATACAATTATTTCTATTGGTAAGCCGGTGATTAGATGTAAACATGTGTGGATATAAGTTACACATGTGGTAAAATCTGGTGAGCAGATTGCGACTTTGAGGCCAATGACTCACATTAACATCTGGTAAACAGATAGTGACTTTGGGGTCATCGACTAACATCTGGTTTCGCTTAAATGTCTAGACTTGTTAAAAATAAATAGACTTTAAATGTGTTTCATTTTTTATTATGACATTATAAAATTTTCATAAAGATAAAATACATTTGACAAAGAACACATACATTTAGATTTTAAATGATAAAAACATCGAGGTTCGGAAAACTGAAGCGGTGGATGGTCTTCTAACTCGTATACAGGTTTAGATGAATATTTTCTTATGTACGAGGCCTTTTCTCCTCCCTTTACATGAATTATTTCTTCAGTATCGGTTAACTCTCGGACAATTTTCCCAAACTTGAAAAATGGTGTACACCCTTCATTCCAATTAATACAGTGATAATTATGTGTTAACCACTTCACTTGCTTCTCCAAATCTGGGGGTAGGAGCTTTATAGAAAATGGAGGTTTAAAAATATAATGTGCTGTTTTATAGCCATTGTAGGCTGCCAGCTCCTTGACAATAAACTTATTTTTTTCTACTTTGAATCCTTGCACATCCAAAATTAATGGCATATTTTTATGTTTGCTAGTCTTCTCACTAGAGAAACTTTTAAACTATATATTTCAACTGCTTTTTTTAAATCTCTAAGTTTTTGCTGGTATTCTTCTAACGCCTTTCTGTACTTAGAGATCATCATGAACTAACTTGGTAGTTTACATTATTTTCCTTAAATGAATTAAGCCTGTCTAACTATCTTTGTCATTGGATTATACCTGAATACACGATCATGCAAAATTAAGCAGTATGCGGTAGTGTCTTTTGGAATATTTTCGCTTGTTTCAAATTCGATGCGCATGACAACTGATCCTGACTGCACAGTCTCCTTTTGACGAGAACAGTCGATGTGAGTTATGGGTGAAATAGATTTGAATTCTTTAGGTGTAAATATAGGTTCGTTTCCAGTTTCATAGTACGAGTGGCGGAAATTTGAAAACATTTCATATAAAGTCGCATATTTGTTATTTTTGAAATCCAAATATAAATCACTGTAAGGATATCTCTCCGAATTTAAGAAAACTCTAGCGTTAGTAATATTACAATTATCAAATGTACTCATGTTGGAAGTTAGTTTATTTTTTTTATCAGTTTGTAACCCGAGAATTAAGTGTCGTGCAGTTTCTAACTTTATACTACTCTTCAAAGTATAATTATGTCTGGTGGTTTGTGGAAGTAAGGTGTATTCTATAATTTCCCAACTTCTAAATGCAATAAAAATTTCCAAGTTTTTATCTAATATTTTCGTTAGCGCCAATTGTTGTGGTATTCCTACGGAAACATGTGGCACTCTCCAATAAAGCTTATCGATAGTAATTTTGGGTTTTTCCGTATCATCGACACTAGTTACCGCATCTAAGTCGTTACTACTCCGAATTAAAACTAATTCTTGCTTCATATTTAATATAATTTTTCTGTAATCCTCAAAAAATCCCATTAACATTTTAAGTGGGATGCAAACATTAAATTTATCAGTATCGGGTATAATACTATCTTTAGGAAACCATCCGGCATTTTGAAGTTTGATGCTTTCGCTTTCATTGAAAGACAAATATCCTTTAAGAGTAGAAGTCACTCCTACATTTCGAACCGAATCAAGTACAATACCGCTGAGTTCATATCGAATTTCTCTAAAGAGAAAACTGAAGGCATTATTTATTAATTTTAACTTTGTAACTGGTTTCCCATCATCTTTCCTTAGATTTCCCTCTAAATATAGAATACTTTCACTTGGTAAGGTGTAGGCGTCCAGTTCTTGGATTGGAATTCTAATTTCATCATTATAATTAAATTCAGTGGCTACGAAAGGCTGATAGTTGTGGTATTCGAAGTCAATAATTGAATTATCGACTAGAGGTTGCTGCATGACATTTAAAATGTCCATTATATGAGTACTTCAAAACCAAGAGACTGCAGAAAAATTTTGTTCTGAGGTGTTACTGGGCTAACGCTCTTCTTATTACTGAGTAAAAATTCATCCTTAGATTTTCTTTTATAACTCCGTTTAGATATTTTTGGAATATTGTATTTAGAATTATAGCGGACTACCATCGTTTAGGATTTCTTCAAATGCAGTCTGACTGTAACGGTCTCTTGGCGGAAATTGACGACATTCGAATCTTGATCGACTATTTTAACGGTAATCGAGTTGATTGTCTTAACGCTTACTGGAAAATATAGGACGTTTAAAGGTGATTCTACTATTTTATAGCCTGGAGCCACCGTTGGAAAGAACTGGTGAATTATGTGAACAGGGCTACCATTAGAATAAGATCCAGTAGCAATATTGCAATCAATACATAAAGCATTCACCTTAATTATTTGTACTGGAAAGTCGGATTCATTTAGTTCATTAACTATAAGAACCCTTTTCTCAAATCCCAAGAGATGCCCTATGGAATTTTCAGATGAGAAATCAATATCAACATTTGCTTTTATTTTAACCGTTGATGTATTACGATTAGCAATAATATGAATATTATTGGGATGTTCAATGACTTTTTGAAGATAATCGTTAAGGTCATCAATTTCATAAGCCCCAACAGGAATAGTTGTGGTTATATCCCCGTAAGTAAATTTGTTGTTTGTTTCATCAATGTTTGGTATTACATTGAAAGTTTCAAAATTCACCAAGCCAATAACGTAATCAAAATCGTCCTCTAAATATATTGGTGGATTGAAATCGGCGCTCAAGATGGAGGAATTTCCAGTAAGTGAAAATGTTAAAGACATGTTACACAATTCAAATGTATTTACGTAATAAACGGATTTTCCTTATTTACATACATTATATAAAAATTTTATACATAAATGTCCACAATTATTTGAATTATATGTTTGCATCTGATCATGATTATAGTTAACTTTATTCAAGCTACCATCACTAAAGAAATAACTTGTTACTTCATTTGGTGGTCTTAAGTTTCCATAACTATCAAAATAGATTATTGAGTTATTATTCTTCACATATGCTGTCCAGTGAGTACCGGGGCCTGATGATATATCCAAATTAATAATACCACATTCATTTTTTCTTATCTTTACTGGTAAAGTATTTCTCATGTATATTCCACGAAAATTTGGTATATGTAATTTTTTTACGTATCTCATTAAATCTATGTTTGTTAGTGCTCGACGAGGTAGCTTTATAGGGAGTTTTTTGAATATGGGGCTAGATATAATCCCATGCCTTTTTTGTATGGTCTTAAGTATAAACCTTTTCCTACTGCAACTTGCTCCATAGCTAAGTTATGTCTTTTATCCTCCTCAAGCTTTTGTTTTGCAGCCTTTGCGTCGTTAACAGCCTTCGCAATTCCCGCTGCGCCTCCACCAATACTTCCAAGAGCTCCTAATGCAGCAAATAAAGGAATAAGGAAAGGTAGAAAACCACCTGTTTTTGGAATGGGAATTATTCGTTTCCTTGGTGAAGAGAGTTTCTTTGTTCCTATTGATGATAAAGCTTGTTGTGCGACTTTAATAAGATTATTAGAATTACTTCCTTGAATACCACGTCGTGCTCGTTGTACTGCGTTATTAAAACTTATCTTACGTAGCCCTCTACCACGTCTCTGTCTGGAATGCTTTTTTCTACGCATACCCATTCCCAGTTTAGTTTTAGCCTTCATAATGCCTGTTATACCTAAGGCGGCAATTTTTTCTCCAACTGAAGAATCACCCGCTTTTAGCCGCTGATATGCTTTTTCTGCTAATACTTTATCAGCTTGATGTCTATTGCTTATATCTTTTGAACGGGAATAAGCAATGTCGTGCTCTTTGCAATATTCGTCTAATGGATTAACACCAATATCACCTCTCGCAATTCTCTTAGATAGTTTTGTTCCTGGGCCACAATAATTGTAGCCTGGTATATGCAATTCAAAAGGGAGTTTATCAATAAGCTTATTAATAAATCCTGACCCTCTCTTTGCAGACTTTAGTTTATGATTAACTAAGGATGGGTTGTGTACAATCATTATATAACTTGTTGAAAGTCTTATACAGAACTAAGTTTTTAGCGATGTACAATCTTATATATAGTCAAGATAATGATTTATAACACAGTTCGTTAGATTTAGTTTTACAATGAAGATCGAAAAACAAAATGTTACATTACCTGTTATTAACCAAGATGAGTGTTTGTTAGAAAATAATTATCAAAAACATGGCGAACTATTTGGGGGTTCATCCAAGCGTGCATTGATTGTTGGATGTTCGGGTTGTGGCAAGACTAATTTACTTGTCACGCTACTAATACACCCTAATGGACTCAGATTTGAGAATGTTTACCTCTACTCAAAGTCCCTATACCAACCAAAATATGAATATCTAAGAAAGTTATTTAAACCAATGAAAGAAATAGGTTATTTTGAATTTAGTGATGGAGAATATGTTATACCAGCTCAAGAGATCAGACCCAATTCAATTATTATCTTCGATGATGTAGCTTCATGTAATCAAAATATTATGCGAGATTATTTTTGTTTTGGGCGTCACAAAAATACAGACTGTTTTTATTTATGTCAAACGTACTCATCGATCCAAAAGCAACTCATCCGAGACAATAGTAATTTAATAGTAATTTTTCAACAGGATAATACAAATCTGAAACATATTTATAATGACCATGTAAATGTCGATATGTCGTTTCAATTATTCAAAGATCTTTGCTCTCTGTGTTGGAAAGACTCATTCGGATTTGTTGTTATAGATAAAGATTGTACAATAAATAATGGAAGGTATAGGAAAGGTTTTGATAATTACATCAAGTTGTAATAGTATATTAATACATAATGAGCTGAGCGAAATGTAGTGCTTATTAATAATCCGAAGCGTAAAGATGGATAAAAAGTTAGCTAAGGAACTAATAAAAACCAGAAAATCAGTGAGGCATAAATATCAGTCTCTAAAATCCGATGTCGCACAATCACAAGTTCATTTGGAGAAAAGCTTCAAACCCATTACTGAGCCATTGCAAAAATTATTACGAAACATAAAATCAGAGGTCTCAATTAAAAAAGAACCTGATGAATTTAAGTCAGAGCAAAGTAGAACTTCTACCCCTAGAAAATCCCCAGTAAATATTTTAGACAAATATATGCCCACATTGCCTATGACTGGACTTAGTTTCTTGGAGGATACTTATCAATTTGACCCAACCCAACATTCAATCGTGGATGAGCAGAATAGTAGCGATTTAGTTAATGAAGAAGTTGATAAAAGTCGTGCGTATATGCAAGAATTATCAAAATCAAGGGCTTACACAGATTATTTGGAAGCATATGAACCTTTACCAAGAACGTATATTGATGAATCTATAACAGGGGATGAATCAGAATATGATCGTACATATGGCATAACACACGATGTTGAAACTGAAAAATTTAAAATAGGTGATTCCGAATTAAAAATTGTTGGTAAAGACGTAAAAGTGAAGGACATAGTATATCCTGGTACCGTTGGGCTGTATGAATTACTGTTTAAGAAAAATCCTAAAGCTTATAATAAATCAGAATTAGATCATTATATGGATATATTAAAACGTACTAATACCTATCGCAGAAATTTTGATTCTACAGAGCAAATTCAAAGCAATAATACTATAAAGTATAGAAGTATCATAAGACCCTATTTAATAGATAAAGGTTTATTGAAATCTACTACGGTTCCAAGATCATCTTCATTTAGTAAACCACTACCACCCAATACTAGATCTCAAACTAGTATTCGCCCCAGATCTCAATCATTTAAGCAAAGTGGTGGAATGTTGAACTTATCTAACAACAAAATTGATTATGTATATTTTGATAATCCGAATGAGCTCGTGAATAGATTAAGGCTTTTAGTAGCTTCCCAAATGGCTGGAAATAATGGACACAATAATGAAATTGCCTCAATACTCGAAGAATTGAGAGAATTAAAAATTATTAAATAATGGTCACACATCTATTTTCCTCACAGTATACATCTAGCGCTCATCATGCCTATTGATAAATTTGGTAGACATATGCTTGCTTATCGGTCAACACCTTACCCAATAACATCACCTCTTTTAACTGCAACTGAAGATTTTGCTACCAGTCTATCCAGTCTTTGTCTTATACAAATTCGAGGTGTGGCAAAGAAAACATTAAACCATAAAACGTTAATTTATTACGTGTTAGATAGTGGTACTACAACATATACATTACCTATTTCAGGTACAATTGAAAGCATAAACTTACCTTTGAATGTCACAATGTTTTTAAACAATGGTAATTATGATCAGGATAATAAAACGCTCAGTAAAGGAGATAATCTATCATTTCCACTTCCAAGTGTAGACCCAAAACCACCTCTTTTTGTTGAAATTGTACTGCGTTGCCCCTTAGTAAGAAATGAGTAATATTAAAGAGGAAGTAGTTAATGAATTACATAAATCAGCCAGGAAAAATTTTCGAAGGAGACATGTCATTGTTAAAGGCTTAAACGACCTTATCCAAGCGGACCTTGTAGAAATGATCCCATATTCTAAAATCAACAAGGGATACAAGTATATTCTGGTTGTTATTAATGTATTTTCAAAGTTTGTTTGGTGTGAAGCTGTGAAAAATAAAACTGGGAAAGAAGTAACTCACGCAATGGAAAAAATTTTATCCCAGAATAAAATAAAGCCTAAAAATTTACAAACCGATATGGGTAAAGAATTTTACAACAAAGATTTTAAAGAACTAATGAATAAATTTAAAATTAACCATTACAGTACATATTCCAATTTGAAAGCAAGTGTAGTGGAACGTGTAAATCGTACTCTAAAAAACTTAATGTGGCGACAATTTAGTTTACAAGGAAACTACAAATGGATAAATATTTTATCGGACATTGTAGAAAAATATAATAACACTACACACAAAACTACTGGTTTGAAACCAAAAAGCGTAACGAAGAAAGATGAACAGCGTTTGCTGCGACATGTATATAGTCATCTGAAGACAGTAGATCCACAGAAACAAAAATTTATAGAAGGCGACTCGGTAAGAATAAGTAAATACCGAGAAGCTTTTTCAAAGGGCTATACTCCCAATTGGTCAAATGAAGTTTTTAAGATACGTAAAGTACGAAATACAAATCCCACTACTTTTATTTTAGAAGATCAGGAAGGTAATGAAATTCAAGGAGGATTTTATGGATATGAAATTCAGAAAGTAAAACATCCTGATATATATCTTGTGGAGAAGGTTTTACGAAGAAAACAGAACAAACTCTACGTCAAGTGGCTGGGCTTAAGCGGAAAATTTAATTCCTGGATTAATAAAAATGAATTAGTATAACACATGTAAAACTTATTCTAATTAAATAAAAAAAATTATTTGTTATATGTTGTTTTTATTTCAAATCTTTCATTAAATATATTACATCTGTGATTTGTATCTAAAATAGGATCAAGTAACTTTGAGGCTGCCTCGATTCTTCTACAAAAGCGAAATCTGTCCACTGCCAAAAATTCCCAATATTTCTTCCTAGTCATACTATAAGCAAAACTCCATGTAATTAGATGATGCAGTTCATTATACTTTTCATTAAACGTTACTTTCTTCATTACACTGTTGTACTACATACGCTTTCAAAGACATCAGGATAAGTATAAATTAATTCCAGAATCATGCAGATATTTTCACTTTTTGGATTATCTTCTGGTTTAAGTATATTTAGAGCATTTTCAATAATATTACCGCTTTGACTTTGTAATCCTCTACGTAAAATCTTGAAATAGTTTTCAAATTGTAGATTTTTTATCATTTCGATTCTGTAGTTCACTAGGGGTAGTATTTCTATTAAACAACATACTGTTTCATATGCCAAATATATGTAGTTATCTTCTTTTGAAATTCTAATCACTCGAGCATTTGAAAACTGATCGAAATGTATGCAAATGTTTCCCTCGTGTATTGTATCTGGTTTTTCATTGTAATACAGGAAATTCATGATTACTCCTTGATGAGTTAAAAATTTCTTCCAATCAGCTTCATTGAAAACCACTTGATCACCTTTGTTTCCAGATAACGTTACACAAGGTACATAACCAAAATCACATGAAATTCCCACCGAAACAAACTTGCACTTGGATTTATTTAACTTATATTTTCTCTCACCGATTACTTTTGGAGTATTATCTTCTTTCTTGAACTCAGGTAAACTTGATGGAGTATCCAGCTGAGTCACATAATGAGCGAAGAAATTTAATGGTCTAGACATTTTTGACGACTAATACATGCTAGGAATATGTCATGAGTTATATATGCACTCCCCCCACCAGTTTAGTCACTTCTGGACAGATGTTCTAAACCTGATAAACAAATGTTACATCTGTTCCTTAAATATATACATCTAGCCGGATATATGACCTGACTTGTCTAGACAAGTTTTAACCATATGTGGAAACATCTGTTCCTCAAATGCTTACTTCTAGCCAGATGTAAATGTCTAGACAAAAAAATTAAAGCATATGTGCACCAGATGTACACTATGTGGTCACTAGACAAAAAATTAAAGCACATGTGCACCAGATGTACACCATGTGGTCATTAGATGAGCTTAACTGTGGGAATAGTACGTTGGATTGATCCCCACGACGCATGTTACTACCTCCCACCTTTTATCGTACTTGAAACGTCTCCAGATGTAGATTGCAGATGATTCACTGCTTCCGTTTGTGGTGGGGGATTTGCTTTTAAATAGAGATTAAATGAGATTCTTTGAGTAATACTTACTATCTGTTATATCACCGTGAACAGTTATGACTGATATTAGATGCGAATCTTGGGACAGTGATAATTTTTCAAGTTATGCTCCTTTGCAAGACATACAAACCAAAAATATTTTGAGAAGTGCTTATTCTGTAATTGGGAAGTCTAAGAAAGTCAAAAAGGATTTCCGACTTGCGGAACGAGAAAGACTACGTAAGCTTGACGAAGAAAAGAAAAAATTTGAAATAGACAGTGCAGAAGAGAACTTAATTTCCGAAGACAAATAAAAGTGACTGTCAAAGTCCATCATGGAGATCGAACAAGTTTTTTTTTCTGATGATGACGGCATACAAGAAGACAGTACAGAAATTGATGATAAAATAAATAGAAGTGTCTCAATGAACAGTTTTAAATTTTTGAATTATAATGCTTTTCAGAAAGTGTGCGTAACTCAGTACATTTTAGTTTTGGATGAAAACAATCTATGTTTAACATGTTTTTATGAAGCAGTTTCAGGGTTAGACTTTGATATTGATGGACGGCACAAAACTGAACATTTAACTGGTAGTGTTAACGAACTTATTCCAAAATGTGTTTCTTGCATTATTTGTGGATTAAATTTATACCAATTCTGTCTGATTGAATTTTGTAATATGTGTAATAATATATAATCAATAAAATAGTTATACTTCTAAACTCTATTTAAACTTTATACCTTTCTCTTCCCACCTATAAGCAAAAAATAATATGTATTTCATACCGTTAAAAATATCTCTGTGTTTAAATTATTAAGAACTGAAGTCTTACGCCATCTGTATTATATTAAATTTATGAAATAAATCAGTAGCTAAATGTATGTGGACATCTGGCTTTGTAAATTGAATAAGTTGTGAATAAATTAGTAAAAGCCACAGATGGCAATGTATGTTTCAATTTCGTTCAAAGGCGTGCTATTTATAGCCTTTGGTGTTGACTCGATGTAAGGCGTTATAATATTTCTAAAAGCCTCTATTTTCGAAGCCTGTACTTAATTTAATTTAATAGGTATATTGTGTTCTATTTACTGTGAAATCAAGTGATTAATATACCTCTATTTCACAGAAATTATATGAGTGAAGTTATTCTGTTAAACTAAGGTGATTTTGTGAAATTTAAATGTGTTCACCTGCATCCTATAGGTACATTCTACAGGTGTTTTCTGTGAAATTTAAATGTGTGTATATTGGATTACCTTAAATGGATTACTTTATATGATTTTTCGTAAGTAGACCACTTTTTTTAGTATTATATTGAAGAAGAATTAGACCATTCTTCAGAAAGGTAAATTAATTAAAAAAATATCAGTGATTTGAATTTACTGTAATTTAAAGTAGACTTTTTCGACATTTATCACTCTATGGTTTTAGTATAAGGTAGACAATAATAGAAAATTCAAGAACCCAAATAAATTTATTAGCGAAATATACAATTAAAAAAATGAAATATGTTTTTTTCACAAACAATTCAATCAATTTCGAATTTACAATAATAATAATTAACACTTTTAATCTAATATAAAACTAAGTAGCACATTATTATATGTATATATATTTTAGTTAAGCATGTTCAACATAATGGAAGCAATAATTTAAACAATTAAACAATTAAAGTTCGTCAATGTTGTGTGCTACTTTAGAACCAATTAAAATAGCCTGATTTATATTGTCTAATGCCTGTTGAACTCTTGCAATTTTCTTCTGGTACTTCTTTAATTTCTTAAGAATGTCTAATTTTTTTCGCTGTTTTTTTTGCACAAAACCATTACTCCTTTTAATGAACTGCTTTAATTCGGTTATGTATTCATTACAAGATTCTTTCTCCGCTGCCACGTCTGTAAAATGATTAAATGTAACGTCACTTTCATTTTCGTCGCTATCGGTAATGTCCTCATATTTTTGGGTGGAGATTGTGATAGGAGGTACCTCCAATTTCATGGCGGTGTCTTCATGGTCACTTTCTTCGTATTGGCTAATATTCTCATATTTCGGCGTAGACGTTGCAATGGGATTAGGTAATTTTCTTGATGTGCCGATGGGCTTTATTTTAGAAAAGGATCCATTTGTAATAACAAAATCGCTTTCACAACTTGTATTTGAATTGTCACAATGTTTGGACGTACTAGGTATTTCTTCAAAATTTGTATGGTTCGCTAATAATCTTAAATGTTGTAAGATTTTCATTGATTTCCCCTGTTGAGAAACTGCTGTCTGCTTCGAGGAACCGGCAATAACTTTCATTATTCTAATTGTATATCTCTCTAATAAATTTATTTGAACTGAGCTCTGAATATTGTTGGGGATATTTATTATATCGTAGTTTGATAAAAATGTTACCCCTACTAAGAAGCTCCCCCAGTATTAGATTTTTATGCAATATTAATTCCCGGTCATACAGCAGTAATGTTGAATTTTTTCACTAGAATGTGTAACCGCGTTGGTAGCTTCTAGTTCGCGGATATTTATTTATATATTTATTTCAAGCAACTGTTAAACCCCCTGGACTCAATTATTTCTAGGCGTGTGGGATTTGAGCTTTATAAACTTTGCGAATCTGTTTTTTGATCATGTCTCATAGACAGATATTTTAACTTGCAATATACATATTTTATTGTCCTATAAACTCTTGGAAATATGAAAACTTGTTGGTAACTTTAGAGAGCCATATGTCATGCCTTTTACACATCCTATATTTCCCAATCGTATTAAATATATCGTGTGTAATATATTTGTTTAAATACATCAAATCGCCCACCTCTGAGATATATAGGTCATTACCCCCTACCTTGACCTTGATCACTGATCATGCTCCGTTGCTCCGTTATTGTTCTCATTACCTTACTACTGGCATGAAACAATAAAAAAAACTAGGTGAAATTATCATGAAGCTCATTATCAAAAATTCTTTTGTTTTTGGGGTTGTTTTCATGTATTAAATTTAATTGAAAACAACTTTTTTCTCGCTGTATAACAATTTTTACTTTACTTAATTTTTTTCATAACATTACGCCATTGTATTCCACAAACACGTACGCGTGTTCTAGGAACAAAAAAAAAACAAGGAAAAAAAAGGTTCTTTAAACTTGTCAAGCTTGTTTCGTTTTCAAGTTACATGGAGTATGTCTGCGGTCTTACGCAAGAGAAAAAAATATGACGCCAAAAATAATGAAGCCTAGATACCTGAAAAGTAATGAAGCTAGACTTTTCATAGAGTTTTCAAAGAATATATATTAATGGGGATAAACACTAATCAAGTCATTAGATAATTTCAAAATATCTATTTCACAAAAGATATATCAAAAAATGTAAACTATATAATTATTACTTATCATATATTTGGATTATTAAATTCATAGCGATGTCTGTATAGGACGCTTTCCATATAATACGACAAAAAATACAAATACCCATGGTCAACTACATTTCCAAAAAAAAATTTGAAAGTTTTAGACAATTGTAGCAAATATGATCAAACGTGTAAGTATATTCAGAAAGTAGTATATACTCTATTCGAGCTTTCGTGTATCATGGACCAACTTTGTGGCCTCAGACAGCAGTCAGCACAGAGGCCTATGCGTACTGCTCTATTTCAACCTCGGCAAAAGTGAATACAAGATAGATAGGAATTTTATTATCACAACAACGTTTAACGTTTGTAGGTGAAAATATAGGTATAAGTCATAAAAAATGCCTAATGGTACATACTGTATCTCAGAAATATATATATTTAAAAAAGATTACTGAATGAAAATATTTAGATAGGCTTAATAGCTCAATTTAATACCTGTAATTTTTAATGTCTACATATTTTTAGGCAATTTTTAAAAAAAGTTAAAACTGATTTATTCTGTTTATATATTTAAAAATTTACTACTTACCTCATAATATTTTTTTATACAGTAAACATCTAGACAAGAATTTATTTCTAAATATGTACTCCATAGACAACACACCACAAAAAAAAATCCCAGCTAATCTATATCTATTCCACTCACATATTGAAATAAAAACACAACGAACCTTTAGGCATCTTTTTTATTACAAAGCAAAGAACACAAGGTAACGTATAGGTATAATATTCCATTTGAATGTTCAGGTAAGCAGACAGGTAGGTGGTACCAAGATGTACGGACAGGTAGGCGAAAGATGTCCAGGCAGGTGGGCAGGAGTCACAAAGACAATCAACCAACGACAAAAAAAGGAACATGGAAAGATGACCATCCGGTGACGAAAAGGAACATGAAAAGAAAAAATGTATTAGTTATGGTATATAAAAATCATGCATTATTTACCTCTAACCCACAGGGTTATCCAAGGAGTTACCCCAGGAGTCTCTATCGTGTACCACACCCGCCAAGCTCGGGGAGGTGTGGTCACCACACCAAGAGGGTAAAATCGTTATTTAAGTATATGGTTTCAATTAAAAATTTAAATTTACTATTGTATATTTACTAGAAAACATATTTTAATATTTTATCTGAATATAAATGATAATAGATTTGTCTATAACATTAATTAAATATTAGTAAAAATAAAGTAACGACTTACCACGTCTGCTCATGGTTTAATAATAAGAAATGGCAATCGAAATGAGAAGAGTCCAGAGAATTTTTACGCTTAATAGGTGGTTTCTTTCAGACCATTATCTCAGCTAATCAGTTTCACACGTAAACAGTATCATACAAATATTTCATAAATAAAGAACGCATTGATTTATTTTTTATCCCAGTAACAAACGGCCGAGGCAAAATGCTGAAAGTATACATTCTACAAGAACAAAAGAGATCTAAAATTGCTGCCGATGAAATTTGATCAGACAAAAAAATCATAATTTACTATTTTTTACATGGGCTGAAACTAGAAAAATGTCAAAATCTAGTTAGATTTTAATAAATACAGGTAAAAGATCTTATAACGTCACACGTTTTCCATATATACTTGAGGTATATTGGTTTCTTTTTTAGTACTTTACATAGATGAGGAGTAGGAGGACGTCAAGGATGCTTGATAATCATTCCAACATTGATACAGTAGTTTTTCAATCTGCTATCTATTAAGGATTTAAATATGCAGAGTGTCCCTTTATTATACTGTACGCAATAGAGTGAAATTGAACTGGTGTAAAAATCAAGTATTTACAGGTTTTTTTTTCAATCAGCTATTGGAAGCTGTATTAAATATTAGGGTGATGTAATGCGGAAACCCTTTTATAAATTCTGCAGATAAAGGCTATGAAAAACACTCTTCCACAATTTTATTTAATCAAAAATTTTACACCTTAGCTGTACAAACTTTTTTTATATAAATTCTACAGTCTATGAAAAACACTGTTTCGTTATTTATTTAATTAGATGTTTTCTATTTAGAAGGAGCTTTATCTGTACGGTGTATTTTCTGGAAAAAGAATACCTCTGCTCTTGTATTATAATACTTCTTATAGGAAAAAATAATATACAGGGTCTTTATTATGAAACTAAAATTATCAGAACTTATTAATTTAAAAAACTCAATGTGCTCTGTTTTTTTAGTGAAAGACAACCTCATGTCTTTTTTCTCATAAATACCAAAATGTGATGATAGGACTGACAAAAAATATTCGGTTTATTGTTTTTAGTGTTTTTTAAACAGAATATTCTATTTTTTAATATATTTATATACAGGAGCTCCTCTGTAAGCAATTCTAGTACCCTATTTTTAAGAATATCCCAGAGCAGTAAGAGGTGGTAAACAAACTTTTAATATGTTTTACAACCTTAACTTGGGTTAACAATTTGATTTACTTCATAATGTATGTTCGTCCCAATACCTACTTAAAAGCACCTGAGGAAAATAATGTGTTGTAGATTTTACATCGTCCGTTTTCGTAAAACACTACATCATACTCAAATTCCTCAGATTTTTCAATTTTGACTCGACCCTTCATTGTGATGCTTTCACCAGACTTACAAAAACAAGCTCACTGGTTAACAAGAAATCATCATTGCATTAAATGGAGTGATGGGTTTACACCACTACATATGTTCGGGCAAATTATTAAGAACTTGCCTACATCTGCTGAGTGTGTTTACGTGAAAGGAGGAGAAAAGGCAAAATACATCAGACAATTTATTACACAACCTGTTTTGGAATTAGAAGAGCAACCACCTTTATTGAAATCCAGCGCAAAATGTTTTTTTCATTCAAATGATCAGTGTATGTGTGCACTTTCTAATGTATATTACCTGTATGAAAATTTTATGATGTCATGAGTTTAGAAATCAAACAATAAATATTAATTATGTTTTTATTTTATCACCAAAAAGTAACAAATAAAATTTCAATTTAGGGAAACCCCCTCGTCACTATCGTCTTCACTCCTTAATCTGGTGGCAAGGTCTGGTCTTAAAAACCGTTTTAGCTGATGGACTTCATTTTCAAAACCTAATTCGATCAGATCGTCTACAAGGCATTCCTCACATGTAACATCGGTCAAAAACATTTCACATACTTCACGTGCTTGTTTGTACTTTTTGGCTAGATCAGTACAAAAGTCTTCTGTGAAAAATGTACCAACTCCATAGATCGCTTCGTGTTCAGCATCGAACTGTCTATTTGAAAATTGTTGACTTAAATGTTTCACACCACTTTCTAAATCGACAACTTTGATTTCTTCTACGTACGCCATCCACATTTTGAGATTTAAACAAAATTAATATTCTAATGATAACTGACTGTAGTGTTCAATTAACGTTCGCTTTTATAAATAAATTCCCAACTATCCACCCCCCACTCCGGACACACCTCCTGCCCCGACTACTTTGGCACCCCCCACCCCAGACACGTCCCTTCACCTTTACCTTTCATAACCTTGACCTCTCATAACCTTGACCTCTGATAACCTTGACCTCTGATAACCTTGACCTCTCATAACCTTGACCTTGGATGACCTTGACCTCTCATAACCTTGACCTTGGATGATCTTGACCTCTTGTGAGCACCCCCACTCCAACCCTTCCCCCATCCCTCACTTTAAAGGACTAGTTCAAAAGTGAAGGATGGGGGAAGGGTTGGAGTGGGGGTGCTCACAAGAGGTCAAGGTCATCCAAGGTCAAGGTTATGAGAGGTCAAGGTTATGAGAGGTCAAGGTTATCAGAGGTCAAGGTTATGAGAGGTCAAGGTTATGAAAGGTAAAGGTGAAGGGACGTGTCTGGGGTGGGGGGGTGCCAAAGTAGTCGGGGCAGGAGGTGTGTCCGGAGTGGGGGGTGGATAGTTGGGAATTTATTTATAAAAGCGAACGTTAATTGAACACTACAGTCAGTTATCATTAGAATATTAATTTTGTTTAAATCTCAAAATGTGGATGGCGTACGTAGAAGAAATCAAAGTTATAATAATAAACCTTTTTATTTAGCAGTATTGCTAGTAAAAGAAATAACAATTTTTTTTACAATTTGCAATAAATCACTATAAGCTAAATTAAAACTACATAGATAAGCACAGTTTTAATCTCGGTTTTAACAATTTTTTGTAAGATATAGTTTTAACAGTTTTTTAGAAAAAATATTAATATTTTCACATTGTTTTAACTCTTGTGGCAAACCGTTGAAAAGACGTAGACCTTCATTAAATAAATATTTAGATGAGTTTTGCACTTCAATATGATAATTATCACCTGATCTTATTGGATATGAATTTAGTTCAGACCTTGCTGTTAGAAAATTATTAAAATATTGAGGAGCTTTACCAATTTTTATTTTGAAAATAAGAATTAAATTAGCTTTTTCAATTATTTGCCAAACAGTTAACCAGTTTAACTGTAGTAACATATCTTTTATATGGGTTGTTCTGTCACAATTTAGAATTATATACATACCTTTATTCTGTAATATTTGTAATTTGCTGATCTCTGTTTTAGTTGCCGATAATAGTAGTGATGCACAGTATGTAAAATGTGGTAATATAATTGTATTAAAAATTACTTTTTTTGCCCATTGTGACACATTACTTGATATTCTATAAAAATATCCAACCTTTTTACCAATTTTTTTGCACAAATAACTAGCAAACAGATTGAATGATAACTGAGGATCTATTATTACCCCTAAATATTTCATTTCATATACTTTTTCTATTGATTCATTATTTATGGTTATATTTAAATTCTCGTCGTCAAATTTGCAACATCGACTTTTTGTTCCTAATACCATATATTTCGTTTTTCCCGAATTTAATTTTAATTTATTTAAACCTAACCAATTATACAAAACAACTAGTTCAGAATTCATTTGAGCGGCAACTTGTTTAAAATCGGATCCAGAAACAGAGATCAGAGTATCATCAGCAAAGAGATGAACAATAGAATTTTTTAAGTGTTGATACAAATCGTTCACATAAATCAGAAAAAGTTGCGGACCCAATACACTGCCTTGCGGTACTCCATGTACAGTTTCAATAGATGTTGAACATTTATCCCCGACTTTGGTTATTTGGAATCGATTGCTTAAATAATCACGAAACCATTTAATTACAACTCCTTTAATACCATACTTGTTTAGTTTTCCAATGAGTATATCCCTATTCACAGTTTCAAAAGCTCTTTGAAGGTCAACAAATACACTCAACACGATATCTCCCTCACTTATGCACTTTCTCCACTTGGCACACACCAGTTGTACAGCAGATTCACAAGAATGCTTCTTTCTAAATCCCGATTGACCAACATATAAGAGATTGTTTTTCTCAAAATATTCAGATAACTGTTCGCACACTACAATTTCGATGATCTTTTCAATAATTGGAAGCAGATTTATAGGTCGATAATCACTAGGCTTATTTGGATCTTTAACTTTTGGTACTGGTATTATTGTACTTACTTTCAATTCAGAAGGCATTTTCCCTGTTCTTAACACCGTATTTATTAAATTTAAAAGAGGGTAACCAATAACGTCAAAAAGAGATTTTAGTAAGTCTACATTGAGCACTACATCACTAACAGATTTTTTCCTTAAATTGAAGACTATTTTACGCAATTTGTTTAACGAAATTCTGAGAATTCCAAAGTAGTACACTCACTATTATGATCAGGGTTCACTAATACAGTATCTATAGTGTCTACGATATTTTGTATACTATCTAAATAGAAATTATTAAAATTTTCTTCAACTGACTCCGTGTAGGATCCAAAATCAATATTATTACCAATTTCTGTAGAACATTTATTACTAATTAAAGTTTTTAAAGTCTTCCACATTTTCTTTGAGTCATTTTTATTTGAATCAATTTGTTTGTTATAATAATCCCTTTTGGCTTTACGTATTGTTGTTACAACATTGTTCCTCTTTTCTTTATAAAAGTTCCAGTCTACTACAGCTCTAGAATAACAATACTTCCTATATGCGTTATCCCTTAGTTTTTGCGATTCCTTTATTTCAGCATTAAACCATTGTTTACTAGAATTTATAACAAGTTTTTTTACAGGAGCATAGGTATTTATTGTGGTACTCAAGTTGTCACAAATCGTTTTATATAATACGTCTACATCTGCTACAGAATAAGCCCAGTCTTTCTCCAATAAACTGACTTTTATTTTAGTTACATTTTCTTCATTTAAATCCCTTGTATCTATAATTCTTTCTGTTGAATTTAAGTTATTAATTTCGACTGAAGTTCCTACTATTTCATGATCACTGATATTTGTAAACTTTTTACTTAAAGGTTTCAGGTAATGACAATTTGTAACAATTAAGTCGATTAACGTTGCCGTATTTAGTGTTATCCTGGTGTCATGTTGTATTAACTGTTTATATCCGCAATTTTGTATTATACTTATGAGTCTCTTGGTATATATATTATCCTTAGTTTTATAATTAATGTTAAAATCTCCCAAAATAATAACATTACAAACATTTAGACAATTCTCATTTAAAATTTCATTAAAAAAGTCCAGAAATTCATTCATATTTCCATTTGGTGAATTATACAAAGATCCCATGATGTAAGTTTCATCATTTATTACAATACTTATAAATATAGACCAATAGTTATATGGCGATTGCAACGTTTTATAGACTTTATATTTATAATTTTGTTTTATATAAATTATTGTTCCACCAGTATGTCTGCTATTTGAATAACAAATTGCATGGCTATAGCCGTTTATACATATCTCTTTTTCCTCAATGTCATTAGTTATGTGTGTTTCACTTAAACATATTATGAATGGATCTTCATCGTTAATCAATTGTATTAACTCTTCTTTATGGTTTGTATAACCCTGTATATTTATGTGTAAAATGATGCCATTTGTTTTATGGATACCTTGGCTACTGGATTGCTATATATACGAAATATTTGTTTTTACTTTATGAACCATTTTTTGATGAGAAGCACAATTTTTATCAAACACTGTATGTTCAAAATTTATATTAGACAATTTAAGTTGATCATGAGCATATCTACAATTTGTACATTCTTTCTTATTTGATTTACATTCACCTTTAACACAGTCCGGACCATTACAAACCGGGCAAGTCTTTTTATTAGTACATTTATCAAATTTGTGACCATATCTCCAACACTTGAAACATCTAAGAATATTTATGTACTCATAAACTGCATAGGACTTCCAGCCAATAAATAGCCGACCTTTATTTATAATATTATTAAAAACATTGCCTTCTACTTCCAAGATCACATTATAGGTATTATTTTTTATAGATTTATAATTATGCACTATTTTTATATCTGATTCATTATTTAATAAATTTTGCATCATAATTGATTTCAAAAAATTTTCATCATTTAAAGTACTCTCTTCTACACCAACAATTTTAATTTTTGGTCTTTTATTTACAGTTTCCACTACATAATTTTCCGTAAGTTCATTTTCCGCCTGATTCTTTAATATTTCAAGAGATTTTTTGTCCTCACAGCTAATAATAATTCTACCATTGTTTATTTCCTTGACATTTCTTATAGCTGCTGAGATATCAGTTGGATTAATTTTTTGTATCACTTCTGTTTTTGTTGTGGTACTGTTTTGATTATTCTTAGGTCTTATTATTAAATTGTTGCCATTCACTACTTCACTATATGACTTTTTCTCTTCAACTTTGTTAACATTTGAACTTTCATTTAATAGACTTAGAATTTGTTGAGTATTTTCAAAAGTTTTTTTTACCAAGTCTTCTTCAGATTTTTCTAATTTATTATTTACATTTGGTATACAAGTATCACAGAACCAAAAGAAGTTTTCATTTTCCGCAAAGCTCTTGTACAACTGATCTTTCACTTTTACACAATGTAAATGATATTTATTATCACAAAAATTGCAAGTAATATACTTTTTATTTACTATAAAATTATCAGAACACAGCAAGCATGTGTTGCCTGCCATGACTACGACACTACATACTAAAGTTGTCGATTTAGAAAGTGGTGTGAAACATTTAAGTCAACAATTTTCAAATAGACAGTTCGATGCTGAACACGAAGCGATCTATGGAGTTGGTACATTTTTCACAGAAGACTTTTGTACTGATCTAGCCAAAAAGTACAAACAAGCACGTGAAGTATGTGAAATGTTTTTGACCGATGTTACATGTGAGGAATGCCTTGTAGACGATCTGATCGAATTAGGTTTTGAAAATGAAGTCCATCAGCTAAAACGGTTTTTAAGACCAGACCTTGCCACCAGATTAAGGAGTGAAGACGATAGTGACGAGGGGGTTTCCCTAAATTGAAATTTTATTTGTTATTTTTTGGTGATAAAATAAAAACATAATTAATATTTATTGTTTGATTTCTAAACTCATGACATCATAAAATTTTCATACAGGTAATATACATTAGAAAGTGCACACATACACTGATCATTTGAATGAAAAAAACATTTTGCGCTGGATTTCAATAAAGGTGGTTGCTCTTCTAATTCCAAAACAGGTTGTGTAATAAATTGTCTGATGTATTTTGCCTTTTCTCCTCCTTTCACGTAAACACACTCAGCAGATGTAGTCAAGTTCTTAATAATTTGCCCGAACATATGTAGTGGTGTAAACCCATCACTCCATTTAATGCAATGATGATTTCTTGTTAACCAGTGAGCTTGTTTTTGTAAGTCTGGTGAAAGCATCACAATGAAGGGTCGAGTCAAAATTGAAAAATCTGAGGAATTTGAGTATGATGTAGTGTTTTACGAAAACGGACGATGTAAAATCTACAACACATTATTTTCCTCAGGTGCTTTTAAGTAGGTATTGGGACGAACATACATTATGAAGTAAATCAAATTGTTAACCCAAGTTAAGGTTGTAAAACATATTAAAAGTTTGTTTACCACCTCTTACTGCTCTGGGATATTCTTAAAAATAGGGTACTAGAATTGCTTACAGAGGAGCTCCTGTATATAAATATATTAAAAAATAGAATATTCTGTTTAAAAAACACTAAAAACAATAAACCGAATATTTTTTGTCAGTCCTATCATCACATTTTGGTATTTATGAGAAAAAAGACATGAGGTTGTCTTTCACTAAAAAAACAGAGCACATTGAGTTTTTTAAATTAATAAGTTCTGATAATTTTAGTTTCATAATAAAGACCCTGTATATTATTTTTTCCTATAAGAAGTATTATAATACAAGAGCAGAGGTATTCTTTTTCCAGAAAATACACCGTACAGATAAAGCTCCTTCTAAATAGAAAACATCTAATTAAATAAATAACGAAACAGTGTTTTTCATAGACTGTAGAATTTATATAAAGTTTGTACAGCTAAGGTGTAAAATTTTTTATTAAATAAAATTGTGGAAGAGTGTTTTTCATAGCCTTTATCTGCAGAATTTATAAAAGGGTTTCCGCATTACATCACCCTAATATTTAATACAGCTTCCAATAGCTGATTGAAAAAAAAACCTGTAAATACTTGATTTTTACACCAGTTCAATTTCACTCTATTGCGTACAGTATAATAAAGGGACACTCTGCATATTTAAATCCTTAATAGATAGCAGATTGAAAAACTACTGTATCAATGTTGGAATGATTATCAAGCATCCTTGACGTCCTCCTACTCCTCATCTATGTAAAGTACTAAAAAAGAAACCAATATACCTCAAGTATATATGGAAAACGTGTGACGTTATAAGATCTTTTACCTGTATTTATTAAAATCTAACTAGATTTTGACATTTTTCTAGTTTCAGCCCATGTAAAAAATAGTAAATTATGATTTTTTTGTCTGATCAAATTTCATCGGCAGCAATTTTAGATCTCTTTTGTTCTTGTAGAATGTATACTTTCAGCATTTTGCCTCGGCCGTTTGTTACTGGGATAAAAAATAAATCAATGCGTTCTTTATTTATGAAATATTTGTATGATACTGTTTACGTGTGAAACTGATTAGCTGAGATAATGGTCTGAAAGAAACCACCTATTAAGCGTAAAAATTCTCTGGACTCTTCTCATTTCGATTGCCATTTCTTATTATTAAACCATGAGCAGACGTGGTAAGTCGTTACTTTATTTTTACTAATATTTAATTAATGTTATAGACAAATCTATTATCATTTATATTCAGATAAAATATTAAAATATGTTTTCTAGTAAATATACAATAGTAAATTTAAATTTTTAATTGAAACCATATACTTAAATAACGATTTTACCCTCTTGGTGTGGTGACCACACCTCCCCGAGCTTGGCGGGTGTGGTACACGATAGAGACTCCTGGGGTAACTCCTTGGATAACCCTGTGGGTTAGAGGTAAATAATGCATGATTTTTATATACCATAACTAATACATTTTTTCTTTTCATGTTCCTTTTCGTCACCGGATGGTCATCTTTCCATGTTCCTTTTTTTGTCGTTGGTTGATTGTCTTTGTGACTCCTGCCCACCTGCCTGGACATCTTTCGCCTACCTGTCCGTACATCTTGGTACCACCTACCTGTCTGCTTACCTGAACATTCAAATGGAATATTATACCTATACGTTACCTTGTGTTCTTTGCTTTGTAATAAAAAAGATGCCTAAAGGTTCGTTGTGTTTTTATTTCAATATGTGAGTGGAATAGATATAGATTAGCTGGGATTTTTTTTTGTGGTGTGTTGTCTATGGAGTACATATTTAGAAATAAATTCTTGTCTAGATGTTTACTGTATAAAAAAATATTATGAGGTAAGTAGTACATTTTTAAATATATAAACAGAATAAATCAGTTTTAACTTTTTTTAAAAATTGCCTAAAAATATGTAGACATTAAAAATTACAGGTATTAAATTGAGCTATTAAGCCTATCTAAATATTTTCATTCAGTAATCTTTTTTAAATATATATATTTCTGAGATACAGTATGTACCATTAGGCATTTTTTATGACTTATACCTATATTTTCACCTACAAACGTTAAACGTTGTTGTGATAATAAAATTCCTATCTATCTTGTATTCACTTTTGCCGAGGTTGAAATAGAGCAGTACGCATAGGCCTCTGTGCTGACTGCTGTCTGAGGCCACAAAGTTGGTCCATGATACACGAAAGCTCGAATAGAGTATATACTACTTTCTGAATATACTTACACGTTTGATCATATTTGCTACAATTGTCTAAAACTTTCAAATTTTTTTTTGGAAATGTAGTTGACCATGGGTATTTGTATTTTTTGTCGTATTATATGGAAAGCGTCCTATACAGACATCGCTATGAATTTAATAATCCAAATATATGATAAGTAATAATTATATAGTTTACATTTTTTGATATATCTTTTGTGAAATAGATATTTTGAAATTATCTAATGACTTGATTAGTGTTTATCCCCATTAATATATATTCTTTGAAAACTCTATGAAAAGTCTAGCTTCATTACTTTTCAGGTATCTAGGCTTCATTATTTTTGGCGTCATATTTTTTTCTCTTGCGTAAGACCGCAGACATACTCCATGTAACTTGAAAACGAAACAAGCTTGACAAGTTTAAAGAACCTTTTTTTTCCTTGTTTTTTTTTTGTTCCTAGAACACGCGTACGTGTTTGTGGAATACAATGGCGTAATGTTATGAAAAAAATTAAGTAAAGTAAAAATTGTTATACAGCGAGAAAAAAGTTGTTTTCAATTAAATTTAATACATGAAAACAACCCCAAAAACAAAAGAATTTTTGATAATGAGCTTCATGATAATTTCACCTAGTTTTTTTTATTGTTTCATGCCCCCCTTTTCCTCTATGACATATAGACCAAATAATTCCACATTAATTTTTAAGCTGAAGAATTTTTGAACATATTCCTCAATCACTGAGAAAACTTTTCTTATGTCTTCGAAAAACTGAGGAATATCGGTATAATGTTTCTTTGAAGAAAATCGGTAACTCGCAATTCGATTCTTAAATGCACTTTGCAATTTTTCGACCCCTTCACCAGATCAATCACTTTTTTATGGGTAAAACTTCTTATATGACCCGCTAATTTAGATTTCGGTATTTTTTCATAACACACTGGGCAAATAACCTCATTTGTGCTCGAAGACGTACCAGGCTGATTTAATTCATCGTTTTGTGAATTATTTAGTTTAATCTTTTTTTGGTGGATTACGTTGTCTGTATACACAACTCTCACGAAGATGACGTGTTAAACTCCTTTTTGCAGAAAACCGTGTTCGACACTGAGGACATTCCATTGTCCAGCTTACTTCCGTCAATGAAGGTCTAATCCTAAACAATTTCCTTTTTATACGCTCAAATGAGATTGGGTTTTTTAATTAAATTAATTTGACTAATAAATGACAATTATTATTATTCAGTTCATTTTGGTTGCACTTTTAATCTCGGTAATTAATGTTTTTTTTTATCAAGACTTAATAATAATGCTTGCAATGCAAGGACTTGTGCAGTTCATTTCGGTTGCAATTTTAATCTCGTAATTAATGTTCTTTTTTATCAAGACATAATAATAACGCTTGCAATACAAGGAATTTGTGTCATCTTTATTCAGCATAAAATTTCCTATCCACCTATTAACAATGGGTACTTTATTATAAGCGCTATTTCGCTTAAGATAAGCTTAAACGCACACACCATATTCAGGCAGAGGGTATTCCACTTGCTGACTTGCAGTTTATTTCAAATGTATACAGCGACCGATAAGAAATTTATCGGTCAACAAAGTTTTTCTAATTCACTAAGGAATCAATGCCTTTACTGTCCCTTGCAATTTCAGCAATTTGATTATGTATTTAATGTATTGTCTTGTCGTAAAATGCATCAGTTCTAGTCTTTCGTTCTGTTCGTAAAAGTGGTAAAAAAAAAGCGTAAAAAAAATGTCTCAATTCTGGGCCGCAACCCCCTCGGAATTAAATCAAAGCCTATCGTTCGAGGCTAGAGTTAATCAAAAACTAAATACCCTGCACACTGCAGAATCAGTAGATTCCGATTTGCTAGTAACTAAGGGTAGCTTTTCGGAGCTTCGACCAATGAATGCTACCCCAACTTATCAGGAACCGGAAGTGGAACAGCCTGATGAAACTACGGAAACCGAAGAAAACTTTCTATTTAGCAGTTTCGTCGGCAAAATTACAAGCAAACGTGCTGTTAGTAGAAGAGCCATTGACAAGGCAAAGAACTCATTTCTGTCTGCCATAAATCGTTCACTTGTGGCCGAATCCGGGAAATGTGCTGCCCAACTTCGTCACCGGAAGACCGTAATCTCTGCAGAAATCCAGAACTTGGAGAGGCAACACGAAAAAATCACCAATTTGCTCGAGAAATCCAGAAAAGAACAATCTGAGATTGATGGGGCGTTGGACAATTTGAAATATGTGCTGCAAATGTTTTCACTTCCAAAAAAAACTGAGTGATAGTGCATTCTCATCTTTTGTGCATTTTAATAATATAATTGTTACTTGTCTTTAATGAAATGTACGAAATTTCTATGACAATAGTGCATTCTCACCTTTTGTACATTTTTATAATTTTGCAATTGTTACATTAAAATAATAAATGGCTTTATGAAATGAAATTTTTTTAAATATTTAAACACTGTTTATTTCAACCTACAATATGTCTCAAACTGTGGGTTATAGTTGGTTGCCTATACCATTTTTAAAAGCGATGCACCCAACGATCTAAATTGCGCGTACTTATCAGTTAATAATAATAAATGCATTGACCTCGGTCGAGATAAAACTAACTGTTAAATATTATATAGGACATCTATCTCGATTCAGATCATAACCTGGTTTCTTGTTCTCAGTGGCGGCTCATCGATTTATGGGAGGGCGAACACTTTTCTTGAATTGTATTTACTTACTCGTATTTAAAATCAAAAACATATTCATTTGTAATTGTTTTTATTCAAAATTATTATATTCTTAACTTAAAATTAAACATTTTTGTAGCCCCCATTTACAGACGTGGCATTTGGATTGCCTGGGTGGTGGGCCGTCGACATGTGTTCGCCATTCTGGACGGTTAAAATGCACAAAGCAGGGCAATTGTACTTGTAATTCAAACTTGTCTCTGTGCTCCCTCGGTAATTTGGGCCATGCAAAGAGGAGTTCAACTGGAGAAACTGCTTCAGTCAAATATTGCAGTGGAAACTTCTTTATTTCTTCGTCCGTAAAATCACACAATTGTTTTCCATTAATATGCTTGTTTTTCAATTCCATTATTAGGCACTTCGGACATTCCACCATGATATTATTATGCAGCCGGCGCTTTCCTACCAGGTAGTTCGCAATTATCACAGCAGGTATACACTTTGATATTTTTATCTGAGTGGTATTCTTCTAATATGCTTCTACATATGACGCACAGCCAGGTGCACATGGGCATAGTGTGAATAACACTGCTTTATTCAATTTAAAGGATTAGTTCAAAACTTTCTTGGACTGTGCCACCAATTTATAGAATTTACTGTATGCCCCCCCACCCATTTATGGCGAAAAAGTGGAGGGGGGTGTCAAAGTGGTGGGGAGGGTGCTCACGTGAGGTTAAGGTTAATGGATTAAAAGTGGTGGGGGGTGCAAAGGTTAAGGTTAATGGGTCAAAAATGGTGGGGGGTGCAAAGGTCATGAGAGGTCAAGGTTAATGGATCAAAAATGGTGGGGGGTGCAAAGGTCATGAGAGGTCAAGGTTAATGGATCAAAAGTGGTGGGGGGTGCCAAAGGTCATGAGAGGTTAAGGTTAATGGATCAAAAGTGGTGGGGGGTGCTGGAGTGGGGGGTGCAAAAAAATGGTGGGGTGTGCCAAAGTGGTGGGGGTGCCAAAATGGTGGGGGAGGGGGCGTGTCTGGAGTGGGGGCGCAAAAAGTGGTGGGGGGAGGAGTGGGGGAAGGGGGCTTGTCTGGAGTGGGGGAAGGGGGCGTGTCTGGAGTGGGGGGGTGCAAAAAGTGGTGGGGGTGCCAAAGTGGTGGGGGAAGGGGGCGTGTCTGGAGTGGGGGGTGCAAAAAGTGGTGGGGGTGCCAAAGTGGTGGGGGAAGGGGGCGTGTCTGGAGTGGGGGGTGCAAAAAGTGGTGGGGGTGCCAAAGTGGTGGGGGAAGGGGGCGTGTCTGGAGTGGGGGTGCCAAAGTAGTGGGGGGGGGCAGGGGCGTGTCTGGAGTGGGGGAGGGGGCGGGGCTAAAGGGGGCGGGGCTAAAGTGGGGGGGAGGAGTGGGGGGTGCAAAAAGTGGTGGGGGGTGGCTCAAAACTCTCATTCTTTACCTACTATTATGAATATATTTGGTCAAACCGGTGAAAGTCGTCTTATTTCTACTTTTTGATTAAAAATTAGTAAAAAGCTAACAGTTATTTTCTTATACAATTTTTAGAAGTTTAATGTTTTTTCCTACTACATATTTCTACATACTTATTGAACGTAATTCTATATGAGGAAGTATATTGTGATAAAAAAATCTGAATTGAGAAAAGTCGATTTGTTCATCGGTCTGTATTTTGGAGCTTTCTAAATATTTCGATAAACTTTCATAGTGGTGATGGTTCATGACTTATGCTGTGTTCGTAGTAGCAAAATGATTTGATCATAGAACCTAAGAAAAAGTTTAAAATTAAATTTCAGCTCAATCACACAATTTTCTTCCTTCGTTTAAATATCTTATTTAAACGGGTGTCCCACTTAAAATGTATCCACCCTCCTAAAATCTTTATTTGTGAACCGATTTTCGAAATCTTTTTTTTGCTGAATAGGGCTTGGAAAACTGTATATAAGCTATACCTTATATTTCTTAAAAAGGTGCATCATGACTTACTGCCACGTATTTTTTTTTTAGCGGAATTTCGAGAAAAACTATTAGCGATTTTTTTAGAGAAAAACTAATACCAGAATTAGATTCAGGACCTTTTAAAATCTAAGTGGTGTGAATTTGGCGACGTTAGGATACAGGGTGTTAAAGAAAATGGAGAGGAATTTTTAATGCAAACTTTTTTTGTAAAGAAAAGCGGTACTATTTTGAAATTATCAGTAATTTAACATTTTTAACATGGAATGAAGAATAATATTTGTACATTTATTTCCACTACATATGACTGATGGTCGAGATGGTAGCGTACCTGCCTCTCACCCAAAAGTCCCGGGTTCGAATCCCGGTCGTGGCAATGGAAAATACTGTGAGAGTGATTTTTCCATTATACACTGATATTGGATGTGTGTCCCTTGTCTTTAAATGTGTAGCCCCCTCCCGCACAAGGCTATTCTAGAGCCTTCTGGGATAAAGGGGGTCGGTCGTAATTACATGTGGTGTATTGTTGTTATTGTTATAATAATTTCTCATAATGCACTTTGGAGGTGTTGAGCGAATGGCCACGTAGCCTCAGCCATTAATTCAGTATATAGATAGATAGATAATGCACTTTGGTTAAACATATTTCGGGTAAAAGATATAATTGGGCGTTGCTGAAAAATGAAATAAAATTCCCACCTGGAATTTACAGTAATTAATACATGCGCAACTTAAATGGAAGAAAGAAAAAAAATTGTTTTGTATTGAAATTTTGAAAAATAAAAAATATGTCCTAAATTTTTTACGTACTTACTTTAAATTGATAAGTGTTATTGGATAAAATATCGTTTTTAAAATGGCAATTTTCAATTGAATGGCAAACGTTCAATACTATTCAAAATTAAAAAGCAGTTATATTGAAATTAGAATAATAACATTCATTACAATCAGTTTTAAATATTTAACAATTCACAATTTTTAATTATTAATTATTTACTAAAAATGCCTCAGCCAACAGTACCTCAGTTTTTTATTTTTCATTCTAATTATGAATTGTAAAAAATGTAACGTAAATGTATAAGGAAGATAAACCAATGGTTTCAATTTTCTTTCTTTTCTTATTTGGGATTTACTACCACAGTTCTGAACATTTCCCAGACAATCTAAAAAATATCTGGATTTTTGAAAAAATAACCTTTACTCTTGTGATTTTAAGTCAAAGGAACAGTTGATGGTTGTTTTTTTGACATAAAATATAAATAAACTAAAATAAAATGATGTTTCGCAGACGGTTCGGAAACTTAATCTGTTTTCTTTTTCATTGCTTAGAATATTTGGTTTGTGTAATTCGTTAAATTACACAACATTAAATGTTTATATCATAATTATAGTCTCAACTTGTGTCCCATAGGTACTAGATATCCTATTTATTTAGGCAAAATATATATTATAAACTAATAAATTTATTTCTTATCTTATCTCCAGCACAAGGCTCTTTCAGACTTCAGAGTCTTCAGGGGTAAAGGGGGTCGTATTGCCCACAGGTAATACGACCCCCTTTCCACCTGAAGACTGAAAATAACATCACAGTGTTATTTATTTATATCTGCTTAGAGTTCTAAAATGACAAAAAAATGTAAATTAGTCCTTTAAGTACAAAGTAATTAACTTAACATGGCGAAAATTCCCCATTAAATACCGCCCCAGACAGAAGAGAGGCTTCTTTATATACCTAGAATAAATTTGGATTTAAAATTTAAAATCTTTAGTTGGGCCTGCTCGGCGAAATAATTGAATCTGGAAACAATTTGGATTAAATTTTAACGCCACTTAATATACCTTATATACTTTTTTATTAAACAGCACTTCATGAAGTATATATCTACCCATTCTATCATGCTGTACCGGAAATGCTAAATGATTCGTTAATGTATCTAATCATTTTGGTCTTAATGAATAAAGAAATTGGGAATTGGGGAAACATAATTGGTTAATGAATTCCGAAGACTTGTTTTCCGCAACAGAAAATATATTCTGGTAAAGTGACACTCGGCAGCTATGAAGCTTCAGAGTAAAACAAAAAAAAATGTAGGAAGAAAATTATGAAACTATATTTTAATAAGGAAAATAAAGCATATGAACCGCTGGAAATGGAAGAGAGAAAGATGAGACCAATCTGCAAGGTGCCAGAATAGTATGTAAAATTAATACCTATGCAATGACTTTGGAGAGAATGGATGGAATGTAGATTTTTCCATATGTTTTGGAAATGAATGACAAAGAAAAGTGATACAAAGGGATTTGTGGACACACACTTGCAAAAGAGCACAAAAATGGTAAACATAACCTCCTGTTGTTTACACATAATGTTACATAATTTAAAATTTAATTTAAATAATAATAATAGTATTAATAAAATGTCATCATCAAGGGATCTTTCATACACGACTAATACTTCGCCTAAATATAAATAGTTTGTTTTCAGATAACCCTAAATTTCAGGGAAATCCATTTTTTGTCATTATTTAAAAAAAATAGAGATTGAAAACAATTCTGGACGAAAATATTTTCGGAAACCCTTGCAACATGAGAATGGACTGTTTTGAATTGGGTTAAAGAAAATGCTATAACTAATCCAATAAATTATCCTTCAAACGTTCCAATTTATAAACCCGAAAAATAAGAGGTAAAACCAGTAATTCCATAGTAGACATAGAAACACAAAATCCCCTATAAATGGTACGGGAATTGTTATATTGGCCTGTCAAAATTAAATTAAAAAAATAATTATTAAAACAGTACAAAACTTATTTTTAATTGTACCTACTCATGTTATGTTATACTAATTTATAATAAAATTGCCTATCGCTATATCGTAACACGAAACTCGTATATAAATGTGTTTATGGGTAATATGTTATAGCGGGCATCACGTTATCAACATTGACGGCTACGCTACCACTGAGTAATTATTATTCTGATATACACGATTAGTGTATTGTTTACAACATGACATGGTTAACGTTATCACATTATGAAAATACAATGAGATTTTTAATTTTATTATCACTCTTTTTGTGTATTTCGAAAAGGTGATGGAAAATATGAAAATACTGATTAGATCACAAAATAGACCATTGTTGAAATACAAACTCATCAGTGTAAATTTTTGTTTTTACTTTGGTAGTAGGCATTCTTTTCTTTCTGTTCTTATTTGGGATTTACTACACACTTCTAGTAGGTATATGGTACAATCGCTACAAAATATAAATAATGTATATTTTCTAAATTTGTTAAAATTTAACAATTAATTTAACTATGCGTTGGTGTATTATCATTCTTATAACTCTGACGTCAGTTGGTTTAAAAAATGTCTAAAGCACCAATCAATTTTGAAAGGTATAAGTGCGTGCGTGTTTCAATTTCAACGTTGATCAATTAATTGCAATATATTATATATAGGTACCTATTATAAGTAAGTATTTATTTTATTTATCGGTTTCAGGATATTAATCCTTTGTTTACATATGCAAGAGTAGGCTGGTAAATAAGTCATAACTAAAGTTGTACAGTTATATTTATTGCTTGTACGGTAATATTACAATACAGATCTGTCAATAACTGTCAACAGATGAAATAATAAATAATGAAACTATAGGGCTATTTATTAATACAAACACACAGAAAACTCCAAACAATAATAATTAAATACTGAAATCCAACTGAAATGTATTTTCAGGCAATCCAAGGTCCAGTTTTATGTAGCCGTTGTGACATTAAAAATGTAAACATTTATGTAATATGAAAAAAGGTAACAAATAAAATCAAACAAAATATAACTGTAACCATGGCGACAAATCAACCCATACAGACTTGACCAACTAATGAAATGAAAACGTTATTAATAAGAGAATATCAAAAGGTAATATCTATTAATAATGTCTTTATTTCCTGAAACCGATAAACTATTGAACACGGATGTTATGAATCATAACGGCCTTAGATGTCTTAAAATCCTCGCTCTACGAGCTCGGATTTTAAATCGACATCTGCGGCAGTTATGATAGTCATAACATTCCTAGATATGTTAATAGCTATAACATTTTTTATTACTAATGAAAACATATTTCTGTTAATTTTATATAACAATAATTCATAATAATAACAGTTTGTAAGTGACTTATAAATATTTGAACAGTTCTATAGTTACCTATATAAATATATTATAATATTTACCTGTAAAATTATATCGTGCTTATGAATATTACGAGGAATATTATTATAATAATGAAGCGGTTTGTGGTTTTGTTTTCCCGCAAAATAATTTATTGATTGTTTTGCGTTAGCTCCGGAAATTATTTAAATAATTTATTTAAAATTTGCTACATGTTTTTCTTAAACAATTCTGAAAAATGGATATTATTAATTTTCGACTAGAACAGAAAGATATTGCTGTTTTGTCTTTTTCATTCATCATTTTGGTTGAAAAACTTTTTAATTAAATTAATATATTTTTTGTAAGTAATTGAATTTTACGTGCTGAAGATATTCTTATTTTAATTATATCTATACCACCAGACTACACCATTTTCAAGGAAAATGCAGAACTTTGTGCTACACACGTACTATTACTATAATAATCTATAATTTGCATAATAAATTATGCATTGCATGAAAATTTGAAGAATCGATACGTACATACGAGAAATATGGCTGCCTGCTGCTATTCAAAGTCCATTTTTATTATTTTTACCCTTCTAAAGAGGCATGATACTAATTTACGAAAGCAAAATGAATGTTTATAACTTTAAACTGCTAATATCAAGAAACTTAAACATAATTCGATTAATTCATACCTATTCACCTTACTTCTATATTATTCCAAAATGACTAAGGGTTTATTTCTACTTTTTCCACCGACGAATCAAAAAGATCATTATTCAAATATGCTGTTTTATCCAGCCTTAAAACACTGAAACCCTTATAACCACCACCCGCGCCTTCGCCATATTTTACCATCAACATTCAACCACACTGTCTGTAACTTATTTTGTTCATAAATCAACCATCAAACCAACATACATGTTCCCGTGTTCTCGCTTGATAGAGGAAAACATTTATTTAATATAGCACTGTATATGAAAGTCACGTATAAGCTGATAGAATTCAGAGCATATCGAAATTTCCGCACGGATTTTATACGTAGATACCTATTTAAAAATTGCAACTATGAATTAATTAGTTCTTTTAATTATTTGACTTAAAATGCGTTACATATATAAACGCATTCTCATTATAATAATTTAATTTCGTGATAAATACCATTACATCGACAAAAATTTTCCAAACCTGAAATTCCTTAATTTACTACATTGAACTGATTCCGCGGTTGGCATCATGTGAAACATTGTTAAATATTATAATTAAAGAAAAAATTATTCACTTTTTAAATGTTTCAAACAGTATTTATTAATCTCTACACGTGTTTCGGCTTTTTAGGCCTTTCCTTAATTTATCGAGTGTATGTAGGACTTTTAGATCTGTTAGTATATTCACAATAAAGCAGGTAGATAAATAATAAAAAAGTATGTATATACACCCACCAAAGGTAATAGATCCAGAAATATTTCTTGGAAAATATTTTTCTTTTTAAAAATAATTTAATTCTTCACTACTAAGGTTAAATGAACGTGTCGAATTTTCAAATACGTCAATAATTATTACTGTAAATGGAATTTACTAACTTCACAACTGTTTACTTTGTTGTATTTATTTAACAAGCTAAAGCGGCAAATGTAGCATTAACTTATATGAGAACCATTATAATTTGGATTCCCTCACAGTTAAATATAAACAATTCATGCAACACCAATATTTGCTATAATTTAACTATTTGCTGCCAATTCATAAAGTTTTCTCATTAACTCCACTGGGTTGTATAATCTCGTTTAATAGAGTCTAAACTTATTTCTAGTAAAATAAATGAGTTAATTATGGCACCAGAAATTATGTGGATCAAATTTTGTTTTGATGATATTGGCTAGACTTTAAACAAATTCGTTATGGAAATACAGTGTCTTTGCGTAATTGTCGATTACATTTTAAACATATGCATTGGGATTTTACGAATACATCCATAATTATACTTAGGAAAGCATCATTTTTGTTCTAAAAATAGTACCTTTAGTTATTATTGTGATGAGTGAGAGTTGATTGTATTTTTACGTTTATCAGTAAATTAATTATTATTTTCCTGATTTTTTTAGAAACATCTAATATGTAGTGAACTATCGGAATCGCAGATGATGCTAAGTGAGGATAGCAAGTTGAAGGTATTCGCATCACTCAATCATAGTTATATTATTTGAATTGCATATTCGCATTTGAATAAGCATATTTTTCTGCTGCAGCATGGTAGTCATTCTCCTAAGCCGAAATCTAGCTCCTCAGATAATAATCCTCAATAACTCTTAAGTGAATCTACATTTAACATCAGCGGTTGCTCGACAGTAATAGATAATCAAACGTCTACTTCCTCTAACTAAATCCTAGAACCATCCTTTCATCATATCCTCCGGGATCGCAGTTTGTGTTACAGGGTTGCGAATAATATGAGTAATTTATGTTGAGGAGTGGCTGGAGGAAATCTTCAATGTTGGATAGTGCCGAACGTGCGCTTATGTACTGTCTCGTGTATACAGTATCAAACGTATAAGCGTTATTTAATCCCTAGAGTAGTTTTCAACACTATACCTAACTAGTTTACGTTTTGCAATTGTCGTCTGAGGCAATTCTAATTCTACCGAGGGTTGGCATCAACTTCCTTATTTTAAATGGTAATATACTGGGTGACAACGATATCATTAGCAACTCTGTTTTTGTAGGTACCTTGTTTTTTAAGATATCAGAATGAAATTCGGTATATTTAATATATACAAAAATTGTCACATTTTGACGTATTTGAAGATTTATTTGGACTTCTGGTTTAGCCGAAATAAGTGATACTAATTCATGATTTTTAAATAAAACATCCCGTGTATTATTACAATTTTAGAATCCTGGGAAAATTCTGAATAGTTTTGAACTACTTTGGTGAAATTTTACACCGACTTAATTTTTTATATTCAAGTTTTGTTTTGAATCTTTCTGCGATTAACTTTAAAAAATCATAAATGACTTAAGAAATAATGGATAAATACAAATTTCACATTTAATCAACAAAAATAATTGGGCGCATTCTAATCTTGAAATCTCGAAATTTGTTTCTTGCAAAAAAGTCTTTTTTTTTTCAAATGACATCACCCTGCAGCATCCCCTCAATTAAATACCACTTCTCAAGACCAATCCAACGGTACCATCAAACTGAAAATCCATTGAGTACCTATTGGACCCATTTATTTGAAGATGCAGCAATACATTATATTTCTATGAATATCGTCAAGGTAATGTTTCTGGAAAATTTGCGAAAGAACTTTCGCTAACATCAGCGAATTGAATATTATAGGGTAACATTTTTGTATAACAAAAACTTCAGATTCCGACAGATCAAAGACATATTTCTCATTTTTCCATTTTTAGTTTGGAAATAAATTAAATAATACAGAAGCTTAGTTTTATTTAAATCCAATGAATAATGACATGCCGTAATCTAATGAAATTTCATGTTTTGACTAAATAATCAATACCTAGCCATACTAGCAATGTTGAAATTAATGGTTAAATAGTTGTTTTTGTACAGTGATTATTACTGGATCCTTAATTGGATTTTAATTAGCAATATCTGAACAATCAATAATTTTAAACTTTAGCTTAACAAAACTACATCGATTTAGTTAAACATTCTAAATAACTCGACAAATATACTACTGCATTTGTCAATTTTTCTATCTATTATTCATGTAATATTTTATCCGTTTCAGATTTCGGCATACAAAATGTAGCGCAGCAGTGGCTCGGATGCATATCAAAGGGGTCATTTCTAACAAAGCTTTGTGGAGTGCTACAATATAAGGATACGCAAAATGTGGTATGAACTGTGCAGCGGCTATGAAGAGTATTACACACCTTCACTTTACGACATTTCCTCTCTTTCTCCTGCTGTTTTATTTAGCAGAATATGGCGATGCAGGTAAGTTTTATTTGAGAAAATTACCATCTAATTTAAATATTACAATTTACTTTTTATTGCCTTTTCCTTTATAACGTTTTTCAGTATTTCTGTGCATAAATATATAATATTTATTTTAAATAAATAACAAATAATGTAGATATATACAATACATACAAATTATAGGTTATAAATATCAGAAATATTTAATCAATCTAACATCAAAACCAATAATAATTTTCTGTGAGCTACATTGCTGCACATTAATGTTAGTAGCTAGCATTGCTTGCTGTATTTATCTAGTTTTGTATTTGTATGTATTACACTTCTCTTTGTTTGTTAGTATTTCAAATATTGTCATATCTTGTACTTATATAAATATGTATATATAACAATTTCTTTTTGAGTTTAAACTAATTGCTAATATGGAATTTATTGCTATTGTTGTTATTATTGTTATTTATTTTTTGTCAAATCCTTAGGGTAGGGGTTAAGTGTAAGAGTGCAGTCAATAGACTGCAAACTTCGCCCTTTAATGAGTGTAAATAACTTTTACTTCATTAATAAAGACGTTTTATTATTATTATTATTATTATTATTATTTTGTATCGTATTGAGTAGATACTAAAGTAACTGATTAAATACATAATATGTGATTTTAGATCCATCACTAACTGTGACTAAGTTTTTTTTTCATTTCTCTACAGTAACACATACGTGTAGAAAAATCGACTATCGAGAAGTATAACTTAAACAATAAAATTCTCTCAAAGTCTGTTTATGGGATAGTTATGACAATTCAAAACTTGAATCTGAATGGCATCTTTATAGAACTTATCTATTGTTTATAAAGAACTAAGTATTCTTAAACATGAAGGCGTATTATAATATATTCGTTGTAGTTATCAGGATGTATTTATTCTTTATAGATCAGTCCTTTTATTTTAGGTTATAGGCATGGTGGAAATAGTTCTGTCAATCTCCTCTTAAATATTTCCTGAAGAGTCTGGTTTGAAATTAAAATCTAGACATGCCAGTCCAGTTAAACGACTTTGGTTGCGTTACGTTTTGAATAAAAAAGTTGATCTAACAATATTTTTAAGAATATTGAACAGCAGAAATTGTGAGGACCTGGTCCCACAGGTTCTCTGAATAGTTTAGTTTACCATTAAAATTCAATCATACGCATTGAATTTCCCCATACATCTTTGGAATCAGCGTCAATATTTGATTATATTTCATAACTAACAGTTGTAGTTCTCTATATGGAATCTACTTCTATGTCTTGGTTTTGAATCAAAATTATCAATGTGAATTTAAGAGCATTGGTTTGCCGATATTCCTATATGAATTAAACTCATCTATGTTGACGAGAACCTCAACTAAAACTTGATATCATAAAGTACCGAATCTTTAAGTGCATGTGAGTTTGATTTTAAATCAAAATCGTCCATATGAATAGAAATACGGACTGAGTTCTTACGACTTTACTTATCCAAAAAGCTTCATTAAAACTTGATCATCAGAAGAGTTTGGTTTGAAATAAAAATCGAGCCATACTATTGATCTCTCACTAATTCAATAACATGCGTCATACAAATTCGGTCGCATGAATTGAATTTACTGATGCTGAGGTTTGACTGAACTAAAACTCAATAAAACCAGTGTCGTATGTGCCCTTAAGTGAGAAAGTAACTTTTGTTCAAACTATAGAAATTCTGCCGGCTACATTATATATGAAAATATTTGATTCTTCTGTTTTCTGATAAGTTTGGTTTCAATTCAAGCCTTACGGAATGAAATTCATGCCACTTCAATTCAATAGATTCACGAAAGCCCAATCAATAAATTGTCTGTCATTGGGTTCCTTTTGAGGTTTTGCATTTTCCCTAAAAAAATTTGTTTCAAATACCTAAATAAATTATTATGGCACTTTCACAATTTTACATGTTTAAATTAAAACTTTTTCCACGATTACTGATCGGCAGCAGTTCTGTTGTTGTTTTCATAAAGGAATCTGCTCCTAAATTCTCTTTTAAGAGTTTGGTGTCAGAATCGAACTGAATGAATTCAGAACGCGTTTGACTTTTGCGACACCATTGCGTTTTGATTGAAAAGCATAATTTAAAGACATCTTCACGAATGCCGAACTACAGAAATTCTGACAAGTATTCCTTTATGCAAAATGTAGTTACACATAAAATCGAGCCATATGAATCAAGCTCTAACGAACTTCCATGCATTTTAGAATTTATCTGCATTGTTAACGATCAACAGTTGAAGCTTAATATAAAATATGATCATTGATTAAGGAATTCATTCTTTAATCAATGATATGACAATGTATTTCAAGAAAAGTTTGGAGCCAAACCAAAATTGAGCCACAGGATTGCTACATATACGATTTTTTTCATGTTTGAATTTAATCAGTACCTAATATTTGACGATATTCTGGCAAAAATTGAACAATAATTTAGTTACATTAACAAGAATGGTATTAACATCAGAACAATATGTTGTGTCTACATAACTTTGCTTTAAAAAGAAATGCAAAAGAATACTGTTTATTAGATATAATAATGTATTTAACCAGATTTATATTAACTGTGTCAGTTGTAGTTTTGGAATGTGTGTTATTTATACATTTTCAAGAAACATCGACGAATTATTTCGTGGGGAAAACATTATTTGTGTGTACTTATGTAGTATTAGGCACGACACCAGCCACAAGCTTCGAAATATTCGTCAAACTTCAACTTTGATAAATGTACTTTTTGTGCAAACACAGAAGAGAGGTGTTAATGGAAATCGTGAGTTTAGATAATGGGTAGTGAGAAGCTGGTTTTTTCTCTATTTATGTGTTAAGAGAATTAATTCTATACATAATTCATACACAATGGAAAGAATTATTTAATATAAAAGGCGAATCAAGTATATTTTATCTCTACATATTAAAACCGTTATTCTGACTCTTTAGTCAACTGTAACATTATTCTTTCGAACTGTTGGTTTCTGAAATCTGTATATTTTGTTAAATGTATAAAAGAAAATACGAATATTATTTATATACTTTACAAATAACAATATTTTGTTGTCAGAAATCCATTTCAGATAGAAATAGAGGCAGTCCCGTGTGAATAAAAATACATTTATTTCCTATAGTGAGAAGATATATTTCGAATACGGAGACTTTTAAATGAAACAAACAATTCAATACCTACCTACCAAATATCAAAGACTTTTTCTCACTCCTCGATACATCGTTCAACGCAAGAATCATGAATTTATTTGAGTTACTAAATTCTTTTCCTATCTCTGCAAGCACAATTTGCATTTCTGTCACTCACACCGCGTTGGTAAAAAAACATAAGGTGATTTTTCACGTGGCAAATAGCGGTAAGTTTATCTAATTTTTTGCATAATCTGTTTTGACAAAGTCTTTTTAAACGATATTTTCATGGAGATTGTTAGGCAGTTAAAAGTGTTTCCAGCAATACTCCTCCTCTTATGACATCCTTCTGATGTAATTGAGAATATTTCATATATCTACTGTGTCAACAAACGATGTCCCATCTTTTAACAATGCTTCACTATGTATAATGTACGTATATAATATGATAATAAAAAATGTTTCGAAAGAAGTAACAGGACATGATCTTTGGCCTTTCTTTAAAAAGAAATCGATATCACAGGTTTAATACTAATTGCTTCCTAAACTGTATAAAATTTGACCTAATATTTTTTATTTAAATATTTATGATATCAGTATTAAATTAAGGTATTTCGTGTAATATAATCCAGTTGCCGATGGAAAATATTACGAAATAAACTTTGCAGTAGAGATATAAATAAAACAATAGAAGAAATCGAGGACGCTTATTTTCATCTAGGACCATTTATAACCGATGTAGAATGATACACATGCCTACAATGGCGTTTAAAGGAACTAAACTGCTATTTATAGAAGGTATCTAGAAAGCGCAGTTTATAGGACTCGTTTAACTACGTTGGTAAAGTTAGAAAGAGGACCGTCTCTGACAAGAGATAAGGCACTTAGAAGACTTTTGTATTGCAGAATAAATTAGAATACATTACAAGGAGCCACCATTTACATATTGCATTCAAAACTACTAACTATTAACGGGCGTAGATTTAATTGCGACGTCTTTACAAGCCAGCATGCCATCAAAGACAAATTTAATATTTTATAAACTGAATCAATTAATAGGCCAAATAAAGCTTGAATGAATTACAAAGAAAGTTTTTAATGAGCAACAATTCTATAGCTGCTATATTTTTTTTCGCGGATTCTTAAACTTTAGGCTTTAGGGTATCAACTTCAAATATTAAAAAGAAATTGATGTGTTTTTACCCCTAAGCGGGTGAAAACCACCACTTAAGTTCAAAATTTAATACTGACTCAAGTATTAAGAGTTAGATATCAATGTTTTTGAAGTCACTGATCACGAATGTGAAGTCAGAAATTAAAAATTATATTTTGCACCCTCAATATGGCCGATAAAAAACAAAAAAGCATCTAAAAAGCATATTTTTTTTCTAATATATTTATAATGAGATGTTCAACTGTTTTTCCGTTGGAAAAATTGAGAGTTTCAAAAAAGTTCTAAAATTTAGAATATTTTTTTATTAGTAACTAATGAGTTATTATGAGATTGTAAAATATTCGCAAAGACTCACGTAGGTATGTATTTTCCTTTTCAATATATTATAATACATTATATTCGGAATTTATCTTTAAATCAAGCAGAGCACTAATGTCAGAATGTAATTCTAATTTAATCCAGATTTACAAGGTTCATTATAGCATTTTTTTATTGTATAATATTAGGTATAGGTGATGACAAAAATATGAATTACTAATGGGTTTGATTTCCACTACATAAACGTTTAATATCGAAAGAAAGAAACAAATGCAATCCATTAGAATATCATGTATAAAAGATTAGAAACAGTTTATTATTTCCAAGCAATTTTTTACACGCCTCGTGCATCATACACATCAGCATAATAATAAACTGGTCACCATTAATCTTACTTGAAATGTTATTAAACCTTACAAAACCCCAAGTTGAATTCCGCAAAAACACACATAAACCAAATTTATCCAGAAAATGTGGTAATATAATAAATGTTGTGTGACCAATCTAAATCGCGAGACACATAGGCGGTCACAAAAGATTGACCACGAGTATAACAAAACCTCGAACAATGCGGTTCATCACAAATGTCAGAAGATAGCGCCAATAAAATAACTCATACTCCGCTTCACTGTTATATCTACTCATATACTTACACTTTATATACAGTATCTGTAGTGTACATAAAAAATTTATTAATTTGTTAATAAAGTTATAATCCAAAATTAAACTTTAGCGTAAATTATTTCATTCCCCTACATTTAAAATACAATAAATCATTTATAAGAGGTTAAAAGCAGATATTGTTTTTACCGGTTTCTGCAATCCATTCATCTAGAGATTGATATTTTATCCAGTTGGCATGCTGCCGTTGATTGCGGTGGTCCAATATTGACATGGATAAGGTCATGTTTAAACTACACAGTACGTACACAACAATTTCTTTCCATATTTTATATTTGCGATAATAGAATTGTAACAATATATGTTTGAAATTATTATATTAATTGACAGTTAACTGAGAAAATTGTATTTTCTTTGACATTTGATTAAAGACATACAGACTGTGAATTTTGATCTCATATCCAATAAAACAATAATAATAATAATATTTATTGAACTTAATTCATAATAAAGAAACAACTTTTAAATTCACCTTAGAGATTGAGAATGATAATAAATTGCCTTTTTTAGATGTATTAATTAATAAGACAGATATTTTGGAAACTAATGTATATAGAAAAAAGACTCATACAAATAGATATTTGAATTTTAACTCCAACCACCACCTAAATGTTAATAAAGGTGTAATTAAATGTTTGTATGAAAGAGCTAAAATAATCTCTTCAACAAATGAAATTTTTAATAACGAAAAACTTTTTATAAAAACTGTCTTAAAAGAAAATAATTATCCACAGGATTTTGTTGAAAAATTATTTCTTGAAATTGAGAATAGACAAAATCAGCAACAACAGAGAATTTTGAGAGAACAACCGGTAACCACAATGACCATTCCATATATTTTTGGTTTTTCTGATAGACTTAGACGACTTGGTAATAAGTTCAATATAAGAACCACCTTTAAAACTTGCAATACCATCAGATCATTCTTAACAAAAACCAAACCTTTCAACAGTGTTCAAAAATCTAAAAATTGTATTTATAGCATTCCATGCGAGTGTGAAAAGCTATATATAGGTGAGACGTCTAGACCATTAAAAGTTAGAATATCTGAACACAAAAATAACGTTAAAAATTACCAAGTTGATAAATCTACACTGGCACAACATGCTTGGAGTAATGGCCACAGATTTAGTTGGACACAGGCAAAAATAATTCAAACGGAGACACATTGTAATAAACGAAAACTTAAAAAGAGTGCCTGTATTCAACTAAATAGTACCGACTGCGTCTCTACTAGTTCAGTGTTGCTAGACGAAGTCTGGCTACCGATTCTCCAAAAAGAAGTACGTGACGGAAATATCAAAATAAATTAGAATTCTTTATCTAGTGATCTATGCATTAATTAATAATCAGTGTCAGGTGTCAAAGTGATCTTTTTTGACAAGTCATTTTTTGTAATCACAGTTGAAAAAGAACCTAGACTTTGGTTCGAAACGTTCTGTTAAGATAAGTTATTGTTTTATAATTGTTTTTTACATATCATATAAATATATATATATATATCTATATATTATATAATATACATTTTGTTATATTTTCTAGTGTAAAATAATAGAAAACCACTGATACGAATTTTAGATAACAATATTGTATTTATATTCATTTAGAACTATATACAGTGGTTTTCTGGGGCAAACTGTTGAGGTTTGCCTTTGATACTACACTTTTATCTTGACATATTTTGGCAATTTTCCTATTTCTATTTATTTTTTAGAATTTGGCGTGATTCCCAGAATTAAGTTCAATGAATATTAACTATCCGCCACAAATAAACTACAAACAATAATAATAATAATCTTTTTATTTTTCAGTAGACATTCATTACATGTATAGAAAAACGTCAAAATAAGTTAGAAGTTATCAGAAAAGAGTTATTGATAATCTAAGTCAGTAAAAAATCTAAACACATTTAAAAGATAGAAGATAACAAAAACAAAAAAGAGATAATCGTACATAACGTATAACAGAAAATATGTATATAAACAGATACGTGCAATATGATCATGTAAAAACAAATAGTTTTTTTAAATGAGACGATATTTTCTGTAGTTTATATTAAATATTTTTTTTACATTATACATAGCAGCGATTATCATACCAATTTAACAACCATGCATTGGTACTTGGGTAAATCTGGAAACTCCTAACTGAATTTGTCTCGAAGTTAAAGGTCTATAACGTACTCATCAACATACCACCAAGATTTGGAGAAATTGTAACGACTTTAAAACGTTATAATATTATTAAGCACATAAATTGTACTTTTCAGGTAACCCCTGTAATCCAATTTATAATGCTGCCTGAAATATTTATATAATAGAAAACACGTATTAATTGTACTCTTATGACTGTGTAAAAAGTAAACCGTGTAACGGAGTCGAGAAATAATGAATAAAACAAAGTTCGCACATTTGTAGGAAACTTTTCCAATAACAGATGAATTTTGCTAGTAAACGGTGCGTAAAATACATTAATTTTATCCAACTTTACAAAGCCTCTAATTTAAGTCACTGGATCGATTCCCTGATGATTACAGGGTGCCTCATGATCTAATATTAATACTTCTAAGGCTTATATATTATTCAAATGAGTTGCCACAGTTGCGTAATAATGATAATTTTATTCGTACCTTCAAGGTTAGAAGAAGCACATAAACTAAATTTACGGGATGTTAATTGTTAGGAGTAATTAATACAAATGAACTATTTTTTCTTTTTAAAGTAACTATTTACTTATAATTTATTACACTTTTCACAAAAGATTTGCCAACGGGTTTCTTATTTCATGAATATCGATCGTACTGCAACATTTTGTGCCCTATCGAATTATAAATGATTTTCAAAATGTTTCGTTTGTCTGTCCATCACAATTTTTGTAAGCACAATAACTCAAGAACGAAAAGTTCCATCGTATTAGAAGTTGAAATGTTAAGATTTAGCTATACTCGTACAAGAACCCTTTTACTTTGAAAAAACCAAAGGGTAAATAAATAAGAATTCTCTTTACTAGATAATGAAAATATTTATAGTGAGGCTTAAAGTTTTCACTAACTAAAATATATACCAAATTTTGTCACTACAGTCAAGTTGGCATCGTCAAAAATGATGTCACCTTAACTTTACTTAAATAATCTGATGCGATAAAAAATTATATTCTCTTACAAGAATACTTAGAAAAGTAAAATTATTGGCAAAGAACTGCTAGGAGTATTCTATAAAATAAACAATAATTAGGTATATTTTATAATTCAATGAATTGACTACCAAGTGCAGAACTTTCAATTTACAGAAATTTTGGTGTATCTCCATTAAAAAAGTCTTATACAAACTGTTATGCTGGATTTAAAACTTTAATATATTTTATATTATAATGACCGGCCATTAGGAAGCTTTTCATATACAAGTTTATTTAAATTTTTTGTCTTACTTTTATGCTCTGATTCATTCCTAAAAGGATGAGAATTTTTTCAAAAACACTCCATATAAGAAATTAACACATCATAATTTTTGTTTTAAAACATCCTAATTGAAGACACAAACGTGTTGTAAATAACTACAATGTATTTTTTACATTCTTATATCGATTGCTATAACGACGATGATTGTATATCCATAATATATTTATTTATGGGTGAATGGATACGCTTTGAATGTAACGTCTACCGGATGAATTGTGCTATATGAAAAAAACAATAAAGGCGAAATTTGTCGATATGAAATTCAAGCTACATCTGCTTTGCCACATTAAAAATAAATTGAATAATTCTGGGAACTATTTGAGTGCCTATAGGTTTTAATATCGTACAGCTTATGCCTCGAATATGCGGGCAGGTTTTATATAGCGGTACCGGCTAATAATATTTTTATAAAACTTTGTAAAAGCCTTTTTATGTTTAAAGGATGAGTTCTTATTTTAACTTTATAAATATCGACGTATCATGTCTCTTCCATTTGTAGAAAAAATAACCCTAAATGATCACAGAACTTTTACAAAGTCGCAATTTCCTTGTGCTCGAGCAATTTCTTTCCATTTAATCAATTTGATCCTTTTGTTCAATATACTTTTTTCGCACGTATGACATTCCAAAGGGCAATGTAGCGACAAGCCTGACTTAAGCCTGGATGAGGGAATGGTAGGCAGCATTGTAGCATCTCTGTTATTTTACGATGTAGTTTCGAAACAGACATCCTCGTATTGACACATGGACATCGTTACTTGTACAACAGTGTCACCAGACGACGGATATTTTAATTGTATTTTATCTGAAAGGATCCAGCACCATATTCTGTATTTTTTTGTGAGGAAATTGTCCATTTTGATGCTGGCGTTATTCTGCATTTAATAGAAAAAGTTGGGGTTATGGAGATGTCGTTGAGAATGAAAGAAAATATATTCGATCTTAAAATCATATGTCTGCATGTTAAATTAATATTTGCAGTAATATAAATGTATAACGATGGGTGGAGTATCATTTATTGTTGTCTTAGATTTTGTTTACATTTCATCGTTTAGAAGAAAAATGTCAGATTTTAAAATCATTAAACCTAAAACATTATGAATATTAATGTAAGGTTCAGCTTCATGTTTATATTATGATCTCAACAACGTATAAAAATAATACAGAAACTAACTAAAACGTAGGTAGTCACTACCACGGGATGATAATAAATTTCCCCTTTAGCTTTGTTAATATTATTCTTGAAAAATATTTTATTATATTAATAGTTCCTTAGAGTTATTCCAAAATATGTATTAAATACCTTTACTCAGTAAAGTACAGAGTCGTTCCCTGTTAATTACAATCATACTTTTTCTAACTTTAATAACAACAATGTCTTATAGTTCATTTGTCATTAATAATATTAAGTCTTTAAGTTATTTAAATTAAATCTGTTTACTTTCTATCTATTTAGATTTACAAATAATTGATGAATATGCCACAAATTAACATTATAGGATACCATTTGATGTTTTCAGATATTATTTATAAACGTAATATAAAAAGCTCTTGAGTGACTGATACTGATATGTTCATTAACTATAAAATGTTATTTATTTGAAAGAACACTTATTTCAGGCTTCTCTCTTGAGACTGGTTATATATTTCCTGTAAAGAATCCAGAATAATGATGCCCGAGCTAATTAAGCCTGCACAGCGAGCAGGTTTAAGTCTAACACAAAGAACCCGGAAAGTTTTTTATGGAAAAGCGGTCTCAGTCGAATTGCTCCATTCTAACATATAGTTTTTTGCGATTCTGGATAAAAGTCTTCATTCCCACAATCCTAGAAAATCAAAGGGTTGAGAGGCATGGAGCATTGGATTCAAGGAATCTCTGTAGAATGCCATTCTCTTTAAGATGCCTTATTTTATACATGTAATAGGTGAAGTGACTGAAATTGACATATATTCATGAATTAAATGATATAACGATAGTTGTCCATATATTGATAGTTATCGATAGATGATGATTATGCAGTATAATTTCTATTCTGCAAATGCGTTGATGAATCATTAGTAAAGCTAATATATTCAGGATTGTTTATTTAATTCTGAATTTTCACTTTGGTGGCTATTAATAACTTTGGATTTGTAATTATATTAATGTTTTTCATAAAGAAAAAAGTTATTATTTAAACTGAAACAGAAAAGAGATCTGGTCTTTCTTAAGTTTGCTAAATTATTTTCGTCACCTATGACGCTGAAAATATTAAGTAGAAGAGTAATACCGGATCCGAGGCTCCCCCCACCACTTTTGCTCCCCCCACCACTTTTTTTTTTGGGGTGGGGGGCAATTAGAGTGGGGGTAATTTGTAATTGCGTAATTAGTAATTTGTAATTGCGTAATTAGTAATTTGTAATTGCATAATTAGTAATTTGTAATTGCGTAATTAGTAATTTGTAATTGCGTAATTGGATTATTTCGCTGTAATTAGACTAGTATAATTGCAATATATCTAATAAATGTAATTAGTCTGGAGGGGGGATAATTAAAATCCAATTGTCGCGAGAAATGAAAGTAATTGGATTATTGCGCTGAGAAATGAAAGTAATTGAATTATTGCGCTGTAATTGCGTAATTAGTAATTTGTAGATGTGTAATTAGACTATTTGCGCGTTAATTACACTATTTTATATAGTCTGGAGGGGGATAATTAAAACCCAATTGCCGCGAGAAATGAAAGTAATTGAATTATTGCGCTGTAATTGCGTAATTAGTAATTTGTAGATGTGTAATTAGACTATTTGCGCGTTAATTACACTATTTTATATAGTCTGGAGGGGGATAATTAAAACCCAATTGCCGCGAGAAATGAAAGTAATTGAATTATTGCGCTGTAATTGCGTAATTAGTAATTTGTAAATGTGTAATTAGACTATTTGCGCGTTAATTACACTATTTTATATAGTCTGGAGGGGGTTAATTAAAAAACCCAATTGTTGCGAGAAATGAATGTAATTGGATTATTGCAATTAAACTAGTATAATTGCAATATATCTAATTGAATTGATACAATTATATATTAATTAGTACATCAATTGGAGAAAATGAAAGTTTATTACGCTGTAATTAGACTAGTATAATTGCAATATATCTAACATAATTTCACGAAACAGGTGCCTATCTGAAAATCAAACCACTCGTATTTCACATACCCTACTGTCACTGTGCCTTTACAAATTATTAAAATTCCAAATTGTAGGTAGTCTTCGACCAGCATTCCATTGACATCGCATTTATTTCCTAATGATCAAAGATTAAATCAGCTTTTTAGTTTTTACTGTCGCATATCTTGAAACAAAATAGTTGGTTAAATTTATAGCTCCCATTTGCGACAGACAATATGTCTGCATAGAGGACCAGTTTTATTTTAAATACACAATTACATTTTTGAGAAAATAAACATAGACACTTAGTAGATCAAACTTTATGGTGTGATAAACTACCAAAATAATATGAAAAAAGTTCATATGTAAATGTGGGCCGGCAACACATAGTTCCGAGATACAGGGTGTTAAAGAAACATGCAAAATTTTTTTTTGTTGTTTGAAACACTGAAATGATGGCACACTATATTGCGCTCTAATTAGACTAGGTGCAATTTCTCGAAATTCTATGGTTTATTACCTTATAGAAAAGCAGTATATCTTAAGATATATTTACAGATCAGTATACATCCAACTTGACGGCGTTTTAACAAAAGCAAGCGGAAACGATGACTACTTTGATAATGCATTAAAAAGCAATATTTTAACGGAAATTACAGCGATGCTTTAATAAAGCTCTGGATAATTATATGCCTCTTTTAATCTGTTTTACAGAATAATGGGGGTGGCTCTCTTCAACCGTCTGTAAAACTATTTAATGAAACCTAGTTAAAAATTCAGTTCCATAAAGAAGCTATGATAATTTATGATATAGTTAATCACGATCCATTTTATTATTCAACTCAAACATGAAGTCTGATAGAAGACATTAAATCTGCCATTGAAAGATTGTCTTGTAAACTAGATGACATAAGGAGGGATTCAAATAAAATACACATTAAAAGATTACATTCAATTTATTTCCTATTTTTATTACATAGCTAAAAATACCTTATTATAATTAGATTTCTGTAATTGCAATGTATACGCTTGTATACTAAAATATAAGGGCAGGTAGTTACACCTTTCAACAAAGCATCAATATTTGTTAACTGTATAATAAATAGGCGAAATAAATCCACAAAAATCACCTGTTAGTACAAAGCCCATAAAATATTTTTTCTTTTGTAAAAGGGACATTAAGGAAGACACGATAGTCAGTAAATATTGATTGTTATCAAATGGAATCCCTGTCTTTCGATCGTCCTTCCCCACGAGATTGATTAGATAAGAAAGATACGTTAAGATACATTTATATCGGTATTTGTTTAACGATCAGATCATTTTTTTGCAAAACTTTATTTTCCCATAGCTTAATTAAAAAAAAAAAATGCCTCGTCATTATAATAGATCTACAAATCAGACGGTTTATTGGTAATAATTACAGATGAACTAACTAAAGATGATGGACAATAGGTCGGCAATACACAAAAAAAAAACCATTCAACTCAAACATGAAGTCTGATAGAAGACATTAAATCTGCCATTGAAAGATTGTCTTGTAAACTAGATGACATAAGGAGGGATTCAAATAAAATACACATTAAAAGATTACATTAATTTTATTTCCTATTTTTTATTACACAACTAAAAATACCATAGTATAATTAAACAGTTTTATTTTAAATACACAATTACATTTTTGAGAAAATAAACATAGACGCTTAGTAGATCAAACTTTATGGTGTGATAAACTACCAAAATAATATGAAAAAAGTTCATATGTAAATGTGGGCCGGCAACACATAGTTCCGAGATACAGGGTGTTAAAGAAACATGCAAATTTTTTTTTTGTTGTTTGAAACACTGAAATGATGGCACACTATATTGCGCTCTAATTAGACTAGGTGCAATTTCTCGAAATTCTATGGTTTATTACCTTATAGAAAAGCAGTATATCTTAAGATATATTTACAGATCAGTATACATCCAACTTGACGGCGTTTTAACAAAAGCAAGCGGAAACGATGACTACTTTGATAATGCATTAAAAAGCAATATTTTAACGGAAATTACAGCGATGCTTTAATAAAGCTCTGGAAGTGTTTAATACAGGAAATTCATATCAACGGAAAAAATTAAAAGCCTCCTATTATGTTGCAGAAATTATTGATTTAATCATGAATATCGATTCAAATAAAATGCAACTAGTTATCGTATCCAAAGATTAGATATAAATAAAGTTTCTTTTAAAGTTTTTTTTGCATGACGGGTGCATTTACGGTATACATTGTTCATTGATGGTACTAAGTCGAAAACAACATGCAATTCCCACTTTACCGATAAAAAAAAAAAAAAGTCAATTAATGCTGCTAACAAGGTTTTGGCAATATATTGGCGTATCAAAGGTAGATATTGATATAGTTTTAAAACTAAAAAAAAAAAATGGTTATCTTCATATGCAGTTAATGGTCATATTCTTTTATTACAAAATATTGAAATTATACGATTGCTGTGGCTCTCTACGACCCTGAGATTTGAGATGAACATTAAACACAAATAATACAAGGTTTCGTAAATAACCCCTACTTTATTTTATCGATTTCAATTCAAACAAATCTAAATAATTATATGCCTCTTTTAATCTGTTTTACTGAATAATGGGGATGGCTCTCTTCAACCGTCTGTAAAACTATTTAATGAAACCTAGTTAAAAATTCAGTTCCATAAAGAAGCTACGATAATTATGACTTAGTTAATCACGATCCATTTTATTATATTTTTTATCAGTTTAAATACACTAATGTAAACAAACAACATTACTCGTCTGTCAAAATTTGGTACCAAAAATACGTTTTTTTATTATTTATTCCCTAGTTCGTTGAAAAAATATCAACCAATCTGACAAAGAAGCTAATGTAGATACATAAATAATGTTCTTTTATTTTTATTACCATATTTATTACATCAAATATTGTATGTATTATGTAGTTATGATGGTATATTTTATATTATAAGGTTAAATAAATGAAATACACATTAAAAGATTACATTAATTTTATTTCCTATTTTTTTTTTTATTACACAACTAAAAACAACCATAGTATAATTAAAACAGTTTTATTTTAAATACACAATTACATTTAGCGGCTCGCTAGTGTGAACGTGTACGACATGATTGATGTAATTAAATTGCGTTACCCAATTTATTGTGGATTACAGCAATAATGGTATAATTTCCTCTTCTTTGAAGTTGATGGTGATATATCAACATTGTTATTGGATACCACATTTACATCGTTTACCTTACAATAGCAGCAAAACATTTTTCGAGGTATTGGACCGTCATTAGCATCAAAACTGCCTTCATGATCTTTAAGGTAATGTTCTGTGCAGTATTGATATTTTATTATATCGACATCGTTCTGAAGATGTGTAGGTAGCTTATCCCATACTAATGCAATTTCATGTGAAGCCAACCCAATCATCACTTCTTTGGGTATATCAGCAAGTTGTTGTTTGCTCATCTTCAATAGACTACGCAAACGGGAGAATGCAATTAGTGAGTGGCCCATTCGCTTGATACCTTCTCGATCCATTGCTGGGGTTATAGTTTTCAGCTCCATGGCGTTTTATATTTCTTTTGTAGAGAGAAACTTTAAACACAAATGTCCACACCACACTGTGTTAAAATTCTGTACACGTTTGTAGTTATATAATATTTGGTTGACCCTCCTTGAATCGTTATTGAAATATGTAACTAATTCTATAGGTGGGGGTAAATCACCAAAACTATCAAAGTAATTTACTAAACTACCTCGTTTTTTATATGCCACCCAATGTGTCCCAGGACCATATATACTATCCAAATTGATTATTGCAGATTCATTGTAATGTGGGCCACGTCTTGGTAGTGAGTCGCGCATAAATACACCCCGAAAGTATGCTACCTTCATTTTCTTAGCATAATATTTAAGATCAATGTCGGTAAGAGGTCTCCGAGGTAGGGAGTCTATTAGTTTTTTGAATTCTGTTTTAGATAAAGGCCCATTCCCTTTCGATATGGCTTCATATACATCCCCTTACCACTTTTCATAGCTATTGCTTCCATACTTCTGTTGTGTCGATTTGCTTCAGCTAATTCTTCTCTACCCTTTTTTACGTCATTTACAGCTTTAGCAATACCAGCAGCCGTACCCACCAAACTACCCAATGCAGATAATCCAGCAAAAATGGGTATTAGAGGTAAAATACCGCCAACTTTTGGTATTGGTATAACTCGAGGTGTTCGAATATTGCGTTTCCCACCGGCCTGTTTTATATATCGACGTGCAGCTTTTAGTGCCATTTCAGCCGCCTTCTTTTGGTCTTTTACTCTTTTGCCTCCAGTACTTCGCAGTGTGTCACGCACTTTTCGTACTATCCCAGATCCAAATGCTGTCTTTTTAACATTCTTCTTACCCTTCTTTGTTTTCTTGATGATTCGTTTCCTTATTGGATTACGAGATATTGTTGAATTACATCCCATACCAAGACGTTGTTTTCCTTTCATTATAGTTGTAACTAACCAAGCAGCGGCCTTTTCTCCACGTCCTGCGTCTTTGGATTTCACTCGTTTCCACGCAGCCTGTTCAAGCTGATAGTCTGCTTTATGGCGGGCTGCTAGATTACTGCTATTTTTGTCGTATGCAATATCGTGTTCCTTGCACGCTTTATCGAGCTGATTTATACCAGGATCACCCCGTGTCAGCCGTTTATTTAAATCTGTGCCTGGACCACAAAATTGATAACCTGGCAAATGCAACTCGACGGGAAGCTTATTAATCAGGGAATTAATTAATCCTCTACCGCGCTTCATACGTTTTTCACGTGTGTATCGTATGGTGGAAACCATTTAAATAAGAGTTGCAAGTCACATGTCTATTTATATACCAATTAGCTGCGATACAATGCACATTGTGAAACAGAAACAAACGCTTTCCATAGATAATTTGGATGAAAAAGTTGGGCGTGGGTTAAGCGCTCATAATCGTCATGGACCACTACTACCTTCAACTGTACGTGCCCTCATAATAGGACCCTCGAATTGTGGGAAAACAAATGTCTTAATATCTTTGATCACCCATCGCTTAGGTTTACGCTTTTTAAACATTTACCTATACTCAAAGTCTATAAATCAACCCAAGTATGAGTATCTGCGTAAGGTGCTAGCGCCGATTGAGGGGTTAGGATTTTATACATTTAGTAATGGAGCGCAAATAGTGGAACCATCCGAGGCAAAACCGGAGTCTTTATTTATATTTGACGATGTGATATGTGAGAAGCAAGATGTTATAAGAGCATATTTTAGTATGGGCCGCCATAGAAATGTGGATTGTTTTTATCTTGGTCAAACATATTCTCGAATACCGAAGCAGCTAATAAGAGACAATAGTAATTTAATTATTGTCTTTAAACAGGATGACATGAACCTTCACCACATATTTTCCGATCATGTGTCACCTGATGTAACATTTACAGTATTTCAAAATATGTGTGCAGAGTGCTGGAATGACAAATATGGGTTTCTAGTGATTGATAAGGATAGAGAAGTACAAGGTGGGCGATATAGAAAAGGGTTTGATAGCTTCATATATCCATAATGAATTTTAATAAAAACTTCACTTGAGCCACAGACTTCGTATGGTTACTTCGTTTACGTATGCGCTAAGATGGAGGTTACCAAAGATAATAAAAAATATAACAATCTTGTGCATCCCAATAGTGAAATAGCCCTCAAGCGACAGTTGATTGAGGCGACAGATGCGGTACGTAAGAAGTTTAACTCTATTAAGAACAAAGATATTGAGATGCATGTAACACTTGAAAAGATCTATCAACCAATAACTGAACCTTTAAATGCTATATCTTCAGCAGCGGAGAACAAACCACATACCCAACAACCATCATCATCATCAAGGGTGTCTACTCAGAGGGCAGTGCCATGGGAGAGTGCTTCTGAAGAAGGATCTGATAAGTATGTAGGCGGTGATGATGTTCCACCTTATACCCCCATTATGGAAACACCACCATCGTCTATAAGAACAACCCCCATATCTGAAACTTCTCTAGCTAGAAAACTAGAAAAAGGACGTGAGGTTGTAAAAAGACATATACAGAATGTAAAATCGAGTAATTCCAAGTATGATAGTTTATATGGAGTGCGTGTAGATCCCAAGACAGGCAAACTGCTGATGGGCAATGCTGAAATACGTTTTTCCCATGGAAATATTACACTGTGGTATGGCAATAAGAAACTTGGCGTGTATCTAGGTAATCCGAAATTGTACGATCTAATATTTCTAAAACGTCCGCCAATTCTAGATGATAATACAGAGAGTGTTATCGACGATGAATGGAGTAAGATATATGGAGAAATACTAAGGAAAACAAAAGCGCCGTATAAAAAATTCAATGTAGCGAGTGGTTATAACACCACTAAACGTGAAAAATTTCACAAAATTGTTAAACCATTAACATCTTCTACAATTGTGACACGATCGTCAACAAGTGGTTATGGATTAAAACGTGTACCTACCCACAAATTGTACAGAAATAAAGATAAAGAATATATCTACTGGAATAAACCTAGTGAACTTGTGGCTCGTTTACGCCTCTTATGGGGTTCGAAAATGGCTGGAAATAACAACCACGACAATGAAATAATAGAAATAATATCAGAACTTAGGGAGGAAAAAATAGTGTATTAAAGATATAATACCTAGTATCATCATACTCAATAAGTATTATATAGCCTGAAATATATAAAATGGATCAGACGCAATCAGAAATGTCTACTGTAAACAACACAATTGACAAATTTGGACGCAGCAAAAGAATTAGTGCAAGTAAGTTAATAGCCTATCGTGGATTACCTGGCGTGGGTTTTAAACTTACCAGAGATAATCACTATGATATTGAAAATAAGCGTTTAAAAAATCTAGGGGAACCTGTCGATGATCAAGATGGTGCAACATGTAATTACGTTAACAAGCGTCTACAAACAAATGATGAAAATGCTGCCAAAGCTATTTTTGATACAACCGATGTAATTATTGAGGAAATGAAAAAATATGTTGATGTGGGACTTTTAAAAAGTGGAGAAGAAAATCGCACTATTTTCAATAAACAAAATAATGATAGGATGCAGAAAATGAAAATAGAAATGAGGAAATATGTTGATAAAGCAATTTCTGAAGTTAAACGTTCGGCCATAAACAATCACAATACTTTAATCACTAGAATCTCCAAATTAGAGCATATTGCCACCGAACTCCAACCAAAGAAGGTGCAATCCGGAGGCCTAGCATTTCCACCAGAACTAATGCCTGAAGTTGATATATAGCTGAAGACAATTTTATAATGGAGGTTAGCAGCGAAAAATTACAAGTTGTTAACGAGTTACATAGAAATGCTCGACGAAATTTTCGTAGAAGGCGAACCATAATTAAGGGGTTTGGTGATTTGTGGCAAGCAGACCTAGCCGAAATGCAACCATACGCTGATAAAAATAGAGGGTATCGTTATATTCTTGTAGTGATTGACTGCTATTCCAAGTACGTATGGACCAGATCTGTTAAAAATAAAACAGCTGTGGAAGTTACTAAGACTATGCAGACTATTATTCAAGAAGCAAATTATTCGCCAAGAAATTTACAGACTGATAATGGTACAGAATTCTACAACAGAAAGTTTTCCGCACTAATGAAGCAGCATGAAATTAATCATTATTCTACATATAGCACAAAAAAAGCAGCAATTGTTGAACGAGTAATCCGCACATTAAAGAGTTGGTTGTATAAAGAATTCTCAGCTATGGGTAAATATAAATGGCTCGACATCCTACCCAATGTTACAAAAAGTTATAATAACAAAGTCCATCGTACAATTGGTATGAAACCTGTTGATGTCACACCAACTACACATTTAAATGTATATAATAACATAAAAATTGCTCTCAAACCGAAATTCCACCTCGGTGATGTAGTTCGTATTAGCAAGTATAAAGGTGTATTTGATAAAGGGTTTACACCGAATTTCTCAACAGAACTTTTTAAAATTGTCAAGATAAACATAACAAATCCCACAACTTACCTGCTTGCAGACATGCTTGGACATCCAATCAAGGGGTGTTTTTATGAGATGGAGCTACTAAAGGCAAAATACCCCGATGTGTATCTAGTAGAGAATGTTTTAAAAAAGCAAGGAAATAAAGTGTTTGTAAAATGGCTTGGACTCTCTAAAGAACACAACTCGTGGATTGATAGAGCTTCTCTTGTTTAAAATTGTCACTGTCTAGAAAATATATTATTGTATCATTATAAGGTTATGTCAAATGAAATATTTTTATGTATAATAAATAAATAATAAAACGAATGTACTCAATTAATATTTGTTTAATTTATTTCCTTAATGTTAAATTGTAAACAAAATAAAAATATTTTTAAGTTTATTACATATACTACAAATACTTAACTTAAAAAACATTATTTTTTTCATAAATATATATTTTATTACACAATAAATCTATTGAAATATAATACAATATCTCACATTTAGTATGAATTTTCCAGTTTTATAACTTTAACCCGATAAATAATGCAAATTTTATTTGATATGCTAATGTTATTGTGACTGGCTTAACTCATCTATTGCTGCAAGTAAAGCATCTAAAGGATCATATTTCTCCTTTTCAACAACATTATTTGTATTAGTTATTACGGCCAACTCATTTTGAAATATTGGTATGTCGCAATGCCCCCATGGTAAAGTTTTAAACGTATTAGGAATGACGAATCTTTTGTCATCATAATGAGATAGTGCCACCTTATTTTTCATTTCTGTGTAAATATTATGCGAATAACTTCTAAAAGTATTCATTTCTCTTAATATTACCCCACCACGCTCCACTATTTTCTTATAATCACCTATTGATAAATTTTTCATAATAACTGATTTCTTTACCCCCTTAGCCTTTTTCAATTCATTATTCATAGATTTTATACAGTAAGCTTTAGCCCCCGTTCCATAAAAACTAATAATCGGGTCGGCGGGGAACTCATCTTTAAAATTCCCTAAAACCGACAGACCTTTAGGAACATCAAATTTATTTCCTTCTTTATAGTTGGATGTATCGAATTTATTGGGGTTCTCTTTTATAAAATCGTAAATGTTATCAGTAAAAACTTTAATAATCAGAGAATCCGTATCGGTGTATAACAGGGAAGCATTTTCGCCAAATTTTCTTTTTATCACGTCATAGAAAAAATTGTATAACACCGTCTTGGATAATTCCAAAACACAAAACCCTACATAAATTGGCTTGTTGTATACTACTTTTAGTTTGTTCATATGAATCGCGACGAAATCTTCTGTAAAGATCGAACAAGTTTTAAAATTCGGCCGGGCTATAAGAGCATTTGCACCAAAGGACCTTCTAATACTTTCCCAATGCGTAACCAACTTTATATCCTTTCTATTATCCACGTTTTCCATAGTTTTACCGAAAACTGCATTATTCATTAATTTAAATTGATCTTTTTCGAATTTACTTGTTGCCGTGTTTCTCATCTCCGTATTTAAATCGATGTATTTTCTTAACCAGGGAGATTGATTAAATGCGAGCACTCTATGAGTCTTTAAAACCATCAAACCGTGATCCATGGCCTGCCTCAAATTTTTATAGTGTACAATGTACCTTTTCTTGTCAAACAAATTTGGAATCAACTTTGCCGATTTTGCATTAGGAGGAATCATGTTTTCTACTAGGAAAGGGAGGTCCGAATGTAGATCATGTAATTCATTGGGATAATGAATGTCTACTTCGAAAACGTACCCGCGCGGATTTTCATCTGGAATATTCGTAATGTCTAAGTTTATAATTTCTTGTTGGGACAACCAGGTGAAACAACCTGTCGGTAGCGATTGAGACATACTGTGGCCGTATAGGTTTGTGGCGTCCAAATAAGTTATAAACGACGAGGGTTCGTTGGAATCGTAATCGGTAAGAAATTTATTATTTGCGATATGTTTTCTTTCAGAGCACTGACTTATTCCACCACGAATTCCTTTCTTAAAAAAGTTAATCATGTCTATATCAATTAATAATTCTAACTCTACTCCTGTCAGTTTTAACATAGCGTCCCACGACAATCCGGGAGCTGTAAAATATTGAGCAGGATCCAACTTGTATTTCTCTAAACTGATTTTCCGAAAATTTTCGAATACATCACATAAAAGCAATACGTCTGTTTTCAAATACAGATCTGAATAATCGCCTAAATTCTGACAAGCGAACAACTTCCACACATCTTTAGCCCGTTGATAATCATCTTCGGATATATGCTGATCATTTAGGTTGTCATAAAATTCGGCTTTGGATGGTAGATCTGGTTTATTCAACTTATTTAAACTATCCACAAAGCTATATGGAAATACACCCTTTTGTCTCATTAAACGAAATTCTTTGTTATCCGTATAAAAACTTCTGGTTATAGTTAACTGGTCATCATTTAAACTGTCACCCAAATTTTGTAGCGATGTTGACAAGAACTTAAAACTATCAATGAATCGCAATTGTAGAAATTTTTTCTTCTTCTCCCCATTCTTATTAATGTAATCGTGCATATAAAGGTCTTTTGAAAAAGATATGTACTTCTCTTTATTTTGCGCTAGTACCCCCACTCTATCTTTATGTGCGCATAGCTCTTTAATGAATAAATGTCCGTCGTATGAACTCATATTATGGAATATAATCGGTATGAAATTTGGTAATTTATAATTTAAATTGCAAACAGAATGTGCAGCGATAAATCTTATTTTTCCGGTTAAGTGGCAGTGATCCTTAACTTTCACGTCACCGTCTTCGAATGCCTTCTCGCATATACCGCATACGGTTGCGTTTTCAAAGTCTCGTCTTTGTTGTGTTGTGAGCTTAGCCATTGGGACTATATCTTTCATATATCTATTATAGATATCTCTCGAGTCAGCTTCGATACGTGATACGAAGACTTTGGCGGCGTCAGAACCCCGGTATAACTCAAACTTGTTTAGGGAATTGTCAAACGAGCATTTTATTAAATACGCGAAAGAATGTGGTTGATGTCTAAAAGTTTTATTCCCGAAAGATCGTTCTGGATTGGGTTGGCAGGTATCGATAGGACTTAAAATTGATTCGAAATCGGCATACACTACAAATGGAACTTGCATTTGTCTTTCAAAATGTTCAAATTTTAACATATTCTCGGGTACTTGTTTACCATATTTATCGATTCGAAATTGGGTGGTAGGTATTGTCGTATAAATATGATTGCAATCGTGTGACTGGTGTTGCAATAAGTGACGTTCGGTATTAAAATATAATAAACAACCATCGCAAAAATGTTTTTTATGATCGCTAGCAGAAATTTGTCGCGAAACTAACCTAGATAAATCTTTTATCCAGCAATAGTGAGTTTTAGCACAATCGTTCGTACAATGGTGATTAATATTACACATCTCAGAAATTAGCAATAAATTTAAATGGATACGCAGTTTTTTCCCCGAGTAACGTAAAGGACCTACAACTTCATATTCCGTTCTATTATTTTTAAATTTCTCCTCTAACCCGTATACGTTTATCGATATATTATTCAGTTCCTCAAATTTTGATATATCCCGCAATTTTACTGGAAAATCCATACCTGTTACATTTAACACTTGTGAATAATGTGGATATGATGATAAATCCGATGTGTGACCATTTGCTGGATACAGTGCTGAAGTCACCGCCCAGGCAAAACAACATTGATCTTGATTGTGCACGTTTACCACTGCATTCTTATTTTCAATGAATTTTGGTAATTTTATATATGATGAACCACGAAGTGGACTATACTTGTTCACATTAATTTCAACAAACTCGATTCGTTCCAGGGCCCATCCTAAAAAATATGCAAATGTTAAATGCAATTCTAATACGTTAATAAAAATAATTACACACCTGAATCTCGCTCTTGAAACTCTGTAGTTTGGGTAATCATCTCTTCTACAAAACCATCCAAAACATCACTTAAATTCATAGCTTGATTCAAAATTTTGTTGGTTGTATTAAATGATTTCATATCCGTTAACTCTTTACTTTGTATCATGTATTTGGCGAACACTTCCAGATTTACTTTTATTGCCATATGTATTTGTATCGCTTCTTCTAGCAGATTTAAAATTTTATGTTTGATTTCATTAAAGAACATTACGTAGTCCAGATGATTATGTTCACTATGCACTCGATATGAAATAATTCTGTATTTGAAAGCGCTTTGGATAATGCTTACACCATCCATTGAAGGAACACATGCATTTGCCTTATGTTGCAACGACCTCTTATGGGAATGCATCTGAGCTGTCGTCAGCGTCACATTACAACAATCACATGTTTGCATACTTGCGGATGTTGAAGGGGTTGAATCAAATTTAAATTGTTTTGCTGGAGGTCCATTATCACGTAAACCCACACACGACTCTTTCTGATGACGACGTAAATTGCTGATCCGTGTAAAACTTTTACTGCAAGACGTACACTTATACATTTTGCGTGTTCACTAGGAGTCTGTTGCTACTAATAATGGTTGTGACAACTCCTATCACTCTCTATATATCTACAGAATATGACCCCCACCACCACATTTTAAAATTCAAATATCCCCCATTATATTATTCTATTGTATAACTATTTAGAATGGCTTTTACGTAATATATTTAAATGATTCATGTCGCCTGTTTTGTGAACCCATAATGTGGTACATCGATTTCTTTTGTCAAATTTCTTTTGTCTATAACCTTGCTAACTTAAAATTTTAAGGACGGACCCCTATGTAGGTAGTCATTAAATGTATACAAAAGCAACAGTAAACCCCCAACCGATTTAAAGACACCAAACAATAAAATGTAACAATATTAATAATTACGAGATAGTTAATTCCCTATGACAAAGTCATTATAGAAGAAGTGTCTTATAACAATGTAATACCCTTATGTACTGCCTGCGGCATTACCTCGATTTCAGGCAGGTACCGTTCGCGTGAGCCACCTGGCCTACGTAGCGCTGGGTCCTCTATGCAGACATATTGTCTGTCGCAAATGGGAGCTATAAATTTAACCAACTATTTTGTTTCAAGATATGCGACAGTAAAAACTAAAAGCTGATTTAATCTTTGATCATTAGAAAATTTAACAGGCTTAATAAATCCTCTTACAGACCATGGGGTAATCCGCGTTCAATTTAATATCGGGAGCTCGGGCTAGATACCTAAAACAATACGAGACGTAATGCTAATATACCAGACCCCTTGTTAGTGATATTGAATGACATATATTTTTGACAATTAAGAGCGCATAATTTAGCAATTGATGCACTAATTAATATACAACAATTGCTCCAATTCATTTAGTGTAATTAATGTGCAAATAGTCCAACTACTTTCATTTCTCGCGGCAATTGGGTTTTAATTATCCCCCTCCAGACTATATAACATAGTGTAATTAACGCGCAAATAGTCTAATTACACATCTACAAATTACTAATTACGCAATTACAGCGCAATAATTCAATTACTTTCATTTCTCAGCGCAATAATCCAATTACTTTAATTTCTCGCAACAATTGGGTTTTTTAATTAACCCCCTCCAGACTATATAAAATAGTGTAATTAACGCGCAAATAGTCTAATTACACATTTACAAATTACTAATTACGCAATTACAGCGCAATAATTCAATTACTTTCATTTCTCAGCGCAATAATCCAATTACTTTCATTACTCGCGACAATTGGGTTTTAATTATCCCCCCCTCCAGACTAATTACATTTATTAGATATATTGCAATTATACTAGTCTAATTACAGCGAAATAATCCAATTACACAATTACAAATTACTAATTACGCAATTACAAATTACTAATTACGCAATTACAAATTACTAATTACGCAATTACAAATTACTAATTACACAATTACAAATTACCCCCCACTCTAATTGCCCCCCACCCCAAAAAAAAGTGGTGGGGGGAGCAAAAGTGGTGGGGGGAGCCTCGGATCCGGTATTACTCTTCTACTATATTATCCTTACAATTTTATACCAATGATAAATCTCTTGGCTGTCATGAATGAAGCTTTTTAGATAACCTTTAATCATAACTTTTCAGTTTTTCATCTTGAAACCTTTCAATTACATCATAATTTTTAGATTATTTTCAATAGGCTGTTATTAATGTGCAAGGGTATGTTTAGTAAACTTATACAATCTGTTAAAAATATTACCACAACGAGGCTACATTTGTGATTTACACAGAAACAGTTAATGATGACAAACAATGTAGCTTCTCTCGTCTGAATACATAAAAGTCTAGGTATAGCAGAAAAAAATAAAGCAAACTCCATTTTTCTATCAATAATGATCAGATGCTCAAAAATTATGAAATTACAATAACTCTCAAACTTATGAAACTTAATACATTTTTTCAGGAATGAAGTTACTACTAATATTATTATCATTTTCAACAAAATAGAGAAGGTACATAATTTAATAATTTGTGGTTTAATAACTTAGTGTAGCGAGCTTGTTATATACAGGGTGTCCCAGCCTCGCGTCGGACAAATGTCCTGGCTCTCCTATAAGAGATATCGAAAAATGTCAAAAACGAGATGATAGAGGACACAATGGTGCATAGTATAAAAATATTTTGAAATATACAGGGTGATCGATTTAGGCGTGATGTCATAAACTTATGTTTTTTTAAATGGAACACTAGGTATATTATTACATATTTGAATTCTCCTTTTAAAGACGACTCAATCGATATGCCACTTGATGGGTCTGCGATGGGTCGGTACCATGATATGGGTGAGTTTGTACCAAAAACGTGCCAACTTTGTGAGCTCACTGTGGCGTAGCGGAAAAGCATTTTGAGATCTAGTTTGCGCCAAAAATTGTCAAAAACCCTGTAGTTTACACTGCTGTTATCAGATCTAACGAAATCGGTCATTTTATATCGGGTGAGTCAGGAAACGCCAAATCTACTTTTTCCAATTTTTTTCAAATGGAACACCCTGTATATTATGACACCAAAGAAAAGCCCATTGAAAGAGCTTTCCACTGATACTAAGGTTCAAGGATCTATCTTCCATGGGTGCCAAGATATTTGATGGTAAAGTGGCACAATTCGAGGTTTATTAAAAAATTACCCTCAATTTTCAATTGTTTTGTAAATTTTCGCTGAAATCGGCTTTTTTCAATAAGAAAATTTCTAAAATAAGTATATCAACTTATCTGCACCATGATGGTCCTCTGCAGACAAAAAAAAAATAAGAAAAAGAGGAACCGAAAGCTTTATTTGGAAAAAAACTGGGTGGAAGTACTGGAAATTAAATTAAATGTTCAAAAATGTTCCCATTCTCCCTGATACACAGCCGTAAACGATTTTCAGTTGTTCTTCGAACATCGGCTAGTGTAGCTATTGAAACATTGCGAAATGCTGCAGTGATTCTTTCCTGCATATCCTCCCTGGTTGTGGGACTCACCCTGTAGACCTCCTGTTTCACATAACCCCATAGGAAAAAATCCAAAGGAGTCAGGTCCGGAGACCGTGCCGGCCATCTTATGGGTCCTCCACGACCAATCCATTGTTCCCATCTCCAATTAGTTAAAAAATCTTTTACGATTCGATGGTTATGTGGGGGCGCGCCGTCGTGCTGGAACCACACATGTTCTCTCTGACGTCTTCATCTACATCTTGAAGCAGCCCCTCTAAATTCAAATGCAAGAAACTGTGGTCTTATTTTAGAAAAATGAAGAACACTATCTAAAAGCTGAAAAAAAAAATACTACGAAAAGGTACGTTTTATTAAGCACCTTCGTTCTAAAATAGTAAATCGTTTCGCGACAAAATTACTTCGGGCTAGAAAATACTTGCCATGACATGAATTTATACACACATTTCAGAAAAAAAATTAAATTTATCAGGCGTTGACTATTTTATACTTAAGTACTTTTCTGTACTGAAGTACGGTTTTTTTCTCCGAGTATAAGAATTATTTTCAAAATTTTCTTATTGAAAAGAGCCGATTTTAGCGAAAATTTACAAAACAATTGAAAATCAAGGGTAATTTTTTAATAAACCTCGAATTGTGCCACTTTACCATCAAATATCTTGGCACCCATGGAAGATAGATCCTTGAACCTTAATATCAGTGGAAAGCTTCTTCAATGGGCTTTCCTTTGGTGTCATAATATACAGGGTGTTCTATTTGAAAAAAATGGGAAAAAGTAGATTTGGCGTTTCCTAACTCACCCGGTATAAAATGACCGATTTCGTTAGATCTAATAACAGCAGCGTAAACTACAGGGTTTTTGACAATTTTTGGCACAAACTAGATCTCAAAATGCTTTTCCGCTACGCCACAGTGAGCTCACAAAGTTGGCACGTTTTTGGTACAAACTCACCCATATCATGGTACCGACCCATCGCAGACCCATCAAGTGGCTTATCGATTGAGTCGTCTTTAAAAGGAGAATTCAAATGTGTAATAATATACCTAGTGTTCCATTTAAAAAAACATAAGTTTATGACATCACGCCTAAATCGATCACCCTGTATATTTCAAAATATTTTTATACTATGCACCATTGTGTCCTCTATCATCTCGTTTTTGAAATTTTTCGATATCTCTTATAGGAGAGCCAGGACATTTGGCCGACGCGAGGCTGGGACACCCTGTATGTATATGAAAAAATTATTACAATAAATTGATACTAAAATATTACTGAACTAGAAGACATTGCATTTTTCTTAAAGAGTAGATAAAATTCGATAAAAATTCAACCTAATGGGAATTTAAGTATTGAGACATCAGCACATTTTATGCGTAAGATAGAAAGAAAGAGTTGAAAGTTCAATCCAATGGAAGCATCTGTTGACTTTAGTACATTTAAGCAATAAAAGAAAAAATATGTATTTAAAATCAAGTCATTTGAAATCATCTATGTCCCATTGATCACATCTCAGTATCAAGATGAGCACACAATTTTTACGTCTATTACAAATATATGTTTAAGTAGTGTCGACACGAATCATCTGAATCTATGTTCTCAAACAGGTTCAATACAAATAAATCTTAAACACAAAAAACTAAAATGTTGCAATTTATAACTTTTTGTTCTCAGCAGCTATTTTTAGAAAAAGGTAAAAATAGTTTTTCTCTAACTGCTAAGGACATTTTATTATAAAAATCGAAAAAGATCTCAGTAATTTCTTTAGCAAAACAGAATGTGCTTCCAGAGAAACTTTAGACATTTACACCTATTTTTGCGTCAATCCAGAGACACACTGTATACTCTGTTCAGATTCCATAACTCAGAGTTTCGTATCTCTAAGGGCCGGTTTTTCAATGTTGAGTTAACTCTAACTAAAGGATAATATCCAAGGAGACCATTGTTACAATAATTGTTTCCTTCGATATTATCCTCTAGTTAGAGTTAACTCAACATTGAAAAACTGGGCCTAAAGTTTCAAACTATGCCATTTTTGCCTGTTACGTAAACAAAATACTTCTGTAGGTACTAAAATTCCAATATACAAATAAACCAGATAAATAATAAACACATTTCCGTCACTGGGATCAATGGGTCATTGTTTATATGATCCTTTACGTCTCTCCTTGATTTTGCTTCTTTAGGTAGAAAGAGGTAATACAGGTCATAAAACCACATTCTTACAACATCGACTCAATTTCCATCCGAGGGAGAAAACTTATTGTCTTTTCTTGATACATTATTTCTGTTCCTGACTTTTACTACATTCTCTGTAATCCACATTGATTTATTGGAGGCGTTGGAAGAAATATGGACAGAAGGGAAACCGAAGCATATTTCGTGTCAACGGTAGAATTAATTAATCTGTTTAAAATATTTATGATTAATTTTACGTCGTGTTTATAAATAAATAAAAATACTTTCTTTGCTCTTTAATAAAATTCTGAATGTAATACTATTGGAATATGCCATTGTAACGGACTTCTTCGTAATATCATAATGATAAATATAGGTATCACAATAACTTACGAATACAAAATGGTATAGTATTAATAAAAAATTGTCCTGCGTCTATATTCCTCTGATTTGAATTTACTGCGAAAACCCGATGCTGACCTCACGCAGGACTATTTTTTTTACATAATATACTGCTTCCGCCTTTTTAAATTTCTATGATTTCTTTTCTCTAGAAAATAATAAAACAATTATCTGCAAATGAGATAAATACAATTTTTTGTAGAAATTCCCTTTAATAAATATTAAAATAAAGAGATAAGTTCCAGTACAGTATCTTGTGATATCCTTATTTCAGTACCTTACTTTCTGATGCAACTTGCATAATTTTACTAGACGTTTATGTTTCTCACCTAATTCGTTAGTAAAAGTTTTAGCAGTTTATTATCTTCATTCTCCTTAACACGCATATGCTCCAATTTAAATACAGCAGCTTTTAATTGAAAGCATTTATTTTTTACGCTCGATTTATACACAAATGGGTTAAAGAAAAAAGCATTTTATAAATTAAAATCATGAATAACTTTTTAAAATGAGTTTAAGATATTAACGAGGAGTCTCGTATCATTGTTTCGTAAAATAATATTTGTTCTGATTAAAATTTTAATTTTTCAATTAAACAAACGAATCCAAAGCAACCGGCATTAAATGTAATGACCTAATTTCCGTAAAATTCAGTTTAAATGCTGTGATTAATAAGATTAGAGCTCCGAGCAGCAACTTACTTCTAATTTCCAAAGAAGTCTCGGAATACAATAGGAAAAGTTGTTTCATTTAGTTCAAAAATTACTACTGATCCCTATTATACCGTGTTTTTAAAGATACTACCTCCTCAGAGTATTGTCTTTCATACGAAAAACCTTAAACAAAGGATGCAAGGTCATATAAAACCAAAGACAGAATTTATGCGTCCCCTTTTGCTGGGAAATAAAGTAGGGTAGATAAGGGTTTTAAATAACGCTGAGTTGGAATATAATTTGCAACCGATTAATTTTAAAGCACTTAGTTAATATTAATTTTTATTAATAATTTATAGACATAATTAAATTATTTTGATCAAGTATTCGGCTCAGGATGTAGGAATCCCCTTTTGAAATGATATTAGCAACCAAATAAATAAATATTTCAATATTCTGTATGATAACTCAAATATTAATAATACAATCATAATGTTACCACCCGTAGAAAGATAATAGAGTTTTAACATTGGAAATGTTTTTGTTTTCGTATAGGGGGGTTGAAAATCAGTTTCATGATGCATATTATGAAGCATGACTTATAGAAACAGTGGCGACAACTGAGAGACCAATTTTTGATTGGTTGTCTAAATCGCGTGGTACCGGCAGTCATGTTATTATTAGGAGTCTTCTTGTCGAGAAAATCTCAACGGCTATATCTCGTTGCGATTCTTTGAATATTTAAAAAGTTATTAGCGTTTCAATACCCCATGTCGAAGAGTTTTGTAAATTTTGCGAAATTAAAAAGGCCGATTGCGCGCACAGAGCCCTCCAAATTTTATGCGCGTGCAGGACTTGTCAAAACTTTAAAATTTTTCGTTAACGTCACAAATGTCACTTTTTAGTTAGGATCTGCTGACCTCAAAATCGCAGCTGAACCGCACAATTCACGATGTACTTTCAAGTTGGACTTTCGAGCTTGGATTTATTGCCAGAACGGCGGCCCGGCGGCCTGTTTTCGTTTGGAAATAAGGTTTGAAATTTTCGTGTTTTCGCAAAATTCGCCAAAAAATCCATAGTGCGTCCGATAGATTACACCTTATAGTCGATCCACCGAAATTTAATGTTTTCTTAATATCGGTCCTAGGATGGAACCGATTACAGTTTCGGACTCGGGACGACTTCAGGACCCCGATACAATATTCTGTTTCTCGATAGTGCTTTTCCTTCACTTTAACATTTAATTGTATCGAGTATTGTATCCAAGTAAGAAACTGCATGTTTCAAGAGCAGGATTAAACAAATGTTTTTAGTCTCCTAGTAGGGGGTCGAAAATCAGTTTCATGGCAAAATGACGCAACGCGTGAGATTTCAGCGGTTTCAGAACGATAGACGTCAAAATTACACTTTTTCGTTCACTCCTATTGAGCCTAAAATCAGAGCGCGACTGTGCAATTCACGATGTAGTTCTAAGTTAACCCTCTACCTTGGATTTCTTATCAGAACAGTCTCTCGGAAATTCATTTGGAAATAGTATTTGAAGTTTTCCTGTTTTTGCAATTTTGTCAATGACTTGCAATTTGACAAATCATAGGGGTGGATTTGGGATCGGGGTTGCTCTGGCAGGTTGCCGATATTTGATTTGTACGTATTGCCGAGTGTTAGACTAGGTTTGAGTGCCATTACTTTAACATGAGGTAGATTAAGCAAAAGTAAACAAAAAAATTTATCGCTGCGTTAGAGAAGTCACGCCCAACAATCTCCAAGACAACTTAACATCGAGAAGCACGTCGAACAGCTTATTTCCTTTTGTCTCGTTAACTTAAAATTTTGTCGTTTTTCGCAATTTACAAAGATAGCGGTGATTTGAAGCAAAATAAAATATATGTTCAACCTCAATGCCTGATCCAATGGTATGTCACACAGTTACAGTACATGCAAAATGTACCGAGATTAATCAAATAAGCAAGAAAATTGCGAAATATTTGTAACTCTATACTTATTATTTATGTAATTTGAAGGTGGATTTTTATTGCATCCACATTTGTACGACGTATGTTAACTACGTGCAAACCAAATTTAGGCAAAATTCAGTAATCGTAGCCCTCCCTCAAGAAAAGTTTTTGTCAAATGATATAAACGAAATCCGATTAATTTCAATGTTGCCAAAAATTCTTTAAAACAAAGTATTGTTTGTAAAACAAGCTGTAGATAATGTAGATTCACCTATTGTTAAAATAGCAATTGAAATATTAAATAATAGACGAACATTTGTACTTAGTTGATGAGGACGTTGATCTCCTTGTTCTATTAATCGCTTTAACTCCAGAAGAAAAAGACATATTTTTCATAAGGCCAGGAACAGGAAAAATTATATGGAAAATTCTTTCTTCGTCAGAAATCCAGAAATGACAAGAACGTATAAAAATAGTTACTTACATTACTAGATGCGAAAGGTTACTTTAAGGCGTGAATACTTAAAAGGGCTTTTGCATCGTGAAATGTATTATATTTTTTCTACTATATCGAAAAAAATTATGGTATTTACTGATTTAAAATTATGAAATGAAATTAATTGACGTTTTTAATAAATTTTATAGTTTAGGAGGCTGCCTGTGAAAATTATTGTTTCCATGGCAACCAAATATTACACATTTTAATTTCTGGTGGTTTCAAACTAAAATAAACAAATACATATGTTTTGTGGCGATATAAATGGGAATATTTGCTTGTGCCTTGTTTTACCCCAAGAAATCCAAAGCAAGGTATATGCAAACTTATGAAGCGTTTGTTTTTAAAATGGAGTAGGTAGGTACCTACTACGTTGGGTACTACGTGCCGACAAAAATGTTGGCGTACTTCCTAGAAAGACCTTTATTTATTAATACAAAATTGTTTAGTTGTGTTAATTTGTTTACCTACGATCACTAACGTAATTAGCTGAAAACGCACTCTCCGCCACCTACGTAAATTGAACCTTACACACCGTAAACAAATCGCACGCTCAGCCGCTGAGGTGCAATGCAATGTGACCACGTGACCTACTTTACACAACACTTGTAGTTCATATTTCTGACACCAGGCAAAAATTATTAGAAATGGCAGGTGCAAAACTTAATTTTCTAGCTCTGTCAAAACTGACATAAGCAACAAATAATACAAAATTGTGTTTTTAATTTCAATAAATACGATCGTAGGTAAAGTATAGTACATAATTCGAGTTGTAAAGCAATTACGCACTCATGGAATTGCCACACTCGCCGCTACGCGGCATCGTGCGCAATTTTTCCATTCGTGCGTAATATGCTATTTACAACTCTCATTACGTAATATACTATTAAATAGAACGAATTAATTTCGTTTAAAATTTGTTTTTCTACTTTTCTGTCCTGGCCGCATAAGTTTTACTTTCGTAGATAGCAACGCCTTAGCAACCAGGTAACTCGAATGTTTACTTTACGTTATCGCGCGTATTGCTAGGGTTACAAAGTTTATTTATATAGACGGTAGTAGAAAAATACTGTTTTACTGACTCATGCCTTCAGTGGTTATGATACCACGTCTAGAATATTTCAGAAAGAAAAACTAAAAGTGATCAAACTTCTTCAGAAAGAAATGCAGTTGGTTAATGTAGTAAGAACTTTCAATGGCAAGAATTCAACCCCCTCACAAGTAAAACAGGCTGGTGAAACTCTTTTCCTACTTGTATACGGTGCAAGGAAAATCACAAATGTCTCACTCAACTCATACAGATTTAATCAATTAAAAAAATCGCTGCACGAACAAAAATCAAAGTTGGAAATATTACCACCAACTTCAGAGGCAGTCGCTTAATATTCATTACGAGTATTCTACAAAATTCAGAAATGGCTTGGCAATGAAAAAAATCCACAACAGTGGGGATAGAAGAAAATTAACGGCTCCTTACAACCTGTGACAACACTTTTAGTGCCAACAGCAGAATCAATATTGCAGCTTATCTCCTGCAACCGCAACAGAAAAGCAGGTTGAAGATGCTTACAAATTTACGGAAATTGTCAGGAAGTACGATGTCTAAATTTATACATGGATAAAATTATTTATTTATATGCTATCGATTCCGATCTTCTTTAGATACAAAGTGTGTTTCATTCAATATATATAAAATTCTAATCAAGTCCTCACTTGTACAATTATTATGTACTTTTTTATTTTACAGATAAACAAGCAATAAATGAAGGAAACAAACGTAAAATTGGTAAAAAAATTTAATAAAAAAGTCAAAAATTGATATTTCTCTATAAATGAAAATATTCTTATTTTTTGAAAATTTCTCATGGTTGAATTGCCAATTTTTATTATGCATGTGAAAACCTAGTTCATCCCACGATTTTTCAAGTAGGCAGCTCCGACACACCCCTTACGGTTCGGGACTCTTAAGTTTCTTGAAACATAGGTATGTATTTTTAAACGTATATGTCAAGTTTCAACGAATTCACTATGTTCTTGTTCAGTTTGGACACTTTTCCTATAATATTAGCTGCGTTTAATAGTCTGCGATTAATCGATATCGGTATTTGTAATTGTTAGGAATCACTTTTCATCTTCACGAAATTATTTTAAATTATTTTAGTTTTAACAATAAAAAAAATATGGTGTTATATGTCTATTTTTATGACCTGTTTATTGATAAAAATATTGTGTGTGTCTGTGTCTTTTATATTTGGATGAATAAAGACGCTTATTATTATTATTATTATTATTATTATATAAAGGCGATCGCATTACATGTAAAGTTTAATTTAAATAAAAACTTGCATTATGTAAGCGAAATAAGAGTCCTGGCTTTCTCAATAATTCCTTATATTTATTATAAAAATTATTTTGTGAATATTTGTATTACGTCAAGAGACGTAGGAATTAAATAAACCACTATGGGTTTCATGACGCAAAATATTACTTATTTACGAAAATAAAAAAACTGTTTTTTGTTCTTTTTCTATTTGTTCCATTTCCATTTCTTTAAAACAAGACAGATGCTAATATAATAAGTTAATACATGCACTGTTTTAAATATGGATTTATTCATTAAGCAGTATATAATATGGAAATAAGTCTGAGATTTGGTCCTGATCGCCCCTACAAACTAGGTACAGATTGCGCCCCAGGGGATAGTAGCAAAACTCGAGTTTTGTTCAACAACAGTACCAACCTGCCTACCCTTGTGAATGATAACATTCTTGTTGCTGAAACAGCATAATACGACGATATAAATTCCGAAGTTAATTATTGCGCAAACATTTATCTTATGCTAAGAGTTGCATATATTCAATTAGTCCTCGGAAGGAAAAGTAAATATAATGGTGGGCGCAGTACATTGTTCTCTTGAGCATTAAAAAATATATTTCAAACAAATGCTATATAATGTAAATATAATTTTGTGAAAAGGTTAATCACGTTAATCCACTTGGCATAATGGTACAAATTGGAAATGTTTGTGTATGTAGGAATTTATAAAGTTCCACCCCATTCCTACTTTATAAAATTTGCTAACTGTGGTATTTTCTAATTCATACACGTTCATAAAGACAGTTTAAAGTAATTTTAGTTTATATCAATATTACATGCATGATTTTTTGGCCTTGCGACAAGGACACTTTGAGACTTATATTGATATTTCTTTCTAAAGAAGGAAATTAATATCAGTATACTCGGATATCTGTAAGTGTTCGTTGTATTTAAATGTGCTGCACAATCCTATACAAGAGGGATTTAGAAATACAAAAAACACTATTTATGGTGTTTAATAATATGGTGGATATATGTATAAGGTGTTAGGAAAAGTTTTAGACAAATTTAAATGGGTGGTGTTGAATGATCCAACAATTCAAAAAATCTTATGACATTTTTTTCTTATAGCGATAGTTTCGGTAGAAAACAATAATTTATGGTAACTCCTTATTTTCGGAACGACCAGAATGCGCTTTATATTGAACTGGGTGTGATGCGTAATCCATACATAGACAGGCGAAGTTACTTTGTAATGCGGCCAATTTGTTCACAAACTAATAATTTAATGATTTTTATTTAGTGTCTTCTTATGAAATGTACTTTTCTCATAAGTAAATAAATGAAAACTTCAGTTTTGCCTGTGATTCTGTACTATCTCAAAAGAAACATTTGTTTATCATCAATAAGAAAAAAAATAGATGAATTTGTATACTCCTCAACTGCAACATAGTACAGTATCACTACTCCTAATCAAAATATCTTAAATCGAATTCATGAGAGGCTAGTTCATGTTCTCTTGTTCACAGACGTGATATAGCCTACAAGTAATACCGTCTCGGTAATTAACTTTATTAGCATTTCATCAGAACAGTTCTGTTTGCAACGTATTTCTTAAGTTGCTTAATCTACTTCAACATAATAATATATTGAAAATTCGTATTATTGCTATAGTATGAGCAAGCTCGATTTGTACCTATCTGCTGTGTAATATTACTAGTAATGCAGAAATTTCCGGGAAATTTCCTCGAACCTACGAGTTAGCACGAGAAACGAAATTCTACGGAAACTCTCGTCCTATAAATAGTATTTGGATGATTGGATGGAAACTAGCAAGATTGCTTTTTCTTTTATTCAATTAGCTTATAATCATCAATAAGATGAGAGCAATCATAACAATATTTTTTAGAGAAAAATAGTCAGACAAATTAATGAAAAATGTTTCATGTAATAGAACAGAAAAATAATATTTGACTTCTTTTTAAGGATATCAAAAAATCAATAAAGTAGGATTATTTGCTCTTGGACATTAATTTGAGCGAAAAAATGGCCTAACAAGTTAAAAAATACATTTTTGATATGTTCCGTCAATGTTTCAAACCTGTGACTTTACATGAACAACATTCGCATAACTTTTGCTACAAAATACTACACAATATTTTCCACTTATCACAGAGCAAATTTTAAGTTATTCCAAACTGAGAGAGTACATGCAATGGGATCAGTGCATAATTTAGTGCAATAATAATGAATGATTTAGATCAAAATGTCTATACAGTCCAAAAGAGGCGTATAAAACCATAACTTTCCTTCAGTTTTGCGTTAGCAAAAATGCAAAAATATGTCATTTAGTAGTATAAGTCAGATTGCTCTATTTGTACGTAAAGGGAGCAAACAACTTGACACTTTTTACATATCTGGGACGTCATCGATAATTTTTTTAAATGGGGCACCCTATATTTTATTTTAAAATTTATAGGACTTTTACAAAGGAATTCAGTGATTAATGTTTTTTCTTTGGAAGAAAAAAATTCATTTTTGAAACTTTGTTTTCTATTACAATTATTAGATATTATTCGAAACTTCATTTTCATTACATTCATTGTCAAATTGTTAACGGTATAAATTTGACGATTTATTGTAATAAAAATGAAGTTTTGAAAATGAAGTTTCTCCTGATGTGTTTATACTGAATTCATTTGTAAAAAGCCTATCAATTTTTCGAATAAAATATAGGGTGTCTCATTTAAAAAAATCATCGATTACGTCACAAATATTTATAAAGTGTCCAAAAATTTTTTAATAAATTGACGCAATAGGCCTAATAATCCATTTTTTTAACTTATGTTAGAATATCTAAAATCTTGTGCTATAATAGGCCATTTTTCGTATACAGCAAGCAACAATTTTGACAGTTCTAACAACCAATTAAATTTCGTTATTTCTTGTCATGTGACACAAATCACCCAATAATGTTAAGATTACACTGATAATTACCATCCAGGGAAATTTTCAGTCACTATGACAACAAAATTACTTAACTTTGACAACTTCATAATAACTGCCAAATAAATTTCAAAATGTCACGTTTTGGCAATGTCAGTTCTCAATCTATAAACTTTTAATAAATAAATAATTGTTTTGTTGTGTTGCTACATTTTGATTTTATTTTTTCAAAAAATTTTCTGACAGAATATCCCTCAGACATTGACAAATGCCTCATAATTTTATGACAACCTCAAGCAAGTTGCTTGATAATATTACCAAGCAACGTGCTTTCGATTGTCATAAAATTATCTCGTACATTATCAATGTCTTAGGGATATTATAGCTGATAATTTGTTTCTTTCGCGTCCATAAAATTTGTTTCGCTGTTTATTATTAATGATTAAATTACAAAACTTTCATAATAAACCAGAGTTTAAAATTGTCACTTTTGAAATAAACTAATATTAGAGAAATTAATTAATGCCATAGACCCCAAAAAAGAAACATGATGCAGCTACGGACACGTGTTTGTGTTTCGGAGTTATTGCTCCTCATCAGCGTAGCGTAGCTTAATGGATCCGTGTGGATGGGATCAGAAATAATAACCAAAGGTTAGAAAGCACACAGTACTCAAATTCATGTTTCTTTTTTGGGGTCTATGGCATTATTTAATTTCTCTTGTAAGTATTATTTAACCTTATTAAACGTCACTCTTTTAAAATAATATTATTGGTCTATTTTGCGATAATTTTCTTTGTAGTTTTTATTCTTATTGGCAATTTATAGTATATTATTAAAATTGTGGTAATTTAACAATGCATATGCGCTAACAGAACTAAGGAATGTTGTGTACCCAAGTAGGTAAATAAAAATTCGGGATTTTTTGCAACTGTGATATCAATCTTAAGATAATTTCGGTGATAAGCTTTCATTTTATGTCAGCAGCATATTAAGCAACTTCAATGTTTTTATTGATATTTGCATTTATTATAATAAAAAAATAAAATAATATTAGTTTAGTGTACTTACAGAAATAATTAATATAATACTAAAATATGTTTGAAGAGGTAAACAATGAACTATACCCCTGAAAATATTAATACAAAGTACGTAAAATAAATAACGCAAGTTCCAGGTTGCAAATATCAAATATCGCAGACTAAAGTCATTTCAAGTTCATCAAGAATTAATTACTGTCACAAGGCATTAACTAGCATTTAAAAGGTAGTGTTATGTCTTTTGGCGTTTTATTATCCAATTCGCATATTAATGTAGCTTGTCTTTTTGGACTATAAAGTAATTTATAAAAGGCGTTATACATTATTTTGTGATGAATGTCTAAGTTTCTATGTCATATCGTTAGAATACAGGGAAAGTTAACTACATTGTTGTAAATTTCACTGATAAAACGGGCTGAGAGCATAAATATTTATGGGCGCAATTAGGTGCGTTCAAATTTGATTCTCTCTGCCCTCTTTGTAGCTAACATATTTCATTCCACTTTTTTCGTTTAACCTTTTTGCGAGGATTACATTTTGAAATTAGTTCCATATATTAAATATGGTAATAGGAAATATATGTTATATTTTCTGTTGAAATTAATGGTGGCCCGTTTGCTTCAACGCTGCAGATGTACGGTTATTAGAGTTTAGGATAGCTAGCACGATATTTTACGAGTTAAATAAAAAATAATTGAATTAATGTACAGCAGTACGATGTTCATCTTGTTACTCCCGCATTCATGTAAATTTTTGTGCTGTCTATTGGTGGAGAAATATCAAATGATAATTTTTATATTTTAAGTATGTAAATTATGAAAGTATTGGAGATGGCCAATGTTTTAAAATAAAATCGATGTTGAAGAAGAAAAACACAAAGGTCTTGTTCCCACAAAATTCTTTTTTATTGCAACCGGTTTCGTGATCAATCTATTACATCACATCATCAGGCTACAAGAATTTCTTGATGTAATAGATTGATCACGAAACCGGTTGCAATAAAAAATAATTTTGTGGGAACAAGACCTTTGTGTTTTTCTTCTTCAATATGAACAACCCACATGGGATTAATACTACGTTAAAATCGGTGTATTTAAAAAACATTTTTGCGATATAATTTTATAATTAATTTTTATTTTCTTGATATAGGTACATATTATAAAAAAATGTTAACATGATTTTTTACGAGAATGGTAGGAAATAAAGAATAAATTTAGAATTTTTTTTTGTAAATACTGGTTTACATCTCTTTCAAATTAGTTAGGGTGAAGCACCACCGTTCTACGAGGTCTTAAAACTTAACTTTCTTGATTTTATTTTTGAAATCTTTAATAGAAATTGTTTTTAAAGTAGAAAGTGCTTTTAGAAAAATCTTAACCTACTTATTGCTTGTTTACGAGAGAGATGGGTGAGGTTATGGCTGAAACTCTAAGTAGAATTGACTGAAACTTTAGACTTGTGCTTCGCAAGAAGAAACATTTTGTTGTTATTAATTTGGTTTATACATATATCTACTAAGTATTTTTAAAAAGTAATTTGCTTATATTTAATTCGGTAATTTAAATGTGCGATGCAATTCTGTATTTATAAGCAATAAAAACATTATCATAGATGGTTTATAAATGACTTTATTTAGGTTTTATACAAGCAAATAATAACAAACATATCCAATTTGACACACCTATATTGATATTTCATCTCTAAATATACAATTATAAAATGTATTGGACTTATTTAATATCTGATAAAAATTGGATTAAAAATTACAAAATTCAAAACGTCTAAAATTGAAATAATTTTTTTTTAACTCACCACAAAAAATTCTTTCATTATGGCTACCAATCAAAATATATTAGGTATTATGTTTGTATAAAACCTAAATAAAGTCATTTATAAAGAATGTGTATCAAGCAAAGAAAGAGAATTGTAAAAAAATTATTTTAGATTTTAAGTAACTTTTTTTATCAAATACTTAAGAAACGAAAAATATATGGATAGTTTTCGTTTATTTAATAATTAAAATAGTATTAAATTGTTTTAAATTTGATGTTTTATTTGCTGTCAACTCACATTTGCTGCAATAAAGTAAATAAAAATGATATAGATATAGAGATATAGATATAGTCTATATTTAAAACATAAGTTATAAGTATATAATTTTTTTAACAAAGAAAGGTCAATCCCATGTTTTCATGTTGAAAGAAATCAGTCTAAGTATTTCTCACAAAACCGGTTTCATGAAATAAAAGGATGTGAAGTAACTTTTAGTTCACGAAACCGGTCGCAATAAATTATTGAATTTTTGTTAGAAAAAGGCTTTGATTTCTTTCAACATATCTTTGTAATAAAACTTGCCAAAGTTTAAGAAGACATTAGAATTCTGTAATATACGCAAGCGATAATGGTAACAATCAATTCTTAATTGAAGACCTTCAAACGTTCCAAAAGTATGATTTACCTAAATGTAAGAATTATTAATACTGAATGACACTGGCGCATTCACCAGAAGTTGAAATTCCACCAAATTAATATTTTATTGTTGAAATCAAATCTTTCTAGTTTCTACCACAAAATAAATAAAAATACAGAATTGGTTGAAAGACATACCTATAATCCTGTAAAATTTAGAAGTAGAATCATCATAATACAGGGTGTCCCATTAGTAGGGATGGTGCAGTTTGATTACGCCTAAACGGTTAGAGATGAAAAATGAAAATACCTTGTTTCCTTAATTTTTTGAGCTGCATCTAAAAATCTAAAAATATTTTCAACTGTAGGTATAGTGTCCCATTAAAGTACCGTTTTTTTTTCCACTATCCCCCAAAACAAACCATGTCCACCAATGCTTCTTTAGATAATTTCATTTTGAGGACACAAAAATAAATTTTTGCAATGATAACAATTTTGAAAGTAGTGAAAAGGTTTACAAATTTTGTCTTTATGACACTCTGCAATGAGTAACAAATGGTGAGCGAATTTAAATAAATGGGTCAATATTTCCTAAACTATGCGTAAACTATATGGGCAGGTATACGACATGTGGGTATCAAAAGACGCGAACTAAGATGCCAAAGACAGCCAGATAAAGAAGTATGGGTTGTTATTTGAAAAAAACAGAGAGTTTTGGTCGATTGAAATATATCAAATTTGAAAATTCGCACAAAATACACCTGGGCAAATAATGAAACTTTGGACCAACAAAAAGAAAGTCCATTTCTTCCTCCAAAAGTCCTATGGAAACCGCAACTTGTTATATTTTACCGTTCCTGAGTAATTAACTACCCCTTAAATGGTGGGCCAAATGGTTAGAGCTAAAGGTCGACTATGAGTTATCAAACGATTCCAAATTTTATGCTGAAATGAAGAGAAAGTTGGGGTGCCATTTAAAAAAACAAAATTGATGTCGGTAGCGTTTATGGGACACTTTGTATACGTGTGAATATTTTTACCAGATGCAACTCAAAATATTAAGGTTATTAATTTTTCGTCTATCTCTAACCGACCGTTTAGACGTAATCAAACTATTTCATACTAATGGGACACCCTATATATAAAAACATTTTTAACTGGTTACCTAAAAAAAATATATTGGAATTTTGGGTTTTAGGTTAGTTATCCGAAGATATACTGGCAACAAGTTGGTTGATACTTTAATTGTCCCTGGCGCCTTCGTCAGAAAGTTGAACTTTTAAATTGCAAAATAATTTAATATACCTACTTACACATTTTATGTCGCATAATTAACAAAAATGTTATGGCTTATATGGGAAATAGACACATAGTCACGAATTTCAAATGCATTTGTAGTCTATACGTACATGTTTAACCACCATGTTTCTCATGCGAAATGGTAAATCATCAATGATTTTTGGCGACCGTCCAGACAATAACTTTGATCCGCACTATCTTTAGTTCAGAAACTGACGCTTTATTCGGAGATTATCATAAACTAACATTTTACCGGTTTCTAGTAAAGTAGAAACAATGTAATTGGTTATAATATATGCATACGAATTTCATCGTAAACTCAAGTCAAAATAGATGTTTAGCACGTTACCAAGCTACAGTTAATCACAACGAATCATGAAATCCTTAAGTACATTTCCATTTATTTGAGTTATTAAATTCGGTTGCTGCAGAAATATTTATGTCACATATCCGGAAAGTCCTTTCCTGTAGATACTGCATGGACTCGTCTTTGTCTACTAGTCCAGTAAAGTATCACTTTCCGGATTAGTAACGTAAATAACTAGCTATTACATAAGCTAATAAAGGTATTACTTTAGTCTTTATCCATTTACAGTTATTCTGAAACAGAAAGAGATGAAGGAAGCTAATTATGCCATTGCTGTAGTCTTTAATAAAAATAATTATAACTGGATTTTTCGTCATAAAGTTCAATTTTCCATAAATTGTGACATCATGTGTTAACGTTTTCTAGTCAGATTGCTATTTTTTTTAATTTTGTATTTTATAATCAAAAAGAACTATAAAAATTGAAAATTAGTATTTCATATTAAATTCTCGAGACCTTAAAATTTTAAGTGAAAAATAAACATTTCCCGTTACAAGCGCTATAAAGGTACATAGCATACGCAACGTTGAATTTAGTAGTTGAAATTATTATCTCTGCAAAATATGTATCTATATTATCCCAACATTATACTTAATTCCTAAAAGATTACAAATCATTGGCGTTATTATACGGTGATTATATTACAAGCTGTAACTACGAATTTCCCAATTAATCATAATCTATACCGACACAAACTAGATTTTCATTCAATCTCTACTTATCACAAATGACATGCAAAGCGAATCCTAAAACGACCCGCATAATATGGATTACCAGATTTAAATCTAAATTAATGTACAACCATATTTACCTCACATTGTAAGGATTTAGATAATTCATTAACAGCGGGGCTTCTATTTTCTATATAATATGATAAACAGGATTTAATTATCACTACGTATATGATATAATCATTTCCATTTGAACATATATTGCCATATAAATTATAAAATAAAAAAACTTCAGAAACGTTCTATTTTATAAACAGATGTATTATGTGTAAGAACATTGTTACGCCAAGGTGTTTACCGGGTGACTACAAGGGTTTCCAGTTAATTATGGGAAAATTATTTTCCTATTCGTAAAAAGATAGGTACTAATGAATTGAGGCTTACATTTAAAATATTAGCAAATAATTGTTTACCTCATTCTGTGGGGTATATTCCGACATAATTACAGATTTATCCAAATCTATCAATCAAAAATTGATAACGTGTAAATCTACAAGAAATAACTGGATTAATTTCCACGTCTTGTAGACTGCTGCGAATAACACAAAAGGTTATTTAACAGTGGTAGCCTTTTTTGTATTAAATCTAGCTGCCTAACAGAAGATGTTATTTTTCTTGTTGCTCCCGTAGATTCCTTAAATATAAGATTTTTAACTGATTAGACTGATTAGACAGTAAAAGCGTAAAATGCACTTGAAATATTACGTACAGATAAATATCTAATAATATAAGCATTATGTAAAAATTCTAGTCCCCAAAAGTTCTAGTCCTGGAATTAGGTAAATACATGTGGTAATTAAAAGAATGTTAAAGTTGCTTTAATATGGAGTCAACAAAAATTAGTAGGAAGATGGATTACTGATAGTTCATGTCTAGGCCATTGCCTATAAAAAATAAACTGAAAGAAGACAGTAGAAACGGTATTCTCAAGGTCATTGAACAAAATCGCTGATTATTAGGTAAAACCACAGATTAGTAATGACTTAAATTTATATTATGATCAATGCAAGAACTATCCCAATACAATAAAATAACATGCTGGATTTCACTTACTCTTATAGATGATTGAAGGAGAGAAAGTTCCTCACTAAGGATTCTCTAAAGTTTAAGTCATAGGAATCGAGCCATTGCTGTTTTAATAGAGAGCATAATTTAAATAAACTGAAATTTGAATTCTCAATCCGCCAATTTAAGTCGATTTCACAATGAGACGGAACCTCATGACAAATTGACTACTTTAATACTTTAATATTTGATTAAGTCGGGTTGAGCTGAAACATGGATTTCCTAAGTATCTCGCAAATCTACGAATTTGTATAAAGAGGAACGCAAAAAGGTACGTTCAAACATTGTATGGCTTATTTGGATATAGTTAAGTGCCTTTAACAACTTTGGATACCTCAAACGTGTGTGTTAACAGTTATAAAATTAATAATTGATATCTAAAACATTTGTTGAAAAAACTAACCCTCCCCCAATAATAATTATTATTATATTACAATATCTAAATGCAAATAAAAAATATTAATGTGACTACCTTATAATCTAGATGCACTAAACATACAAACTAATTCGTTTAAAAATACATACAGGCCAGGGTTATTTATTATAGGGAATTGTTGTGTCTTCGTTTTTAAAAGTTCTTAAAATGTGATAACTATTTATGCATGCTTATCGCTATTAAATGTTGTAAATTAAGTCTAAATCATATAAAAATTACCTACCTAGAGTACAAATCATTTTTAAAGAATATTGCCCAGAAATTTGGTATGTTACCGTTATTTTCCATATTAATAATCATCACAATAAATTATTTTTAAAGAGGCTTCCTTTGTCAGTTTGCCATGAATAGAACACAGCGAAATATTGCATTAAAAACAAAAACCCTCCGCCGTCAACTTAACACTAATTATGATTATAATGAAACTTTAATGGAAAAGCTTTAAAACCGTGACAATATGTGATGTTCCATGACGAAATTGTTAATTGGGATGAAGTAAAATCTTCCAAGTTAGCTTCCGATCACGTTGCACAAATTTACTCTGCCTCACTAACCGTGAATAATATAGCTGCCGCTACACAACAATTTCCAGCAACAATCATTAATTAATTTTAATTAGACCTGTGGAATTTCTTTGAGAAAGTTTGGAATTTGTCTTAAAATTAACCAGTTTCGTTCGTTATTCTATGGATAATTAAGCACATAATTTATGCCAGGTTGATAAAATTCATTATAAAAAATTCAATAATGCATGGCTTGGAGTATTTCTTGTAATTTTTTCTAGGGAATTTATGGAAACTCCATATTCTTCTTGCAATTTATGACATTTATGACGAAAGGATTTTCTCTGGAAAGTTTTCCATTTATTGCAATATAGAGTGTTAGTCGATAAAGTAAAGGGTATTTTAATGGATTTATCTAAATGATATTTACTGTCACTATTACACAACCAATGGAAAAATATTGTTTGAAGCATGTTTTTCGGTTTTAGTTATCATAACGTCATGTGTATAGAACCGATAGTCATTTTTCTAAAAATTGTGTCGCCATCACAAAACTTCTTTTAAAAAATTCCACGATACAAAGAAGTACAAATAAACTGTAAATTATTTCTCTGGACACCTAACAATTGTATATTATATAAACAAAAATTTACGTTCTAAAATACAAACATATTGTGGAAATGTTCAGCGTTCAATACGTTGCAAATAAAATACAAATAGAGGGGTCAAGCATTGCTCTCCTATACTATTGCAAAATTCATGGAAACAATAAATACATGGATCCACAGACCACGTCTTCGTTATATGGTACTTTAGCCACCCGTACTCTCGCTTTTCTAGTCCATTACCTCTCCGCTGTCCTTATCTTATGAGATCTTTTTATGTACACCTTCACCCTAATCCTATATGTGTGACATTCCCGCTTGGATATAAGTGTCGTTACTTTAGAGTTCTTATTTCTCTCTTTATTATTATTTATTTTTCATGGGCTAGACTAATTTGGAATTGCAAAAGGAACGCTTGCCTAATTTATATTAATTGGTCCCATGTTCAAGTTAAAGAAGATTGCATTGACATCATTTGATGACTAGTCGTACGTGGTGTAATATATTTAAAACTACAGTAGATTCATTGCTGAAAACTCCTCTTACCAGGAAAAAAACAATTCTCAGCTTTCTAATAACAATCAACTTCACACTAGTTTACTCAAATTAAGGGTGTCCTATGCAATAATTTCTTCTTAGCTCTTATTTTCAATAATTTTTTGAATACAGTAGATCTATTTAATTTCACCAAATTGCTAAAATTGAATGTATTGTCATTCTATCGGCTATCACTGGATATCACATTTATATGTATCATTTCACTTGTACTTATATACTTATCAAGTTTGAGGAGGGAGTAAAATATGGTGTCTTACTAATTCGGCATGAATTTTGCAAAATTGTATATGACTCCAACACACTGACGAAATAGTTTTATCGCGAAGTAATTCCGCGATAAAATTCCCTTCACTTAAATTAACGTCACAGTCAGAAGAGAAGGCATGTATAGTTTATCTAACGAATTCACGCCTCCATGGGATTATAAGTTTACAGCTGCATCAATTTGAATATTATCATCTATCATTGTCTTTCGCACGCAAATATATATTATTATTTATATTTAATATTGTAACGCACGTCGTTGATCGATTTTACATTTCTGTCTTTTCTCACTACATTAGTACTTATGATAAATGATATTGTAGACGCCAGAGTGTATTCCCTAACAAATTACCAGAGGAAGCGTAGCAGAAATATTTCATAATTGTTTAGTTTGAAACGTTGAGTACTTTTGGTCACAATTTTATCTATACGTGAAACACTGTAGTCATTAAATAATATTTAATATTTGAAAATATATTTTGTCTTTATTTTTACTTCTTCACCAAAGACTTGAATCTAAAGACAAAATAATGATATAATGTAATAACTGTAACGGAAAATGGAGAAGCAAATGATTTATCCGGCTCGAAGACAAAATAATGATATAATGTAATAACTGTAACGGAAAATGGAGAAGCAAATGATTTATCCGGCTCGAAGGATCGAAAGATATCATATGAAGAAGTTATTCGTGCATTAAAAGACTTTTGGTTAATTATGACTTATTTCTATGAGGGTTGATTATTTTACAATACCTACAACTAAAATTTTTAATTAAAAGTGACACTAACAACGATCATAATAATTGTAGATACTATATGGATATTTACAATAATTTTAAAATTCTTTAAGTAGGTTAACTTTTAAGAAGGGAAACAACAGTTTAATAGAAAACCAACACCACCACTCAAGTCAATATACTGGGTGGTGTTGAATTTGATGCACGTACGTGTTTTTTGCTATTTTTGTTTAATAAAATCGGTTAAAAATAATCTCCATGTTGTATTATTAGAAGAATTGGATTTTATGACTTTTAATATGAAAAGCAGAGGAAACATACCACTTTAATTAAGAAGAACTTTGCATATATGGAGCGACAAAAAACACATCCATACGTCAAATCCAATGCCTAATTTCTATAAGATTCAGCACTAAAATTCCGCAGGGCCTACTTGTGTTTTTAAGTATTTCACATTTTCAAAACAAATGCCCACTTGTGACATATCGATAAAGTTAGAATTTCATGACGAATAAGAAATTGCAATACTATACAGGATGTTCCATTTGAAATAAGGAGTCAGGAAAATTTTCAGTTTGACCACCGGAAGTAGTAGATATTTGTGTACAATTGTCAGATTCTGGCTTTAGTGAATTATTATCTACATTCAAAATTTCAGAAGTACATAACCAAGTTATTCCGTAAGCAATATTTTCATGGCCACCCGGTATAATAAAAAAGTAAAACATATACTTTGTATAATTTATCTATAATTATATTATACAAATAATACGTTAAATCAAAAATATTATTGCATGCACAAATAACAACTATATAATTATGAGTTATTTAAAAAATTAAATAAAAAACAACGTGAGAACGAAACATTACTATACCTTCGTAATTAGGAAAAGGGGAGAAATTAATATATCTTTAGGAAAGATACTAGAGTAACTGATGTAACTGGTCTGTTACCAAAATCACTTCCTTGGCAACAATTTTACTACATCAGAACTAGTAACATTCTGCTTGAAGTTATTTAACATCTGTTAAAGTTTGTGCGTACAATTTAGAACTTAGAATTTGTGCCTAACGCCCGTCATTCCTTTATCAGAGCAATTGTTAACTGTCACATGCATAGTTCTATACAGATATTATAATGTTTGATGTATAATTAATTGAGGCAGCAACATTAAGGGGTCGCTACCTATCGACACAATTGATTCGCTTCAGAAATTATCATTTGTATATATAATAGCAGCATTACCTGCAATGCATTTGCCATTATTTATTTATATCACGTTACGTAGGTTATTTGTTATCAGATGAACATTTAAATATTAGATAAAAATAACGCCTTTTGTTTCATGTGTTATTCCAGATATTTTAAACCCCGTTTTTTAGAAAACGTTTTAATAATTTTTTTTGTTTAACTAAAGATTGCTACTCATTTGTTTAACAGTATACACGTGTGATAAACAATTAAATAAAGAACAATACACTTATGAACATAAATTTCACTCTACTATGTTTATAAAATGACAAACATTTTAAGATACACGATTTTCCAGATCCACTCCAGAAGGTATTCTGAATAATGGTTTCCAATTTTCCGCCCTACTTATTACAAATATGATCAAAGCACATAAATTATATATTGTTTATATATTGGTTCTCTCATTAATTTTCTGTTTTCGACAAAGATTAATAACTTACTGAGACATAAGATTGATCGTAAGGTAGTTTTGATTTTATGTACAATTTATTATGTAAATAAGCAAATCCTGATAAAACAATTGTAATGGCTTAACAAACTGATATTAAATCTCATGGAAGATTAGAAAAATGAGCAATCTCAAATTTTACTTAATTCAATTATTTAAAATTGAGATGTTGAATTTATTTTTCTGCTCTTTTTAATTTAAAAATAAGTAGCTTTAAAATACGGTTTCAGCAATATTCATGATAGCCCAGAGAAATTAGCGCTTGAGTATATTATAGAAAGCATGTTTGGTCCAGCGTGGATTGGGTTCGATTCTCAGCTCCTGTATATGTGTGTGTTTTTTCAAATATACAACCTCCTCCCCAACAGCATTGGCTTTGATTTTAAGGGTTGTCTAATTTGTGTTGTATTTTTATATTTATCCCAAAAAAGAAGCAACAGAGGACATTCTTACAAATAACTAAATTATGTATTTAGCATTTCGCCCCAGGTTAACTCAATTTGGACCTCAATTTTTTCAAAAAACAAATGTACCACTTCGATAGAAAAAAAATCGTTGATTAACTTTAGATTCTTCTAGGTACTTTCTTGGTTGGAAGAGGATTTGGTTCCAATTAGCGCATGCAACTGCAATTTCTCACCAAAAAGTGGAGTAGCTGGGCTTATCGTTAAATGTTCTAAGAGATTTTGTGAAAACGGAGGACAAAAACCCTATTAGCTGGAAATTTCAATGCAAAAGTACATGTACATGTACATTATGTTTTGTAATTAAGAAAATAGAAATTCAGGAATAATTGTAAATAAAAAATAAGTTTAAAAAATACATTTCACACGAGTAATTCTGCGAGATCTCTACAATCATTTAATGTCATTATTTAGAGCAGTATGTTTATTGACAAATTTGTATGATCGTGACTTAAAAGTCAAATATATTAAAAAAGTGAATTTTGTTCATCGGATTCTGTAATTTTTCTTCTATGGGACGTCGGTAAACTCTTATGTTGTCATTATGTGTACATAAACATCAGCGTTAGTAATTATTAACAGAGCACCAAATCGAAATGAAACTGTCGTCTCCTTTTAGTTTTGCTTTGGCGCCCTTGTATGTCACCTTTGTCTTTTTGAGTCGCCGGGATCACAATTATAATATTAAATGGAACTGCACAAAAATTTTGGAAAAAGTAAAGAACAGTATACAGGGCGTTTCCGAAAACTGTATCAATAATTGTCCGTGACAAGATTTGAAAAAATTGTGGGTTCGTAATTGCTTCTTAAGGGAGATAGAGCTCTTTAAAAGAAGTGCCCATAATGTAGCTTTAACTTTTCATTTCGCAAACTCTTTAAACTATAACGGTGAGATTTGGTATGTCGGTTATTATTTTTAAAGATTACCCACAAAATTACCCACAAAACGTATCAGTTATTATTTATAAAAGCACTAATTCACTGATATTGACTGCCATGAATTTAAACTAGGGCTGTACTGAGCGAGGGGGGGGGCTCGTTTTTATGGTCAAAATTTCTGCTGCGATAAGCCCTATTAAGTAATTGACATTAAATACATAAAATAATTACTTTTATGAAATGATTTTATAATAATTCTAATTTACCAGTAACAATAATAACAACAATAATACATTCTATAACAGAAGTGTGAAATAAATGGGTCGAAAAATCAGTAGTCAATATGTGAATAATTGTTCTTATAACTAGCAAATATCATTGCTGTAGTCCAAAGGCGTTTTGAGGTAAAAGAAAAACACATTTTAGCCGCTCTCTTCAAAATACTCTAGATTTCTATTTATATTTATAGACCCATATTTAAAGGAACTTTTTTCATGTTGTGTCATGAAGAATTAACCCAATAATTATTGGCATGGTTCGAAAACCCAGTATAAATAAAGCTTAAAGAATATGCAATTATTTTATCAAATGAAGAAAATGCATATTAAATTTTTCTGTAGAGTTTTGTAATCGCTGGGCATTTATCCTCAAAGATAAAGTAAATAAAATTAATGTAAATATAATCTTTTAGAAATGTCAGTGACTATTTCACTCACCTTAAAATTATCACATAATCTAACCAATCACAAACCAAAGACAGCTTGTATTACAGCGAAAACACCGACTGTCTTTCAATTCTAATTGGTCTATCAGCGTGGTGTTTTCAACGTTTTCAGTAGTAATACCACAAGAGATTGAATTTTCGCGATAAGTCTGTCGATTTATTTCTAACGAAACTGAGTTGCTTGGAAACACCACGAGTCCGCAGGACGAGTGGTGTTTTCAATCAACTCAGTTAAGTTTAGAAATAAAAGACAGACTTATAAGATAAATTCAACCACGAGTGGTATTTTATTAAACTATTTCACGAACAAATATTTTGATTGATAACTTCACTTGAAGTAGCACCGAAGCGACTCATTTTGACGTCTGTAATTTTTATCAAACTGTCAAACTTTGCTTTGCCATCCGTATCCATGGTTACGTCGTTGAAAACACCACGCTAACAGACCAATTAGAACTGAAAGACAGCTGGTGTTGTCAGTAGTAATACCACAAGAGATTGAATTTTCGCGATAAGTCTGGCGATTTATTTCTAACGAAACTGAGTTGCTTGGAAACACCACGAGTCCGTAGGACGAGTGGTGTTTTCAAGCAACTCAGTTGAGTTTAGAAATAAAAGACAGACTTATAAGATAAATTCATTCACGAGTGGTATTTTACTAGACTATTTCACGAACAAATATTTTGGTTGATAACTTCACTTGAAGTATCACCGAAGCGACTCATTTTGACGTGTCTCTATAATTAATTTTTATTAAACTGTCAAACTTTGCTTTGCCATTCGTATCCATGGTTACGGCCATCCGTATCCATGGTTACCTCGTTGAAAACACCACGCTGATAGACCAATTAGAATTGAAAGACAGTCGGTGTTTTCGCTGTAATACAAGCTGTCTTTGGTTTGTGATTGGTCAGATTATGTGATAATTTTAAGGTGAGTGAAATAGTCGCGAAAATTCAATCTCTTGTGGTATTACTACTGAAAATGCATAAATGGCCATTTATTATGTTTGACATTGCACTTTTCAAAACAATTTGAACACAGTACGAAAATACCTTCTAAAAGTCAATATAATTTAAAAAAATTATTTTTATTTTTCATTTTATAATCAGATTATTTTGAAGTTATAACCAAAATATTGCAAAATTTTACCTTTTTCGGTTAATAATTTCTGAACACGCCAATAATTTTTTTTTATAATAATTAAAACTATCGTTCTTAGTTAGTGGCATTTTACTTATGCGCTATTTTATTTAATTATTTTTTAATTTTTAAATTTATTAATTGATTTATAATATTTTTATAGGTGAATTTTATATTTTTTTAAGAATTCATTCCATTAACGCCAAACGGTAAAGTTTAAGTTTTATAAAAAATATATTAACAGTTCGCGCGAGAACTATAAATAAAGATATCTTTGCCTGATCATTTAAAGAGATTTTGCTTGTCGTAATTGAGCAAAATAAGTTTAAATGAGAGTTAGCACGGAACACTGAGGAAAAATTATGACAAAAGAAAATAGTTCTAATGGGCTTCCGTGATGCGCTTGGCGTGTGAAATTGGGCGTGTAATCTAGGAAGGGCATATCCACGCTAACTTTTTAAAAGTAAATTTGCAAAGCACAAACTACATCCTGATTTTACATTTAATCATAAATTTTGACGGGCACATATTTCTTCGTCAAAAATGCATTTTAGCGGAAAAATGCATTACCCTGTGTTCTTGTCACCTTCAACTAAATTTGATGTCGAAAGTTGCGTTAAAATTGTCAGTTTAGTAGATTTTAAGAAGTTACGTCTACCCTTAAAGCTTTGCTCGAGAAATGGAATTTCCTAGCTAGCGCTCCTTATAACTTTAATGAGAAGTGTATGAGGCAAATGACTAAAACCGTTAACTTAAATGGCTCTGGTACAAATTTTGCATAATATTAAAATATTTTGGCGGAAACGATATTAAATTTGCTATCAAATTCGCTTTTGGAAGATCGGAAATGCAATTATACGCATATTACACACCACAGGTAATACGATATCCTTTATCTCTAAGGACCTGATGCGGCACGAAGGTACACATTTAGAGAGGATGGTAGCATTTTTTTTAGCGCTTTAATTTTACTGATGTTTTGGCGGAGTTTAACATAGTTAAATAATTATGCTAAACCAATCAACTGGGACACAATCATAATAAAGTGGTTACTACCCCTCTTTTAACATTCTCGTAAGTACTTAGTGTTGCATCTTGAATGACGTGACCTACAACAGCTACATCCACCGGTTTCTTTGACTACTGGATTCGCAATAGCGCGATTTATGTTACTTACCGATTGAGTTTGGGTAATTTATGCACCAGGACATGTTTGTCAGGATACCGCTGGTTAAAAATGTCTGATGTTCTGTATCCAGATTCAGAAAAACCTTTCAAACGAGGTGCCACAAGATCACCCTTTACATTTAAGATTTCAGGGGTGAATCTCACCCTGCCCAAGGGGTTGTAGATAGGGGTTTGCATATACGCATAAAAAGTGTACCTCTCAAAAACAAATTTGATGTGTCCGATCGTTTTTTTTTAATGAGCTACCCAAAACCAGCGCCGTTGCGTTTTCGTTGGGCCACCCTGTATATTAAAAATTTTAATAACGAGTACTCTCCGATGATGTCAACTAGGTTGGTAAAAGGTGTGTCGATATATTAGTGGTCAGTGAAAACTATTTCAGAAGCACTGTCACATCAAAGATTCCAACCATCATCAGGATTTTAGATGATATTTTCATGCAAAGCGAAAAGCAGTCCAGCTGTTGCTAAATTATATTTTCATAGTTGTATTTACTTACTCAACGTTAACTTTACTAATCTTTGTTTTTTTAATTTACCCAATTCAATGGCGCTGTTGCCACAGTTTGGCATTTCGATTGTTAGTGCAATTAACCTTCAAAATTTAATATTTCTTTAGCTTTTAATCTCGGTTTCCTATTATTTTCTATAATGATTTATGTATAATCACTTGGAATAGTATTAGTGGTAGTAAAGAGATAGAAAAGTTCTCTTAATCATTAGAATTTGCATTCTGACTTACTTTTTGGTCTTTCATTTTTGGTTTATTGTTATTATAAATTCCACAACATAAAATATCACGCACATAAGTACCGTTGTGATGTATCGATATGGCTTGCTGGGAGATTCAGTTTCATATTGTGTTCTAAGCTTCACCGTTGGAATATGCTAATTTTAGTAAAACATATTAGTAATGAATCACCTGACATTATTAATTAATAACATTAATTAAACTGGTTTATAGGTAACTCCTATATGATGCCTACTCCTCGTTAATTTAAATGAGAAACATACGTGACGTTAATTATTATTATCATTAGATTATATTGCTTGAAAACAGATTATGATTATTCATGTTTGTATCTTCCAGTTTCGTCTCGTATTAAAAACATCAAACCAGCATGTATTTAGTTTTATTTTAAATTGACAAAATGTTGTCTATTCCTTTCATAAAATGAAAATATTTAGGTACTTACCATCCATGTAACAATTTTTATTGTAAATCAGAAAAAGAAGAACAGTGTTGTTTCACGTCAAACTATTGGAATTGAAATTATACAGTCGCGACCAAAAAGGGCTTTTAGCATTAAGAATTAAATTGGCCACTTTTCTTATTCAGACTTCTTTATTATATACAGAACAGTCCAAATTACGTAGGTACTAAGTATTCTCGTTCCCTGGAGTAAAGTAGAGGTACGGTGATTTATGATATCTACGCGATAATGGGCTCATTTCGTGATATTTGCTTTTTAATTTATTTTAGCATTTTCTGTAAGTATTTCATCCTCTAAGTATATAGTGAAAAAATTAGATCACTAGCGTTAATATTAACCCTAATATTTGATTCCAAATTCGTTACATATTTGAAACGGCTATGACGTCACACCACCCGACTCCACTGGTTCTATGAGTTATACGGATATATGGTATTTAGATTTCGATGTACCAAGAACGAAGCACTTAAAAGATGAACGAAATTACCACTTCCGTCGTGCGTGTAGTAACTGCCGCCGGTATGAAACTATAGGAAACAAGGTAGCGGCCGACCGCTGCGAGTGGTGTGACGTCACAGCGCTCTATTTTCATTATTTATTTCGAGGGAGAAGCAGTTGAAAAAAAAATTTAATATTTTGCACATTTACTAATTACAAGGTGTACTTTCGGAATATGAATTAAAAAAAATTTCCGAAATGAGCCCATTAACCAGCTTGTGATCTGGAGGTATGTCTTTTCTCTTACAGCTTACAGCTGGTCAAGAAGAAAAATGTCTTGCAGCAGCTGTAAGACGCTGAATAACAAAATACGGCTCTTGTGCGTGATGACGTGCAACGGATTTTGTTTCGTATTAAGTTTTTTATAGATGATTCGTTCGTTTAACAAATATTATATTTGTATGTTCAGAAGTATAACATCAATATGAATATACGAAACTGGATATTCTTGTTATTATTATGCTTGTATAAAACCTAAATAAAGTCTATATCTATATTTTATCGTACTACTGCAATGATTGAGAATATACCTTGATTTCCAGTTTCATTGTTTTTGAACATCAAATACACTACAATTTTATTGTCTACTTATATTTCTTAATTGAAGCTTTTAGATCTTAGTAATTTTCTTCTATGCTCTTCAGAATTAAACTGCCCATTCAAAGTCTCCAGACAAAAGACACATTCCCAACCACATTAATACAACGAACGTGCTTTTAATGCCCTATAATGTAATACTATAAAACGAAACCTAGTTTCTATTCATTCCAGAACTTATATTACATTTGTTTCAGGAGGAGGAATCCCTGGCATAGAACTATCAATGCCTCCATCGCACGTGGCTCTAAGCGGAGATCTGCACATACAAATTTCGTCCTCGTCGTTTCCCCCGCTCGTGCTGCAATTATCACGTCTGGAAGGCGACTTGCCGCAACCGCTAACAACGTTTCCAGTCTTCCCGGAAGCCAGCGCACTTGCTCAGAACGCAACGCTAGTTAAAATACCGTGTGGGTATTTTTCTAAGGGTGGACAATATTATGTTCTTGTTAAGAAGCGACCAGTAGGTAGGTTCAAATGCATATCTTTTATTAGGTTTTGATAAAAAATAAAGTATTTTAAACGCACAGGTGTGCAGAAAATTTTAAGATATTAACCATATTTAAAAATTGCAATTTTCTCTTTTGGTATACCTAGGTATATCGTCCTCAAAACGTCAATTCAATTTTAGTGGCAGTTTTAACAAAAACATAATCTATATTAATTCATAATGTTTAAAAAAACTTAATTAACTACATTTCCCACATTTCCAAAATTATAAAGTAATCGTTAAAATTCAGCATAAACCGCCTACAATTGAGGCATGGAAATAAATTCGGGCTATAAAGGGGATGTCATAGTGTAGCGGTATGACCAAATCATAAAAAACCAACACAATATATCAGAAATCTACTTTCAGAATGCTAGTAGTTCTAAAACTTAGCAAAGAACATGAACTGCTTTTTCACTATAGATGGATTAGAAAAAACCTTTAACGATGTAGAAGACACCACACAAGTATAAAATGATGAAATGTTCCCAATGATAAAAATCTAGACGCCACAACTACTCTCAGGCTTCTCAATATCTACACACTAATTTATAAAGAAGGTGTATATTCCAAACAATGGATAACAGCATATTGCCAATAAAAAATGGAGGTAAACTTGATCCCACAAATTACGGACCTATATCGCTCACTTGTACTTTACCGGAAAAAATGATCAACAATCGATTAATGTGGTATTTCGAATTCAAATAATTATTCAGTAAAAATCAGTGTGGCTTCAGAAAGTATCACTAAACCAACTAGAAAATTGTATACAAAATAGCTATTTAAATAGAAATCATATGGTAGTGGTATTATTTGACATTGAAAAATCATTTGACATGAGCTGGAGGTATGGCGTAGTAAAAAAGCTGAATGAATTGGGTTTCAGAGGCAATCTTCCTCGCTTTATTGAGGGATTTAAAAGCTCATAATTTCAGAGTCATGATTGGAGAAACTTTGTCATGTACCGATCTTCTTTGAAAATGGTGTACCACAAGGATTACCAATAGGAGTCACGCTCTTTCTCACGGCAATTAATAACACAACTAATAAAATTAATACTCCACAGGAAAGTCTCATAATGTTGAGGATCTTGCTTTCTCTATCCACAAAATCTGTAACCTATATAAATCACGTCTTAGGTATCAATAAGTAGGTTAATTACACGTTGCAAAAGTATAGAAAGCAATCAAATAAGTTTCTTCTGCTTATTTTTTTATCCAAAGGTAATTTAAAAGAATATATTTCGAACCTATAAAATGAAAAAAATTCCTGACTGTTCTTAAATGTATATGGCTACTACTAAATGGGAAGCTGATAGAAAAGCATTACTGCTCTTGTGCGCATCATTGATATAATCAAAAAGCTACTATGGCTCATCTCATGCCTTTCTTGTAGGGCCTTATATAAACCTTCCCCCTGCAACTTGTTCCAAAGTCAAGTTATGCCTTTTGTCCTTCTCTATATAGCCTTCTATTTATAGTCTTTGTGTCGTCCACAGCCTTGGAAATCCTGGCTGCGCCTCCACCGATACTTCCAAAAGCCCCTAACGCAACAAATAAAAAAATAAGGAAAGGTAGAAGTTGACTAGTTTTTGGAATCGGAATGATTCATTTCCATGGTAAAGAGAGTTTTTTTTCTAAGGATGATAAAGCTTGTTTTGCTACTTTAATAGGATTACTAAAATTATTTCATTGAATGCTACGTCGTGATCAATATTAAAACTTATCATATATATTATTCACCTACCACGTTTCTGCCTGGAATGCTTTTTTGCTCCACATGACCATCGGAGCCTTCAGAATATCACCAGAAATGAGTCTGTATTGAGAGTCTGGGATTCCCTCGCATTGGATAAGTCGAGAAAAGTGAATATTAAATTATATATCTGTATCTTAGAGCTTTTTGAACATACTTTAGTATATTGACCATACCAGAGTGCATGCTTCACATTGAGCATAGAAATCGGTAACAGTCTACTAGATCTCTGACAGCTAGAAAAAATATGATATTAGCTATCTCAAAGTATTTCCATATGGATTCTGTGATGAAAAACAATGATGGAATATTTCGAGATTCGACACGCTTTAGAAAAGAGGAAACGCCAAAAGTAGTTTATCAGTAACTGAGTATATGTATATTAAATGGATGCAGAAATAGTTGCAGTTCTAAGTCAGAAATGGCACAGGATGTACAATAGTTATTGCTGATGAAGAATACATCTGGTCGCTGACGAACGAGGCAAGTGTATTTATTGCAGATTGCTTCTCCACGACAGATATTCAACTTTCACATAATTCCTGACATGTAGTGATTGTCTTTCTGCAATCGAATCAATCACATATAACATTTTCAAAATATTCGAATGTGCAATGCATAATTATTGCCCTCCTATTATAGTTTACAGTTGGAAAATATTGCAATCTTTATGTGGACAATGAAAAATTCGATAATGCAGTTCGCACAGAACGTGGATCACGGAATACCTATAGGATCTGGAGATTTAAAGAATCACAATCACAATTATTGGTGAAAAAAGTGGCAGACTATTTGGGATAAAGTAATGAATAAACTAAAGTACGTGAAACCAAGAGTTGGGAAATAGGCTATGTTCAAATTTACAAGATGATAATGTGTGATCTTAACTTTGATGAAAATAGGACACATCTATCTTAATTTCTTTTTTAAACATCAATCGTAATCTCGCTGAAGCTCTACAAAACATTTCATCTATTGTTATAGTTACAGTTGCTAGAAATAAGTAAGAAATTTTTCACTTTATTACTAAACAAAAACAGCTTAGTTTTGTTTAAATGTTAATTGTGGCATTTCATAAATTATTTCTCTTCCTTTTCTTTTTTGGGATTTATTACCACATTTCTTGAGATTCCTATCCAAAAAAGTTGATTTATCTAAAAAATATTCAAATTAACCAGTTTAAAACTGGGAAATAACCTCTACGCCTTTGACGTGATGTCAGAGGATCAGTTAGAGGGTGTTTTTTGACAACTAATAGGAATAAAATTAATACAAAAATACATAAATACATTAATACATAAAAATCTAAAGCCTAAACTTTGAAAAAGGAAACGGATATAGTTTTCGAAACATCAGCGCAGTAATTTTGTATTAATTTAATTCCTATTAGTTGTCAAAAAACACCCTCTAACTGATCCTTTGACATTCCCGCACTTAACTCCTTCTGTGTTAGAAACGACTTATTTTTTTGCTATTGCTGAATATAAGGATATAATTCGAATTTACAGAGACACGCAAAGTGGAAAACAATAATTTTTGAGTCAGTGTAAGCTAAAAATGATCCCTTTATTTAAGCTTGATATGGAATAACCTCATTTTCCATGTTAATAATTTTTTTACAGATTTTTCTTGTAGATGTACATAAGCAGCACCCTGTATTTAATTAAAGTAAATGTAATTTGCATTAGTAATTTTATTATCAGTGTATATTTACTATCTTTTGGCGTGGAATATTTTTACTATTTTACACAATAAAGCTATTATTCAGGATCTACTTTGGGGAGTCAAGTTATCGCCAAGGGAGTCACTTAAAACGGGGTTGACAACCTTGTTCAATTTTATTTTTTGTAAAGGTGGATAAATTAGTAATATAGTAATTAAGTAATCCTAGTTCCAATGGGTACCATGAAATTTCACCCAAGGGTGCCAGTGAGTATAAAACCGGTCCTGAATATATTACGAAACTTACACGTTTGCTTATTTATGGACATTAAATCAACTCACCGAATTGCCTATTTCGGATTGAACAAAAACCTATAGCTGTCTTTTGAAAAGTGCTTCATTTCTTATGTAAGTTTGTCGAAACTCAATTAATCATGTTATTCTCAAGCTTATCTCCACTCTGTAAGTTTCCAGTTTTATCTAACAACACAACAATATATTTCTATGTTTACGCACACAAAATACACAATACTTCTATTCATGTATATTTATGACCTAAATGGATATCAATGTAATCTGAAATATAAATTAATATTAATAAGCAGTACTATTTTAACTATACCTAATTTTTTATACCCAATGCTATAATAGATTACTATATAAAGAACTTGATTGGCATTTATTCTCATTTTATGGTAATATTGACGAAATATAAATTTTTTCATTTATTTTAACGAAATGGCGATTTATTTGTGTTACATTAATTTAATTTTGTCTATTATTCAGGTTGTCCTGTGACTCAGCCATCATAACTTAAAGATGTTGCGTGGTGACGTCATTTGTCGAAGCCAAAAATATCTTATAAACATATACCCAAAATTCAATGGTTGTCCGGCATTTTAAGCTGTAGGTATCTAAATATTTTATTAAAAAAAAATGAGTGGAAATTAAACAAACTTTTATTGAATTAAAATTTATTATTCAGCATTCTGTCAATATTGTTAGTTACAATAATAATCGTTAAAAATCTCGGTTACAAAGAGCACAAATCAACTGATTCACCCATTTTATTTAAAAAAATGTTAATATTGGTTTTCTTGATGAAGACATCTGGATAACCGTTTTAAGATTCGGGCACACGTTCGTAAGACATTTTCGACTAAGAACGATGTCACCAATACGTTTTTAAGTTATCGAATAACAGAACGCCCTCTATATTACGAATTTATACATTTCATTGTGCTCCAGTTCATTAAAGTTGAATGTAATGAATTAAGATTGTAGGAGTTCCATTCTAGTAGTACATCACTTATCGTATTATTCTAGGTACAAGCAATCTCACTACTCTCGACGACCAAGATAATTCCGTAATTACTCGTAGTTTGGATGTGCGGTGGCCGATGCCACAATTGTCCTTGACCCCGGAAAATATACAGACCTACCCGGAGCGGCCAGTCACGGCCATCCTAGAATTTCCGGAAGTCGTGTGTCCGCCTGTGGCTGGCAGTCCTGCAAGCGCCATTCCAGAATTTTGGCTGGAATTGCACTACTGTGGACACTCTCTGCTTACCTGTGATAATAATAATCCTGATCAAAACAAAACCAATGCCCAGGTAGGTACCAATAATATTAAGACTGAATTTTCGTACCCGGCGGCGAGAAGTGTAGAGTAGTTTCCGACACGGACTCTTTAGAAATGTTCCGGAGCCCTCATATTTTGACCTGAAGGATCCAGTCCTTGACGGAGGTCAAGGAGAAGGATAAACGAAGAACTCTTTTTTCTTTTTGGTCCATCTCGGATATCACCCGAGATACGATTTTTTTTTAAATTGGCCGCGCGCTACGATAAAAAGGGCCCGGCAAAAGTGCCTTGCGACCGGAATACTTCAGGCAGACAAAGTTTCCTGAAAGGAATTTATATGTATGTGAAATTTCAAGTCATTATCTTATCACTACCGATTTTACGCCTCCGGCTCTCATACTATTAGTAAAATTTTTTTCTTATATTCAATGCATACGAATGTTATGAATACCCAAGGATATTGAGTAGTTGCTGATGACAAGCACAATACTTTTAATATATTACATTTTATCCGGAGGTAATTTTGTCTATTTTCTTATTTGGGATTTATTTCCACATTCTTAAATAGTCCCAGATGTTCAAAGGAAAAGTTAAAGTTTTTTTTGACGTATCATTTAAATAAAATAAAAATGAAAATAATATTTTGCAGACGTTTTGGAAACTCAATCTGTTTTTCAACGCTAAGCGCCTGCGAAATAATTTTAATTTTATTTTTATTTTAATAATATTATATGTCAAAAGAAACCAACCTTTAAGTGTTTCTTGGACGTAAAGTCACAGGCGTAAAGCTTATTTAAAAAAAAATTCAGATGTTGTTTTAGATCATCTGGGACTATGCAAGAATGTGGTAATAAATCTCAAATAAGAGAAGAAAAAAAATTAAAAAATGCCACAAATAACTTTTAGGCAATATTTGAAGTACATGATATTGTAAAACAAGGTTTTTTATTCGTTGACAAATATTTACCGTTTTAATTCGTACGCGGGTTAGCGGAAGTGAAATGAGCAAAAATATGGAGAATTATTCGGCTGCAAACAGAAACGTTCTATCTTTACTATTTACAATGTTGAACATGTATTTTTATTGTAAAATTTTTTTTTTCCATAGAGACCAGTAGTATCAATCGATGTTTTTATATTCTCCTTATATTTATTTAGAATAATACGTGCGAACGTGATTAGAATTTAGAGAGTTAGATTTAGAAATTATTAGAATTCAAAATTAACTAACTGACTGTCTTGGTTGAATGCAACTAACTATATGCTAATTCTGCTGATCGAATTAATATAGACTAACTTACTTTCATGATAATTATTTTAATAGTGTTACCGCTATACTATAGGCAAGTATCTGACTGGATTCTTGGACAGGCAAATATCGTGTTCCATCAAACATTGAGTACACATTAAATTCTCCTTATCGGGCTTTGTATATGTATTTGTATATTGTCATGTATTTTAACGATGAACAAATATAACTAATACATTGAATTAAATCCGAATAGTTACGACATAAAATTCCCACAGAAAACAAAATAAACCAGAAGGCAATACTCACAAATTACTTGAAAGCATTGATTAAGGAATGAATAAGATACGCGACTTCAATGGTAAAGTGCGAGGCCTTTTTTGGCAGCGAGAATCCCGGTAAGTTGCGAGCATTCCTGTGATTCACGTAGTATGCTTTTGATAAACCTGTGTCGTGTCTGGTTTTATATAATTTATAATCTAGTGAAAACAAAAATTGAATGTTCAGATTGATTTTAGTTTAAAATTATGTGACGGTTAAAAGTCAAACAAACGTTGAGAAATAGCTGTCAGAGAGAACATATTACGTTAATAATTTTAAACTAAAATTAATCTGGACATTAAATTTTTATTACCACTAGATTATTAATGATATAAAACCAGACACGACACAGGTTTGTCAAAAGCATACTACGTAAATCACAGGAATGCCCGCAACTTGCCGAGATCTCGCTGCCAAAAAAGGCCTCGCACTTTACCATTGAAGTCGCGTATCTTGTTCATTCCTTAATCAATGTTGAAAGCTAGTAGATTAATAGAAACCCGGCTCCAGCTCATCTTGAAAGATGGGGAACACACAAGGCCACAAACCAAGAGCAGGAGAAAATCTTCTGACTTAAAAAAATTAAATTAATCACATAAACATAAGAAATTTCTTAAAATATTGTTACTTAGCATCAAGTCAATTCAATAATTGGAACTGATATAGTCCACATGCTAGTTTAATGTTATAACAGACCGATTTCTCCTCAGTAAATTGGCAAAAAGCCAGGAAATATCGATAAAACCTTAAAAAAATAAAAAGGTAATAATAACACTTTATAAATGTCAATACCGATGTAAATGAACTCTGACCAATGTGTAAATTTAGTCGCATAAGTAGATTTACTGTTAAAAATCAGTGTCTCGTTTGTAAAGTGAAAATTGTTAAAAACGAAAGGTGTCAAAATTTAAACCCCTAGAAGGCAGTGCTAAAATAAATTCAAAACAAAGCATTGCATATCAGTTTGGAGCTTTATTAAATATAATTACAAGGTATTGAATAATAATCTAAATTCAGCAACAATGGTAAGTTCTCCAAAACCTGGTGTGTCCAAGAAGGCCCTGAAATCAAGAGACAAGGGTTAAAGCAGCCCAAAAGCGGCATTCTCGTCTGTCCAGTACACAGTGTTTCATATCACGATACAGGTATTTAACAGCGGTGCGCAGGCAAAAGACAATTAATTAGTGTAACGTTCATAAACAAATATAGTAAAATAAAGGTAATAAAAAGTAACTAAAAGAACAGCTACACAGTTACATCACAAAAATTATTGGCGCCCAACGTGGAGGGCTATATTAACAGAACATTACATTCCAATATATTCCCTTTCCTCGCATGTTGTCTATTTTTAATAACATTTTGTTTCCATTGTTAAATTGGCAGTTTTACCCACATATCAAACTAGTAAGGTTTTATATACTCCTTCCTGAATAGTATTTATTATTTCGAAGTAAAATTTATAAAATGCTTATGTCTAAAAGTAATTAATGGTATTTTTTAGTATTCTTTCTTTATTATACCGAGAGATTATCAAAAATACAATCAAGGGTAATTGTGCATTTTCGAATATCTGGCTTTCATTCTCCACTCATGTGGTATCATTGGATTTAGAAAATTAAGCAAAACTCAAAAATATAATGACATACCTATAGGGTGATCCATTTGAAAATCAAAAGTCATATTTAGTGAAACCAAAAGTAAAAAAGAAAATTCATGGTATGTCAAAAAGTGACGTTTATTAATAAATCACGGATGTTCCAAATTTCAATAAATGATCTTCAAAACTTTACAGCGCTGTAAACTACAGGAAGAAAGGGAATGTGGAATTGTGGAACATGATCCTGAGATCCTGTTACAATTTGTCTTGTTTTTTTTTAACTACTTGTGTTTTTTTTAAATGTTTTGTAATTGGGTATTTACCTATAGAACAGTGGAAATAAATAAATAAAATAAATAAATAAAAATCGCAAATGGGATTTAATCAACCGCTAAGTTCTAGTTTACTTCCAGTTATGTCTGTTATCTGATACTAATGAGTTTGTTATGTTGTTAGGTGCTGTATTCTGAGCAGGTGCGCGGTTTTCCAGGCCGTCGCATGCTTACCTTGCGCTGTGAATTGTTTGGTCTCGCTGGACATTATGCACTGTTCCTGAGGCCCACGGCTCCCTCGCCAGCTTTACCACACACTGCCGCTTACGTTAAGGTAATTAGAAGTGATTATTATGCGCCTATACCTCCTGAAACAGGATTGTTGTGTCTGGTCCAAGTGATTTACACCACCCCAAAGTGCTTTGGCATAGTTTATATTCTTAAAGCATATTTATAGATATTGTAAAGTGGCTATCTGCCGTCTGTTAATTATTAGTACTGGCTATAATAATGGACCTGGTTGGCGAATCAAATAGTTGTAATACATTTTATTGCTAAGTAAATGAGTTCACTGTTCAGGTAAGAACCGTATTTAAGATTTTCTAAAAATTTTAAGGATTATGGACATTTGGGTAAGAAAGAAAATAATGTAGATTCAAAAGCCGAGGTATAAAAGACAAACATTAGTCATTTTCATTTCATTTTTACGAACACAGAAAGATCTCTCAATTGTATACAAATTATGGCGTTGAAGTGCATCAAGTGTATAGTCATAATGCAAAATCTTTGCAGATATTTTTTAGAGATACCAAAGAAACTATGAACATTATTTACAATACGCCTATCGAGCAACGCAAACAAAAGCAGAAGAAAGAGTATTTTAACAAAAATTCCCATATATTTAACTACATATATGGAGCACTATGAACAATCCTATTTTATAGAGAAGATACAAACAAAGGAAATGATATTAAGAATTCGGCAAAGTTAGATCGAAGTCATAAAAATATTATTCGACATAAAATTTATAAAATATATGAGGAACAATCTGTACCAATTTATTCACTCAGAAGGATTCTTACAAATGAAACTGATATTGAGTGCTGTAGAACAGCTGTATGGAAGTATCCTCAACGCTTTGGCGTTAATATCAAATTTTATAGAATCAAAACGACTTCATTATTGATAAATGCAATATTAATCAGTATACAGATTTTTATTAAACAAGGATTTTCATTTAAATAACACTATTGTTCTTGTTAAGATTAAATAGCTATTAAAAATACATATTCTCCCTTAGTAACTTTTAAAAATGAAAGGAAACAGTTTATTTTCAAACCCTAGGGAGACGCGAGAGAGATTGTCGAACAATGGACAATAAATCAGTGTCATTAGTTTCAAATATCGAACGGTTTACAATAAAAACCATTATGAGAGATCAAACAAGTGACCGCTCTGGGCGCTCTGGCATGAAAAATTCGCTTACGTTAAACAAATTTTCTTCTGCAAGAACATTTCCCCGGTTTCCATCATAGCTTTTTGTCCCCCTAGTAAAATACCGAATCGTAATCAACTATTGGTAGGAAGGAAAGCCTAAAGTTACTGCAAAAAATACTTCAGTGAACACTGAACAGGCGCCAGAATTACGGAAATCATATGAGAGACACGCATATACTTTTAATTTAATATTCAAGCTAGCAACAAATTATTTGATGATTATCTGATAAAAACTAGTCGCCCTGCTAATTTTTGTCTACCTGCCTGTAAATGTTTTACAAATGCCATCAACATTGTGATCCATAGATAAACACATTTATGATTTCCTGACAATGTTGGTTTAATTAATGTTGTTATACAACCTGGGCAATCAAATACAGTTTGGACATTTGGATTATTATTTGTATTCCAGATGTTGCCATTATGGACGTGGTAATTATCGTTAACTCACAATAAAAAGTTAGGAGCACCCAATGGATCGTTTTCTTGATTTATGATTTGCCAAGATTAATGGTCTGTCATAAGCGCTTAGCGAATTCCAATTAAACAGTATATGGTACTAAATTGTCGCTTCAGAACTGAAGCAGCCATTTAAGCTTTATTAATTTTATGTAGTCAATATAAATGTAACATATTTTTTATATATATATTTTTTTATTATTTATAAGATGTAATAGAGAGAATTTAAAATAACTGTTCAATACTTCTTGTATTGTTTAAGAAGATTTTAAAGATAAAATGACCATCTGCTTGCTATTAGCACTGATTATAAATAGAGCGTGTGGTTTAAGCAGGTCTGCATTAAATAAATATAATATAATTTGAGAGAAACAGTCGTATATTTCTAATTATAATGGGTGACTTTCTCTCGACTTTTTGGATATGTAAAATATAATTATTCCAGTTTTCTATATATGCTGATTTCTATTCTCTACATCATTTCTTGTTATTTTTTTTTAAAGAGTTTAAGTGTTCCACATAGTTACTACAAGAATTCTTGTAAATATAGTTGTATCTCCCATCCCTATTTGTTCGTCGATATTTTTACGCTCGATAATAGTTGAATAAACATTGCATATATTTTATATGGCTAACGGGGTTAAGTGGAAGAGCGACCTGTGTCTCTTTAAGGGACACAACCGAACTTCGCCCTTTCATCACTATTATGAAATTGTTATGTTATACATTTTTTTTATAATTATGTTTCGTAATGAATAAAAACATTATTATTATTATATAATTTATTTGGCATCTGTAACTAAAAGATCTGTCTACGTTCGCAAAAAAATTTAAATACTTGAAGTGGACGTTTTTTAACACGGCAATTTATTCATAAGTCATTTCCCCCATGCCATAATCCATAAAATACTCAAAAAATTGTAAGTATGGTCTTTGCTTGAAGAGTGGACTTCTTGATAATTAGATAGCCACGTTACTGTATCTATGAATAAAGTTTATTCAACGGTATTTTTAGTCGTACCAATATATGAATTAATAAAACATCAAAAAACTTTTCACTAAGGATAATTGATGGCAATATTTTTAAACGTATCCTATACGTATATGTTTATTAAATAGGCTAATTTCGGAGATTCCCATAGAATGATTGCTTTATATTTTTTCCAATTAAAAAAAAACTTGTGTGGATAAATTCTAATAAATAGTGATGAAAGTTCCTAGAAGTTTATAAATATTCACGTTTTATTTTTTATATCTAAATTTAGAACCAATAGGTAGGTATTAACACCTGCAATGGATAAATGGAGTCATAATTTCAGTATTTTTCTAGATATACATCGAGTAAAAATAAATGTCAACAAAAGGAAGGATAATAATAAATTGCCTACTATAGCAGTTTTCTACATTTAGCCCTGTGGTATTAATATTTCTACACAAAGGATAGTCACGTGCCACACTGATATTTTTTTAAATAATCACACCTAGCTGGAAAAATCGTTGAATAATCCTGCAGTGAAAGACATATTAATAATGTAAGTATCTCTTTTATCAAGAGGGAGTTTTTGGCTGTTTGTAGTCACTTTATATTTATTTGAAGTTGATTAAAGTCAGTTAAAGTCCGTATCCTCGTTGATACGGACATTTCTCAAATCAAATCCTTTGCTTTGAGCTTATTGTAATCAACAATTATTTACCACTAGGTGTAATTATTAAAATTATTAATGTGGCGCGTGCTTGCCATTTGTGTGGAAATGATAAAGTCGTGAAGCTAGCTAGAGGGATACAACTTTTTCTACTATTTCTTCCTTTTGCAAATATTTTGCGCCCAGTTTCTTGGATTTCTTGTTTTGAAATTATTTCAATATGAGAATAAATATATTCTTTAATTGATATAGTTGTAAATATAGGTGACCGTAATAATTGGTAGTTGATTCACATTAGTATATATTGTAGTATCAGAATATAATTAAAAATACTATAGGAAAATTATTATAAAATGTAGAATAATTATATGAATATTTTTTAAGAAATAGGCAGTTTGTTCCAGATTTTATTACCGGAAGTCGAAGTGATTTCCTTGATACAAATGTGGGAGAGGTACAATCAGTAATAACAATAATGAAACTGCAGTCAGGGATATTTATTAGTATTTCCGTTTCCTCGGTTGTTAAATATTTGTAAACAAAATTCAATGGAATTAGAAAATTTTCATCTGTATCCAAAATTTATATTAAAAAAATATTTTATCCATAGAATTATTAATACTCCTAGACCACCATATTAATATATGGAAAACGTTGTTAAAAAAGATGAGATTTACGAATTGAATAATTTCTTTAGAATGGAAATATATTTTATTTAGCACCACTAATAGTACATTAAACAACAAGTTTAGAAAAGCAAATTAGTAAAACTGCTTTTCTTACGAGATTTGTTTATACTATTTTTTCGCATTTTGTGTTAGTAGGTAATTATAAGCAAATATTGATAGACATAAAAGCATTACAAAGTTTGAAATTTAAAAAGTATCATAGTAGGTACTTGTGTAGAATTTCCGTAACCTAGTAACCGACACGGCTTTTGTTTATTTATGTAATAACAGTTATTTATAATTTTTGTGAGTCGAATTGATTTTAAGTTATATATTAATTATAAAAATGAATCTTGCTACTGAAAACAATTTAGAAAATTGTTTTGAAGACATTTTAAATGCCGCTCGAGAAACAACTTCGAGCTTACTTCCTTTAAAATCCAAAAAAAAATACGAAAAGGTATATGAAATATTTTCTGTCAAACTGTTACTAACATTACTATAAAAGTAAAGTGACATTTCTATGTGGTAAAGTGCCACTTTATTAAACGATTTTGAATTTAGTAAAATAGCGTATTATCTGTCAAAATGCGAAAAATGATTTTACACTACAACTTAGAAGAACAAATTTATTAATTATTACTACTTGATTTCATCATCGTACACATTCAGAAAATCCTATAATGATACAACCTTAAAATCAAGTAACTACAATATGAATATATATGGCGATTATATTTTGATATATCCTTTGAATGTTCTATTATTTCCCTTCGCAATTAAAAATAAAGTTATTTTTTAAATTTTTGTTAAAAGGTTCATCTTTTATAATTTCATCATTTTGAAAGATTTGGTAAACACGTCTGCAACATCTTCAATGGGACAATACACTAAATTTATTGCTTCATTTACTTTTGTATTGATGTATTTATATCTAACATCGAAATATCTTCTATGTATAGCAGTCGTCAGACATTTTGATTATCAATAATGATTTATTAATCATCGCTAGTTCACTAGTTAATTCTGGATTTAGTTCCTTCAAATATAATGTCTCTCTTGTACACTATACTGCTCCAATACATTTTGCCTCTCCAAACGCTCCTTTTTGCCTTAATACTTGCCTGCACAGTTCGAATCTCAAGATAAGTCTTAATATTGCGACGAGACTTACCGTGTTCAGTTCAGATTTTTGTTCAGTTCTTAGCATCCCGTGCTGTGACCTAATTGCCGTAGCAGCCCTTCCTTACAAAAAGAATAACACCAGATCTAAGTGGGTAAAGTCATGGTTCCTGAAGCGATCAAAATTTGCTCACATAAATTTCTTAAGTTTATTAAAGTTAGAGCCGGTAGATTGTTAGAATGAATGGAGTCACGTATTTTGAACTTTTAATTTTCTTAATCACTGATTCCTTGCATTTTTATATTTCTATTTTAATTTAATTTAATTAAATTAATTTATTTCTTGTGCAGAATTCTATATAAGGATCATTTTTGTACAGAAGCTAAAATTCCGAAATCGCGACAGTTTTGCGGTAAAATGCGAAATACCATGAACGTCCACGTTGGGAGTGGTTTTTAGGGTGTTAGTCAATTGGGGAAGACCATAGAATATTGAAACCCACCACTTTCCGCACCGGATCCCAAAAGGGCAAATTTATTGGATTTATTTCCCTTAATAGCCCATTTTTTATCTAATTTCACTGTAGTATTAAGGTTGATAGAGCTACAACCTCTTTTAATCTAGAACACCAACTTATTAGTATTAGAACTACCCCATAAAAATTTCATTTCCTGTTGCACTCCTCACATTATCTGCATAATGAAAGTCGCTATATATTTGATATCATATTACTTTTACATTTTATTCCACCATTAATAATTGTTCCAAATAAATACAGATATAATTATATAAAATAGTTCGTTTAAGATGTGTTATATTTGAGATACTAACTAGGATTTTCCATGAAGAATTCTTCTAGAATTGACTACCTACATGTGTCATATCTGGTCTCGTTTTATTTATTAAATATAACAATCTGCCTACAGCTTCTCTTAGTGGAAATGCACCAGTCGTTTAATTTCCAGTTTAATTTATTTTCATTTAATTTTCTGCACTTGTTATATCGATCGGTATTGCACTGTACTACCGTTCATCCATACGAAATTTTGTTAGAATGTTTGTTGAATAGATGAATAGTTTAATTGTGTCAGTTTACTTGTTCATTTGGTCTTTTTGATTTTTATTTCGTTGATTATTTTAATTTCAAGTTCATTTCATTTTATAAAAATACTGGTCAGAAATTGTTTGTTGTTGACAAATGGCTTAAATTTGTCTTAGAAAAATGAGTAAATCGATTATTTTATTTTTTTGAATTCGCATCTCTGGTATTTGCATAAATATTTTATCAGTCAGATTTTCATATAGAAAACTGTTTTTACATCTAACCCCATTATTTTGCAGCTATTTGCGGCGGGTAACGCAAATGTATGTTTATTACTGGACTAAATGTAGGATCACAACTAATTAAGAGGGGCAGAATTCGTATTTCGTAAAGCATAGAAGATAGTGCAAAGGTGAAATAATGGGAAAATTTAAGATTCTCGTTTTTTCTATCTTGTGTCCTTATTTAACAAAATGTCAAGAAAAAGTATTCAGGTTTCTTATTAGTTGTGAAAGTAGTTATCACTTCATCTAATCAGATTTTAAGTAAAAAGATTCATTTAAGCTCTTTTTTTTTAAATTACGGCCCTGTATAATTTTTCTTTTTTCTATATGGTTGTTCATTGTTAATATGCCTCAATATCATCAAGAATATTAACCAAGACATTTCAACAAAATAAAATTATACCAATAATACTCTCCACAACATTAACAGACTATTATTTTGCCCTAGTTTTCATAGAGTGCTCTAAATTATGTGTTAACCAACCACAAACAAAAAAGCATGCATATATTGAAAACATTTATTACAATTCATTACGAAACAAATTAATTGAGGAGAATTGGGATAAACTTTATGCAACTAATACTTGCGAACATGCAAGCAATATTCTCATTAATAATTTAAAAAAATCCGTACAAACTTCAACAAAAAAAAATAAAAATAAAAACAAATGTTAAAAGAAAAACTTGGATAGCTCATGGTTTGGTGAAATCTATAGACACATGGGCCAAAATGTACCAAAATTTAATGAAATCACCGGAAGATGCCAACTTAAAGGAAGACTACAAAAAATTTAGAAACAAAGTAAATCAATTAATAATAATGCCGATAAAAAATAATTATCTAAAGCGAATAAATGAAAACACAAATTGCAGTTAAGCTCTATAGAAAATTACACAAGACATAACAAATGTCAAACAGAATCACAATGAAATAATAGAAATAAAATTACCAAACAATAACGTGGAACAAAATTTAAAAAAAATGGCAAATGTATTTAACAAACAATACAGATATAGGTATAAACATGACAAAACATAAATAAACCAAAAACTGAATTTCTCAAAACAAAGATTAACCAAACTTTTTTCCTCTCACCAGTAAATGCATTAGAAGTCAAAAACTATATTTCTGAATTAAAGAACAATAAAGCACTTGGTATTGATGGAGTAAAATCGGAAATGTTAAAAGAAACTGTAGATATTGTAGTTCCTTTGTTAGTAAACTTATTAAATACAATTTTTCAATCGGGCATTTGTCCCTCTAATTTCAAAATAGTTATTATAAAACCACTATATAAAAAGGGGACAAGTGTCTGGTCGAAAATTATCGCCCAATATCACTCAATTCAAATTTTGCAAAAATATTATCAAAATTCTAACTAACAAAAAATATGACAAAGTTTAACTTACTTTCCAAAAAGCAATTAGGTTTCCAAGGAAAAACTTCGACAGACAACGCAATAGCCCTTTTAACAAACAACATATGCGAAGCCATGGATAGCAGTAAACCTTCTATATGTGTCTTTATTGACTTGGCAAAGGTCTTTGATACCATATGCCACAAAAAAATTTTAGAAAAACTAAAAAATTTTGGTATCAGAGGACTTTGACTAGATCTAATTAAAAGCTATTTAGACGGTAGATCCCAATATCTTAAAATTTGAGATATTTTTAGTGAACCTCGAACTGTCATTTGTGGTTTACCCCAGTGCTCGCACCTGTATTATTTATAATTTATTTAAATGAAATGCTTTCCCTATATATAAATGATCAAATAATTTCCTTCGCTGATGATACAGCTATATTTTTTTATCGGTAACTCTTGGGATGAAATACGTAATACTATATCAAAAGAATTAAAAATTATAAAGGATTGGTTTGATGAAAATTTATTGACTATAAATATATCAAAAACGACTTACCCAACCTTCTGTTCATATAAAAATAACTTACCAGACTTTGCAGATATAAATATTAAAGATACAGATTACCATATCTAAGCCTCAAATACCATAAATTATCTTGGAATAATACTTGGTGCGCACCTGAAATGGGATAGCCAAATTAATAATGTAGTAAAAAAATTGAGATACAATAAGGAACATCTTAAATAACAAGACACATATAAAAATAATCTACTCCGGCATGGTTGAATCCATCCTAAAATACGGTATTATCGGTTGGGGTGGTGCAAGTAAAACTCATTTAAAGCTTCTAGTTACGATCCAAAAACGATTCTTAAAAATTATATATGAAAAAAGTTATCAGTACCCCGCAGAATTGTTATATAGAGAAAGTGATTTTCTAAACGTAAGGCAACTCTATAGCGAATGTATCTTACACAATTATTATAAAACAAAAAATCAATTTCAAATGATAAATCACAACTATGCTACCAGAAATAGACAAAAAGATGGTAAAAAAGCACAATAAACTATTGGTACGAAATAGCATACTTACCTGGCTCCTAGACTTTATAATTACCTACCTAAAACGGTAAGGAAAATTAACTATCAAAAAAAATATATATATGAGATAAAAAATTGGATACTTACGAAGAATTACCAAAAATTTCGAAAACTTCGTAGATACTGAAAATTTCAGTTAACATTATTACAAACACTAAAAAAAAATTTTTTAATATAATTCGTAAGATAATTTTTAATATGTTTTGTTTACACTCGCTCAATAGTAGCCGCTTATAAATAAATAAAGTAGTATACTCATGCAGATATAGGTACGTACATAAATACTAAACAAGAAAATATTTGTATTAAATATTATTACTCAAATATAGAAAAAAGTTTTTTGGGGAAGTTAAATAAAATAGATACAGTTTTTGCCATTTACCCCAAGAAAGAAACATGATGCAGCTACATACATGGTGCATGAAGGCACAAATTGAGTACTGTGTGCTGCTACTTTCTAACTGTTCTTAGTTATTGTTTCTGATCCTATTCACACGGAACCATTAAGCTACGCTACGCTGATGAGGAGCAATAACTCCGAAACAAGTGTCCGTAGCTGCATCACGTTTCTTTCTTGGGGTAAATGGCAAAAACTTTATCTATTTTATTACTTAAACTACTTTACAAGAAAAAATAAATTTGGTTATAAATTGTGTTGCATTATTACACACAAGTCTAAAAAATGGATTTATCGTAATAAAGCTTCAGCGCAAATAGATATTTGTCTTCTGTAATGATATTGAGGTACGGTGCTAAAAATGTACTACCCTTTCGCACACAAACTTTATGAGTTTTTGCGAACCCCCTTTTACATTTATTTATTGTATTATTGTTTTATATTATATATTGTATATTAATTAATTATAAACAAATCTTATTATATATTATTATTACTATTATTATTATTATTATTATTGTTATTTCTCTCCAGATATGTTTTGGATAACTAGGTATATAGGTATATCAAAAAAGGGAAATTTATTTTACTCGAAATTTCAATTTCCATTTAACAACGCAAGTTTTATCTACTAAAGACTATGATTTTATCTGCATTAAATCTCAGGTTCATCCTAAATATGAGGAATGCATTTCGTAGCTTGGTAATGGCATAAGTTTATAAGTTAAAATATTATAAATATTTTACATATTCATATATAAATTTAAAATTTCCGGAATTTAGCACCCTACAAAATATTCAAAATGTTCACGCTACGTTTCGCTTACCGATATAAACAATAACTCTAGGCATATCGTTGACAAGAAAAGCTCTTTTACATATTTTTATCCAATAAATTAATTTTCAGGCTGACTGGAGTGAGCAGTTCGTATTTAATGTTCATGCACGGAGCATATTTCCATGTGACGTTCACAACGGCGGCATCAACGTCCTCTTTCAATATCCATCATGCATCCTGGCAGCAGGGGATAGAGTTCGGCTTTTCGCCAGACTCAGGGCCAATGTCGCGTCTCTGGCACCCCCGACTACGCTGGAATATGTAGCAGAACAACGCGTTAAGAGGGGTCATCACAGTTTGCATTTTGATTGTGATTTATTTACCGAGCGCTACGTGGAATATTGCTTCGTATATGTCAGTCAGGCTATCACTGGAGCGGTGGCTGATGTGAGGATGGATTGCGTCCCTACTTTGCCAGTTTCAGGTAAGTGGAAATTTATTGATGGCACAATATGTGTGCGTGTATTTTAACAATGCTTGTTAAAACTAAACATGATACATTGTCAAATGATGATATTATTATCTGGAAACAGCTTTATTTTAACAAATTTTGTGGAAGAAAATTTTAAGCTTTGTCAAGAGTGGCAGCCTTTGTGTTATTTAATCCGTTACAAGGGAATTTTCTAAATTTCTGCTGAATATTATTGTTATACACCGAAAGTCACAAACCGTCTATCGTTTGCGACAACTCTTCATTTCTTAGGGCTAACACCTCTGGCTCATGTGAACTAGAAAAATAACAAATCTTTCATATCCAATATCCAATTTAGCGGGTAAATGTCGAAAGGATTTGTGGCAACTATCCATCCCGTAAGACTTATTACTCTGTGGTTATAGGTCATGTTTATCTAGAACTAACGCAGTGAGTTTGAGGACTTTCATAAACAACTGGAGTATCAGAGATTTCTATTGGAAGGGTCATCTATTCTCTATAAATTAAGTCTTATTCACGAACTAAATTAAGATAATTTCAAGGGATAACTAGACAATAATAAGTCGAGACTGCAAATAAATGGATGCCTCTTTATAATGAAATTTGCTTCCCTTCAAATAAAGTAATATACAAACATTTTAAATTAGTAATTGGTGTTTAAATGTTAAATGTGGCATTTCATAAATTATTTCTCTTCCTGTTTAAATATTTTCCATAGATACTGACCACAGAAATGTTGAAAAATATACTAAATAATATTAATTTTATTGAGTTCTTCTCTTAACATTGGTAACCAAGTTGAACAAAATTCTACCGAACAATTTGATACGCATTTATCTTCATTAAGTAAAATTATTGCAGATTCTTTGATTTTTCTTTTTTTGCTGTCTGCTTCTTTGGTTAAAATTTTTGCTGAATCCCACTATACCTCTAACTGTTCCTCTGATATTACGGTTAATTTAAATAGTTTTTGGGTAAATCAACTTTTTTTGGATAGGAATCTCTAGAAATGTGGTAATAAATCCCCCCCCCCAAAAAAAGGAAGAGATATAGGAATTGGTATTCTGGGAAACTAAATTATTATTTTACTAATAGTTACATTCGTTGTCCAACTATATATAATTAATTTGAAGTAATTTAACGTTTAACTGGCTAGCCAAGAAGATATGTTATTTTTAAAGTAGGCAACAAAAAATAAGATAAAGCGTGTCTTTCTGCACTTGTACTTTAGCTAATTAGTTTTCTACAGAAAACAAAGAAGTAATAAAACGAAATTTTATTTTACTTTACATTAACAGTGTACCTAATGGAGTGCAAGTTCTACGAGAATCTCAATAAAACCGCCGCAGTTGTTCCTGTTCTTATCGTGGAAGTGCAGGCATGTTCACATTGCTATCACGTGCGTTCAACCTATAATGAAAAAAGGTACTGAATTTAGAGGTCTGGAAATGCTATTATTTAGTCTACATGACACCAATTAAAAATTACAAGACAAATTAGTTGTGGCACAAAATAAATTTTAATAATTAGACTTCGACATCTCTAATAACTGTTTATCTAACATTTTATGGAAAATATGGAAAAATTTTCAACAAATGTCTTATTGTTGTGATGATAATCTTTATGAGCACACATAAATTATATATTATGGAATTATGCCTGAATGTAATTATTATCCCTATACGCTATTCACATTTTATTTACATGAGGGGAGGCTTTGGAAAATCTGAATTCTGTTGGTATGAATGACTGTTTTAATTACTGAGGTTATGTTGAAAATTCAAAAACATAACCACAAATTCAAATTGGTTCTACATAGTAGCCAGAGTGAGACCCTAAAGAAAGCACAGCAATGTGTCAATAAAAAATTTGGCAATTCAGCCAAAAATAAATGACAGTGACGATCAATTAAATCTGACACTTCAATATTTTGTCAATAGGAGACAATCCTGAGACAACCTAAGAAAAACATATCATAGCCTCCCCTCATGTAAATAAAATGTGAATAGCATATAGATGCATAATAATAGGGAACACGCACATATTTTAATATCAATGAAATTAGATTCTCTATTTGTTTTAATAACACCTTTGATTATATATTTTTGAAATATGTTGTTGGTGGCATAAAATCGGATTTGAATAATGCTATTCCGGCAAAACTGGTTTGACGTCACGACCGCCATGTTCTGACGTCACTCTATTTGTTTATTTTTTTGACATTGACAACAGCGGTGTCAAAGCGACAAGAGCGTGATTGTTTACTGCCCGTTTACTGTTTATTACTCGTAAATTCGTTTTAACTTTTGATTTACTATGGAAAAACCTGATTAAAGTGCTCTAAATACTGCTTAGTGCCACAACGTGAATCAAATCTATTAGAACACCGGAAAAAGTATTTATTTCATTGCCAGTGGGATCAAGTGCTAAACTGAAAGAAAAAAGAAAATTGTGGTTGCGAGCTATGAGACGAAATGAAAATGCGAGATGTCTGAAAACACTAGAGGATTTGTTAATTTGTTTGTGAAGACCATTTCAATGTAATTATTTACCTAATGAGTGAGTGAGAAATATTTTTGTTAATAAATAAAAGGTTAGGTACCTATGTTAATGGTCTGTCTACTCTGTATTGAAAGTAAAACATATTTTTTGTTTTTTTTTTGAGCTGGATCAAGATATGAAAAAGTATATATGCGATATAAATTAATGGGTGAGATGATATTTTTGAGAGATCAAATCGTTCCACATATATTATTATATAAATGCCAAATAGATGGAAAACGTTATTTAGAAACAACTGAAATTGTCACTTTGTGCCTTTACGAAATCAGTCTCAGCCATTGTAATAATAATAAAACACTCCTAAACTATTAATATACGTTAAACCAGTTAATAAAAAACACAGAACGCTTGAAACTCTTGAAATAAACTTTTCTTGCACGTTTTCAATAGAAGTACAGATTACAGACACAGTCGAAGCATTGATAATTGGGAGTGATTACTGCACGGTCCGACCGTCCCCGTTAAAATAATAGCTGTACGGTCTGGATATTTCTTCTTCCTCAGCTGCTCTCCTTTATCGGGGTAAAAACACACATATCTAACCTGCCTCCGGCTATCGCCTCCAGCTTCTAACTCGCAATAGATCTCATGCCTGATGCATTTAATAGAAGAAAAAAAAAAGAAAGTGTGGGATTTGAACCTTGAACCTTCTTCTTGCCAAGCCCGGCTGGTTGCCTCTAAGCCATCGCACCGCAGACGAAATGTGAGTAAAGCAAGAATAAATTCACTACATGTCAAATGTCAAATATTCGGACCGTGCAGCAGTCACTTCCTTGATAATTTGTTTATGGCGAGAAGTAAACAAATAGTATGACGACACGCGGGTCGTCGGAGGTACTCGACAGTTGGTCGGAAACCTTCAAATAATTTGAATTTTATTTATTAATTATTAATTGTTGTGTGTCTAAATAATTTAAACTATGGTGAAGTTGGTCTTTTTCAAACATAAAGCTTCCGATAAAAACAAATTTGGGTGTAAAACTGACACGTGCATGTACCGTATTGTGATGAAATTTCTATAACTCAAATATTGGGAAACCATTTTTAATCACGGTTAATATCATAGGGGGGATTGTCGAGTATCGTGGTTCAACGGGCTAAAATGCTTATTTTGTCAAGACATGTTTTTAAATTCATTTTATATTCGCGTCTGTAAAACATTGTTTTCATTCCCATCCCATTGTTTTCAAAATAACATTCTCTTACTCCGACCAACTGGTACACGAGATAATTAGTAGTTTATCTAGTACTGAAAACAATATATTGAAATTAATTTATCTAGTTTTTATCTAATACGTAGTTGAGAATTAGTGTTAAACGTCTTTTTCAGTTTGACGTATTCTGCGCATAGAGAAATTTATTGCCTCAGCTGATATTGTTTTAGAGACTGGAAATCGGTTGAAGACGTGGAATATGAATAGAACGACCCTTTTACTCTTTTACCCTTCAGGAAAGGAGAGATTTACTGAAATCCTATAATGTCACCATAATTTCATTAGGCGTGTTGATTTAGGTAGAAGAATTTAAGTGCGTAAATGAGAGCTGAACAGTTTTGTTCTGTAACCTTCTTACTAAATTATTTACAAGTGAGTTAGTGGGATCATTTTAGCTGGTACATTACATTTAATACATATATTATAACTTTAAGCGTGGGTATGATGAAGTGGAAATTGTTCGGGAGCTCACAGTTATTTTACATTTTACAACTTAACTTTCTCACATTAATAAAATTATATCATAAAAAAATGTATTCTGGTTTATTTAATTTAGCAATATACGTCAATAAATATACTGGTAGGCAATGATCTCCTCTTAAAGTATCAGTTACGTGCACTGATTTGGTCTCGTTGATTTTTATTTTCCATAAGCTAACATTGCAGCTCATTTAGATGATTTTGTAATTTGTTGGTGGCTGGTGGTATTTAGCTAGAATCACTGTGTTGTCTGCGAACGTTCCTGTGGTTGCATTATCTGTAGTTGGATGATAGGATGTATAAAGCACGTATAACAGTGGAGCCAACAGCTACCTTGGGGGACTCGCCAAATTTCTTAATATGGTCAATGGCAGGTAATGTTTTATTTTGAACAGTGGGCCATCATGCTAAACCCTATCAAACGCTTGGTTGACGTCTAGGAAGGTTGAAGTGCAATATCCTTAGTTTCAAGCGCCTCATTAATGCAATGAGTGATTTGATGGGTTTGCTGTACAGTTGAATGGCCACTTTTGGATTGGAACCGATGAAGAGGTATCCAGTTTTTCAGGTACTATATGTAACAGTGTTTAGTCTTATAAGTAAAAGTCGTTCAAGAACTTTCGAGATTATCGACAGAAGACTTATTAGGCGATATGACGATGCTATTCGTGGATCCTTTCCAGGTTTCGAGATTTCTATGATTTCAGCATTTTTAGCTGCTTAATTCAGTCTTATGATTGCATTACATTAGTAACACTCCTTTTTTTATCAGCTTCTTTATCATTTTCGGTATTAAGTTTATCTATTCCTGGCGTTTTAAAAAAGTAAGTTCTTCTCTAACTCCCTTTGGACTAAGAAATCTAATTCGTTCAAAGTTTTCCGGTATTGATGTGTTATCGTGTGGTGTGAATACAATTTTGAAAACAGTTCTGCTTTTTCTCCATCACTACGTGCCCATTGTCCTGTGATAAGATCAACATAATTGCGTCTAATTTTGGGTTTTTTAACTGATATTGTTAATTTCCAGACACTATATTATCAAATCGCTAATGATTAATAAGGTATTATTGGAACGACTGATCTCCTGATTCTTTAATTTTTGTTTTTAGTTTGTTACTGATTCGATTATTGTTTTGTCTGCTGGTGCAGACTTCGTTGTCTTAATTCTTGTCCCGAATTTTCTTCTTTCAGCTATGAGTTGCTTCAATTCCGTGTGTACGTTTCTAGGTTTCTTTTGTATATTACTAAGTGGTGTAGCTTGTTTGATGGGTTGCTTAACGGTATCAGCTAGATTTGAAAGGGCTTCCTCGATTTCTTCTGGTATCTTGAGGCTTATGTACTCGTCAAAATTTGCTTCGGGACACCTTAAAATTTACCAAGATTTATAACGCTGTAAAACTGTCAAAAATGTATGGATTTGTGCCGGGTTTTTAGCGTTTCAAGGAAAATTTAATTGGCTTTCATCTTACCTATTTAACTCTAAGATAAAGTTACAAAAACATGTTTATACAGGGTGTCAAACGAATGCTTGTTTTTTCAGTCAATTTTTATCTTGAGCACAGCGTTAACCAAACACCCTGTGTATTAGAATTTTATTAAATTTGTTTGTCTTATGTGTCTACTTTAAAACATTTTTTTGAATTTGGCTCCTATCTTTTTTGTAAAAGAAGATACAGAGGTTTTAGTAAAACGTTACATTTTCACAATAAAGTAACGGATGGATTTGATTACTACAATTTGAATATATCGTGATTGACCACAAAGAGCACGTATTGTAAACGAGTTTTTTTACCAAGAGGGTATAAACCACATGTGGTAGTCTGCATTATCATCAGATTTAAACCCTACAGAGCAAATTTGGGATGTTCTACAGAGACGAATATCTAGTCGAAACCATCAACCTGATACATTGCGAGAACTTAGAGAAGCCCTTGTAGAAGAGTGGAACCAAATTCCAAACGAGATAATAAATAATTTGGTTCAGAACATGCCACAACACAACGTTGCAGAGAATTATAACATCCAGAGGTGGCCCAACTCATTGCTATAATTACATTACGGTTAATTTTTATTGTTTACTATTGTAAAATAAAAGATATTAATGTGAATGTGAGTCTTATGATTATAAAAGTATAAAAGATTGAAATTTTTTATTTTATTGTGAAAATGTATCATTTTATTAAAACCTCTGTATCTTTTTCTACAAAAAAGATAGGAGCAAAATTCAAAAGATTTTTTAAAGTAGACACATAAGACAAACAAATTTTAGAAAATTCTAATATACCGGGTGTTTGGTTAACGCTGTGCTCAAGATAAAAGTTTACTGAAAAAACAGGCATTCGTTTGACACCCTGTATAAACATGTTTTTGTAACTTTATCTTAGAGTTAAATACGTAAGATGAAAGCCAATTAAATTTCCCTTGAAACGCTAAAAACCCGGCACAAATCCATACATTTTTAACAGTTTTACAGCGTTATAAATCTTGGCCAATTTTAAGGTGTCTCGAAGCAAATTTTGACGAGTATATTTAGGTTTATTAATTGTTCTGCATTATGTCTACATTACTCCCAGTTTGTTATTCCGTTGTGCAATTTAGGTGTTTCATTTTTGTTTTTGTTTATTGTAGACCTACAACTAGAACACTACACTATTATTGGGAGTTTTTTCATTTAATATATAATTTGAGTAGAAACATAAATTGTGAGATAATAATCATTATTAAATAATTTCTATTCTAAGATTTAAAATCAAACATACACGTATTGGCTTGTTGGAGTATACTGTTAGAAATTGGCACTAAAATAACTTTTAGAAGATGCCATTTCAATTAAATACTAGATATATACTGAACATTAAGAGTTGTTTTATTTTATTCTGTATATATTTTAGATAAATTTATTGTTGGTCTTGAATGAAATAGGAAAATTTATGGTGACAGTAATAAAAACACATTATTCCGTAGGTGGTAGTTTACTGGTATAAAATAAGTCCTTTATTCTCGTCGCGAAAGAGGAAAGAAAATACCAGTACATTATTAAATAGCACAAGAACTGAAAGTTTACACTGGTAGTTGTAAGAAATAAAATATTCAGCTGAAGTAAAAAGATCATTTATATTTAAATACCAGGTGACTGTGGTGACACAATATAGTGGCATATTTATATAAGTTGTCAATAATAAATAGAACAACTACCACTAAAAACAGCAATTTTTAATTTCCGAATGGAGTAACCTGTATATTATGATTCAGGTCAAAAACCTGATATTTCCTGAGAGCCTTAGTGCTTCTTGGAGCCAATTTATAATTTGTATCAAGATTGATTTAGAATCCACGGTTAGTTCTATAGGATACTGAAAAGAAAATATTTTTTTTATTCGCTAAAATCTATATCACATATTTAGGGACAAGTTTTACAGGTAAAGATAAAATTAATTATTTTGATACCAACAACTGGCTTTATTTATACGCAATATTAAGACACCCAGTCCAGTATATTTTATTAATGGAAATAAAACACCAGTATATTTACGTGTGTTTTTATTTTATTTAATTCACATTTTCATCCACTGTTCCAAAACTTCACTGTCAAAATAAATTTAATGAAAATACATCGAATAAATTAAAATAAATAGCTATTTTGATTGGGCTCCTCAGATCTTCCTATTAATTTCTGCGCAAATTAAATTCCGGTATGTTTTACTTTCCATGGCCAACCCAAATCCTTACCTTTATTGAATGAGTTTTAATTAAATAAATATAAATTAGATTTGTAACTTTTGTTCACTTCCAACTTCCTTGAAATTGTAGTAGAATCTAAAGCGCATTTATCTTGCCTAATCTAAATATACAATTAAAATACTGAAATTGAATTTAAGCAGGTTATAATTGGAGCTCGGATCTGAGGTCGTCATGACGTCAAAGATCGGATCATTTTCATGCATAATATAATAACCGTGTCTTTGAATTTGGCGAATTCAACAACTGTGATCGTTATATAGCCACCAAGCGATTTTAAATAAGTCATGTGTGGAGTGTGGACGGATTAGACAGATTGGGCAGTTATGGTATCTTATGAATATATTTTTGTATCTTGTTAAAACTTAAATGACATTTTTATTATCTAGAGCAAAAGATAGTTCGATATAAACTTTTCGTTTCTTTTCCAGATCAAGAAAGTGGTGGTTGGGGACCGTGGAGTAACTGGACGTCATGTTCAAGCACTTGTATTGGGGGAATTAGAAGCCGTTATCGGTTTTGTGACTCTCCGCCGCCAAGATACGGTGCAAAGTTTTGTGAGGTAAGACATTTCATTTGATAGTTGCTTGGAAAACAATACTTCAAACTGTGATATATATCAAGTTTTGAGGTTTGGGACTTTGACGAAGTTTTTAGATACATACAATGTGAACATAGCAGATTGCGTTTTATTTTTTTAAGGTACTCTTAAACGGTGAAATAATGAATGTTCTATAGAGATTATGATTTAAATTTTGTGCCTAGTTATGGCTGCTGTATTGTTTATATTTTATTTTTACTATTTTTAAATATACCTATATATGTCTTATTGTAATGTGCGGGATGTTTATAATTTAGACGCATTTTCTCACTTAAAAATAAAAGTAGAGGTTTTAACTAGCTTCGTATGAGGTTGCGTACAAATATCTGTATTATTGACTTTTTGAAAAATTGTTTGCTTATCCTGAAATATTATTATCTATAGTCAAATTTAGATCAAAATCTTACTCAGATTACAAAATGGAATGTCCTCGTATAATTAATTGGTAAATTCATTAAGATGAAAAATGCATAAATCATCCATATAGGTTTTATAAAATAAGCTGTGAAAATAAATCTTCAAGTCGTTATCGCAAACGAATTTAATTTTCAGTTTCCCCAACTTTTCTAGTTATTTCGAACTTTAGCATTTCTTGGTGATATTTAAACATGATAGCATGCACGGAACTAAAAGGTGCGCTTACGGCGAATTACAAATCAATAATTTGTTTCCATGCCAACCTAACAAATTCAAAGTTTGAAGTATTTGAGTTATATTTTTGTATACTGCCAAAGACTAGTATAAGTTGAGATGGCTAAGGGAAAGGGAAAAGGGAAAGGGAAGGACAAAAAGGGCAAAAAAGAGAAAGTGGTAGATCCGAATCTTTTAACAGAAGTAGATAAAACTTTTTACGAGTTGCAAATTGCTGATTTAAACCGGAAACTAGCAAGATTAAGGACTTTGACACAAGAACTCGAGGAGAAAAATGAAGAGCTTAAACACCAGAATGAAACCTTGGATGAGGACCGTTCGGATATTATTATTTATCTCAAAAGAATGCTGCAGGAAAAAATGGATGAAATTAAGGAGTTGGAAGAAAGAGTAACTGCACTTCAGGAATCTATGCAGAACACAACGGAAGAGTTTGAGGAAAAAATTCTTGAAATGGAACTTGAATATAAAGAAATGCACGAGCAGCTCACATCTGAAATTAAACTTCTTGAAGGTACAGTTTATGTTTTGCAGTATATAGGTATATAAATAGTTATAAATAGCCCAATCAAGAATTTATCTGAAATTTGCTGTAGCTTCTTCGTATCGAGCACTCTAATAATAATAATAATTTTGCTTAAATTCCACTTTTTAAGACATTTCTGATACTTTTTCATTTTATAATTTTTATTTTACCTAAGCATTTTTAGGAAATGTTTATTATATAAATAATACTAGCACAACAAACTGAGGCAAACAGGTACATTTTACGTTCCGAAATTTACGTTAATGAGGATTTTGATTATTGAATGATTTCCATTGAATTTGAATTCAGAAAATTTACTTCCCATGGTGGTTGTAGAAAAAACATCGCAATATTATTTTAAACACTTTATTCAACCAAACTCGATATATTCCTCCTTTTGGGATTTATTACTTTATTATTGAATAGTCCCAGATAATCTAAAAAATATCTGGATTAAAAAAAAATAACAATTACGCCTGTGGCTTTACCTCAAAGGACCAGTTAATGGTTAAGTTTTTGACATACAATATAAATAAAATAAAAACAATAATAATGATATTTCGAAGACGTTTCGGAAACTCAATCTGTTTCCTTTTTCAATGCTAAGGCTTTTTATTTCTGTAATTCGTATATTTTAACTAACATATTTCTTATATTTAAAGGCAAACTCAACTCCCTTGAGGAATTTCGGACTCAAAGAGATGACTTAATGAAAAAATTCGAAAATCAGGAGAACGAAATGGAAGCTCAAGAAAAAAGACATAAACGAGAACTATATGAAATAGAACGAAAGTTCATTATTAGTAAAGATCAGTTAAAGAAAGACATGGAAGCCAAACTACAACAACTTTCCACAGAGTTTCACGACGCTACGGAATTGAGAATTGCAGCTACGACCCACAGAGTAATTAGGGAAAATATCGCTGTTAACAATGAATTAGATGTTTTGCTGTCTACACAACAACGTCTCTATAACGAAAATGCTGGTATTAGGAAGAGAGACATTAATTTAAAACAGCAAAGTGAGTTACATGAAGCTGAGAAGAAGAAAGCGCTTGCTAAAGTTAGGGTTCAATTAAAAATTATTGAACGACTTACTGATGATCATAAATTCATGTCTGATCTATTAGACAAATATAAACAGTATCAACAGGAAGTTTTTAAAAGTAGGAATGAAGTGAAAGCAGTAACCGATAAAAGTAAAGAGTTGGAACATAAAATTAAAATTTTAGAACAGAATCTACATCATGTACGATGTGATAGAACGTCTGCGCAATCAGACTTGATTTACACAAAAGAGGAAAATGGTCGTCTAAACGCAATTCTGATAGAGGCAGTTACTTGCATTAAAGAGGCTTTGACTGTGAGAACGGAAAGTGATGAATCACTCAGATCTTCTAAACGAGAAAACCTCTTAAATATATTATTTAAGTTGTTGAGTAAGGGGAAAGATGAAAAGATAAGACGAGCATCTTTAGATACAATCGATTCCATGGATGCTACTTATGCTCGAGGAGATCTCGGATTTGTCCCTAAACCAGTTGAGATAAGGTCAAGAGTGCCAATTAAGAGAAATATGGAATCACAAACTGGAGTAAGTTTCGAAGACTATCTTTTATGTGTCGATACAACACAGAGTAAGAAATCTTTCTCAATTGAAGGAGAAGAACCATCGATAACTGATTCTCAGGTAATTGTACTAGAAGATCGCCCAAGTGTATTATTCTTCGATGAATCCGAAATAGTTGAAGAACAGTCTGAAGCTAGCAAAGAAATTGATATATTCGCCTTAGAAGATGATGAAGACGAAATTCAGCCAGTTACAGTTGCTCCAGTGGAGGCAGCTAAGGAAACAACTGAAGGTGAATCTCCTGAAGCACCAACACAAGAAGAGTCAGAGGTTACCAGTCCTGAATCTCCTGAAGTAGGAACACAGGAACCGGAACCGGATTCTCAGGAGGAAAAAACTGAGGATACTGCAGAAGCCCCAGCAGAAGCCCCAGCAGAAGCCCCAGAAGAAGCCCCAGCAGAAGAAGTGCCTGAATAACTATGTATAAAATTACCTCATTTGATAAATTATGTAGAATGATTTTAATAAATTCTGAGGCTACTTTGAAAAATTATTATTTTTAGAATTTCATTAGGGACTCGGTAGTGCAGCGGACTAGAGCATGAGTGACAGTCATGGCTCTGGTCACACTTCACACTGCCTATCGTGACTGGATTCGAAACCCGGCACCGGCACTGGCAATATCGGTGGGTATGGATGTTTGCATTTTTCAAATGTGTAACCCCTTTCCGGACAATCTTGGGTTTGGATTTGGAGATTGTTTAATTTCTGTGGTGTGTTTACTATATATTTTTTCCTCCTCGGATTATTACTCATTAAATTGCATTCCCAGGGAGTAAAGTGCCAGGTTTATTTAAAAGAGAATTAAATGAAAAATAAATTACTGTTACAATAATAACCAATGTTTTATAATAACTAATTTTTTATTTCTTAATTTTGACGTTTTAAAAAACTATACTATTGCGTTGTCAAAGTATTACATAAGTATTTTTAAATTTTGGCTGTTAGGATATTATTCAATCAATCAAAAGTGCAAAAAATATCGTATATACCACAAGACTAAAGTATATCATTCAATCCTTCATGTGATTATTATCAGCTATAATATCCCTAATATCAAAGTGGTTCAGCGAAAGTTCAGCTGAACTTGGTTCAATATCCAAGGAAACCATTGTTGCAAGAATGGTATCCTTGGATTTTGAACCAAGTTCAACTGAACTTTCGCTGAACCACTTTGATACAACTGGCCCTTAGACATTGATAATGTACGAGATAATTTTATGACAATCGAAAGCTATTACCAAGCTATTACCAAGCAACTTGCTTGAGGTTGTCATAAAATTATGAGGCATTTGTCAATGTCTGAGGGATATTCGGTCAGAAAATTTTTTGAAAAAATAAAATCGAAATGTCGCAACACAACAAAACAATTGTTTATTTATTAAAAGTTTATAGATTGAGAATTGGCATTGCCAAAACGTGATATTTTGATAATAATTTGGCAGTTATTATGAAGTTGTCAAAGTCAAGCAAATTTGTTGTCATAGTGATTGAAAATTTCCTTGGATGGTATTATCAGTAGTAATACCACAAGAGATTGAATTTTCGCATTGAGTAAAAAATAATATTTTACTCAATGATTTTCGCGATAAGTCTGTCGATTTATTTCTAACGAAACTGAGTTGCTTGGAAACACCGTAGGACGAGTGGTGTTTTCAAGCAACTCAGTTGAATTTAGAAATAAAAGACAGACTTATAAGATAAATTCAATCACGAGTGGTATTTTATTAGACAATTTCACGAACATATATTTTGGTTGATAACTTCACTTCAAGTAGCACCGAAGCGACTCATTTTGACGTCTGTCTCTATAATTAATTTTTATTAAACTGTCAAACTTTGCTTTACCATCCGTATCCATGGTTACGGCCATCCGTATCCATGGTTACGTCGTTGAAAACACCACGCTGATAGACCAATTAGAATTGAAAGACAGTCGGTGTTTTCGCTGTAATACGCTGTCTTTGGTTTGTGATTGGTCAGATTATGTGATAATTTTAAGATGAGTGAAATAGTCAGTGTAATCTTAACATGATAGGGTGATTTGTGTCACATGACAAGAAATAACGAAATTTAATTGGTTGTTAGAACTGTCAAAAAATTTTCTAATAAACTTTCAGACTTAGGATTAAATGATATACTTTATTTCCTTGATATATATATATATATTCAACATCATTTAAATAATAAATACAACACCACAGTAAGTTTTCAAGATTTAAATTTTCAGGTAAACAAAAGAATCTAATGGCAAGCCGCAGGACCTTATTATTGGTCACAATATTGGGGACATTTTTATCAATAGTTCTTTTACGAAAAAAAATCAGCACAGATTCAGTAAAGCATGTGCAATTGTGCAGTATGAGCTATTGCATTCTTCTTTTTAAAGAGCTTTGTTGGAGAGCGACTCTCAAGCAACTGATTGATAAAAGTAGTTTCTTCCGGACATTTGACCTCCATAACTTTTCCCTAAAAGAAAGTTTGGTCCAATAAGCACAGTACTGAAGTGAATAATACAATTATTTCTTTTATGGAGACATAAATAATATCCATAGACCATTGCGGTGTATGTACTTGTTTTTAACACGCGAACATATCACAAAATAAACAGATATATCCCCTTATATTTTCAAGGAATATCCATCTAAAGCCGAAATATTTTATCCAGACCAAATAAATTATAAGATATACCCTTCGTATAGCTTTTATTTCAATAGCAAATGAAAGTGATTTGTAACCATATCATCACCCTTCTCTATTTATTCATAGGGGAAGGCTGTTGAGACTGAACGATGTGAAAAAAAATTAGGCAGCAATTGGGATTGTTTTTATGGAAGTGCAATTTCCACTGATATTACTGCAGAAATTCCAGAAATACAGGCGGAAGTGGGACCCTATTGTCGATGTGGTTGCGTCGTTCATCTGGGCCAAGCGAAACCAAGAAGGCTTCTTGCTACATCGTCACAGAGTTGCCCTGGAAGAAACTTCTGGTTGATACAGGTAGGTCCTTATTTAAATTTATTAATATTTCAATGGTGTTGTTGTGTGAGCACCTTCATCCATAATTAAAAAAAAAAATAAGAAAAATTTTTAGAATTATATTTTTATATCTTAAGGCGAATTTAAACCTGCCTCTTAAAATTTCACAAATTGAGATTTTTATATATATAATTTTTTAAATTTACTTCAGACATTATCATCTAAATCTCAAGCAGACCAAGTCGTACATATTTATGTACTACTATTCTGTTAATTTTTTGTTTAGGCGCCGTGGTTGAAAACGTTCATTTAATACTAAAATAATTTTCGCCGTTATCATCAGTAGAAGACAGTTAAAACTATTTTAAACTTTAAACATCGTCTGATAGTGTCAATTTAGTTGCAAGAAAATAATTTAAAATATTTTTCTGCGGTTAACAAGGTCGACCTCATTCAGAATTAAATTACGGTGCATGAGAGTCATACTGATGAATGATTAAAAGTGCGGATTGCAGATTTTGCTTTGGTTTCAATTCCTCTCAGGTTTCTCCGATAATGAATTGCTTTTACGTGACGATGCAAATTCCAGGAAACTACAACTCAGGAGATTATTGCTCTATCTTTAGATTAAATATTTGGCTGTGGTTTATTTTCAAAACTATTTTTTCGAGGTGCTGGCGTGTATTGAGAACATTTTTGCGTTTAATTTAAAGTCATTTACTAGTTCATAATTTCATGTTATAAGTATAGTAGTTTAATTACTTAGTGTAAAAATATCTCTATTTATTATCCTAATATCGACAAAAATCACCTACCATTATTAATAATTGATAAGAATATGAATTACTTACTAAAGTAAAAACAAAATAACATTATGAAAAAAGAGAAAAAAAAACTCTACCTATTTCTTCATACAGAGTGTTACTATACAAAAAACACAAATTTGTATTATAAATGTTTTCAGCGTTACTCAATTTTTTTTTCTAATGTATTTAAAATCTACGCAAAAATAACTAAAATTTCTGTTTTTACAATTTTTTCTTTTTCCAAAAATAACAAAGTTAAGTGGGGTGTAAAAATTTAAATGATCACCCTATACTTACATGTTCCTGATAATTCTTAAATCGTTATAAAAATCGTTTTATTCCTTAGTTCCTTACTCCAGAAAATTTTCGCTAATACGACTCCAATTTTTTGACAATATTCCACTTCCAAGTGTTTTTAGAAATTTGTGTCATTAATCTCGAACAGCTATTAGTTTAAATATATTCTGGTTATTATAGTTATTGAAAATAATGACGATAGGCCTTTTTAAAAACTGGTATTTAAACGTTTTATAATAACAAAACCGCTTCCATGTTCATAGATCATTGTACTGCTACAAAATAAGGTCGTAAAAGGCAAATAATAATTTGCTTTGCATGCCGTCTAAACCGATCTAAAATTGAATTCGAAATTAAATTACTCTGTAGCAAACTTTTCTGCACAATCTCTAATTTGTATGTTGCAGGCGGATGAAGATTTTATAATCCAATTCAGAGTAGAGCAGTTCCATTTGCCGTGCGGAACTCAGTGGTTGAAGGTTAGGGATGGAAATGCTCTGTCCTCCAACTTGTTGGTAGATTTATCGGGGGCCCCTGACACGACGCCTTCTATTGTAAATTCGACAGGACCAAATTTACTGCTAGATTTCTTTTCTGATGAAAATTCTTCTGTCCGACAAATTTGTGGCGGAGGATTCTTGGCACACGCCAGCCAAATAAGTAAGTTGCAAATTTAAAAGATTTAAATACCAGGCTACAATGACTTTCATTATATGCTTTTTCTATTTTGTTCAGATATTTTCTCTTAAGATATTTTTGTAATCTTAAATACTTATTTTAACAGCTAAGTCATATATAAAAGTATTATTTTACTTAGTCACGAAACATATTTTCAAAGTCAATAACAAAATAGCAGTATCTCGTACTCGTTCCAATATGTCAAAGCGGTTGTGGCTTATATTTGCCCCGTATTTACAAAACTTCATTACTTATAGACGGCTAGGCAAATTGTCCAAAGTTACCGAGCAATGCAATTTTAGAAAGTAATATCATCACTGTAAAAGCGCTTGAGTAAACTTCCCCAACGTTTTCACAGAGATATTTTTAATTTCAGGAAGCGGCAAAACAAACATAAGTGGCATTCCGGTGGCGCAAAGTGTGGGGGTTGTACCAGCCGTTGTTTTAAAGTTGACGGCTGTCCACATCGCTGCCATATTTTTTCTTAGCGGCTTATTAATTGCTACGGCATTACTGGGGGCGCAGTATTTATTTCGATACCGAAAATACCACGTCGCCAGGGCTGAAGACCAGGATTCCTTAGCAGATCCGGCAGGTAAGTTTCATTACAAGAAATTATTTTATACTAGTTTTAATAATTGATATAAAATTATTCAAATTTTGGAAAAATTTAACTACGAAGAAACATTGTCTAAAAGTTATTTGTGGCACACTTCATCAACATTGATTTAAATGTAGCGCATTAAAAGATTTCTGATCACTATGGTTTGTCGTCTTCACCGCTTTCAATACTCGCATGTTTATTGTTTACCGACCATTTTTGCAATACTGTAATATAATTAAGGCTTTTGTACTTATCAATATATGGACATACGGTATAATAGACGTAAATATTTTTAAGATATTTTTTTTTTTAATTCAGCAAAGTATAAATTGCACTAATTTATTTTCGACGTTTATTTCGCATTTTTTGAGAAATGTTTTTAGGGCAACTCAAATTCTTATTTATTAAAATTTATTAAATGTGTCAATACTTACTTTTTCAAATTGTATACAGAAAGACGGATAGGCTAGGATAGGATAGGCTTTTTTTAAATCTTTCTTTTAATAGAGATAGTAATATTTTTTTTATTGGTAACCATAATGAATGAATTTGTGGGGAGTAATATATATACAGTGTGTCGCACTTAAGAGTGAAACACCCCTATAACTTTTTTCATTTTAGTTCGATTTGAACCAAATTTTACTCAATGATAGATCCCATTAGGATTAACTCATGGCCAAAAAACCATTCGCCCTCTACTAAAGCAAAGCAAAAAATCAAAAAAACATGTTAGGCATTTTTTTTCCGGGAATTTTAATTATAAAAGTTGTCTAAAAACCTTAAATCCAAAATCTTATCAAAATAAAAAAATATTGATATTTTGATTTAAAAAATTTTAAGTCCGAAAATGTAATTTTACAATATCAATTATCATTCGTATTTAGTTGCAGAGTATTTCTTTAGTTTTTATAAAAAATAAAATATTACAATACAATAACCGAGACAATAACCCATTAAAATTATATTTTCAGACTTCAAAATTTTTTCAAACAAAATATTAATATTTTTTGATTTTGATTAAATTTTGGACTTTCTGAACAATTCTGAACAAATTTCATCAATAAAATTTTTGATAAAAAAATGCCTGTTTTTTTGATTTTCCACGGTTATTTTGATATCGTAGGTTGGGCCATAAGTTAGGATTAACTTGTATGTACTCTATCTTTGAGTGAAATTTGGTTTAAATCAGATAAAAATGAAAAAAGTTATAAGGGTGTTACACTCTTAAGTGCGACACACTGTATATTATTTAATTTCAATAATTGGTCTTTAGACGTATTGAATTTTGTAATTTTAATTCAATTTTTATCATGTAGTTAAAAAAGTCCAATAGATTTTATAATTGTATGGTTACAAGTGAAACATTAATATAGATATATTAAATTCGATGTGTTTGTTATTATTATGCTTGTAAAAATGCAATAATAAAGTCATTTATAAAAAATAATGTTACATTTGAGAGAAAAAATGTGTTATTTATTTCATTTTCCATTATTCTGTGCTATAATAATTAAAATATTTACTACATAGATTGTTAACAAATTGACACACATAAAGAACTAATTTACGGCTTAAATATTTTTTTGTAAAACTGTCATTAAAAATGACATTTTTAATGTATTGACAAGTGAAGTAAAAATTGACATTTATAATGTTACGTGTTAAAAACAGTTTTAACACTAGTGTTAAAAATATTTTTAACACTAGTGTTAAAACAGTCTTTGACACGTTCAAAACAGTCTTTCACACGTTTAAAACTCATTTTTGCGCAAAAAATTTATGATACAGAATCAATAATTGTAGTTACTAATAAACACTAAACAATTTCCTTTTGTTTTACTTAGTTACCCTTTATTTAGTACATGACTCGATATAATATTTTATTGTCACATGTACAGTCGGCGCCACCCAAATGTGAACGCATTTTGGTTGTCATGGAATTTTCTTCTGAATTTCATTGTAGTAAATCAGACTATGTTTAGTGGCGTAACACAGAGAGGAAATATTGACAGAAAATAATATTACTTTATTTTCTGTTACCATAATAATAATTGGAAGGACGAAGGCCGACACGAATAATATAAAAGAAGTTAGCAAAACATTTAACTAATTTTAGGTACCTACCTACATGTTAGTGGAAGAAGGTTAATATTAATTATTCCTTTAATTCATTCATGTTTAACGATTATGAGAAATAAAATGACACAAACTAAGCGTATTAACAATAATTAATATATTTCAACACATAATAATTTATAATTCAGAAAAACTTTAATAAAATAAAAATGGTAAAAACTAATCTCTATAGGTATTAAAAAATCAGCAATTCGTCAGGCCAGATAGCTTAACACGTCTTTGTGTTAATCTGAAAGACCCTGGAAATAATGTTTCTTCTTGAGTTTTGACAGCGGTTTCGAAAGCATTCTGATGAGTAAATTCGACCAGAGCATTATCTTTATTCTCATTGGAGACCTTCCCTATACCTTGCCTTATAGGTCTTTGCAGTTTTTGTTCTTCTTGCCAGCGCTTTCTTTTATATAAAGTATTATACAACTTTTACCAACATTTAAATCAGTAGCCACTTCACTCAAAGACTTATTTTCTTCCAATTTAGCTATAGCCCTCGCTTTTTGCGCTTCAGTTAAATGTCTTGGTATAGTTATCTTTACTTTTACTTTTGACAAATTATGACAAATATATTTGACAACTATTTTCAAATTTTACGGCGACTATGATTTAAAGTGTAAATTACATTATACAATTTTGCCGTTCACATTTGGGTGGCGCCGACTGTACTATCGCGGCCGAAAAAAAGTAATCGACTGATTTTCCCGTTGTAACTATGGTTCTATTCAGTGTCGCATCAATCCCAATATTTTTTTTATTAGTGTCAATGTCATTGTTATATTAAGCAAAAATAATTTTTTTATTACTTAATCATGCCTTATCATGTTTTGAGTGAAGATGAAAAAGGCCAAACTTGGAGAAGGGTGGTCTCAAGTGAAATTAATTGCAGCAAAAGCACGATTCAAAAACCAAACAAAAAGTGGATAAAAACTCATGATCTGAGCAGGGCAGTGGGTTCTGGAAAGAGTTCTCTAGAAAACGACAATACCCTGGTTAACTATGTGAATTTAAACCCATTTTCTAAGTCTATTGAAGCTAAATAGCAAACCAACTTCCCAGCGTCTGTTAGGACAGCAACAAAACTGTTGCGAGAACAAGGTCTATTTAACTGTGCCAGTGCTAAAAAGCCCCGACTGACAGATGTTAAGAAAGAGGCAAGAATGCAGTTTGCAAATACTTTTATTAATGAAAACGATCGTTACTGGGAGCGACTGGAGTGAGTGGTCTTTTCCGGTGAAAAGATATCTCAGTCCTGCTACAATGGTCAACTGCGAGTTGTCCCAGGGGTCATAAGTTTGATGAAGAATATTTGCACAAAACAGATAATAGCGGAAGGTATTCTGTCTTTTAGTTTAGTTTTTGAATCGTGCTTTTGCTGCAATTAATTTCACTTGTTATGCGTTGTTAAGACCACCCTTGTCCAAGTTTGGCGATGATGTAGCCTTTTTCTGCTTCTCTCAAAACCATATTAATTAATTGTCTTCTTATAATTAAAAATGTTAACAACATTTCTTATTAGTTTTTTTTTAATAAATACGACGCCACCAATGATTTCTTGTCAAAATAATTTAATTGACATAACTGATGTAAAAACTCCCATTTACAAAGGAAAATTTTATGAAAAAACATACTACTTGACATGGTATAAGGAGAATGGTATGCCCGCGCGCAGGTACGGTGACGTCACTCAGTTTAAAAAGCGGCAGGGGTGACGTCACAATTAACCTCAAAAATATGTATTTTCTAGAATTTTCGAATATAATGTCAATTTTATCAAAATTTCTGCTTAGTTCCTGTACTATTAACTAAAATCTTGTTCAGTGCATTATTAATAAAGTTTTATTTGGCCTAATCTAATAAAATAAGATGATTTTTGTTAGTTGGAATTCTAACCTAAAATTGGTAGTCTATTTTTTAAATTTTTTCCAACCTAAGCGATCTATCACAATTTATTTTCCTTTTACGACAGTCAAGAAACAGCCCCAGACATACTAACAGTTGGAACTGAATCAGATCTTAAGTTTCTACTGTTTCTGGGGGGAATATAACAACATCTGGCTGTATTAAAGGAATATCAAAATCTGTTGATTCTGTTGGGTTGAAATCAATAGAAGAAATACGTGCTATACACAGACAATAGGCAATGAAAAGGATGCACCGGCGAAATAAAAAATTAACCTGCTATTTTTCAAATTAATTTAATCGTTCATCCATATACTTTCACGAGCTTTTCAACGCGGAGAAATGTAAAATACTTGATGTCCGTACCTTTAATCGTCGTGTAATAATTGTTACACCCAGTCACAGCAGAAGCAGACATGTTGCTATTCGTTAACACTATAAAAATATTAAAATAAAAATTAAACGTGCGAAATTACAACTGACTTTCGACGTTTTTTAAGCTGAGTGACGTAATGCGCAGTAGATACACAAATTGGACGGCAACCTGACATACCATTCTCCTTATACTATGCTACTTGATAAAAAATCGATTACTTTTTTTCGGCCGCGATAGTACATGAAACGAGAAGGTGGTTCAGGTGGAACCGCGTTCGACACGTAAGCAATAGATCGGGAGTTCGAGCAACACCCACTGAACTACAAGAGGTGTTTTTGGTTCGAGCCCCGCATCCAGCAAGTTTTTTTTTTTTTTAATGACAGTTTACAAAAAATATTGTATGATGCATTTGTTAAAAGTGATTTTATTTTGCTCGTGGGGTTGCTCCACTCGCTACGCTCGTTCCGCAATATTCCCCACTCACAAAATAAAATCTTCCTTTTAACACTTGTATCATAAATAACTATTTAAAAAAAATTTGTACTGTCAAAATTATTTTTAGTTTGATGATTGATTATTTTGTCCTTCAGCATTTTTAAGAATATCCATGGGCGCGGTAGCCGATTGAGTTAATGCGTTAATCGATAGTTCAAATCCATCCTGAGGCAAATTAAAAAATCATTTGCAACTTGCTTTGGATTTAAATGGGAAAGAGAACTGTCGATGCCCTATTTGTGGTTCGGACTCCACTTTAATTCATAGGGTCTTGCCTCTATTTACCTAACATAAAATACTAGAATTTCCCTAGGGAAATTTCCTGTTTTCCAGTGGCGGCATTGGCGTTTTTTATAGCTAAAGGTATAAGTAACATAAACCATACAAATTTTTCTCCTGCCCTGTTCTAAATGGTTCGTAACGCGTGTGATTTAACATTTAGTGATTTAGTGTAATGAAATTCGTCAGTGGCGTACCGTAACACCAGATTTAACAAATTAAATTTGCCTTCCATAGGCCTTTGGTTTCGAAGTTTTACTTGGCTGTCTACTGCTCAGATTTTTCCGGTGTGTCGTGAATTAGAATGTGGTGTTAAAAACAATTAACAAACTTTTTAGTGAATCTAATATAATAATCGTTATTTGTTAACTAGTCAACTTTAGGAGTTCACTGTATATCTATTTATTGAAATTTGTTATTGGAAAGCTACAACCGAGGCTACAACACTTACAACTTCTTATTTAGTGAGTTAATTTAATTCTTTCTGAAATGATATTAATTTATTTACGTTAAGGAAAGATAAAATTGAGAACCAGCTACTAATTAAATTTAGTAACAAAATTATTAGTTAATTTATCAATCAGATTTTCAGACGCGGAAAAATAAAACTAGCCGCATAAAATAAATCATATATTACAAAAATGTAAAACGTAATATAAATAAAATATATAAAGGAACAAACTAATTACCTGAAGACAAAATTATTACAAAACTTATAAATCCAGAAGAATTTTAAACTAAAAAATATGTATGTAATAAGAATATAGAATATATTTTTGTTTATTTTCCTCTGCTCGTAAGGAGCATTTACAAATAAATTTACTGGTAATTTAGTTACGACTGGAACCTAAGACCTAGCGATGGCGATGAGACGAGTTCCCACCAGACAGATTCAAAACCAAAGGATCTGTGATATATTCGGACCATGCTGGTGGGTCTGTTCTGGTGATCTAGACAACACCTGCACCCTGGAATAGATGAAAAGCAGTCCTTAAGAGATGAATAGGGATCTGCTCTCTGTCTGACGTGGATGATGTGGCCAAATCTTCGTGGTCTCGTTCTATTAACATAAATATACCAGTGTCAAGTGTATAAAATTACATAAAAAGAACATATGTAAGCTTAGCTTACTGCGGATAAAAAAATAAAGAAAAAATGTAAAAATAAAATTAATTATCTCAAAGCAAATTTAAAAAGCCAACTAATTAGCAAAAATATAGAATTAACATAAGTAATAAAAAATAATTCATTGAAGAGAGAACAAAAAAAGCAAACAAAGCTTTCCAATAATTATAATCCTTTTTTATTTCTGTACACAATATTTGTTTTATCCCAACTAGTAACAGTACCAGTAGATAGGCAAAGCCGCTCCGGGACCACTTTCGAGGTCGATGGCGTCTGTCCATCCGGAGTGACCATGGAGAGGATGAAGAAGTCTTCGGAGAGGGTCGAGGGTATGTACAAGAAGTAAATCGTCAAAGACCGGAAGGTGGAGGGCGAAGAAGTCTTCGAGGGGGTGGTCTTCGGCGAGGGGGTATACAAGAAGTAATCGTCAATGACCAGAAGGTATTGCATCATCGTTAAAGCGTATTGCGCAATATTACGTAATCTTACGCAATATTGCGCAATATCATCAAGTTCTGAGAATGCCTGCGTTCAAGGTTAGCGACTTGTCGAGACTTGTCTGTAGGCGGCTAGATCAAAGGAGTGATTAATGTAGCGTAATCGATATGCACACGTGCGCGTTCAAGGTTATTGCGCAACATCATCAAGTTCTGAGAATGCCTGCGTTCAAGGTTAGCGACTTGTCGAGACTTGTCTGTAGGCGGCTAGATCAAAGGAGTGATTAATGGCGAGTACGTGACTAAAAGAGCAACATCCAGTTCTGAGAATCGTGCGCGTTCAAGGTTATTGCGCAACATCATCCAGTTCTGAGAATGCCTGCGTTCAAGGCTAGCGACTTGTCGAGACTTGTCTGTAGGCGGCTAGATCAAAGGAGTGATGCCGGTGGTGAGTACGTGACTAAAAGAGCAACATCCAATTCTAAGAATGATGGAACACCTGCGTTCAAGGTTAAAGCGCTCTAGTTTTAGAACAAAGAAGTCTTTGATGAAGAAGAGCTGTCAGATATAAGTGATTAATGCTGGTGGTGAATCATAAGTACGTGACTAAAAGAGTAACATTCAGTTCTAAGATGGAACACTTGCGTTCAAGGTTAAAGCGTTCTCACGGTTTTTGCTGACTCGCAATGAAGTATGGAGGGGAGGGGGAAAGGATATAAAAGTCGGCGTATCGTTATTCTAGGCTTAATAGTTCAGCAGTCTCTACACTTCATAGTTCAGCAGTACAATAGTACCATTGGTGTTTAAGTGTGATTATCGCTATTATAATCTTAATAGTTCAGAAGTTAATAAGTCTGTACACTTCATAGTTCAGCAGTACAATACTTTTTGGTGTTTTAGTGTGCGCTATTAATTACAAAGTGAGTACATTTTAATCTTTTTTGTTTAAATTTCAAATCATGAATATATAATATTTTTAGATGGCCAATTTACAAGAACTGAATAAAATTGCGCTTTTAGAAACGAAACCACTCGTTAAGGTGTCCGACTTACCAATAAACAGTCCCCAGCCAATATTATCAGCTCAAGTAGTGACCACAAAATTTGGTGATAGCATATTGATTGAACTGGAGGATAATAAGGCTTTTCTGCCGAAGAGGGTGACACCTTTAATGAGAAACAATTTAGCTGATTTCACCGAAGGCAAACACAGCATTATATTTGGAGGCTTGAAGGACGTTAAGAAGCCGTCTATGGGGATAAGCTTTCAATTTGTGAAAAGTAAGGACAATTAAATTCTTTTATTTTCTTAATTTTTTTATAATTTTAATTTTTTTAATTTTTTTAATTTTTTAATTTTTTTATTATTTTTAAATTTTTTATTTTTTTTATTAATTTTAATTTTTTTATTTTTTTTATTTTTTTATAAATTTTTAATTTTTTAATTTTTTTAATTTTTTATCAATTTTAATTTTTTAACTTTTTTTATAAAATTTTGATTTTTTTTATTTTTAATTTTTTTATTTTTTTTATTTTTAAATTTTTTAATTTTTTTTATTTTTTATTTTTTTATTTTTTATTTATTTTTTTTCTAATGTTTGTATGTTTTTTTTAGCTGAATCATTGCAAGACGGCAGCACTACTAATTAAGATAAAAATACGTAGGGAACAGGATCGATATTGAAAAAAATCTGTATGTATAAATTTTTCTTAAACATTGTGAAGTGCATTTAAATAAATAAAAATGAGTTCATTAGAAATTGCTAGTCTCAGTGATGAAATTGTGGCGAAATTTAAATCAGTCGAGGTAATTTTAGCTCAAAAAAGAAATTTTACACCGCGGGAGAGAGACACCTGGCTTAAGCAACTAAAGCAGCATATTAGGCTTTTTAATAAGGCGATTCGCGATTCAGATTTAGCCGTAGGTACTCTGAGAAAACTACAAACTAATCTCGGTCATCTTAAACGGTTTAAGAAAGTAATTGAACATTTAAATCGTATTGGGGGAAGAGTAGGAGCCGCGCCAGTGAAAGAAAATCGCAGTGATAGGGTGAAATGGGAAGAGATAATTTCAGTTTTTCAGGGTCGAGTACGTACGGGAATAATAATAAATTTAACACACAAAGATGTTACCCAATTTTTAGATGATGCTTTTTACTTATTTAAAAATAGGGTTATGAATATATTGAAAAAAATGCGTACTCTTAAAGTGAATACCTGTTTCTGTGGTGAATTTCTGAGAAAATCCGGAGATGTTGAAATCGTTGAACGAAAGTACTTCAACACAAAAAATCAAATAGTCGACGCCGGAACGGACTTGTTACATTTTTTCCAAATTAATATTAAAGATGAAATTCTCAATTCCTTATCTGAATTCTCCGAATCCGGATCTGGCTGGGCCCTAGATAAAATTCTTAGCTTGGAAGTTAACATTAATAAGTTCGAAGTGGGGAATGGTACCGGCTCATCCTACATTAGACTGCCGGAAAAAATTTTAAAAAAACAGGCATGTATTAACGTAAAAAATATGAACGACGAAGCATGCTTTGCCTGGAGCATCGTCAGCGGTCTTTATCCTACGGATGTACATTCAGACAGAACCTCTACATATCCTCATTACACTGAAGTGTTAAATTTAAAAGGAATTGAATTTCCTATGAAAATACCATATATTTCTAAATTTGAAAAGAATAATGCTGATATTTCTGTTAATGTGTTTGTCCTGGAGATGGACTCGAAATTAAATTTTTCAGTAGTCCCCGTTCGCTTGACTAAGCAAAAGCGTGAAAAACACGTAAATTTATTATTAATCCAAGATAAATATTATCCAAAAATATCTGAATTTGATCCGGCACCCAAGTCAGATAACGAGGATGAGGAACAAGATGAAAATATTAAATATCATTACGTGTACATCAAAGATTTATCAAGGCTTTTGAATAGTCAAATTTCTAAACATAAACATAAAGTATTTTTCTGTGATAGGTGTCTCAATTATTTCTCTTCGCAGGTTAAATTAGATGATCATACGGGGGATTGCGAGAAAGTTAACGAATGTAAAATTGAGTTTCCAAAAGAACTGTACGTTAAGTTTAAAAATTTCGTCTATAAGGAAAAGGTTCCTTTTGTGATTTACGCGGATTTCGAATCTTTGCTTGAGCCCTTTAACGATGCGGAAGCTGCAAATAAACAGTCAGAGTACAGAGATCGCTATGGCGCAGAACCAGCAACGAAAAGTTCTCGCTATCAAAAACACAGAGCATACAGTGCCGGGTACTATTTTAAATGTGACTTTAATGACGATTGGTCTTTTTTCAAAAGTAATCGCGGAACAGATTGTATGTCTTGGTTTGTGGACGAGTTGAGCGCCATCGCAAAATTCGTTTCTTCCAAATTGAAAAATATCGAACCCATGAATACGGAAGTTAGTTTACAGGATGCGGTCGGTAAGAAATGTTACATTTGCGAGGTAGCGTTCAATGATAAAGATAAAATCGTTCGTGATCATTGTCACCTCACCGGCGATTTCAGGGGGTTTGCGCACAATAAGTGCAATTTAAATTATAGAAAATCCTTCGTAATTCCAGTGGTGTTCCACAACCTGGGGGGCTATGACGCACATTTCGTAATTAAACAGCTCGCCGAAAGATATCACGTCACTCTGCTACCGGTAAATAAGGAAAAATATATTAGTTTTACGGTATACGATGATGAAACTAACTTAAAATTCAGATTCATAGATTCCTTTAGATTTATGGGCTGCTCATTACAAGAGCTGGCTTCCACATTAAAAGCGGAGAATTTCGTAAATCTTAAACGAGAATTTCCGAATTTAGACGAAGAGAAATTAAATTTATTGAAAAAGAAGGGCGTTTTTCCATACGACTACATAGACACAATAGAACGACTTGACGACACCGAATTACCAGACCTGACTAAATTTCACAATAAACTTAACGATGCAGACATTGACGAGGACGAATACAGACATGCTCAAATCGTTTGGACAAAATTTAACTGTCAAAATTTAGGCGAGTACAGCGATCTCTATATGAAAACTGACATCATGCTGTTAACGTGCGTGTTCGAGACTTTTCGCATCACTTGTCACAAGACATACGGTCTGGATCCCGCTCACTATTACACTATTCCGGGCTACACGTGGGACTGTATGCTCAAATATACGGGGTGTAAACTCGAAACACTTCAAGACGTAGATATGCTGATGTTCTTCGAACGTGGTATTCGTGGCGGCGTGAGTCAATGCTGTAATCGGTATGGGGAGGCTAACAATAAGTACTCGGAACAATATGACAATACCAGACCATCAACGTATCTGATATATTATGATGTAAATAACTTATATGGCTGGGCTATGAATCAACCCCTTCCATATGGCAGCTTCGAATGGACCGATACAAACATTGACGTCACCACGGTACCCGATGATGCCGAAATCGGTTACGTTCTTGATGTGGATCTTGAGTATCCGGATGATCTACACGATTTACACAAAGATTTACCCTTTTGCGCAGAACATCGAACGGCTCCAAATTCCAAATTTTCCAAATTAATGACCACCCTGTACACTAAGCAAAATTATGTTTTACATTACAGAAATTTAAAGCAGGTCTTGCAGCACGGATTGCGTTTAGTTCGCATCCATAAAGTGCTGAAATTCAAACAGTCTACTTGGCTGAAATCGTACATAGAGCTAAACACATCGTTAAGAGCGCAAGCAAAGTCCGAATTTGAGAAAACAAATTACAAACTGATGAACAACGCAGTGTTTGGGAAAACAATGCAGAATGTAAGGAAACACCGTATAGTAAAACTGGTTAGGAAGTGGGAGGGGCGTTACGGGGCGAAAAATTTAATTTCCAGTCCAAATTTTGATAGTAGATCCGTTTTTAGTGATACGCTAATGGCTATCGAACTTAGAAAAAATCGCATTGTATTCGATAAACCCCTATACATAGGAATGGCAATTTTAGATATTTCAAAAACTTGCGTGTATGAATTCCATTACGACTACATGTTAACTAAATTCCCGGTGGAAAATTGTAAACTGTTATACACCGATACAGATAGTTTGGTCTACGAACTTCAGTGTGATGACGTGTACGAAGAGGTCATCAAAAAAGACATTCAAAGATTCGATACCAGCGACTATCCCCCCGATAATCGTTGGGATATCCCATTAGTGAACAAAAAAATCCCCGGTCTTATGAAGGATGAGAATAACGGTAAATTGATGACTCATTTTATCGGGTTACGCTCCAAACAATATACGTATAAGGTGGCGCAAGGTAAAGTGGTGAAAAAATCCAAAGGCGTAAAAACTAACGTCGTTAAGAGAAAAATTACTTTTGAGGATTATTTACAGTGTTTAGAGAAATTTTTGAAAAATCCTACTCGAGACGTAGGGCTATTGCACAATACTCAGCGTTGTATACAATCTAGATTGCATGATGTGTACAGCATTGAGCAAACGAAAATCTCGTTAAACCCCTTCGATGATAAACGTAAATTACTTTCTGAGACTCATGACACTCTCCCGTGGGGTCATTATTCAATTATTATACCTGATGATAATACCTAAGATTTCAATATCGATCATTTTATGTATTCTTTTTTTATAATATATGTAATCAATGTATAAATGTAATCAATATTATTATATATATGTAATTAATCATTTTTTATTATTACTGTATTTTTCTCTTTTATTACACTGTATTTCAATATATTATGTATTTAAATGTTGACTTGATTTTTATTCCATATACCTAACCTAGAAATAAAAAAACGTATTATTAATATTTCTTTATTCAATCATTTTTTTATAAGAAACATTTTTCTATCTAAATCATTTAGAACTTTATTCAAATTATAAGCTAAGCATTCACGAATACAGTATGTGTGAATGTTACAAGGATATATTTCACTTAATTTTAATAGTACATTATAAGAGGATAATTCATATTGAGATTCACTTAATATGTTATTTGTGACATTTAGAAAGTTATCATAGAACTCTGGAAAACTTAAACTATGCAGCAAATCCATATGAGATGATACGAGTTTGTTAATATTTATAATATCGTATACAGTGTTTCTTGAAAAATAAAATAAACTTGAAACTCCAGCAGCAGACAATTTTAACATCTTGTTCCCGATAAAAGGGGCCTTTATTAGGGCATAACCAGAGAAATGAATTTCTTCCTCCACTTCCTCTTCTTCTTCTTCTTCTCCATCTTTGATCTCATCATTAAAATAATCAGAGGTAAATTGTTGAAGGTAAGTAATAAAATCGTTCCAGTCTTCTCTTATGAAGGAAATATTATCTGGTTTCGTGAATATAGGATGTGATACGTTCAGCAATATTCTGACAGCAGGAACATAACCTCTTGCAGGAGAAAGTCCAGTAATTATTTTATAATTAGAGTCTTTAACGTAAAACACATTTTCACAAATATATCGTTCTTCAGTAAGTATGGCACCTTGATAAATATCACTAACTCGATCAATTTCACTCCAATAACCGGAGGAATCTTCAGAGGAAAATGAAGGACTAGCAGCAGCAGGTGATTCCATTGCACTCAAAGACTAACAGACAACTAAGCTTTCAAATCATAATCTGTCTGTTTATGCATTAGGTAGTGGGAGGGAGGGAGGGTACTAATTTAAAAAGGCCTCCAAGTTTCATAAATGTGTGCTATTCTCTCATAAGATATAATGTAAATTCGCACTTCTCATGGGGGTATGACACATTTTCTCATAAGAACACACACATGCAGGTTAAAGAATGTTATCTGAATCAATCCAGCTGTTGTGCGTGGAATCAAAGCCCAGCCATTTCACGTAAGACTTCTCGCCTCGCTTACGTAACACCTTTTCCACGAGGTACACATCGGGTGTTTTCGTTTTTTGCAGCTCCTCTTCGTAGAACCCTCCTCTAATAGGTGTACCTTGCATATCTTCAAGTAAATAGGTTGTAGGATTGGTGATTCGAACCTCGGATATTTTAAATAACTCTGTACTCCAGTTTGGGGTGTATCCTTTGCTAAACACATGCTTACTCTTACTGACTCGCACAATATCGCCCGCCTTGTAGCGTCGCGATGCTGCTATCTTTATGTGATTGTAAACTGAACGTAAAATTTGCTTTTCATTCTTAGCGTTCACATCCACCGGCTTTACCCCGATAGTCCTATGTTTTCGGTTATTATACTCTTTAACAATGTGAGGAAGCACCTCCACCCATCGGTATGAGCCGTTTAAACTGAAATACTTGTATAAGCGCTCCTTTATCGTTCTAATAACACGTTCAACTATGGCGGCTTTCTTAACAGTATATGTGCTGTAGTGGTTAACCTTAAATTGTTTCATCAAGCGTTGAAAGTGAACATTATAAAATTCCGTACCCTGATCTGTATTTAAATGATTACAAGATCTCTTGCTCTCCCTGAAGACGTTCTCCATAGCCTGGGTGACTTCGGGTCCGCTCTTATTTTTTATCGGCTTAACCCATAGAAACTTGGAAAAACAATCAATTACCATCAGAATGTATCTAAAATTATTGTTATCCTTGGAGTAGTTCCCCATCTCAGCCAAATCTGCCTGCCACAAGTCATCGATTCCCTTTATGACTATGCGCCTGCGCCGCTTAATATTTCTACGGGCGGGTTTATGCAGCTCATTAACCAATTGAATTTTTTCTTTAGAATTAGACATAACAGATCGATGGTATCAAATTAAATGAATATATATGTTAGACTTTTATAATTTATACTCTTTTGCTCGCTTTTAATTTATTAACCTCCATCTCGACAGTTTTCACTGTGTTAGACAGAGAGGTGAGATTCGCTTGCATTAGCACAATTACTTCATCATTTAATTTTTTTATAGATTTTCTAAGGTCTTGGATGGAGCCTCTCTGTTTATCTAAACGAGTAGAAGTATCCCTTTGGTAATTGTTCGAGTTCGTCGCTAGAGCCGTAGCAATAGCAGTCACATTATCATCCATGTACTTTTTATTGACAGCATCGCCATCTTCAGTGGGCGGTTGAACATTACACAATTTCAATTTTTCCACATCAATATTTCCATCTTTGGTGAAATTAAAACCTCGGCCTTGTGGTAATAGACTGATGTTCTTGCTAACGCCACCTCGTGCTGAACGACCGAACTTATCGAGACTCATTGCGAATATGAAGTGTGTGTAGAGAGCTGTTACATACTAATATATAATTCCTGCTTCTTTCAATTCATTTAAAATAGCCAAGATTTCGTTGTCGTGGGAATCAGTATTTCCTGCCGCCTTGGATGCATTTAAAAGTCTTAGCCTGTCCACTAATTCGTTTATGTCGTCCCAGAAGATGTATTCTACCGGTTTTTCGTTGTAAACCATATTCATACCCTGTCCACTACTACTACTACTATGAGGTTGAGTATGTTTTATTTTGGGAGTGCCATCACCACTATTGTTTTTTTTAAATAATGGTTTTATCACTTTAGTGTATTTATGTGATCGAGTGCCATTTAATTGACTTGCGGGATCATAATTTCGTTTATGTGCGTTAGAGGTTTCTAGAATTTCCCTGTAATCATCCAGATCTTGTTTGCTGTAACCTTGAGGCTTCTTCATAAATAGCAGTTCATATAAGCCCCGTCTTCCGGCAAACATTTTATCACCGATACTTAAGCCAGCATTAGAGCCGATATTTAGTTCCATAGATCCGATGTATAATTTATTCATTTCGCCATTAAATCTCACGCCATAGGTTTCATCGTAATCCTTACTTTTATCATAGAGACCTGTTAAATATTGCTTAGCTAACGTAGGATACTGTTCCGCGGCGGAGGCATCAGGGTCAATCGTACTACTTGAATCTTCAAATATTTCATCATCTTCGTCTTCTTCTTCGTCTTCTTCTTTCACTTTTATTTTTTTCTTTATTTCAGATTTAATTGTATTCTCTACTTTTGGAGTCTGCTGCTGCTGCTTGGGTGAATTCTTAACAGCACCGAGTTCTCGCAATGGTTCAATGACCGGTTTCAATAAACGCCTAATTGTATCGTCCTCCTCAGCTCTACCTAATTTTAAAGCCAAGTACTTCCTTCGAATAGAATCTGAAGCTTTTTTTATCTTCTTCTTGAGCGCCAAGTCTTTCGCCAAGTCATAGACCTTCTCCCTAGGTGGTTTATATGCCGCGAGAGTAAATTTTTTAGTAACCTTCATTGTTAAACAGGTAAACAGGTATGTTAAACAGGTAAGCAGGTATTTTAAACAGGTAAACAGCTATTTTAAACAGGTCTGTAAACAGATCCAGGGTTTCTCAAAACAGGTCTGTTCAGTTTGAGCGTCTAACTGATAATGCTTGGTGTTATTGAAATCTCATATACTTATATACTGATCAAAGCCTTTTCTATAGCGTCCTTTATGTAATTCAAAATCCTTTACGATAACCAGCACTCCGAATTTATCGTTCCAGCATTCTCTGCATAAATGTTCAAATTGTTCAAAGCTCATATCGGGAGTCACGTGATCGTCAAAAACATGGCGTAAATTCATTTTATCCTGTTTAAATAATATTAGGCAGTTACAGTTATCTCGAATGAGATGTTTCGGTATATGGGTGTAAGTCTGACAGAGATAGAAACAATCTACAAGCTTATGTCTCCCCATGGAGAAAAAGGCGCGTATCTTGTCTTGCTTGTCACATGCTACGTCATCAAATATAAATATGGAATTCATTTTAGCTTCCGAAGGATCGATGATGTTTTCGTTGGAGGTGTATGGAAAGTAGCCTACGCCTTTTACCTTCTTCAGCACATCTTCCAATAATTTATATTTAGGTTGATACAGGGACTTGGAGTACACGTACACATTCTCAAACCATAGACCGTTAGAGTCGAATAATAGACTTAGTAGAATATTTGTCTTCCCCGCCCCACTAGGTCCACATACGATCGTTCTTAAAGCGCTAGGAAATAACTCACCATGTTTATTAACACATCCTTCTACAGAACGATCAGAAGTTAATAAATCTAAATTCTCCACGGGTAGAGACGTCTTTTGTCTTTGAACGCGCATCATGAACTCTAAACTTTTCACTCTGTACATTCCTATATATAGAAGTTTCGGACTCGTACATCATCAGTTCTAGTTTTGATGACGTCGAGGAAACACGGCAGAGGTGTAGTTAACACTCTTATCAATAAGCTACCTTTCGAACTGCATTTACCTGGTTATCAGTACTGCGGACCCGGCACAAAGTTACGTAAACGTCTAGCTCGAGGGGATCCGGGCGTTAACGCTTTGGATCAAGCGTGCCGTGAACACGATATTGCGTATAGCGAAAACGCGAACTTGGAAGACAGACATAAAGCCGATTACTTACTGGAACAAAGAGCTTGGGAACGCGTTAAATCTAAAGACGCTAAATTGGGGGAGAAAGCAGCAGCTTGGGCTGTCACTAACGTCATGAAGGTTAAACGTAAATTAGGTATGGGTGTAGCAGGAGGCTGTAATAAAAGGAAAGGAAAGAAGAAAATTCCCTTCCGTAAGGCCATCCTATCGAACATTGTGAAAGCGTTGAAAAAGCACGCAAGTCATGATGTGAAAAAGGATATGGCTATGGGTGTTAAAACGGCGCGAATTGCCATCAGGAAAGCAGGTGGAAGGAAGAAAATCACTGTCCCCCGTATTCTACCGCTGCCAAAGACCGGAGGCTTCTTACCTCTAATACCGATCTTTGCAGGTCTCTCAGCTCTTGGAGCTCTGTCAGGTGGCGCTGCGGCCATTGCTAAAACTGTTATAGACGCCAAGAATGCTAGGAAAACATTGGAAGAAGCTCACCGCCACAATAGAGCCGTGGAGGATGTGGCTTTGGGGAAAAAAGGTTCCGGACTGTACATGAAACCCTATAAGAAAGGATACGGTTTATATTTGACAAAAAACTACCATTGAAGCTACCCGATAGACCGCTCTCTGACCTAGACATCTTAAAGTATGCTAAAAAGTTAAAAATTCCCCATTTCAGAGGCGTCTATATGAGAGACTCTTTACCCTCACATCCACTTAAAGGAAACGAGAGCGCCATCATTAACTTGGACAGCGTAAAGGGGCCTGGAACTCATTGGGTAGCATATAAGAAAACAGGCAATTCAGTACTATATTTTGACAGCTTTGGATCTCTTAAACCTCCAATGGAATTAGTTCGATACTTTGGCGGGAAATTTAAAATTAAATATAATCCCGATGCATATCAAACATATAACACGGTAAATTGTGGACATTTATGTTTGCAATTTCTCTATAAAAATAATAAACACGCGTGATGTGTAATCAGTATGTCATCGAACACTTTCCAGTTAAGTGGTCGCAAGTCTGTTCTCTCCGTAGACTTTTATAATCCCATAGAACTAGATCCCCGATACGATTATTCGATAGCGTTGACCGGTCTCGACACCTATAATACGATACCTAACATCGAGGAAGGTGTGAATAACAAGTTTTATTATTGGGAGCTAGGCGGCGATAGAAGTCTCAAAGAAAGCGTCATAACTATACCTACAGGATCTTATGAAATAAGTGACATTGAATCCTATCTGCAAAAGAGATTACTAGTAGGTAGCGGCGTAACATCACAGCAGCAGGCTGACGAATACTTCTCGCTGAAACCTAATAATAATACGCTCAAGTGTGAAATTAAAAGTAAACACGAAATTAACTTTAATCACAAGGATAGCTTGGCCACCCTGTTGGGTTACAGTGCCAGCAGAACATTAAAACCGGATACATTATATGAGTCTGATTTACCTGTTAATATAGTCAGAGTTATAACGATCCACGTGGACTGTAACATTACTGTGGGAGCATATTCCAATAATAGCCCTACACATACGATTTTTGAATGCGGCTTGAATGTTGATCCCGGATACGCTATAAACATTGAACCTAGGAATTTAACTTATCTACCTGTAAACCCCAGCATTCGAGAGATACAGAATATCACTTTGAAAATACTCGATCAAAATTCTGAGCTTGTTAATCTGCGAGGAGAGAAGCTGATTGTGAGGTTAGAACTTAAAAGAACATGAGATTAATATTTAACCGTAGTAAACCTAATATATACGGAGGAAGCTTACATCATCCTCATTCTGTATCTAATCGTACAAGTGCAAGGTCACCACCACCGTCATCAGAACCTACCAAGTTAACTTATTCAAATTATTTATATTTATTATCTTTGGGTTATCATGTTAGAAGAACTGCAGCTGTTCCAAGACCCCCACTACGACGATTCAATTGAACGAGTCGAAGTTCGAACGTACCATCCGTACGTTAAAGCCTATGGGAATAATGATGAAATTGAAATTGCCATTTATCAGCATGACGCTTTGATTGAAATAGGTGAGGGGGCGCTATCAATCGAGGGAACTTTAAAGAAAAATGCTACTGGTACGGGCACCGTTGAATTCACCAATAACGCGGGCGCCTTTTTATTTGATTCCATAAGTTATGAATTAAATGGCATGGAAATAGATAAAGTACGCGATCCTGGAATTGTGAGCACGATAAAAAGTTATATATGTTATGAAAAAGATGATTTTTCTCATAGCATCGCAGGTTGGAATTATCCTAGCGGTAGCCTGATTACATATGATGCTACAAATTTCACCTTTTTCTTAAGAATACCCTTGAGACATTTACTGGGATTCTTTTACGATTACAGGAGATACGTTTTCGGTAAACAGGTTCTACGTTTGATACGGGCTCGTAGCGATAATAATTGTTTTAAAGTATCTGAAGATGATACAGTGGGCGAACTAACCATCACCAATATTGAATTAAAAGTGAAACATGTGTATTTGAACGATATTCCAAAACTGAATTTTCTAGCTAAAGTTAATGCCGATACGCCAATCATATTAACGTATAGACAATATGAAATTCATGAGATACCCTCCCTAGTGGCAGGTGCTACAAAAGAAATTATAGTTGTTAAAAATGGCACTCAAAGCCCCCAAGCTGCCATCCTTGCTCTACAAACCGATAAGAAAGATGCCAAGACGAAGGACTCTACGCAATTCGATAATATTGATATATTTAATGTGAAATTATTGTTGAACAACGATCGTTACCCTCACGAAGATATGAGGTTGGACTTTAAGGCTAAAAAATACTCTGAGGCCTATCATATGTATACTGACTTTACCAAATCGTTCGCTTCAAATAATAAACCTATGCTAGATTTTGCCGCTTTCAAGAATCACACGCTATTCGTTATAGACTGCTCGAAGAGGAGGGCTCCTGTTAAACCTTCGATTGTAGACATAAAAATGGAAATTGAAAGTTTGACCCCCTTCCCCCCAAATACCAAGGCCTACTGCATTCTCATACACGACCGCGTTTTGGAGTATTTACCTCTCAGTGGAGTCATAAGAAACATTATGTAAAAGAGAGAGAGACAGAAGGGATAATTTAGTATGTGAAGAACTATCGAAGAGTAAACATGAAATTGATTGTCGTAGATATTCAAGGCTTTAACCTGCCCGAATTCTATCCTAAGGAAATCTCGTTTGTTAGTGGAGACCAGCATGCCCATTATTTACTTAAGCCTCTCATACCGTACGATTCTTTAAGTTATGACCTGAAGAAGCAAATAAATTACTTGGAATTACATCATCATGGATTGAGGTATAGTGGTGGCTACGTAAGCGATAATGACCTAAATGAAATATTACGTAATCATCTACTTAATGGAGCTACTACTACTGTGTACGTAAAAGGTTATCAGAAAAAAGAATTTCTGGAAAAACGTTTACATGCATTGGGACAAACTGTGCCATCTATCATCAATGTGGAACAGCTGCTCAATGAAGAGGTTCCAAAGTTCACTAAAGATTTACCTTATTGTTTAAATCATTGTAATAATAATAATAAAATATGTAGCTTAAGAAATGTATTTACCCTTTATAATTGGTTATATTCTAGTTTACCTAAATAAATATGTATTTTATTAATGTTTTTTTTATTCATCCCCTCCCCCCACCTCTTTTGCTATTATCCTCTATGCACAAGCACCAGTTACTCATTATCCAGTTAGACGTTATAAGAGTAAGATGTCATCATCATTTAACTTCATGTTAGAAGATCATTTATTTAAATTGCACGAGTTGAAAAAACTAATAAACTTGTATGCAGAGAAACAGCGTATGTTTTCACAGTTTCAAAAATTAAGTGTCATCGCTGGCAGTGGTGTATTCAGCGATAAAAGACGGTGTGGAACATTTTCACATGCCTCAGCAGCAAGAAGAATTGCTCTCTGAAAACAAAATGCAGTCTCCAGTATTTTTATCTTGTGGTCATATCGCTAATTCTATAAACAGTCTTTGTAAAGTTTGCGAGATTCGTAAAAAGTGTAAAGTTTGCTACAAAAATGATTGTGATATGATATTCGTACCGTGTGGACATATTGCGATATGCGCAGACTGTAGTTTTTCTCAGAAATCATGCGTAATATGTCGAATACGTTTACATGCTGCAGTTCGTATAAATAATCCATGAAAAAAAAAAAAAAAAAAGAAATGGAAACTGCTGCTGCTAAAAAGAGGGTGAGATTTGACGATAAGATTCAAGTTAGGTACATCATACATTGGTCTTATGCGTACAGAATGTCCAGAAATGGTCAATGTTGGATTGAGGCATCGGTCGATCGTCAAAGATTTCAACGAAGAATTTCCAATTTAATCCCCGTAATTGTGCCAGTACTACTACTTAGAATATCAGACAATAAATAGACATTATTTGAGGATAAATCTCATTAGTGTATCAGCAATCATCATGGCGGCGGCGGCGGCGGCGGTGGTTACATACTTTATTCTTTTACATGCTGTTACATCCTACCCCACTTTTAATGGGACTCAAGAACACGAAGACATAAGCGGCAACAGCGATCCAATTTTACAATTACTATGCTACATTACTCTGTGTATTTCGATTTTATTGTTAAAGTGTATAGTTAGAATTATTATAAGAAAAAAATGTATCATATCGATGAATTAATTATTATTGATTATTAAATATTTTTTACCAAATTAACATTTGTTTTATTTATGTGGAGTATGAATTCAGACGTAAAAAAGGATCGTTTATGTTATGAACGTGCTCAATTGCCTTTTATTATTTTGCTGACAGTCTGATTTAAAAGTAACAGAACTTGCTAGTCTGATACACGTTGGCAAAAAGGGATATTGTTTATTTTTTTAGTGTTTCGTTAATGTGCATTAAAAGATTTTCGTTTTTTCGGCGGAGGGGTTTATGGGTATACGCTTTTATTTAATTGTCATTCAGCTACTGTGAGTCGTGAACATAACTTGATCATGTGCGAGTACCAGTACACCCCGCCCCAGTATCTGGAGGCTTATCTTAGAGAAAAGTGAGTACATTTTAATCTTTTTATTTCTGTGCTTAGTTTTTTTAAATTGGATTTATTTTTTTTTTTCATAGTTTCGTAAGCATTGGTTTAGGCGACAGTTCTTCTCCTCCTCCAAACGGTTACGACGACGAACGGGTCTCAACATCTAGTTGTGACAAGAACCCGTTCATGAAATGGCCACACCGATGGGTGTCGTCGTCCCCCCAGATGCAAATATGGTAATTATTATAGAAAAATTTTAACATAAATAAATACTGATATTTCTCTTTGTTACAGTTTTACGAATATAAAGTCAGAATTAGAGAGTGAGGAGGAGGAGGGTCACGTGATGTCTTCACCGCTCTCATATCACCCGCAGCCCATGACGTCGTTCATGGTGCCTCCACCCCCTATGACATCGCCCATGATGACGCCACCCCCTATGACGTCGTTCATAATGCCTCCACCCGCTATGACGTTGTTCATGGTGCCTCCACCCGCTATGACATCGCCCCTGATGCCTCCACCCGCTATGACATCGCCACCCCCTATGACATCGCCCATGATCCCGCCACCCCCTTCACCATCACCTCCACGACTATCACCTCAAATTGTGATGGAGGTGTTGAGATTCTCAGCAGTAAGTAAAGTAAATATAATTTTTATACATACATCATGTATTTTCTTTTTGTTACAGAATGAATATGATGTCATCACACCCCTGGAGGAATCTGTCATATATTTTAACTAGTATTTTAATTAGTATTATATTTTTATTTCTATTAATATATTATTTTAAATATGTTGTTCTCTTTTATTTAAAAATCTCTTTACGCCTTTATGCATTCCCAAAAATCGAAAATTTAAAAAAAGATTAAAAAAGATTTTTGAAAAAAAAATAAAAATAAAAAAATAAAAAAATTAAAAAATTAAAAAAATTAAAAAATTAAAAAATAAAAAAATAAAAAAAAAATTTTGAAAAAAAAAAAATTTTGAAAAAAAAATTTGAAAAAAAAAAAAATTTGAAAAAATGAAAACTTTATATTTATTCATTTACATCACTATCATCTTCGTCATAAATATCAAATTGAATAATATATTTTACAGGTAAATACAGTTTAATTTTAAATAGAAATGTTTTCATGTCGGCTGCAATCATTTCTCTACAAAATCGTTGAATGCTAACGTTCCCCTCGAGAAATTTGTGACACAATTCCAGAGCTCCATTGTACTTCTGAATCTGTTTTTCACATTCTTTATTACGAATTTCATCGTCTTGGATGGACTGGAAATCGTACACATTATCGTGGCGCTCGCTAAATATTAGCGCTGAAATTTCATCACATAAACATTCTACTGCGCTCTGCAAGTCTTCAGCTTTGCTCCAATTCTGTTCACTGTAAAACATCCACATTTTTCTGTTTATTATTATTATTATTTTATTAGGAGAGAGCACACTGTAATGTAACGAGACAGTTCTAACACTAAATGTTAAAGACTAAGAATTAAAAAAAGACGAGCGCTTTAATCTTGAACGCAGGATGACTCATCGATTATATCCTTTCCCCCTCCCCCCATACTTCATTGCGAGTCAGCAAAAACGGAACCGTGAGAACGCTTTAACCTTGAACGCTAGCGGTCGGGGTCGGAAGCCATTAATCACACACCATCAAAGACTTCTTTGTTCTAGAGTGCTTTAACCTTGAACGCAGGTGTTCCATCATTCTTAGAATTGGATGTTGCTCTTTTAGTCACGTACTCACCACCGGCATCACTCCTTTGATCTAGCCGCCTACAGACAAGTCTCGACAAGTCGCTAGCCTTGAACGCAGGCATTCTCAGAACTGGATGATGTTGCGCAATAACCTTGAACGCGCACGATTCTCAGAACTGGATGTTGCTCTTTTAGTCACGTACTCGCCATTAATCACTCCTTTGATCTAGCCGCCTACAGACAAGTCTCGACAAGTCGCTAACCTTGAACGCAGGCATTCTCAGAACTTGATGATGTTGCGCAATAACCTTGAACGCGCACGTGTGCATATCGATTACGCTACATTAATCACTCCTTTGATCTAGCCGCCTACAGACAAGTCTCGACAAGTCGCTAACCTTGAACGCAGGCATTCTCAGAACTTGATGATATTGCGCAATATTGCGTAAGATTACGTAATATTGCGCAATACGCTTTAACGATGATGCAATACCTTCTGGTCATTGACGATTACTTCTTGTATACCCCCTCGCCGAAGACCACCCCCTCGAAGACTTCTTCGCCCTCCACCTTCCGGTCTTTGACGATTTACTTCTTGTACATACCCTCGACCCTCTCCGAAGACTTCTTCATCCTCTCCATGGTCACTCCGGATGGACAGACGCCATCGACCTCGAAAGTGGTCCCGGAGCGGCTTTGCCTATCTACTAGTACCTAACTGTTCGTTTGTCAATCAGGAAGAATGTGTCGTTTTTTACGTCTAATTGTTTTATGTTAATGTTATAACAGTAATGACATATTATTATGTCCTCGACTGTTACAATCGTTTAACCTTTTTCTATTGAAAATATTCGTTCTATTAATATTCCCCTGATGATGGCTTGTAGCCGAAACTAGTTGAGATAAAACAAATATTGTGTACAGAAATAAAAAGGATTATAATTGAAAAGCTTTGTTTGATTTTTTTCTTCTCTCTTCAATTTAAATTTTTCTGTACTATAATGGATTTTCGTCAAGCAAAAAAAAAAAATTGCCCTGAATAGAAAAAATATATTTATATATTTTTTATTTTAATGAAACTAAAAAAATTAGATAAACAAGAATTCAATAATAAGACCCCTTTGAATACTATTAAATAATATTTAATATTTTTAATTATGCAATATCCAACAAAAGATATAGGTACCTAAGAAAATTAAACAACTTAAAGCGGAGTTTAAGATGTTATACTCGGCAAAAAGAGAATGTTTTTAAAGATAAAATAATAAAGCTAGTTATTCTGATTTTTCCAAACTACGATTTAATTTCACTCCCTATGGCAGTATTAAAAATAAAAAATAATCAGTGTTTTTATATTATTCTGGTGAATAAAAACTACGGCCCGATAGTATCATTTCTAAACCAATGAGAAAAACTATTTTTCCTCGAAAATACAGAATTTGTAATTATATTCATTACCACAGGACATTCATCTGCGTGCAAGTTTCCTTATTTTTTTTTGAAGTTTGAAACTTTCCGCGCAGGGCTTATATGCGAGTCAAATTTTTTGAATTAGCATCAAGGCTTTGGTTAATCTGAGAACTAAGACGAACCTATTAAACTACTTTTATATAAAGCTCTCAACTTTCTCGCTTTAATTGAAAATTCTCATGAGGATTTTTAAAGTTTTATTATCTCAATCTTAATTAAAGTCATTTGTTTACGTTTAATTATCCCTATTAATCTTCTCTTGAAAGTTCGTATTGTCTTTAGCATCTCATGAAATATAGCTGAAAATAATTAATTATATTGTGTTGAACAAATTACATTTCCCAAACAAAGTTGTAACGATGGCGGATTAAGATTGGTTTTCATAATATTATTCTCTTTTAAATCGAGTTCTTATTATCAAAAGATAATTATATTTGACTCAATTTACTTTTATTATATTGCGTAAACCTATAAAATTGCTTAACGAGATGAAGAAACATTGATTTGAGAAAAATCTACATAAAAAAGTTAGGTATAAAAATTTGACAGTTGAATGTTTTGAAACAGACATTTTTTAATTTATCGCTTTGAACAAATGTTCCAATTTATTCTGAATTGTTCTGGCGTATATCTGAACTCATTCAGAAAAAGAATTACTTGTTTCATTATTTATGCTCAAAAGTTATTATTAAGTGTTTTCCCATATATTTACGCGTTACATAATGATTTTTAAAATATTTTATGCCAAGAAATTGGTGGCTCCTTAGTCCTTAGGAGCCACCAATTTCTTTCAATAGGTAGAATATTCTGCATAGTTTTAAATATTTAAAAATAAGTAATTTATTATTGTTTTAAAATGAGAACAATAAATTTCTTATCTATTGAAAGTAAGAAGCAATTTAAAAATATTAAAAGAGATATTTCCTGTCAAGGAAAGTAGGAAAGTAGTCGAATGGGTATAAATAGCGAAGTTTTGAAGATCGAGGAATAAAGCTTCTTCCATATAAGTGGGTTGAAACTGATTCAATAAGTGACGTTTACCTAGTGCTTTGGAGCATACCTGATAGATATTATATAATGTTATTCTGTAATTTTTCAGCAACTAGACAACAATTCTTCTATTTCATTATTAAGCATATTTTAAAAATGATTTGTCTCCAAATATTTTTCCTCCTGAAAGGTTGAGAAAAATGTAAACCAACACCACATGATTTGTCTCATTAAATTAAGATTATGAATTATCACTTACTACGGTAATAGAAGAGAACATATTTCTTGAGTTCTAAAAAGTCTAAATTTGAGATCTATAAGCTCATTTGATGAATATATTAAAACTTCCAGTAATAAATATGTTGTATTCTTCAAGTAGAAAAAATGCTAAATAATGATGAATTTAACATACATAGTCCTTCTTCTTACAATAATTGTAGTTCCTCCGCCATAACCTCAAATTTTGAATGATGCAATTGAGAGAATAAATACGCATATTAAAGTTTGCATACGAATTGAAATAAATGGCTAGTTGGTGGTAAACCAGTACGTTCGTCCTGATTTACTGACTTAGCTATTGAACCAACTATATTAAGATTTCCAGCAGAATGAAATAAGTCACTGTGGTTTCCAGTGTAAATGATGATAGAACTATAAATTTAAGGCAGTATTTTATTTACATTGCAATTCTGTGAATTTTTATTGGGAAAATATTTAAATGTGATATGTTATGTTGTTTGATTTATTGGTGGCTGGTCGATGCAAATAATTCACCTGCGATATTTTCCCGATTTTGATTTGTAAGGAGAAATTGTATGAAATTTAAACTCGTCGCATGGATCACAAATATGTATTATGTAGTAGACATATTTAGGTAAATTAATTTAAACTTTCAGATAAAATACACAATCTTAAGGAACTAATAGAAAAATAAAATATGTTTATTAGGTAATTAACTATGTGGAAAGTTTTGATAGGATTCAGTTACATTTTTTCTCTTAAATATTTTTTTCTTTAGTTGCTATGTGCTTGGTCACCAAGGATATTGAATGGTGAACGCCGTATATATTGGCAACAGAATTGTAAATCCCGATATCAAAGTTAATATGGTTTTATAACTCCTCTATAATCCCCTGCGATCATAGTTGAAAGGAACTCTCTCATGAGCCATTTCTCGTTAGTGTTCCTACTGAAAACTTTACAGTTTAACGAGCTGGTCATCACTGATAATACAAGTTTGTTTCGCTTTATTATAATGATAACCTGTTATAAATTGCATGCTACGTATACGTCCTTTCAACAAACTGTTACACGTTTTTAAATATACATAATCTGTAAGTCAAATATATGTATTGCTTTACAAGCCACACAAACACAATATAAATTAAACAACTTGTAAATACTAAACCAATGAAAAATAAAATATTATATTATTATGTAAATAAAATATTGATGAAAGGTGCAATTATTATTATTAGTTTATTCTCATTCTACAAACATGTTTCTTACATAATTTCGCAAGTAGCGAAGCTGGTCGGTCATAACAAACATGCATCAAACGCAACAAACTTTTCGAAACATTTCAAAAAAATTTATAAATATAAAAGAAAATAATCATTATATTAAATGAGGTGATGGTGAACAGAAGCAGTAGAGACGAAGTTACCACTATAGGGTTTAAATAATAATAAAAAAATATATTTTCTAAAATATTTGCTCTAAAAACAACGCCGCTTATTTTTAAATTACTATGTGGTGTGTCAAGTTTTAAAACAATCATTATATTAAAAAAAATAATGTTCTTTTGCATCAGATTTTTTGCAAGTGAAATATCAAAGTGTTCTTATTATGCAGACTCTGTATACCTATTACTATTAAACTTAGTTTCGTGGGAGTAATGAATCATATTTAATTTATTTATCTACTTATACATTTCTTAGGATCCAATACAAGTCTACCTTTAGCAACGCGAGCATCTTCAAGTGCAACCCTCTTATCTGAAGTAATTTCTTTGACGAAATTGCGCCCGCACATCAAGTCAAGGAACAAACACATCCGTTTGAGGGAGTCAATGGATTGTGAATCTGTGCGAAGCGAGAACGAAGTCACGTTAGCGTAAGTTGCATGTTTAGTAATGAAAGTGCAAAGGGGAAAGTAATCTAGAAATTCGTCTACTAAAATTTGCTTTGGCCTTAAAGTTTTCATGTTCATAGCTATAGTTGATTAATAATAGGTTCATATTACTAAATGACACGGGCAAGAACAAAAATTTTTAACTTATATGTGACAAGAAAGATAAGAAAAGATTTTCACACGTATTAACAGTTGATTTTAATTCTTTGTTTGTTTTCGTCTTTTTCTACTTGCATAACCATTAACCGTGGACATATTTTAGAGACAAAAACTTCTAAAACATCTATTATATTATAAGAAAGTTAAATATCCGTTCTTGAATTAATCAACAATTATAGTTAAGAATAATCCAGGCACAGCAAACAATAGCAACAAACCTATCTACATATAAAATATTAATTATTTTCCTAGCTAATACTTATATTGTTTGTTTCTGATATAGTGATAAAAGTAATAGAAATGACAATTCTAAAATATTATATTATCTTTTTATTGTAGGAAATATGAAAATACATTGGAAATTATATTTTATTTTATTCTGCACGTAAGTGAAAGATAATTTTTTCTGTATGAGCATTTACATAAAAGAACTATATATTCACAATGTCAGCATCTCTGGAATATAAGTGGGTAGATGCCATAAAATATGATGATGTGGCTTGTTTCTTGATTATTATAATATAAATGGAAAATACGTCCTACATCTTTCTCTTTCTAATAAATGAAACAATTCTTGTGTGGGATGGTGAGCTTTTGGACGCATACGGGGTGAATCTTCTAACAAACATATTTAGTTAGTAATATATTTAAAATATTTTCGTAACAATTCACTTTGTAAAATTTTCAATTTTTCGTGAGGAATATTGGTTATTTTTGGAAAAATAATATCCTACATTTTATTTAGAAAACACATTTCTTGTTTAATTTCAACGTTTTAAAAGCGATCGCTCTCGTCAACAGCAAACCAGGAACATAATATTTTTAGACTTAACATAACATAAATTACAATAATTAATAGGATTAACATAGATTGTTTAATTTTCTCACATTATTAAATTTTCATTGATACGTAACGTTTTAATTTATTTTGTTAAATTGAACCAAATGGAAATACCTGTTTTTGTTGAACGTGAACTTGATTAAGCTTTGAACTATTTTAATTAATAATATAACAACTGTATATCATTAAAATGTTGTCTACTTCTAATATCACCCTGCGCAGTGATTTACAAGCTGGTAATTTTGGGAAGATACCTATTATATCTGACATTAAAACCTCATATTAAGCGATCGCCGATACGGTTTTCGTTAAAGACGTTGCATCGAAAAACTTTCCATTATGTGGTATACAACTGTAACGAGAAAATCGAGACAATTTTTTTTCTTAGAGCCTCTCTATGCACTTTGCTACATGCATTTGTTTGCTTATGTATAATATTCTTATAATAACGTAGTAATATTCCGACATCATCAACATTTCTGTGTGTTCTTCCTGTAAATATAAATATAAAAAAATTAACTATTTTATATTTTCTTATATGTATTCTTATAAATTTCACTAGATATATTACATTAATCTTAATCTTAATAAATTCAGAGTCAGCATTTTTTCTTCATTCTTATTTACAAACTTCTCATTTTAGATAGTTTATATAAAAATCAATTCAGATAAGTTAAAGATACTGGTAATATATTACCAAATTCAGTCTTAAATCACACAACATACAGCAGACTATAAATTTAAGATCCTCTATAACTTGGCAGTAATTGATGTTGCAAGATATTACGTCTCAAGATCTTGCATAAAAAATACATTTGATTTTTAGGTCCTAAAAGATAAACACATTTCTTATTAAACCTTCAAAAAAATTAATGAAGTTATTAATACAATTGAAAATGTAGATTAGTTTCTATGAAGCTCTCATTAACAGTGATACTGATGGTTTTAAATATCAATTTGAATTGTTCGTTTTCATTTACATGGGCCATTAGCTTGGGCTTTATTGTTTTAAAGACTTGTTATAACAGGTGCGCCATTTGGTAGGGAATGTTAAGAAATAACATCGCTTCCTTCTTTGATATGCTTACTGCTTAGGGTTAAAAGTTGCAGAGAGCAAATTGTCAGTATAAAGAAAATGATGATAAAACAGATCTTTGTAGAACATTTGAGGTGATACAGGTAGTTTTTGATAAGGCTCCACCAACGATGACACGAGATAAAATTGATGACGACAAACACAACTGAGCTAGCCATACATAGTATGAGTAGGTAGCCCCCTGAATCATGAGTTACTGTATTAAATATCTTGAAGATATTTAAAGCTGTGGAATAGAATTTCCCGATTCCCAAAATATTATCATTCCATGCAATACGGAAAATACTTGAGGGGATTCCCTGTTAACAGTGTTTATTTTTATTGTTATATAAATATATATTTAATTACATGCCCGCGTCGATTCTTCGATTAAATGAATTCAAGTGAATAAGCAAATCCATCACAGGAATGAGAGTCCGTTCTGGGAATAAGTCCTTGAGCTAAAATTTTTGGCACATTTCTCGTTTATCAATTCTTATACAATTGGAACAACTTCCAAAGATTTATTATTTGGAACGTATTCATGTTCTCCAACTATAATAATTTGCAGTGAAGTAAGCAATGAATAAAATCCCATCTTTATCAAACTATTATATATTTCAACTTTAATAACAATGTTATTAATAACAATAACAATATTGTCATGTTGTCAAAATTAAAAACAAATTCAGAGAAAACTAGGAAAGAATAAAATTTTCCTCACAATAAAACAAATAACGAGAAACTTACGTATGATATACTGAATAGATAAATACAAGTTAAAAAAGGATATCATATTGGAGAATTATCTTCCTAGATCAGCTGTAGAACACCTGTTGCTGCAATAGAGGTCAACGGGCCACACATAAACAAAGGGTCGGCTACGCTAAAATAAAACAAACAAACAAATTAAAAGCTTAAATAAAGTAAATGTATTGTAGAATGTTACATTTAAATAATCAATAACAGAACAGCTGTTATTTACATGCTTTGAACAAAGTTTAAACGACTTTCAACACAACAGTTAAACTAAGATGCACTTTATTTCTGTAAAATTCTATAAAAATGTAAATAAATAGCGTAAGACTTACTTGTAAATCCGCCAGTCTAGTCTAATGACGAGACACAATGTAAATTAGATCTTAAGAAGTGATTGTGAAGTGAGATTCAAAAAGTTCAGTGATGCTTCGTCGAAGTCAACGGCAGGTCAAAATTTCATCTAACGCAATATCAACAAATGGGTATCCACAGATTCGTCATGAAAAGAAGATGCTGAAAACAACATAATTTCCTAGGAAAAGTATAGAATAAAGAAAAAATAGGCATAAATACAAACCATAAATGACAGATAGCAATCTAGAAATCCTTGATTTGCAAATTTTCTGCGTGTTCCTTAGAACCGAAAACAAAAGTTGAGTTGTTATTGGGTAGTAAATGCAGCAAACCCTCGTTCAGATCGCTCCTGAAAATATTTGTAAAATTACTGGAAAATATTGGAAATTTATATACCCAGGATATTCCAAGGGTGAGTCAAGGACAAATACGAAAAAGGAACGGAAAAGCAACTCCAACTTACCAGATATAAAGGTAATAAATATCCTAATTAGTAAGCACCCATGTGATTGGTCGAATTCCAAAATTGCATCCAAGGCCTATTTGGTTTAATCACATCCAGTAACCGGTGCAAGAAATTCTAGAATAATCTGCCATCATAACTTCACCACAAGTGTCAAAAACAGGACTGCCTATTTAAATGCAGTTAAAACGACTCTGTAACCAGAGTGTAGAACTTACCCTGAACAAAATTTTTAAAACACTAAGTTTCTTTAATTTTGTAAATATCCACAGGACACAGTCCTTGATTTGTTATAGATTTAACTAGTTTTAATTATCGCAGGGATTTAGGTTAAGAAACGTTATTTCTTTTTGATCATGATATATGTTAAACGTTATATTTTGAGTGACATCTATGTTTAATTGTATCAACCAAAGCATTTAAATTCATCTCAGTTGCATATCAAGCAGACAGCAGTCTCAGCGACATCTAGCTATCGACTAGTCAAGTGAAATTCATTTTAAAAAGATTGCTAAGTCCATACAAGTCTAATAAAATAAACCAGCACGAAATTCAAACAAACTTTATTTAAAAATAGCATAACAGCAAATTTATAGGTAATATATTTCTTCAATGGTAGAGGGGAACCCCCAAACGGCCCTGAAAAGGAAAAGAGTAATTGTAGCAAACCTACAGTAATTTTCACGTTAAATCATCATAAAATCATACGCACTGTCGCTTATTAAAAAAAAAACACTAAAATAATTCGGGCCAGTGGCGGGCTGATCGTATACCATAAGGTCGTTAATTCAAAAATTGTATACAACAACCAAAATATTTCTTTTCAAAAAACTATATACAACTACTATAGGCAAATTAAAATAAACTACAAAACTAACTACTGCATAAAAATTAAAAATTAAACGTACCTTAAAATAAAAATTAAATATAACAAATCCATTAAAAGTAAATATAAAATCAAAACATTATCCCTAAAGTCTCCAATACATAACAATATAAATTGGCGCCCAACGTGGGGCCAGAAAGAAACAAAAAACCGTCAATAAAATTACCAATAAAATTATAATATATTTTATAACATCCATCCCAATGACATAACAATATATATCTACGAGTATTTAGAAAACTTGGTATGATATATCCACTACTCATTAGAGGTAGATAAACATTAGTGGTGACTTAGATTAGCGGAGATAGTGCGTCTGTCAATAAAAATGGCTGATCTTATTGGACTTGCTCATCTTCAGCTATTTGATAAATCCACGTGTTGATATAATTCCCTTTGATAAGGCAATTTATGAAAATGGTCACCTGCTGAAACATTATTTGGAAGGAAAAGAAACTGATTAAATATCTCCAGTACGAATTCTAAGCACCATAATCAGACTATTGAGTAATATAGGTATCTTAAATAATATGTGTATTGTGTACCTTGAGGTATAAAGCCTAAACTGCTTTACATAATTTAGCGATATTTAACATAAAACTAATGTCAAAAAACAAATACGAAGATATGATTTTTCACTATTTCCTTTTGCATTTCACAAAACATGTCACCTAAATATATATATCAAAATTAAATTAAACGCTGAAAGAAATAGTTTATATAAAATATTAATTCCAGGTTTATTATAAACATCAAATACACTACATAAATGACGTCTGTAATGAGGTTTCACATTTAAGAAAACCAAAACACATAGGTAGTCTAGTCTACGATACAGAACATAACCAAACAGGCTCTACGCCCCACTACGCAACAAAGTTATAACTTATATTTTGTGGTGGGTAATTAATAATTAATCAAGAAAAAACTTTTGTCGACACAACTTCAGTATTACGTAAAACAACCCTCACTACTCCAAAGACGTGGGGAAAAAGGGGTTGACAAAACATACACGTCAATACAACTAAATAGTATTTTAATAATTATGCATGCAAAACTAAACAAATCCAATTGAAAACATTCAGTTTTAAGAGCTCAGTAAGGGCACAAGTAGAATGAAACTACATAATCCCATATTCTTAGTTAATTGTTTCAGCACCCATTTCCTGGCTCATTTATACAACTTTCACGTTAACTTCAATTTACATTATCCAAGTTCATGCTGAATTTATTTGCAGGAAAGAAGAGGACTCGTTAAGCGTCAGCAGTACAGCAACTTTAACACAACCAGAAACTTTAACCACTACAATGCCACAAACCGCTAGTGAAACAGAAGAGGTAACGCTAACGTGCAGTTTACCAAGTTCCCCGCAGATGTACGAACATAGAGCGTTACGCCGCTCATCGACATTAACCAGTGAAAAGGATGGATCAAACGAGAAGGACGAGATTAGCGGAAGTTCGGGGAAAGAAGCCATTAGAGCTGTTAGAAGACTAAGTAACGTCAGTAATACCGTTTTGACGAATGTGAGCCTGCAGTCTCAAATTTGTTCTAAAAGTGATCCGGTGAAGTATTTCTTTAAAATATCGTTTAAAATTTAAAAAATCAGCACAACCACACTTTTTATTCTGAATAACAATGAGAATTTTCGATTTCATTTTTTAGAATAATCCGGATAATTCCAAAATATCAGTTTATCGAAATCTTAACAAAACACTTTTTAAGAAGATAGAAGCAATACGTTTGGTTCGATCTATATTTTAAATGTTATTATATTATTTGTAGCAATATTTTGATGTTGATAGATATATTTTTATTTTATTAACTCCAAAGTAAAAATAAATACTATCGGTTTTTATTTAAGATTGTAACCTTCTTTCGTTAATGGCGGAAGTTCGAAAGAGGTTACTTTGACGCCTGAGGGGCGGCGGTGCTTTTTAGGACGGTGTCTCGGGCGCCACTTTCTGTTTAGAGTGCAGAAAGACCACTTTACTCTATTAGCAGGATAATAGAGGCTTCAGGTAACTGCAGTGAAGACACGGTTAAGCCAGGGGTCTAATTAACCTATAAAGAAAACTCAGAATTTCGGATTAAAAACAGAACAAGTTTTATTCAGGAATTAATACAATAAATTTAATATAATTACGGTTAAACTACAGTACAAATATAAGCACAAATATTTACAGCAAAACTTAAAGCAGGCAGGCTAGGCAAAACTAAAAGCGGCAAACTACGGTTATTAAGCGGAAAAACGGCAAGCAAATAAAGCGAGTAAGCAAATGTACGGTTAAAAACGGTTAAACGGAAAGCGTGCGGCAGGTAAAAAGCTCTATCTACAAAAAGCTACTAGCAAAGCTCGGTTGGCAATCTATTATTTGACCAGACAAGACAATATAATTTACAGGCAAAACATATGTTCGAATTAATTTTCAGCAGTTAATTTTATGACGAGTACAAAAAAAAATCATGGAAATAACGGAACACGCAGACTAATTTTCTGGCTGCCCAGGGGGAAAAGACGCGAACTAGTGCAGTTATTAGCAATAAAATCGACAACGCCCTGACGACAGTCCTGTTAAGCGATTACACACGTCAAATCAGGAGGCCGTCAAAACGTCGAGTTTTCTGCGCGGTTACAGCTTTTCTTAATACGGAGCAGGCGGAATCAAATATCGACAACGCCCTGGCGACAGTCCTGTTAAGCGATTACACACGTCAAATCAGGAGGCCGTCAATTTTGCTCTAAACCGGAACGTTACTCGTGACGTTGTATTGACTTAGAATTAAGCCACTAAAACGTTAAGCGCGGATCACACAAAACAATTCGAACATACATAGGAAAATAATTGAAATAAAATTACCGGTCAAATATAATAGGTTACCCTAATGTCTTACTCGTTCTAGCAGCGGAGCTTTCTTCTAGTCGGTGTGGCGGTTCGGACTTCGTTCTGGGCTGGTGGTCTGGTCGGGATGGAGCGTCAGCTCAACAACTGAACTTTAAACGACGGGTGTGTTAGTTTTGTAGCCGGCTTCTGACGTGTACCCCTACCCAACTTGCGCACTGAACGCGAAACTGACTTCAAGCATTGCTCACTTATGTTGGCGCGGTGCAGCTGGTACTGCTGTAGATGCGTTTTCTGCATAACGCGTGATCGGAGCTATCTCTGGTTTATTGCATTCGTTGCGGCATAATTTAAAAATGCATAAACGGAAAAGACGCGGTTCAAAATGCTTAATTTGAAGTAAATTAATATTTGTTACATTTTACCTGCCTGTTTTATACATTTAAAATTATATTTTAATTAAAAACTAATAATACGTCGGTGCTAAAATTCACTTCGTTACACCCCCCCTCTTACTTCGGTAAAAAAAAAAAATGGAAAATTCCTAATTTTACAATTTTTTTTTTTTTTTTTTCTGTCTATCCGGGGAGTCAAAATAATAACAAAAAAAAAAGAATAATCTAACGGTTCCCTACGGCTACTTAAGGCGCATACCCTATCATGGTTACGTAAAACTTTATTTGCAGGGCATGTTCACCTTTTACAAAATAAATAAAAATAAAAAAAAACCTATCTGTGACTCCCGGATTTACCGGACTAATTAAACAGAAAAATAAACCATATTTACCAAACAATAAATACAATAATTCTGCGGACATATCAGAGTGGCAAAACTTATGTCCCTGGGGTGATGTTGCTGTCTGAGTTGACTCCGGGGACGGCGAATGCAGCGGCGGTCTGGCTGTCCTGTGGAGGGCGGGGATAGCTAGAAATACAAAGTAATTAGTAACAAGTAAATTTTAGCGGTGGCCTAGCGTAAAGCTGGCCTTGACGGTCGGTATGTTCGGTTTTGGCGGCGGTACGGTCAGATCGGTGAAGCATCACGGGATTTCTACGGAAACTTCCTTCTTCTTGACGGTTCGGTTTCGGTTTTCGGGTCTTATTCGGGTTTCAGGTCCTTGATGTGTATGTGATGGAGCTTTTTGCCCGTGGACGATCGCAGGTTGTAAACCACAGGGGAGACGACTTTCGTGACGGTGTACGGTCCGGAGTATTTAGGAGCTAACTTGGCGGCGAAGCCCTTGGCGGCGGAAGATAATGGATTTTCGCGCTTCATGACGCGATCACCGACATGGCATTGCCACTCGCGGCGGCGGAGATTATAATAGTGACTTTGTGTCGTGAAAGCGCGGGCTAGGTTGATTTTTACCAAGTCAAATGTCTCCTTCAACTTCTGAAGTCGGTCTCGGTGTTGATCGGTATCGTCTGGTTCAGGTACGGGATTTTCTTCTCCATCTGGATCTTGTCGGTAGATAGCCTTCGGTAGTTCCAATTCTCGGCCGAAATTCAGGAACGCCGGAGAGAATCCGGTGCTGTCATGCTTGGAACTATTCAGTGCGAACTGGAAGTCTGGAAGATACAGGTCCCATTTCCGATGATCCTGTTCGCAATACTGGGCTATCATCGTCTTGATTGTGCGGTTGGCTCTCTCTACTGGGTTGGCTTGCGGTGTGTACGGCGGTGTAAAACGGTGCTGGATGCCTAAGTCTTGTAGTAGGGAACGGAATAGACGGCTATCATACTGGGTACCATTGTCGCTTATCACAGTGCGAGGACAGCCAAAGCGGGTTATGACTTCCTCGTACAGAGCTTGACTGACGTTGCGGGCGGTGGCACTACGGAGCGGTCTGCACTGGATCCATTTGGTAAAGCGGTCTTGAAAAACTATTAAATAGCTATTCCCTTTACTGGATCGGGGCAGTGGCCCTACCAGGTCGGTACTTACTGTCTCCCAGGGATAATGATTAGCGGAGGGTTGCATTTTCCCCGGTGTCTGCTGCTGAGACGGCTTGTAACGCTGGCAGCGTAGGCAGTTACGGACATATTTTGCGACGTCTCTAAACATGCCTGGCCAATAATATCTCCGAGATATCCGTGCAATTGTCTTTGCAATTCCCATGTGCCCTGCGGTAGGTGCATCATGGCTTTCGGATAAGACGGCCGGACGAAGTGGAGTGGGAACACACAGTTTCCACGGATCGGACAGCTCGACTTCGGCCAAGTCGCTGTTGTCCCAGAAGTGTCGAAATAACTTATCATTGCGAATGCAATAATCCGGAAACACTTCTGGGTTCCGCTCCACTTCTGCCTTCTTCCGCTGATACCAAGAACAATTGGGCGGTTCGGTGACGGCACACAGTTCTTCGGTGTCTGGTTCGGAAGAAGATCCTGGTACTGGTTGACGGGATAGCGCATCGGCTATTCGATTTAAGGCTCCTCGGCGGTACTTAATCTCAAAGTCGTATTGCTGCAAAAATACACTCCACCTAGCCAGGCGGCCAGTTGGGCTTTTGATGGAGTGCAGCCAACGGAGAGATTGATGGTCGGTGATGACGGTAAAATGATATCCCTCGAGATACGGTCTCATTTTATCGATTCCCCAATAAATAGCCAAACATTCCCTCTCGGTCACGGAGTAATTCTTCTCAGCTGGAGTGAGGGTTCGGCTTGCGTACGCTATCACGTGCTCATGTCCTTGGATCTCCTGGGTTAGGGCTATTCCCAAACCTTGATCTGAGGCGTCGGTTTGCAACGTGAAAGGTTTCTCGAAATCGGGGCAGGTCAGGATAGGTGCTTCGGTTAAGCACGTCTTCAAACGGTTAAATGCATCTTCTTGCTCACTGGTCCATTTAAAACGATGATTCTTCTTTAACAGTCGGGTCAGCGGTGCAACAATCTGCGAAAATGCCGGTACAAAGCGGCGGTACCAGGAAGCCATCCCTAAAAATCTGCGGATGTCTCTTGCGGTGCGTGGTGTTGGAAAATTTCGGATCGATTCCACCTTTTCGGGATCCGTGTTGATTCCATCGGCGGTAACCACATGTCCCAAATACTTGAGTGACTTCCTGCAGAACTGGCATTTTTCGGGGTTTAGTTGCAGGTTTGCGGCTCTTAGTCGACGGAACACTTCTCGGAGGTTTTCCAGATGTTCTTCGAAGGTTTCTCCTAGGACAATGATGTCGTCTAAGTAAGCAAACGCATACGGATCCATTTCAGGGCCAATAATTCGGTCCAAGAGGCGTTGAAATGTTGCAGGTGCGGAGTGAAGTCCAAATGGCATGACTCTAAATTGAAACAGTCCTCTGCCTGGCACAGTAAAAGCGGTGATGGGTTTACTGTCATTATCCAACGGTATCTGCCAGTATCCCTGTTTCAAATCGATGCTGGATATATAGCGGGCTTTGCGTAGTTTGTCCAGTATGGCGTTGATGAAAGGTAGCGGATAGGCATCCTTTTCGGTGACGTCGTTGACTTTTCGGAAGTCGATGCAAAATCGAGGTTTGCCATCCTTTTTGCGGACTATAACTACAGGTGAGCTCCAGGGACTACCAGACGGTTCGATAATACCATTGTGCAGCATTTCATTCACTTCCTTGTTGATAATTTCCTGCATTCGGGGGTTTTGCGGTCGGTAGCGTTGCTTGATCGGATCAGGTGCGGTGAGACGGATATGGTGGTGTACTAAGTCAGTAGTGCCATGAATATCCTGGAAGCTAGGCAATTCCTGTGCTAGAAATTCCTTGAGTCGCTCCTCTTCTCCTGAAGACAATGCTAGAGACAACCCATTTAACTGATTTGCAGTTCTGGGTTTCCTGTTTCTCTTCATCTTCCTGGTCTTCCGGCGTCTGGGGTTCCTGGCTTGATGCTTGATGGACGACGGACGTTGTGATCGGCGGACGGGCGGTGAAGCGGATTGTCTTGGTGGAGCGGAGCGGACGGTGCGGACGGTACGGACGGTTGACGGCGGAGAACAGACGGTGGTCGGTGTCATGGCAGGGTCGGCATCTTCAGGTGAGCTAGCAGTTGTTACCTCGGTTTGAAATAGTTGTCGAATTCGATCCTCCTCTTCTGGGGATAAGAGACCTTCGGCTGGATCGTAGTTGTACTTAAGATCCCAGTCGTTAAGTAACACGGTGTTGGTGGCCGGATGTATCGTAAAATTTCTTTTACTTAAGATGTCCATCCCCAGGACTATATCAGATGACAAATTTCGGAGGTGGAACAGACATTCGGAAAACGGATTTTTCCCTATTTCAAAGCTCAGCTGGTAGGATCGGTTCACGGAAGCTTGCCTACCATCTGCTAGCTGGACTCTCGGTGCAGTGACAGGGACACAGGGAATTTTCAACTGAGTACACAACTCATTCACCTGGTCACCTATGTAGGAACGGACTGCTCCGGTGTCTATCAGTGCGTTGAACGTACGTCCATACATTTGTACGTTCACATGGGGGCGGTTATCTGGTACGACGGCGGTTATTCGGTCGGAGGCGGCAGGATTGCGGAACCGTACGGGCCTCGGTCTTGTGCGGTTCCTTCCTAGTTTCCCTGTTGTGGACAGCGGCAGTCTCTTGTCATGACCCCTTGCTGGCCACATCTGGAGCAGAACAACTTCGGCGGGGCTTTGCACTGGCTGCGGAAATGTCCAGTTTGACCACAACGCCAACATGTGTTGTTGCGGTCAAAGGTGCCGGTTGCAGTGGATGTTGACGGTCTGTCGGTACGGCGGTTGTTCTGGGACTGGTGACCATCCTGCGGTACATCTGACCTGTTGGGTACCGGTGTGGTAGCTGTCTGGATAGAACGCTGCGGTGACGGAGCGGAACTTCCGGATGGGCGGTTTCTTGGCTGCTGTTGCTGACGCGTGGCGGTCGGCGGCTCCTGGTTTTCAGGGGTGGAACGGTGAGCCACGGATGGATCGCGATGCATCTGATTCACTTCTTGCCTCAAGATCTCGTATTCCTTAATTTTTGCGGTCAAGGTAGACATGTCTACGAAGTCTGTTCTTCGGATGTATTGGCGGAAATCAGGCAGCAAATTCCGGTATATCCAACGTAGTTCTTGTGCCTCGTTGATTTCACCATGTCTACGGATAAGAGTCTGGAGGTCGGTGACATATGTCATCACCGGCTCATATGGTTGTTGGAGGCGGCGACTGATTTCAGCTTCGAGATCTTCCAGGTAGTGTACCGGAAAATATGAAATGCGGAAATCCTTGAGAAAGTGGTCCCATGTGTTCCATCTTGCCTTATTATTTCTGTACCAGAGCAGGGCGGATCCTCGCAGTAATTCAGGTAGTACAGGTAGCAATTGTTCGGGGCGGATGGCGGTATAGGTACACACTTCTTCTAAGCGTTCCAGGAAAGCGGCAGGGTCGTCGGTTCCATTGAAGTGAATGTTCCATTTGTGTACCTGGAATGGATCTATTGGTGGTATCCCAGATGGATTGTTTTGCGTTGGCGGCGGTATTACTAGCGGTGGTAACGGCGGTGGAAAGCTGGGTTGAACGGTTGTCGGTCGAGGTGAAGCACATCCTTCCTTTATGAATCTTACCAGGCGTCGCTTCTTTTCGTCTACGGTACCGGTTGTAGCGAGACCAAATTTCCCTAACTCCTCGTCAAGCTCATCCTTCTTAAGCTTATAGATCCAGCTTAACCGGATATCTCCCAAATCCGGAACTAGTGCTTCTTCCTTAGAGCCGCTGGCTTGATTCTCCTGGTCGGGTAAGTCGTTCATCTTGAATCGGATATTTCTTAGCGGTACTGGTCCTCTCTAGTTGCGGTCTGAACACCAACTGTCCTGGTAGCGGTCCTAACACCAACTCCTTTCTCGTTGCGGTCTGAACACCAACTGTTCTGGTAGCGGTCCTAACACCAACTGTTCTGGTAGCGGTCCTAACACCAACTCTTCGCTGCTATCTCCCAAGTGAGTCTTCCGAGCGGCTCGGTAGGTGCTGCGTTGGATTCTGCGCCCTCGAGTTACTCGAAAAGAAGGGGTCACACGTCGGGTCGGTGATTCTTCTAGGTTCTGCGCAGGCGTGGGACGGAGCGGTACGGATTCCCAAAATGTCGTGTCAGGCGGTACTGGTCGAGGTCCTCAATCCGTAGACTCTGGTTCTGGTAGTAAATATAGGTTTTGTGGACCTATATTCGGAATGGTTGGTCGGACGGCAAAAATTCCAACGGATTTCGATTCTTCACCTTCGATTACTCGAAAAGGAGTGGTCACACGGCAGGTCGGAATTTCCGCTGGTTTTTGGGTTAGCTTCGGGCGGAGCGGTACGGGTCCTCAATATATGGTGTAAGACGGTCCTCGTAGTGGTTCTGAACCCGTGGAGTCGGATTCTGATGCTTGATATAGGATTGGTAGACCTATATTCGGAACGGAGAGTCGGACGGCGAAAATTCCAACGGATATCGAATCTCCACCCTCGATTTACTATAAAACGAGGGGTCACACGCCTAGTCAGTTTTGTCACCGGAGTGGCCAAGTATTCCGGGTGAAGTCCGGTGTGACGGCAAAACTCGGTCTAGACGGTGTGTCTGGGTGCAGGTAACTTCTTCCTCTCGGTTTCGCTCGGTTCTGGCTTCAGACGGCGGAACGGTGAACCTTTTCGCGAAACGGCTGGTCGGCGAGTGTTCGGAGTACTTGCAATCGATTCCTTGGGTCTGACTTACTGGAAAATGATACCCCACTTGACTATATGTTGTACGGGCAACTTCGGACAGCCTCGGGTATCTTCGGGTACAGGTCGGTATTTCAGACGGAACGGACAACTTGCCTGCTTGGCAGCTCGCTTGGAACTCCTCTCTGTTTGAAAATTCCTCCTTGCGCTGTTAAAAACGGTAATAACGGCTTCGGGGATGATCGGGGCGGGTCGGCGATGGTCGGAAACGGTTCCTCGTCGTCGGTTATGTCGAAAATGACACCTCACTTGCCTCCTGGTGTCACTTGGTCCAAATTCGGTTGCCTTCGGTGCCTGCAGAATGCTAAAATTTTCAATCTTCTCGGATTCAGTTAATCTTCAGAGTCCCTGCTCGGGCGCCATTTTGTAACCTTCTTTCGTTAATGGCGGAAGTTCGAAAGAGGTTACTTTGACGCCTGAGGGGCGGCGGTGCTTTTTAGGACGGTGTCTCGGGCGCCACTTTCTGTTTAGAGTGCAGAAAGACCACTTTACTCTATTAGCAGGATAATAGAGGCTTCAGGTAACTGCAGTGAAGACACGGTTAAGCCAGGGGTCTAATTAACCTATAAAGAAAACTCAGAATTTCGGATTAAAAACAGAACAAGTTTTATTCAGGAATTAATACAATAAATTTAATATAATTACGGTTAAACTACAGTACAAATATAAGCACAAATATTTACAGCAAAACTTAAAGCAGGCAGGCTAGGCAAAACTAAAAGCGGCAAACTACGGTTATTAAGCGGAAAAACGGCAAGCAAATAAAGCGAGTAAGCAAATGTACGGTTAAAAACGGTTAAACGGAAAGCGTGCGGCAGGTAAAAAGCTCTATCTACAAAAAGCTACTAGCAAAGCTCGGTTGGCAATCTATTATTTGACCAGACAAGACAATATAATTTACAGGCAAAACATATGTTCGAATTAATTTTCAGCAGTTAATTTTATGACGAGTACAAAAAAAAATCATGGAAATAACGGAACACGCAGACTAATTTTCTGGCTGCCCAGGGGGAAAAGACGCGAACTAGTGCAGTTATTAGCAATAAAATCGACAACGCCCTGACGACAGTCCTGTTAAGCGATTACACACGTCAAATCAGGAGGCCGTCAAAACGTCGAGTTTTCTGCGCGGTTACAGCTTTTCTTAATACGGAGCAGGCGGAATCAAATATCGACAACGCCCTGGCGACAGTCCTGTTAAGCGATTACACACGTCAAATCAGGAGGCCGTCAATTTTGCTCTAAACCGGAACGTTACTCGTGACGTTGTATTGACTTAGAATTAAGCCACTAAAACGTTAAGCGCGGATCATACAAAACAATTCGAACATACATAGGAAAATAATTGAAATAAAATTACCGGTCAAATATAATAGGTTACCCTAATGTCTTACTCGTTCTAGCAGCGGAGCTTTCTTCTAGTCGGTGTGGCGGTTCGGACTTCGTTCTGGGCTGGTGGTCTGGTCGGGATGGAGCGTCAGCTCAACTGAACTTTAAACGACGGGTGTGTTAGTTTTGTAGCCGGCTTCTGACGTGTACCCCTACCCAACTTGCGCACTGAACGCGAAACTGACTTCAAGCATTGCTCACTTATGTTGGCGCGGTGCAGCTGGTACTGCTGTAGATGCGTTTTCTGCATAACGCGTGATCGGAGCTATCTCTGGTTTATTGCATTCGTTGCGGCATAATTTAAAAATGCATAAACGGAAAAGACGCGGTTCAAAATGCTTAATTTGAAGTAAATTAATATTTGTTACATTTTACCTGCCTGTTTTATACATTTAAAATTATATTTTAATTAAAAACTAATAATACGTCGGTGCTAAAATTCACTTCGTTACAAGATAAAATTAAAGGAAATGCTTTCTTGTTGACAAACAATTCGGCAGAATAAAGTATAGGTTATTACAAAAATAATGGGTTACTACCTAAGAGAAAGAGAAACTTTCTAACATTAAATTTATAATGTACAGTGTACAGCCTTTCAAAAATGGAAAACGAATTTTGCTATTTATTATTTAGGTATAGCTCCACATAAAACCTTTCAAATTTGATGTACAGGCGACAGGCAATATTTAAGAGGAGTTGTAGATGACTTATTTTAAATTCACACTAGTGATTGACGTTATGAACCTCGCAGGACATATCGATTTATTGCAATTTTTATGTGGCTCTTGCTCATTCTACAGTATACTTGTTTCTTTGCAATGAAGAAAGATTTAAATGGTTGCTGTAAAGTTGTTTTAATATGAATGTAAATTCAAGGTGTCATACGTGCAGAGCTATTAAAAATGCCATAATCTTGAAAAAAGTGTTTCGTTTGAGTTTCGTTTTTGAAATATTTCGCTTTCTGGGAAATTTATGAACAAAATAGAGATTCATTTTGTAGAGATTAAAATTCTCTACAAATTATTACTTCAGGTATTATTCTTTTTCGTTGGAATACCATTTTTTGATATATAGCTTGAGAAATATAAATGTGAGGGGGGTGACAAAGGTTCTACTCATTCTTCTTGTTTTCGATATATCACACAGTAAAAATTGTTATTATAAAACTTGTAGATCACGAAGTCTGTATAGGTATGAAATATTTTCATAAGCAATTAATATATAACGTTGCGAAAATGGTCAGGTAGGTACGAAGCTTTAAAAATATTTCTTGTCGTGTACGTCGTCTTCTAAAATATTCCAATGAAACTCATTTCCATACCACCACAAAGATAAAGTTCAAAATGCGTTTTATTTTCCATGGTGTTACCATGGTCTGTTTTCATTGTACCTATCTTATTAGGACCCTTCTTGTTTTCTTAACTATTTTGCTCTGTTTTTTTCGATGATCCCGGTTGATTCTCGTCCATTTGTTCCTCTTAAAGTTGCACAATGTCTTTTGTGCAGTTCCTTCGTCGTCGATTTCATCTTCATCATATTTAGGCCAGTATGCTTAAAATCCAAATCGGAAATAATTGCTACAAAAGGTTTTATTGTTTTAATGGCTTTCTTTGTTGCCCATAACAACCACAAGTTTTTCAGTATTTCATTTGCGTCAGTCCCTAATAAGTCAGGATCTTTGTAAAATTTCCACCGTGCCTGTACCTGATGATATGTTCTGTGAGGATTATTTTACTACAGTTTCAATTGGTGGCAGTGTCAAAAGGTTAAATTAACTTTTTGTAAGTGATTTCGTGAAGCGTTTGTAACGTAATGAATTAACTGGTTTTTCGAGTTTTCTCGCTTCCATATCAAGCTATGAGAAAACGTTTCCCTGCTCCAGCAAATATATCGAAGTCTACATTTTTAAGTTTAAGCAATTCCAGCGTTTCTTGCAGATCTCAATGGTTCTGAAGAGAGGCGATTTAATTTACTCTTCCACACTACCACCAACAGAAACAGTAACACGAGAACATACTTACAGAACGTATCATCAGATGTAGGCATGGCTTGGGTTTCACAAAGATAATGAGGAATGGGCTGGAGTAGAATCGATTGTAGACTGGAACCAATTATTACCAATACGGTCAATCCCTTACCACCAGAATTTCCTACTAACTAATTCCAACTAATTTTGCAAATGTACAAAATTCAGGAAAAACTTACGATTGTCACAGAGCCGGCATGAGACGTGCAAGAACGTACAAGTTGTTCCAAACTTGTTTGATAAAGGCGAAATCGACAACAAAGGGACCGCACCCATGGAAGGAAAATGTATAGATGATACAGAGCAACTTGAAAACTTTACAAATGGGGTTTGCGTTAAGGAAGAAATCAATAAGAATCAATCGGGAGTATAAAGAAAAATTAGGCAAATAGTTATTGAAAAATATTATAAAATGAGAACAGACCGTGGAAAATTAAAACCTTGAACTTTAACTGTGTTAGTGTGGAAAAGAATTTTAAAATAATAAATAAATTAATAATAAATGAATTTTGTGGTAAGTTAAAAAAAAATTTTTTTCAATATTTTATTTTTAGAAGTTTTGAATTTTGTAATTTTTAATCCAATTTTTATCATGCATTAAAGAAGATTCAATAAACTTAATAATTGTATGTTTAGAGATGAAACATCAATGTGAGTATATCAAATTGGATAAGATTTTGTTATTATGCTTGTGTAAAGCCTAAATAAAGTCATTTATATACAATGCAAAGAAAGAGAATTGTAAAAAAAAAGAAAAGAATTTCATTCATTTAAATATTTCAATTTCAGTGTCACAATCGTTTGTCAAAATGTCAAGTTATTGTTCATGTTAACAATTGAATATTAGAAGTATAAAATTTGAGGCATGTATAAAATTCATTGAAAGATTTTAATATAAAATTTTTTGAACAGACTAACATTTTTGACAGATGTTTTCTAAACAAAAAATATACGTCTTAGTTTCATAAAAATTCTTACAAAGAGCTTGCTATAATGAAACATTATTTACTAACCTGCAAAATATTTATTCGAAAAAAGTGACTAAAAATATTATATTAAATTGATAGATTGAATTGATTATTACAATAACATTGATAATCGTGTTTAAACAGCTTTCAGTTTTATTTTCAACTTAATCAAATTAAATTAAATATTGATGCGTTATAAAAAAAATACTGTTTATAATTGTTGTTGTATTCGTTAAAGCCTGGTATTATCATTATTTTCTGAAGTTTAAAAATCGAAAATTCTCTTTTCATTCTTAAATCAATACTTATCTAGAGCACAGTCTTCACTGGTTTATTTGGCACGAACTTCCCTTACTTGTAACTACTTCCTACTTTAACTGATTTACTTTTAACATTTCTGTAAATCTGGGTTAGAACTTTACACTGAAGGTCACAACTACAATTTACTTCAAATGGAAATACCTATTTTAATTCTTATTAAATTTTCGTCACAAGATTTAAAATATTATTATTACTTAAATTAAATTATACTTATAAAGCAAAATTATATTTAAAATTCTGAAACGGGTCGTTTAGTGAAACATACAATTTATGACTTCTTACTGTTTCTGTCCAATTATCAATATATTTTAAAATGTACATATTCATTATATTTACCACATTTTTCATAACACTTCACCTGAGCACTTTTATGAGTATTTATCGAATTTAAAAAGCCTCATCACATTTGCGGTATCAAATATGGGAATTGATTTAAATTAGCATAATATAAATAAGTAAATCATTTTGTTTACAGCAACATTATTTATTAACCTAGGCTACATATATGGTACAGCATGAAATTTAGAGCCTATTAGGTTCAAAATTCCTTTTCTATGAGCTGATATATTCAGTGTTACATACTAAATTATATTTTTTTAGTAAATGTAACTTATTGCATTATTATTTTGGATATGGTGAAAATATTGTATTTAAGGGAATTAAAGTGAATTCTTATTTAATTCAAACACTATGTAAAATTGAATGAAACATATTTTACTGGGTTTTTGAATAGCATTTATAAATTAAATACATACTTATTTGGTAGCACTGTCGTTATTATGTCTTTATTTGTTAGAAGAACATTTTCATTGGGATCAAAATATAATACGTAACACATCTTATATGAAACTATGAAAATTTCAGAGGTTACTTTTCATTTACATTTCAAGATTTAGACATAATGAAATCCCACGTATGGAAACTATTCATAAAGATAAGATAAGACCAAAATAATGTTAAAGATCCATGCATCAGTAAATTACTAAAAACTAATTCGTCACCAATTTTTTTTATAAATTCATAACGGAATGGTGTGAATAATTCAAATGAGAAATTAGGAAAAGATGATAAATTATTCATAATTAGGTATACAAGGTGTTTCAGGAGGAAATGGAAAAATTTAGATTGGCGATAGCATCTATCATTATAAGAAAAAAATATATATAAATATATGTCCGAAAATGCTTCTTATGGCAACTACAGTCCTGGAAAGGGTTGGAACCTTTGATGTTAAGGTAGCACTGACATCGTTTCCACTAACACCAAAACACTAATACTGCACTCGACGCACGTTTCGCCAATCTGACTAAAACTGATTCCTGTAGTTTCAAACCCTTAAATAAACATCCTGATCCTAGTTTTTATTTATTATTTTCAGCCTACCGGTGCACTAATTTAATTTTTCTAAAATGCAAATACATTGTGTCCATTGATCTCACGATGGAATACCGCTTAGCTGTTTAAATATTATGTTGTAATAATAACGAAATAATAATAATAATAGTATACAAAATTTCAAACTCAGACTTATAGGTATATAAAAATTAGGGTCAGAGTGTTTTTTAAGAGCCTGTATCTCCCTTAGTAAGTATTTTGAGACGTGTTTATATATATTTTTTTATAAAGATCGATACTATTACCTCCTGAAATATTTTTCTTTCCCACTAAAATAGGAAAATCTTTTTCATTATAATAATCCCACAAATGTGTGCAAATGTGTTAAAGAGGTTTTATTATATTTTGTTATTTAATTGTTACTTATATTTAGACATAATTTTATACGTTTTATTTACAGGGTTGTTATTCTTCAGCAGGAAGTATGATAAGTACGGCAACGATAAGAAGTACTAACGCCAAAGAAAGGAAAGACAAAAGAAACCGCGAAAGACTTTTAGCTGGACCAGTTGGATCAGAATTTTCCATAGGAGCTCAGGATTTAGATTTGGAAATGGATTACTACGACTACAATGTCGTAAATGCTGGTGCCGCTCCTGGATCATATTTGGGTAGTTATAATTTCCTCTTGTAAATTATGGGATGAAAATGTAAATATATTAAAATTTGTCTGTGATAATGGGTAATCTCAAGGTTGTATATAAAACTGTTTATTATATTCCAAATACTCTCTTCTGTTCTAGTTGCAATATTATTTCTAAAGAAATAGGTACTCTATTTTAAATTATAAGAAATTGTTTATTTCATATTATTCTTGAATATCAAAATTTAGCCAAAGGCAAGAAAATAGAAAAGTAATATGAAATTGGTGATGATGTTAACAAATAAATTTTGATTTAGGTAGACAAAAGCCATTTGAATGAAATTTATCCAGTTTACATATCCGATTTTACATCGAAATAATTTATTTGTAGTGGTTGCTAACAAAGCATTTTGCATCGATATAGAAATGAATAGATTGCATTTTCCATGGAATGTTTTTAAATAAAAATGCAGGTTTTTTAGTACCTATCGGAAATAACTAGTAAAATGTAAATTCTTCAGTTAATATAATGGAAATTTACAGTACTTAATTGTTATGAAAAAAATATTTATTCCGATTACACAAATATTTATATTCAAATTTTGTTTAAAATTTAATTTCTTAATTTTTTTGGTGGTTATTTTCAATCAGTTTTAAAGGACTAAACAATTACAAATGGTTCAAGCTTTAATATTTTTTTATTAATTAATCATTTGAAATATTTCATTTATTCAAATATAATAAGCCTACTTGTCTACAAAATTTTTCTGTACTAAGTTAATAAATTTTCTTATATTTTATAAATTTTCAGGTCCTTAAATATATCACAATATGTCACATTCGACAATTTTATTATTACCAAAATGTAACTTTTCTTTCAACTACAGACGAGCAAAACATTTTTAATATTAAGATTTTGTTTAAAAAAAAATATGTTGCTTACATAAAAATAATAATTATTGTTAAATGTTTAATTAGGCATGGATCCGGCATTTTTAGTGTGGATTCCGCCGTTAGACGAAAGTGGAGAAATATTACCTGAAGAGGGACAGGAATATCATGAAATGGAAGATATCAGACCTAAGCTTTACATAGATCCTGGCAGCAATAAAGAGTCCCCAGAAGAAGAAATGCTACTTCCTAAACCAAGAAAGAGGTCCTTGAGCGGTGGCACATCGAAGAGCTCCCCAATCTTAAAATCAAAAGGCAAGAAAATACATCCACTCATACTAAATGAAAGCAATGAGGAGGTGGATAATAAATTTAACAGAGAAATTGAACCCTTGGTACACAAAACAGTCACTATACAGTTGCATGAGTTTCCTAGGAAAATGAAATCATCACCTATGCTATTACGGAAGGATATGGAAAAGGAAACTAAAGTGGAGAAGTCTCCAAGTCTTGAGAGTAACATTTTGGATGACATTAAATTTGCTGATGAAGAGGATGAAGACTTAATTGATAACCAGTGCAATATTGATGTATCATATCAAGATTCAAATATTTTATCTTCCAGTTAAGACTGAAAAGAGATGTTTATTGAGAAGTTAAAATATTAAAGGGTGGACAACCAAGACGAAGTTATCTTAATTATTGAAGATATTGAGTAGTAATATTTAAAGATTTCAGTCCACCCACTATTTATTGAAGTTAGCAATTAAACTAATTTGAGGCATTGTAGAGGTATTATGATTAAAGTGATCTCAGAATTGAGACGATTTGAATGAGACTGAATGTTGAGATTGTAAAGAGGAAAGTTGTAATAGTCATAATCTAGTCAAAAATAATATTTGTAATTGAAGTTAATATTGTGAATATATTATTGTAGAATTGTAGGTTATTTGTTGTACGGTATGAAGGGTATGTTGCACTTTTGACACTTTTTTGTGGCAAATAAGGCAGAAATTAAGTTATTTCATTTTTGCATTGTTATCATAAATAATATATCATTTCAGTTAGAATTATTTGACGATATTTTGTTGAACTTATGATATATGTAGTTTCCCTATTGCTATTCCTATAGTTCAAAGTTCCCGACAAAGGGAGTAATGACATCATGTTCGGTTATGGAGAAACTGCATGTCGGAATATGATTCAATCTACATCGCGGACAAGCGTCTGCCGTTTTTACATGAACTGTAATAATTAAATAGAAGTTAGAACTTGTAAGACAGAAAAGTGTCAAACCTAAAGCACCTTCTCGAGGTCCATTTAACATTAGAGAAATTATTTATTATAAATTATAACTAGAAGTAAAATAGCTTGCTTGCATATTCTTTCATGTTCCTTGTACAAAATTATTTTTTGTTATATAATACTGAAAAGCTAAATTTATAAAACATCATGTAAGATTTTTGGTATATGTACTAAATGCAAAATAAAATTTATGTATTTATAATTTGTTTTTTGTTATTCAAATCATAAACCATGAAACTGATGAAAAATATAAGAGTGGCAAGCGCATTTTGATTCTCATTCTGGGGTTACGGACACGACCGCAGTACAATTATTAATCCCAATATAATATCTTCACTATAATAAAGGGTGGTCCAATCTACTATTACAAAACTGTGCCAAAATGCGACAAAATATAAATTGTTAACGATAAACAAATACAGTTAGAATTTGTAATGTTGCCAAAATGATAACAGATGGGTGTAAAAGAAGCACACTACTTTGCATTATAAATAAGAAATAATAAGGCATTACTTCTGTCTATTATATGAAGGAAGTAGTGTTTCGTCTTATTCATTATAAATAATTTTGATATGGTGAAATGGCCCATTACTCCTATTAGTATTCACAAATAACTATGATATATTTTTTTACACTGCAAAGAGAAGATATATAAATCGTTAATTGGCTAAATATTGCCTTTTCAAAATATTGTCACTCTATTGATCTTTACTCTACATATTCCACAGGACACTAGGATCATATTTTTTCCTTGGTGGATTAAAGTGATTATTAAGGTAGCATTGTTTTTTTCATTCTGGCCTACTACTTATTTTCCTTTGTTGCCCACAGCAACCATCTTTGGACTACTGACACAGATTAACTATATCAGATGCGAAAGCTTCGCGCGATGCCTTTCATGTCCGCGACACACGTATTAGACAAAGGCCCGTCGGCTACTCGTAACGTTGCATGCTTTTTGCACCACAAGACTTTAATATTTATTTTTGTGGATGCGAGTTAGTTGCACCACTTGAGCGCTCGAGAAAAACAATAAAAATATATTATAAAATATTTTTTATTAAAACAAATATGAAATTGTATGTTTACAAATGGGATAATATTGTAAGTTTTCTATTTGTTTTATCAGGTTTTTTTGATGTTTTGAGATCTCTATTTGTATACACCAACAAACTCGTATGACACTATTTTGACATTTAAAATCCGAACGCTCGGACTAACAATATATCGCCGTAAACTCTGCTACACGCTGTCACGATAATGCTCTCGTACTAAACCCTCCGCATATATGAGGATGGAAGTAGTGGGGATCGTTGGACAGGCCGCCACGCTTACATTCGCATCTGGTATAGTTAATCTGTGCTACTGATCTTGTGTAGATTTTTATTACTTTCTTCCAAAGTTTGTACATGGTATAGTTTTATAACTTTTCTTCTTATCAGAAAAATAGGTAGTTCGGTGTAAAAAAAAACTGTTCTACATAACGAAGAATATTTCCGAAAATACAGGGTGTCTGTTTAATGCTTCAAAATATCCGAGTTGGGAATTCTTGAGTAAAACTCATGATGATTGACCAAATATTTTGTTATCCAAAAATGCTTCCCTGAAGAGTTATAGCCCGTCAAAGTTGCAAAAGAAAAACAAAGAATGGGGAATTAAATCAAGACGTGTTAAGTTAGAGCAACTAAATTTGGTAGGAAGTTTAAGATCCAGTTTATGGTTAGTTTGAACAAAACATGTAAAACGAAAAAAAATTATAGAATGTGTTCAAAATGAATCTTTTGTATACACAAGTTAATGCGACAAATGAGAGATCGTCTCACCTGAAACAATAAACAATACTCCTATAAATCTTGACAAACTTCCTCAAGAGCTTGAAGAATATACGTACCCATAGTTGTTCTCGTGTTTCTACAGGAGTTTCATACACCTTATTCTTGATACAACCCCATAATTAATAATCAAGTCGCGTGAGGTCAGGAGAATGAGGTATTTAAAAATAATAAAACTGGAAAAGAAAAAATTATAATTACAAACGAAAAGTAAAAAATTACAGCTTCTTTATGCAGACTACTGCAGTTAAAAATATCGATTATATCTTTGTGATAATTCTTAATTACGTAAGCCGTACTGTTTGCAACTTACTTCCACAAACAGTATTTCTAGCTTTGTAATACCTTTATTTTTACACGGAATCTCGGGCGCCAGTTTCTTTGTTTATAGTGTAAGAAACAGCACTTTATTTCTAGACGGTTTCCAAGAAAACCCTAGGTAACTGCAGTGAACAACGGAGTGATGCAAGGGTCGTGAAATGAATTGCCTATCTTACCAGACTTGAGCAATTGATAATACCCGTTTAATTGAATATTCCCTACTTGAAATAATAACACGGAGTGTTCAGAGACCAATATACAACATTTATTTATTTACCAATATTGTGTACAAAATAATCGTGAAATAAGTTCTTAGGGTTAGCAATATTTACAAGGGAGTATTGTAGAATAGAGCGTATCTGGTAAACAAGAATGGGTTAGCGGCGGAAATCTCGCATTTACGGAGTCGTGGTCGGTAAAACGTGAATAGCGGGTTTCAGGTATTTTATTTCCCTTCGACGGGCAGTCAAAGATACTAGCGATAATTTATTAGTTTATAATGATAGACTTTTACGGGGCCTGTTACTTCAAACTAGAGTGCTACTACGAAAAAGGCGTATTTCATTTATTTCTAGCCTCGGACGGATCGGTGACGCTCCAATCGTTTTCACGCAATGAAGTGTCAATTCTCCTATTATTTAATGTCAGCTGGATCGTTGAGACTCCAATCGTTTTCACGCAATGAAGTGTCAATTCTCCTAATATTTAATGTCGGCTGGATCGTTGAAACTCCAATCGTTTTCATGCAATGAAATATCAATTCTCCTATTATCTAAGGCGGCGACCAATGAGATAACAACTGTTTTCACGAATTTGATCTCACGGGTTGGTGTCTCCTTAATTAGGGTTACGCGACGACCGGTTGGCTCAACTCTATGTTTAAATTAGCAGGTCTCTTATTTAAAACGCGGATAAGTTTTATTATAATTATTAAATTTACTATTTAATTCTTCGGTAACAAAATGAACAATGCTACGTATCTTTGCTGGTACCGATATACGATGCGGGTTGACTCACTTGTGCTTACCAATGTTTTAAAACAACGGCGGATTCAAAGTTAAAAGTTGCAGTGCGGTGTTGACGGACTGATCTGCTTTCTCGGGCTACTAGACAAGAAAGCTCCCGGTCAAGCGCGCTCCCCAAGATTTTATAATCTAATTTCGCCCTATGTAGCTATGTAGCGCATGGGAGGCGAACGGTGAACCCTAACAAGTACTAGGAGCTGGGTAGGTTTGCTGCCCAGTTCAAGCGTATTATACAACTTCTGCTAGTTATCAAAATTATTGCACAACGGCAATAAGCTATTCGCGATTTTTAAACCTGGTTACAAAAAGAAACGGATTAAATGGACCCGGATTAAGGTTACTAACAAACTTTAGTAACGAATGATTTTTACTATTTACTGCATCGGGAATTTAAACATTATTTAATTTAATTATTGTTCAACTCATGGCTCGTACAATTCAAATTAAACTTAAATGATTCAAACTTACATACCAGAGGTTACAGGGTGTACCCAAGTGACAAAATGATTTTTAAATAATGGAAAATGTGTAACTGAAAAATCACTTCGTCACATCTTGAATTGTATAACACTTATCGCATAGTTGACGTATAGGAAAAAATTTTTTGTATTTTTTGTTTGTTCTTGCAGTTGGTATGTAAAAATGACATGATTGTCGAGAAGTGAGCCTAGGTACCTGAAAGTTAAAGAGGTGTAAAATAATACTGCACTCTATTTTGAAATTTAATATTTTATATAAATATATTATTTGAGGCTTCATACGTCTATTCCCGAAACTTTCTATGGAGAATCGGTTTTCCATTGTGGTATTTGAAAAGCCAATAGCAGGATATACACCATCTTCCCTATAGCAAATATACTTTCCTTTGAACTTTTTCTACACTGTTTACATAAATAACACTCATAGTAGAGAGTAGAGACACCATATTATTGAGGCATGTTCGACACGACACCTTACAAGAGATATGTATAATAATTTTATTGTACTAGCATTACTGAAGTGTTTACTATTCCTAATAATAAATGCCAATATTTTGCAACATTCTGATTTAAGGTTATTAATATGATATTATAAATACTTGTTTAGTATCAAAAGTACCTAACATCCAGATCCCGAATGTTATCGGCCCAAACAATATTGTTTGATTTAGATAGAGAGTAACTATAGTTTATATTATGCGATTTATTTGTGAATGGCATAACGTGGCATTTAATGGTAATTTATTTACTTTACACCAATGATGAATGATGTATTTTAATGAGATTTTCTAAGTGGTCGCTTAACCAGTTGTACTATTAATAGAGGAATATATTATCATTTCATTGACGTTGAGCATAATCGAAACACTTCATCAGAACCGATATCATCCAGGTTCAATGTAAGATTGGGCGAACACAAAAGTTATATTAGAAAAAATGAAATTGAAAAATAAAAAATTTGTGAACACGCTTTCGAAAACGGACATCCAATAAATTGGGATAGGGCAAAAATTTTAACAAAAGAACTGGACAGTAAAAAGAGAAAAATTAAAGAATCTGCAATAATTTTACTAAATGAAGACAAATGCGTATCAAATTATTCTGTAGATTGTTGTACACTATGGTTACCGATGCTAAAAGAACTATGGTTACCGATGCTAAAAGAAGAACTTAGCAACTTGAATATCTAATAGTACAGGAGGCAGTGACGATTTTCGGTACTTATTTTCCCAGTCAGCAAACATGGATAGAATTGTCCGGTTAGTAATTCTAAGCAAAATTCATATATATTTAGGGGGGGTTTTCCGATGGGTTGAGGCAGAAAATGCATCAGAACATACGAATACACAGCCCTTTTTTTTCCAGTGATAAAAATTGTTCTAGTAGTAAGAGGTATACTGAAGTAAAGTAAAAAAAATAGTCTGGCTAATCTGTGAGCATGGATAATATGTCTGGCAGGTGAAAAACTGAAAAGTTTTCATCAAAAAAATTTCCCTCATTTTCGCAGTCATGAAAATTTATCAGATGATGGCCTTTATTATAATGACAGCTTATAATACAATCTGGCTAATGTGGAACACCCCCAAAGCCTTGCCAGACTCGTCCAATGATCGTCCAGGCGCCCTAAAGTCGGCACGTTAGATTATACTGAGGTGATTAGTGTCATACGTGTTCTTTTTTATGAGAGCATTAAACAATGAAATACAAAATACAAAGAAAAAAGATAGGGATACAAGGGAGGGGGGTCTAGGCTGTGAGTCTGGCAAGGCCTTCGTGATTGTAAATGTCAGCCAGACCTGTACTTTCTATGAAAATATAGTATAATCTATCATGTGACAAATTTTCAAACCATTTTGAAGATACCGCCAGACTCATTTGCCAATTCCGTAAATCAGCCAGACTTATTTTTAATTACAATTTATGATTATAACAATTTATATACTAAATTTTAAGCCTGGAAAATAAGGGTTACGGATCCGCAAAATCAGTAAAATTTTTGAATCCGCAAATTTTCAGCCAGACTCACTTTCCGCTATCCAAGATAAGCCAGACTGCTATTTTCACAAACTTTATGTAAATGTAAAATATTTATGACTGGGAAAATAAGTGGACTTGTATTTTATTTTTATTTTTTGAATCCATGGAAAAATTTTAGCCAGACTCAAGAATTCTTGTTTTTTGTCACTAAGGGAACAGATTAAAATATATACACCGACTGGGAAAATAAGTACGAAAATAATTCACTGCCTCCTGGACTATAATCTGATCAACTTTTCTGTGAGCGTAGTAAGTATCTATGGTTATGATATAAACATTAAAATTTAAAATTGTGTAATTTCAGGAATTACACAAAAGAAAGATTATTAGCATTGAAAAAGGAAACAGATTAAGTTTCCGAAACGTTTACGAAACATCATTGTTTTTATTTTACTTTATTTATATTTTATGTCAAAAACCAACCTTTAACTGTTTCTTTGAGGTAAAGTCACAGGCGTAAAGGTTATTTTTTTTTAAATCCAGATATTTTTTAAATTGTTTGGGTAATGCTCAGAACTGTGGCAGTATATCCCAAATAAGAACAGAAAGAAAAAACCGATATCGTTTACGCGGTAAAAAAAATTCAGTTTTAACATTTTAAGGATATTGATGAAATTTTTAATGATTGTAATAAGCTCATTTTTTTCGATCGCCTCTTTTAAAAATTGGTAATTGTTATTATGCCTTGATACTTTCCAAGTATACAGTATAGTCAATGAAGAAGTAAATACATTAACGCAGTCCCATTATGAAAACGCAGGAATATTGTTGAGCCCCGAAGTTGTTTTGGGTTGCAATCATTTGATAGAACTATATCTATACCTTCAGTACAGTAAAATTTTCAGTTTCGAATAAATCTTTAGTAGTTATCCACTACCGTATTGCATGAATTTTCATGCGGTATATATGAGTCTTGAAAGTAGGCTGCAAAAGCGTTAACGATACTCTTCCTTTCTCAAAAGACAAAGAGAATACGTTTTAGTTGAGCTTTTTTCATTATGGGTTAAATCCAAAAAATTTGTAAACTTTAATAACCAGAGTTAATCCCCCACTATTCTAAAAGTAGGCAAATAGGAGTAATATTTAGATTCATTGAAATTTTCTAGAGTTCTTAAATCATCATAAATATAACTACTATATATCTGGTTTTTTTTATATTGTGTCTGGCTGCATGGCTAATAGCCCAATGCCATTAATAAAATATATGGTTTTCTAAATTGTCTGTCTGGGACTGAGCATGAACTGTGGATGATACAACTTTCAATGTTTGAAACTTAACATTGACATTGGAAATACCTATATATTCTAGTTCCAGCTCCAATAAATACAAAAATCAATATAAGTGGAAAATGTAATGCCAAATAACTAATTGTAAACAATAAAAGTGGGAAACCGCTATGAACGCCGATTGTTCATATCGCTGGCACCATCTATCATGCAATAGTGTAACGAATCCAAAAGGGGTGCTTTAACATCATAGAATTTGACAATGAAACCCTTATAGGGTGTTTGAAAATTAAAAGATTCTATTTCACGTAAACCTTAGTTTACCTTAAATGATATAGATGACATTAATGTGATTGATGACTTAAATTCTGTACCTATATAAACATCCAAGCAAGTTATAAAACTCGAAATAATTTCTCGGAGAATTACCATTGCTTATAGGTATTTATATTAAAATAGCACATTGGCATTATCATATAAATATAATAAAGAAAAAAAGCATGGTAAAGTCGTTTTCAGAAAAATTTATTATTGAGGAATTTTCAAACAAATATGTTTGGTTTTTCTCAAACTGGCTATTTTTCAAGTCACTGAAGTAACCTCAGGAAAATCCTTAAATTTTATGTTACGTAAAAATAGACGAGACCAAAGTTTGTTGTGGGGAAAAAAGTAAGTACATCAACAATTTCGTCCCTTACTTAAGTTCGAAGTGAACCCAAAATACATTTTTAATATGCCTCAGAATGGATTCGAATCATTGATTTTCGCAACCAAGGAAGTAGGTATCAACGCATTTACCCACTTTGCCGTTGAAAGATGTTTGGGTAAATTGTTAAATAATTTGGAATAAATGGTCTTTCTACATTAGGTATTTTGATTAAATTTGCGAATATAGAAAGATCCTTAATTATTATAAAAATAAGACACATATGGATTGAAAGAAATATATTACCACATTGTAAAATTTAAAGTTAAAATTAAAGACGTTTGCCTCCAGGTCCCAAAAAAGTATAAACAATGCCTATTCAACCTTTGCCCAGCGTGAAAATATTAAATATTAGTATGAGTGCATCAACTATTTAAAAAAAAACACGAAATGATGTCGGTACTTCCGCAAAGTTAGATCGATGTGACAAGGATAAAATTTAACCTGAAGTTGATAAAATTTATAAAAACAGTTTTGGAAAATTCACTCACAAAACGCATAACACAGAACTAACCAATTGTTTATTATTTAAAAAAAAAAGAAAATACGATGGCTGCTCTCAAGGGTGTAGTAGAACGATTGGTTCAAAAATAAATTTAATATCCCTCGAATAGTGTGATTGTTATGAATAATACAACTTATCATATCATCAAGGTTACAAGAACTCTTACATGATGTACTAAAGAATTTTATATAAAAAGATAATACCTACTTTTGTCACAATTTTGTAGAAAGTATAGGACGTAGGCATCGGCCATATTAATGTTCTATTTTTTGCGATATAAGGTAAAAATAATAAAAGACCATGTTGAATATTGCTCGTTATTTGAATAACTGAATCAACTGAACACATTTGGTTTTAAAAAACATTTTCGAAGCGATATTTATGTCGTGAAAATTAATTATCTACTTATTTAATTTCACAAACAGTTTTCTTATTTTCCGGATACATACAGGGTGAATCTTAGAGTGGGGGCCATATTTATAGGAGGCGACACCGTTCACTATGGGAACACAAATCTACAATTTTTTTTTTTTCGCGCCATGAAAAATGAATATTGTTTAAACCCTTTTTATTTGAATTTGGGTACCCCGCCAGTGGAATGCGCTAGCGAGAGTTTTATATCATCTACACTTGGCAACACTGTCGACCGGTCACACGTAATGCAGTAAGTGCTTGCCCAGCGGCGTCGGAATTACAGGAAACTTGAATCGCGAATTTTTTTAAAAAATTCATAACTCGGCCATTTTACAACCTACAAAAAAAAAAATTCGGATTCATGTTCATGACGACTAGTACTATTAACCCCAAAAATATGGCCGCCACTCTAAGATTCACCCTGTATTTTAAAATAAAATAATCCAATAAATTTATGTCTCAAATATATGACACATTTAACTTGTCTTAAATTGATGTTGACATACGGTATCTAATAATCCTTATCCAAATAAAGTTATATGTATAACCCTTACTAACGGTCAGGGGAATCCGGATATATTTATTGGTCCCGTTAATAAATCCGACGGATATTAACAAGGGATTATATTTTCTTTCAACAGTCAAGTATATTTATTACTTGTTTGCTCATCTATTGCCTAAAGTATTTAATACCTCCGTCAATAAGGAAGGATATATCCATGTAATATCCTAACAACTGTTCCCAGTGAATTAATTTTAATATTAACAAATTTTGTATTATATTGAACATTTGCATTATTATATTATATTTAAACAATGTCAATTTGTTGAGAGAAATCTCGATGACAGTAACATATCATAATTCTGATTACATTATGTGTATTTAATCTTAACCTTTTAGTCACTTTTTCAAAATTATGACGAATGTTTAAAAACATACAGGGTGTTCCATTTGAACTAAAAAAGCTTTTGAGGTTTAAATTTGACAAAACGTAACGTGAAAAATGAATCACTTGGAATACTATTATGGAACTTATTTTTATTGTAGAACGTAGCTCACCTTGCGTTCTTTCTACGTGTCAAAAACCAAATGAGGATCTCCTACACGAAGAAAGTTATAACGATTCTTGCAAACCATTGCACCCGTCAATTTTTTTATAAAACGGCAAGTAATATCTCCGATTCTGCTGAGTTTAGGTAGGTACGTTTTCGACTCAGAATTTTATGCTCATTTCGAAAAATCAACAATATACAGGGTGTTCCATTTAAAATAAAGAAGTTAATATCGATTTCCGGCATAACCGGAAGTATCAAATGATTGAAATTATTTTTGTTGGATTGGCCACACTGACTTTAGTTTCAAAACTTTATGTTACATACTTTTCCCAATATCGATCGATCCAGTTCCCGGTAAGACACCCTGTATATTTGCAGAATTTATAAATCTTATTCTTAATAACATTAAAAATGATTTGGTTTAGAACAACACTGTATTTCCTTATATGAGTTATTTCTAAATTTATACACCACAAGGAATATTGAAAAAAGTGTGTGTCAGCGATCTTTAGAGTTATTGCTAATTGGAGCATAAAAATGAGCCGATAGGGTAAGAAATAACTTCACCAAAGTAAACAAAGGAGGAACGCAAGTCATTCCATTCATTACATTAATTTATTTTTTCTTTGAAATATTATTTATGGCAATTCTTTTTATTTAAAGAGCAACCAATGAACTAGATACTGTAATTTATTTTTCGTAACAGTAACATGATTCAAATAGAATAGAGATTTCAAAATATGAAATAAGATCCACATCAACAAAGTATTAGGGTTTAAAACGTGCACGACTACATGGTCTCCACAATCTTGGCTCTTTATGCGCTCTTATTACTAAAATATATACAGATAACGAAAGAGCAGATCTTGACATCTAACTGAATATTTCAGCTTATTTTAGTTCTGTTAAGCCCTCCATACACTGCGATGTTACCTGGCAATTTTAACCACGCGATAGATTGTGCACGTAAGATTGTAGAACGAATTGTTCATACGCCATTAGAACGAATTGTTCATACGCCATCCGTTTGTTTGGTCAGTTTAAATCTACTGCAGCATGGACCGAAAATATTTATTGGCAGTGGCAGTGGCTTTAGTGGCAAAAGCACCAGCCCCGGATTTTTTTGATGCGATAACTTTTTTTAATTCTTTTCGAAATGGCCCTTTCATACAATATATTTTTTAACTGTTGCTTTTGTCGCCGTAGGATCTACTTCACGTAATTCTTTTATTCATCGTCAGCTTTATTTTTTATTTTGTTGAAGTAATCATATGAATTTACTTTCCATAAACAGTAGTGGTTTCTATATAATTCAATAAATTCTATAAAAAGTCTTTATTCCAGGTTCTTCTATCCATTTTTAATTAACTGCGTTCTCAAACGGGCACCCTTTAACGAAATGCACTGACAAAATGGTCAAAGTTTAACATTGCGGAACACATACACACACCGACTTGCGCTAACTTGAACATCGTAGAGGTAAAATTATGGTCAAGCGCGTAATTAAAATTGCAGAGTAAAATTGTCGGTTTTTCACCATACACGACAATCTTGCGTGCACAATTTTAGTCGCGTGGTTAAAATTGCCAGGTAACATCGCAGTCTATGGGGGGCTTTAAATTGCGTGCGCAGACGATGGCGCGATGCTGGTAACCTATATTATAAGCCGTCATTTAAAATTTGAATAATACTCGTATTCAAAATGTGTTTTTGTGTCTGCAAACCAAATTTACTCACAATTTTTTTTGACAAAAACTACCCTGCGATTTATTTAAATATTTATTGTTCGTAACCTATGCATGCTAAGCTATCACAATGAAAAAAAAATAAATTATCGCGACTGTGACGCAGACAGTTTGAGACGAGCCCACGACGACGAAAGATCAAAATGTACGAGAAGTAAAATGCTTGTTTCTATGCAGTGGCCCTTCACATCATATGTCAATTTTTAAAATAATTCTCGTAAGAACGTGCAGGTGTTCTCACCGGTTTTCTCATAAATTGAAAAGAACAACTACAACGTAACAAAATGTTTCTTTATCATTCGTTGTTAAATTCTAATTTATTACTTTTTGCTAATATATGAACGTAAATAATAAATAACAATATGTTTAAAATAAAAAATCTTATTCGAACAAGCAGTATTCCGGTTGATCTAGTAATCTAGTCCATAAAGAGGTATTTATGGTTTTTCTAATATTTTCCGCAACATCTGCCAGCTTATATAATATGTTCAATAAACATGAAACCGTGGCCCATTATCCTGACATCCACCGTATAGTGAAGGAGCGTACCAGATTAAAGCCCTAACCTTTTCGAATTTTTAGGGTAAAAAGACAACATGAGAAGAGGGAAAATACGCAAACCCTGAAAAGAGCAAACCGACTTTATTCTGAAATAGTTGTTTTATTTTACAGCTACCACCGACATCAAAAATCAAATCGATGAAGTAAATGGAATGACATTATCATAAGAAAATAACGTGGCTTACAATCGATAAACTATTAACCTAACTGGTAATAACCGCCGGAATGATAGACGATTTTATTGAGGCTTGTGTTATTGTTACGGACTAAAATAGATATTTTCATAGTGCATAAAATGTTAATTGGATAACAAATTCTACGTTACGAGTTCATATAATAGAATCGTATATGTAGAGTTAACTATTAATCAAAAAGAAAGCGTCATATGTAATATGTATTCGATTATATATAAAAAAGTTGTTGTCAATCCGTATAATCATTTAAAAATATTTTGACATGGGGATTTTAATGCCATTTTGCAAGACCATATTTAAGTAAAATATAAATTTTTTAAGTGCCTACTTAAATTTGTGAGGTATTTTTTATCAGGTCCTCTGATTTCTAGGTGTTCAATATTTCTCAATATACTTAGATTATTGAACTTATTTATTTATACAGGGTGATTCACTAGGAAAGGGACAAAATGTTATGGTAGATAGAGTTCACTTAGGTGAATTAGAAATGACTATTGAAAAAAGCCTGAGCCTTTTTTTTATTGATCTACAGGGTGATTTGTAAGTTTTGCCCAATACTTCTTAAGGTAATATCTATTAAACTAATCACTAGAATCAGCTCGTATTGTGGGTATATAATATACTATTAATTGTCAATTTACATGCATAATCAAAGACAGAAAATTCCAGGGCCGGCGCAACTAATTTTTATTTTTAGGGCTCCTATGAAAAAATTCACCCTGTGTACGTCATTTTTAAATTCTAATACTGAATTATGAAACTACATACAAATATAATCGAAAACATGTATTTTGTTGTTTTGCCACACTTTGGGCGAAGGTCTGCACAAAATAAATTTATAAAGTTACATTTTCCTCTCTTATTTAAACTAAAATAAGTATTTGTTATACAAAATTTTGTGATTTCATGGTTGATTAATATGAAATAAATAATCAAAAATAAATAATTTCAACGTCAGATTATGTAATTTTTATTTCTGAGGTTTCTGTGAAAAAAATCAGTCTGTATACATTTTTCTCAAATTCTGATAATAAATTATGGAACTACATGAAAAGAAACCACTGCCAATTATGGGATCAAAACTTCCCCACCTAGTGGTGGAGTTTATAACAAAAGCAATTTTTGACGTATTTTGTTTTTGTTTTTTTTGTACGTATTTTGTTTTTTTGGCGTATTTTGTGTATTTCAACATTTGGACACAATATTATAATGAGTTGTATATCAGATCCTATTTATAATCTTTCATCACGAATAAATTTTTTTGTCAAGTTAGAAATAGAAATGTTGGGGTCCGGTAGACCCCATTCCAGTGGACCGATTTTGCTCATCAACGAACGCAATATTTTCCTTGACCTCTAAAACGTGTGTACCTACCAAATTTGAAAGCTTTATTTAAAAAAAAGAAAATTTTTGTGTATCCGAGAATCGTTCAGAAATGCAATACAAATTTTCAAAATTTTTTTCACGAATACATATCTTCCCTCACTTTTGGTGAGGAAGTAATTAACAAAATTGTACATCACAGTATATCAATAAAAAGAACATTAATAATTCTGCCTTTATTAGGAAAGCCGTAGGAAATTTAATTTTACGACAAAGCAAATGTAGGGAGGCAGAAGGTTTTCATTTTGAAAATAAGTTATAAGGTTTTATGTTCTGTGAATTTGTTGTTTATAATGTTCTGTTTATTGATGTATTGTGATAAAAAATAAATAATTTCGTTAATTTTTAAATGTAGTTCCACAATTTATTATCAGAATTTGAGAAAAATGTATACAGACTGATTTTTCACAGAAACCTCAGAAATAAAAGTTACTTAATCTGATGTTGAAATTATTTATTTTTGATTATTTATTTCATATTAATCATGCATGAAATCACAAAATTTTGTATAACAAATATTTTAGTTTGAATAAGAGAGGAAAATGTAATTTTATAAATTTATTTTGTGCAGACCTTCGATTTTGGTGAAAATTGATCGTTTATTTAAAATTTACTCAAAGTGTGGCAAAACAACAAAATACATGTTTTCGATGACTTTTGTATGTAGCTTCATAATTCAGTATTAGAATTTAAAAATCACTTATACAGGGTGAATTTTTTCATAGGAGCCCTAAAAATAAAAATTAGTTGAGCCGGCCCTGGAATTTTCTGTCTTTGATTATGCATGTAAATTGACAATTAACAGTATACTATATACCCACAATACGAGCTGATTCTAGTAATTAGTTTAAAAGATATTACCTTAAGAAGTATTGGGCAAAACTTATAAATCACCCTGTAGTTCAATAAAAAAAGGCCCAGGCTTTTTTTAATAGTCATTTCTAATTCACCTAAGTGAACTTTATCTACCATAACATTTTGTCCCTTTCCTCGTGAATCACCCTGTATATTTATTTATATTTGTTACCTACCTATCCTAATTTGGAAAACTTTCTACTAAAATTTTTCCTGATTATCAAAACACCGACACCTACCTCAACTAGCATTTCAACTAAATTACAAAAATTTTTGTACTAATGTTGCCATTTTTTGTCAGTTTTTGGTTTAGTTTTAGTTTACTCCTCATGATACCAACCTGGTTGTACTCCATATTAGTTCGGTGTTATGGTATCAATTCAACATATTGGTACAACGTTCAACAAAATATTCTTTGAGGAACTTTTGTACAAATAACTTTTAATTTACTGAAACCCAGTTAAATATAAATCTAATTTTGTATATTATTATACAATACTTTAAGGTGTTAAGCTATTACCAATTAATTCTACACGCCTGTGTTGGTAACGATAAATACCTATAATATAATAAATTAAAACAGTTTTCGTAATTTAACGAGTGTGAATATCTTTCATAATTTACACGTAAATTATTTTAAATATTATATGATTTAAAAGTACGAATAACTACATAATTAATAATAACGATAAATCATTAGCTAAGCCCCAAGTAATAATTTTACGAATTAACTTGCAAAATCTGAGCAAACTAATCGATATAAATGCCTTTAGCGGTTAAAAACTAGTCCGCCTCTGGAGTGTAACTAGTCCTGACTAGCGAGACAATGCTATAGTTAATCCGATCAAAAAAGGGCAATATGTGTAGAAAATTGCTATTAAACTGAATATATTACTGGGACATATTGTTAGCAAATCCCGGATTATGGAATATAGAATACGTGTGTTGAAATCCTTTTTATTCTTATTTTATGTCACGTGTTTGCTGTCGAACGCGATTAAGATTAATGTAACTAAAATTGATTTGAAATGACATGAGTACAAAAAAGAAAAGAGGAAAGTATTTTTTTATGTAATGCGAGAAACGAATTAAGTAATGTATAGGTTGCGTTTTCGCATTGAAAGAACAGTTATTATACAGGGTTGCTATTATGTATGAAGCTGGGTAATTTTTATTGAAAAATTGCAAGACTTAAATTTTGAGACTTTGGCATTGTACAGTCCATAATGCACTGACTGTTTTTAGTATGGAATAACTCTTTCATTTGTGGTCAGATTTTGAATTTGTTTGAGGATTCTAATCAAGAAAACGTGGGAGTTTCCTTGGCATTAAATATCACTATCTGTCATAAACACCTTTGAACCCACTACGATGTAATCTTGTACAAAGAAGTGTTTAAAGGTGCTAATCAAGAATATATTACTAGTTCTTTTCTAAAAAAATCGCTAATACTTTTTTCTTGAAAATCGACCCTTTTTTGCCATCCTAGAATATCAATATCAAAATACATATTTAGATATCAGATGAGTGAGATACGAGGGTGGCTACTGGCTACATGAAAATCGGGACACACTATATATGGTTTGTGTAAAATGGCGCATAAAACCGGTTTATAAATTTAACTAGAACAGAAAGAATAAAGTTAATAATGATAGAGTAAGGTGATGGAAATGTTAGGTAGAAAAAGTGAGAAAATGCCTGTCAAACAGTTTGCATTGGATGATAACATGCGTAGGTAGTCGATTCAAAATATTTCGAGAAAACTCGAATTTCACTCGTATAAGGTACATCTCGGTCATTAATTGCATGAAGATGAATTGGACAGAAGGATGAACTTGAAATGATAATGGAAATGAACACAGCAGAAAATAATTAAGAATATAATAAATAATAGACAACTGGATGCTTTTGACAGCTACTATATTGTAAAATGTAAATGTAGTATAAATAGTAACAAGGAGTATATTCCAATTAGTAACAACGTGTTTGACGAAACGTGTATCCAATATCTGATATTTTTGTGTACAGTTCAGTTAACACTACTTCAGTGCCTGTGCCACATCAGTAGTTCCAACCGTTTTCAGAACTTTCTTACTAGTATAACTTTTTAATTAGAAATAACACAAGGTATGTTACATCAGTTAATAAGAGTGTAACAGAATATTGTAAAGTAAATAGTACGAGGCAGTTATTGATAATTGATTTAACGATAATTATCTGATTGAATCTTTCAAGCTGATAATTGGCATTTAATGGGCTTACATTTGATGGAAATAAGCTGAAACTGGAAACAACCTGAAATGTACTAATTCTACAACTCAACTGCAGATATTCAAAGCCGTTATTACTATCAATTATATAGAGATTGCAACAATTATTGTAACAGGACAGCAAAGCATAAACAAACATTACTTTTTTTGACAAGATCTCTATATTTATAAGATAGAAAGCTAAACATTAGTAATATATATTTGTATATAACTTTTTAAACTACTACCCTCAGCGATATGCTATGATTAACAATATTAATATTTAAGTACAAGTATCGTTCTTGCCATTTCGTTAAGGATACCTATATCTCCATTTTGTTTTTTGGAATGAACGCGTTGCGTTAGGAAATTAATTTTCTCAACTTTGGTATTTATGTGACTTTAAGAACTTCCAATTTCCTATTTTCGTTTATTTCTGTCGTTCCTAATTTCCATTGTATCTCACGAAAACCACGTTGGGGTGCTGAATTATACCCTCACTTTTCCGTTCTTACACCTAGCCTAGCTTAGCCCCGAAAGTAGTCCAAATGGATCGCATGTTAACTACTAGCTAATTCATTTTAGATGTAAAAATATTTTTCCAGATAAGGCGAAAAATGTCTACATTTAGTTCAAATAAAACAGGTGCAACAATATGAATTATTTCGCAAGACTTTAAAATAATTCTTCGGAAGTGAGAGAAACACGAAATAAATTAAATTCTTGTTTTACTTTTTGAATTTGCTAGTTGCTAGCTGGATCTTCATTTAGGTTTTTAGACATTTTCAGTATTATATAGTAGCAAAGATCACGATTTAAAAAAAATAGAGACAATATATTTGAATGAGTCATCTACTGTAAGATCAAGGAACGAAGGCTCGCGCAGCTGGAATATATTGGAATAGAATTATACTTAACGAAGTGATTTTTATCTGTCAAGGATTGCCTCTTTTATTTTAATATTTCCGTCAATTGCCTCTTTTATTTTAATATTTCCGTCACTTGGGTACACCCTGTAACTCTGTTAGCATTTAAGTTATAGTTGAGGTATCACTGAATTGTAAAATCAGCTGGTAAATTAATTGATTCATTTTCGATAGTTCCCTGTATATCTAAAATCCGTTAATTGCTCGAAAAATAATGTTCAAGCCGGAAGTAAAAATCATTAGTTACGAAAACTTGTTCAAATATTAACCCGTGTCCGTTTTAAGTCGGTTCTTTTTGCTATGTAGTTTAAAAATTATAAGCAATGCATTTCCGTTGTCCGTTAGCCCGGGTGAATAAGGCAAGTTACATAACACGCGCCGACTTAGTAAACCAAGTTCTTCGTTCAAACACCTGTCCGAATTCCACATACCGTATGAGCGCGCCACCGCCTACGTCAGCAAGAAAGATAATAAATTCACCGGGAACGGTAAAATCCATATCAATCGAATTATCGATACCTTCGCATCAGACACCAAAAATTCGACTAGAAATTTATCCGTTTTTTTTATAAACCGTCTTGATAAGAACAACAGTAGTTGACCGTAATACAGCCTCTCCGCCTTTTGAATAATCACCGAGATTCACCGTGGATTTTATTGCATAAATATCGACATATTAAAAAGCTACTTAATTAAATCAGAGTTCGGTTTAAGGTTTCCGTTTAGTTGTATTTAATGTTATATTACACATTCGCCGGTTGAGCCTTCCGATAACCCGTTCTGGTAGTTGGGCCTAGCCATCAGCGAGTGTATTTTCAAAACGCGGATTTATCATACACAGGCAAAGTAATTCGATAATCAGTTCTGGTAGTTTATGGCACCAGTGTATGGTTAAAATCTTTATTTTCCGGTAAGGAAGTAAAATTCCTTGTTAACATAACTCTATAATTGAGGCAGTAGAAACCCGCGTTTATTAAGTAGTGTCCAAAACCGAAATAAAAAGAATCTCTGTGACTTATTCATAGCGTTCCGTTATTTTGGGGTGTTTCACTTGCTAGCCGTCCCCGCCGGCCATTCGATTTCATAGCGTGAATATATTCCGATTCTTTCGCCCTGCGAGCCCATCGCCGCCCGAAATTTAAGTAATATAACGTGTAGATACCGTGTTACCAGCTGATAGGGTTATTGTTAATTTTGTACATAGCCGACTGTGTAGTCAACCGAGGCTTTATTTTTTTTTGTAATGAAATGTCTTATTAATTGTCGTTATTTAATAAATAAATAAGTTAGTATACCTATAAAAATTTCCGAGTTATAATTTCTGTTATAATTTCCGCCGTTAATTTCTGATTAACCCGTTTGAGCAGTGGTCGAAGTCTATTAGACAGATCCCCAGCTTACGACCCCCGGACATTCCGTATCTTCAACTGTTTAGCTACCCAGGATTGCTCTCCCCAAAGAAGAGCCAAAAAGTGCTGTTCTTTGCACTTAAAAAAATTAAAGAACTGGCGCCCGAGATTTCCGGCTAAAAAGGTTGCGTAAGTACACGTCGAAAGTAAGCGCCGTTACAACTATATGTTAATATCTCTCCGAATGAGTAGCTGCGGATACACAAGATCAGAAAGATTTTCCATTCACTAATTAAGTATTTCACTTTATTATGCTTTCCGTATACCATAATGGTATGAATTGAGGAAGGTGCAACAATTTTGAGAATTTCAACGAAAGTAACTAACATCCTCTTTTAATTATTACTAAACATAGAATTATTTAGTAGCAAAGATAATTCAATAAGAAAAGTTAAAAGTACTTATCAATATCAGATCATCAAATTGCTACTCCAACTTTTTAGCAATAGTGTAACGGTGTATGATTGGATTAAATAGCTATGTAATATGTTATTTCAGAAGATCTTATGTGGACATCCAATGATATCCCTTCTTCCACCTACTATAAAAAGTCTAATCCAGTACTAGCTGTATCTTCTAAGTTAGGAAGAAATTCATTGGTATAGTATAATTTTGAAGGATGAATTGAAAATGAACCAATAATATTCAGATTTTTTTCATACCGAGCCAAACATTGTTCTTTTCGTAGATTTTTATTATATCTATATCTGTAGTTTTCAAAAAAGAAGAATAATTCCTCACGGTTTGGCTATCTGTGAGTTACTATATTTTGAGGGTTTCAAAAAATTAACGGCCTTTATCTCACAAAACTTTATTTACGTTACACTACCTAGGTTTCGGACACTTTAGTGATCATCTTCAGGTGTATATTATAAAATATAAAATATTTTTTATTTAGAGTTAAAATTATTTTTACAATTATTTAAAAAAATTATTACAGAATTAATTACTTACTTTAATATGTATTATGTCTTCTTCACTAATTTCAACATTTTAATTTCATTCTAAATACTTTAAATTTCTTTAAGAATATTGATTTTGTTTACTGTTTACTATTTTTTATATGTAGGAGTCTAATTTTATTTTACAAATTTGTTATTTAATTTATTAACTATATTATATTTACGACTGTTTCAAACTGACTTACAATACTGCGAAACTACAAATTATCACAATTGCCATGGAAATAATTGAACAAATTAAAACATCAACAATGACATTTTGACGTTTACTATTTTTATTTGCCAGTTAGATTGTTGTGCTGTGAGTTATTTAATTAAACATTTTCCTACCTGCGCGTTTTCCGTTTCCTGAAACATTGAAACAGTTTTTCGCATTTTTCTCGAAATAGGCGCATGATATGAAAAATACACAAGAGGACATTTTTGGTGTAAAAATGAATTCTGAATCAGAATAAAAAAAGAAAAACATAAAAGATATTTGTATAAAAAAAATAGAAGCGAAAAACTGCGATGTAGTGACTCTATGTAGCGCCCCCCTTTCGGCAGGTCTAAATATATTTTAAGGGTTCTATTGGAAAGGTTATTTTGAGACTACCCTCCAAATTTCAGTACTTATCAAGATATCTCAAAAAAACTGTTTTCCCAACGTCCCATTTATGGGCCCGTACGGGCCTTAAAAATCGAAAATGACCAAAACGAAAATACACGTGTCTCCTTATTTTAAGACCTCTATCTGTGATTACTTATTTGCACCATAATTCTGAATCACCCTGTATAATGATTTACACTAATAGGGTATGCGCATATGCGAGATTTTTAAGCAAAATTGGTTTTAAAAGATAGTTAATGCTATAAAAAAATTAATAACAATAAAATTTTATCAACAATGTACCCTATATTTATGTATTTGTTAATTAAAATTCATATTATTTTTAAGTTTACGACCACTGGCCCAGAACAAACGATGAAATCGGAATCTCACCGTGACGTCAATTACTCGATTTTTTGACAGAACTTTACAGAATCTTTTATGTTCGCCGTTATGCAATATGTCATACTGTTTACGTGTAGATTAGGGGTGTCAATCCCGGGATCCCGGAATCCCGGGATCCCGGTCAAAAACATGTCCCGAAAATCCCGGGATTGGTTAATAATTTCGTCCCGAAATTTTCATTTAGTACATAATTTTGTAAAAATATTCTATTCCAAGTATTAGATCGCAAAACTGTGAAATTTAAAGAGCCTGCAACCTCACCTGCAACCATGTTCGACCACGCAGCAGCACGTGATCGATTGAACGACGTGTGGTTCCCGGTGATTCACCGCTATTAGCTTTTGTGAAAACACAAACAGAGGTTATATCTGTGTCTGTGCTATCGTTAATTATTGTGAAAATGGATCGTACTTTTATTTATTTTTTCTTAAGAAATAAAAGTGTATTTTTTAGATGTTAGTTATTTTTTCGGGATTTGTCCCGGGATCCCGGGATTAGGCGCACCAAATCTCGAAAATCCCGGGATTACAAAAACCCTTCGGGATTGACACCCCTAGTGTAGATTCAATGTGCAATTTCGGTGTTAAATATTAACATTTTTCACGGAAAAGTGAGTGGAACAGATTTTGTAAAAGCCCAGAGAGATAATTTGGCCAATGTTGCTCTCTTTGTTGCTGTACTACTTATAAGTGGAAGGCGCCTTTTTCTACCAGTTTGACAATCAAAATCCATGATCTTTTAAATGTATGTAACTAGTAACTACCCATTAATTTAAACATTATATAGGTTTCTAAATCTTCCTCTAATTGAAAAAAAAGTAAGATACATAACCTAAAATTGTATGATATTAAAAAGGTACAAAATCGCACTTACGTTGAAATGATCCTCACATACAACCCCTTTATGTCTTCTGATATATCAGTTTCAGTCCTTCTCATGGTACGTAACCATAATTTTCGTTTTTTTCATTAATTTAGCGCTTGATCGTATAAGTATTGGTAATGAGACAAATCTTTTTTCTGGTGTTTTTTTTTATGGACGACTGGCACTGCGATATTTAACAGTACCTTGGATACTTAATATCAATAATATCCTTGTTTTCCATTGTAAAATGCTGCGTTAAACGCTATTTTAACAAGTTTTACACAACATCAAACATCAAACATTAAATGAAAATGCGAGTTTCTGACGTCACAACACCACAGCAGCCATTTGCATGACGTCACAGTCATTTTTGGAATAACCAATTTTTGTAAATTTTTTTTGGATAATGGGTTACATTTTAGCCGTTTTTTATTATTGCGATAGCCATTTAGTAAGTTAATTTACAAAATTACATTTAATTCAAAAACCATGCGCATACCTTATTTTATCCTCTAAATCTCTTAAAAGTTGTAATTTATTTCCTGAATAGGTACTTGTGCTAAAAATTAACAATTCTTTAGAATACCGAGGTTTACATAGAATTGACGTGCATTTTTAAATTTTGTTTCAGGTCGAAAACTAGGTCACCTAAAATGTTAATAAAAAATATTGAAAAATATACCGGGTGTAAACGAATAGTGGGCCACCCCTGTAACTTCCTCGTTTTTAAAGATATCGGGATAAAATTTTGTATGGTGAAATTAGGTAAGATTTCCAACCTTTTGGGACCTATCCGCCATATTTGTCACTTCCGGTTTCACCGGAAATGGCCCCAATAGTCTTTTCTAAATGGACAACCCTGTATGTTTTTACATTTTTTAAATAAAGACCACATTTTGGATACATTTATACTATTTTGAACAATTTATACATGTTGAATAATTGTTAAATTAGAGATTGGAATAAACAATGGGCCTCTGGCACATTCTTCTTGCATATCATAAAATATTAACACAAATATACAGGGTTGATACAAAATTAATTGAAGTTAGATATAAATGATAAATTTCTTAAGAAAAATTGTCATTCCTGCCGGTAACGATTACACATTACGGAACTTTTGGTACCGTCGTGTAACCCCTACTAAATAGAGCTTTCTGAATATCCGGGTGGCCTATATTATAATATTTAAGAAAATAAGAGTTATTTTGAAAAATGTGATTTTAATGATTTTAAAGTACCCTGTATGATGTATTATTGGACATATTGACGTTTTCGTATTTTTCATATGAATTACATTGAAACGAAAATAATTTTAACATATTCGCAGCCTCGTTCGCAACCATCTAGATTGATAAATAAACTTCAAATTGTTTTTCGTGCAACCCTGTATAAATTGTTGAAAATAGTATAAATGTATCCAAAATGTGATCTTTATTTCAAAAATGTAAAACCATCCATTTAATATAGGCTATTGGGGTCATTTCCGGTGAAACCGGAAGTGAGAAATATGGCAGATAGGTCTCAAAAAATTAGCAATCTTACCTAATTTCACCATATAAAATTTTATACCGATATCTTTAAAAACAAGGAAGTTACAGGGTGGCCCACTATTCGTTTACACCCGGTATACTGGTATTTTCTTTCCTTTCTTATTTGGGATTTATTGCCACACTTCTGAACATTTCCCAGACAATCTAAAAAATATCTGTTTTTTTTTCAAAAATTTAACATCTCTCTCGTTGTCTTCCGCAACCTATACTCTATCTATAAAATACATTTAAAGGTGTAGGTAATAAATATCAGGTAAAAATTTACTACGCATTTTGCAAGACTACCGTAAAATAAAAATTAATAGAAACTATTTGTCATTGCATAAGTGTTGCTAACAAAATAAATGAACTTCCAAAAGTGTCTGCACTAACAAACCAGCAAAGCACAATCCTTTGTATATCCTTAGTGGAGTGGTTAGAGAATAACTCGGAGCTTTACGTATTAGTTACACGTATTTGTATCAAGACCCTCAATTAGCTTCACTACATTGCAATTTGTAGTATTCGAAGTCAGTTAAAGCAATCAAACAAAGTAACAAAGACCGCTACCCTTGGTGGGCTAAAGTTGCTCAACATATTTTATTGCCTTTTAGAGATTCACCCCAAAAATGAATGTTTTTTCTGTAATTTTCTGGTAATTTTACGTTCGAACGCATTAGACTGCAAGCCAGGTGTAGCCTCTAACAATAGAAAAGCGCGCGAGGTCTTTTATTAATATATTGGATTCTGTAAAACATCCCAAAACTAGCGATGTATTATGGCATTATATGGCGTTGTTTGTTGCTGACCAGCCACTCATTTTTAAAGTAACAATTCCTTACGTCTATTTAGTTTCCACAAAAAGCAAATTATGGGAGGTAATAAATTATCCAAGCATGCTGGATCCGTTCGAGCAGACTTAATCTAACACGTGTAATTTTTATCACTAAGATTTATTAGCGTTTGTTCGTCGTGCACGTTTCCTTGTACCACTCTCATAATCTGACTTTTCTACAAAATCTAAAATCTACGAAGGAAAAACACCTTTGTAATAAATTAAAATGGTGCAAATGATTAAAAAGCTGCGAGGGGTAATTAACAAGGTTTTTAAATTAATTGCCTTTTCTTAATGGATATAAAAATTATTTATTAGGTGCTGCTTAAAAACAGAACATCTGAAAATGGAAAATGTATTTAAATATATTCAGCTACGGTTGCGTTATCTCCCGTTATTTAACCGGAACTTTAATTTTTTTGATGAAAAAGTATTTAGGAGGTTAATTGAGGTACGTTGAAATGAATGTTGACTAGAACATCACTTAGTTTTAATTAATTTTAATATAAATAATTAATAACAGTTCATTGGCTGATAATGGCATTAATTAATATTAATAAGGTTATGTCCAATTTTAAACAATAATGTAAGTACAAATATTTGATATTTATAAACATACAGTGTTGCTGTCATGTATGGAACTGGAGTATTTTTACTAAAGCGATTGATGGTAGACTAAGTAGACTTGAAAATTGTATGTAAAGCTATGAGATATTTAAGTCAAGTGCATTTTTTGACATTATGTACAAATTTTTAAGAATTTATTTTTTAGAGCAAACCACCATCTTTCTTTTTGGAAGCAATTAATATTTAAATATGGCAGGGCAGGGGGCTTTTTCTGAGAAAGGGTTCATTTAACTGAAACAGAAACAATGGAGATAGCCAGTTAATCAATGAAATTCATCCCATTCGGTAACGAATTTCCAAATAAGTAGTTACGAAAACGGAGAAACGAAGAAACTAATAACGTGAACATTTCAAAATCTGGACGTTCAACATGAATAGCGGTATGAACAGAGAAAACAATAAATTTATAAATCTTTTCGCATAAGGCGTTTTATGATAACGGAAAAGGTACATACTCAGCACTGGAAAAGGTACATACCCAGCACTCACAGAAAATTAATGTTAAAGATGATATGAAAAATCAGAACGTTATAATTTTTCATTAAAGGTAATTCGACTATTATTGACGAATATCTCCACTACAGTATTATGGTTGCGCAGTTATGTGTGTTTTTTGAATTCTGGTAAGTAGATTGGTAGAGAGGTTGTGTTATTTTGAATCACTGGTAAAGTTTCCGATTTAGCACGCATTAGTTTTTTTTGGAGTCATCAACAAAGTTATGTCAATTCTAATAATAATAATAAATAATAATAATAATTTATTTATAACAACAAAGATTCAACATTAATACGTACAATAGTTAAATATTGATTCTTACAACAAAAAATAAATAGATTAATAATTAATTACAATAAAGTCTTTGAGTATAAATAATACAGAAATCACTTAAGAGTATATGAATACCCTTGAATGTGATAAATGCGTTTTGTATAATCAAAATTTATATAAACCAATTACTAAAGAAAATAAATGATAGATATCAAAGATAATTTAAATTAAGTTATATTAAATTAAATAGCGTTATCAATCCATTTCGCCTAGATTTTCCCCTAAATTCCTTATATTCTACTTTCTACTAATTTTATTTTATACAGAATTAATTGTAAATATCGTTTACACAAATAATTTTGAATATCGACCCCTGCCTTCAGATAATATCCAACTCTTTATTTCGTTTTTATATTTTCTAATATTATATGATTTTTTTATAGATTCTGGCAACAAGTTATATAATTTTGGTGCAAGGTAGCCAAAAAACTTTTTTCCTATAGTTTTTATAATTTTTTTTGTTTCTAAATTGCCTTTTTGTTTATTTCGTGTATTGTGTATGTGTGATACATAGTTACTTTCATTCCGAATAGTAAACTGATGAGTTAATATACAATAACAATATATTTGCCTCACATCGTATAATTTACTCTCACTGTATAGAGCTTCTGTTGGGTACAACATATTTCTGTTGAAAATTATTTTTATTATTTTTTTTTTATTGTTTTCCAGAGGTTTAATATATGTTATACCCACTCCTCCCCAGCCAATTATACCATACTTTATAATAGATTCGACTAATGCCTTGTATAGAACTACTAGATGGTCAATTTTTAATATATTTTTTAGTTGCTTAAATTTATATATGAGTCCTCTCAATTTGCTTACTACCGATTGTACTTGGTGATTCCATTTCAGATTTTCATCTATAATTATACCTAGGTATTTTATTTTTTCAGCTGCTCTTATTTCTGTTGTTGCTTCGTCGTCTTTTATTTGGATTTTGTTAAAAAAAGGTCTGTTTCTAATCTGAGACGTTAAAGGTAAATAATACGTTTTTTTATAATTAATGGTAAGTTTTTTGCTATCGAATCTATTTTTAATATTTTTTAGGTCTGTTTCGACTATTTCTTTTAATAACTGCCAGGATTCAGAGGAAAGAAAATTGCCGTATCATCAGCAAAAGAAATTATGGTACCTGCTGATTCTATGGTAAGTATGTCATTTAAGTAAATAGTAAACAACATGGGACCCAATACAGTCCCTTGAGGTACTCCATATTCGACAATACATTGTTCACTAATTACGTTGTCAATTCTAACATATTGCTTTCTGTCCTTCAAATAGCTTTTTAATAAGTTTAACATAATACCTCTGAAACCCATATTTTCTAGAATATTTATAAGCTGTGAATGTGAGACGGTATCAAATGCTTTCGCGAGATCCAAGAATATGCATAAAGAAAGCTTTGATTGATCTACTGCGTTATACATAAGAGTGGTAAGTTTTTCAATAGCGTCATTAGTAGATTTGTTTTCCTGAAACCCAAATTGCATATCAGATATTAATTTATTGCAATGTTATTCACTAACGTACCATATAAAATGACCTAATTAGAAATACCATGTAAAAATCTAAATTAAAATAAAAATTAAATTCTTAAAACATAAATAAATAAAAATATTACCACCCTGTACAAGAATACTTACAGTAAAGTCAAAAAGGATATTATAAAATAACTCTAGATCATCCTCGAACAGGAGAAAGTTAGCCACCACAAAATAAACTCATCATGGACTCAACGCAGCAAAAACCTCCAACGCTGGAACGTTGTAGATCCTAAAAAAGTAAACTATCAGTAAAATTTACAAAGTATTATCACATAAAACAAACAAAGGATAGAAAACTACAAGATAAACATGAAATATGCTAGTTTAGACGAAAAAAATGTACAATATGTCAACAAAAGCACAAAAAACTTGTAAAAATATGACTTGTCACATGTGTAATTAAAATTTAAGGAAATATTAGTAAGATAACTGTGTAAATAGATAATAAGTAACTAAAATAGACTTGATATAGTGAAAATTCAGTTCCTAAAATAAAGTGCATAAGTGAAAGAAAAATAAATTAAAAAAATGTGACGGTAGAACGGTAGATCAAAATTCATCCCAACGTAATACTATGAAATGGACATCCAAACGTAGCAAATAAATTAAAGAACGAGAAAACAAGCAAGAAACCTGAAAAAGAATCAAGATAAAAGGGAAATTTCAAAAATAAACTGAAAAATACAATACAGAAAATGACAGTTGGCTATGAGTTGACATAAATATTGCAAATTTACAAGAAAATTTAACTTACCTAGCAACGAACAAAAAGCAGGAGAGTTGTTGATTCGATAATTTGAGGCATCCTCACGCCAGTTTTAGCTCCTGAAAAATATTAGAGAAATTACCAGAAAATCGCTGAAATATTGAGAACAATAATATTCAGAAGTGTGCAGAGGTTAAGTTACACAGAATATCACAGAGACCAAGCCACAGGAGAGGCATGAACTAAGAAAAATACGTAAAAACCCAGGTACTTACCATAAGCTATCTTAAATTGGAAGCTGGAAATTTTCACAGCCGACTACCAGTAATTTAAGTGCATAAATATAAAACAGCACTGAGGTCAACGACCAAATTTCATGTACTGTCAAATTTAAAAAGACATTGCGAATCCCACGGGGAATTTCGGTATTAAACCAAACGTTAACGAACTTTTTTAAATTTAAGAATAGATTTAGTAAGGATTATATACTGTTTATGTTAAAAGTTTTGACTATCAAGTTTAAATATTAATTTAAGAATTTGTTTGAGAGACAGTAAGTCAAATATTGTAAACTGTGTAGTATGATAATAAATTCAATATTGTGCCGACATCTGTTATATCTGATGAGAACTAAAGTAGCATAATTCAAAGAATCTGACTATAAAATCCTTTAAAGGCCGCAACCCTAAGTACAGCCTAAAAGATATGTGAGTAGACAACTAATAAGACATAAATTTCTTAAAATCATATATTTACAATTTGACAAAGTTTTAAGAATAAAATTATAATTCAAATATAAAATAAATCACTAGAAAAGCCAAGGGAGGTAAGTTTTTCCTGGTCGAACTTCATCTAGAGTACTAAAAAAGAGAAACAGGGTTTAAAAACAAGAACCCAAGTAAGCATTCTTGTAAAATATAAAAAACACATGGTATTTGTAATTAAAATCAATTAATTAGTATTATAAAGTGCTATAAGGTGTCTGAAAGATTTGCAGTATAAGTAGATTAAAGTGTGGTAAGTAAAATAAAAGAATTTTCCAAAAATAATTAAATAATAAAATATTCTGAATAAAAAACTATTTACATTTCATAAAAAAGCATAAATAAATAGGCGATCCCACCTGAGAATATGAGCAAACATGCAAATTAAAAAACGTGCAATAATAAAATTGAAACAAAGCATTCTAAAATAAAATAAAATAATTTTTTTAAAAACCCACAACCGAAATATTCAAAGTAGAAAATCAAATAAAATCCTTATGATATAGGCCCATCAACCGTGACTGGCAAAATAAAATATCATAACATTATATTTCTTTAAGTATGAGCTCATTCGGTTTTTTATTAGTTTCTCTAAGATTTTATTAAAGTTAGTTACAAGGGATATTGGTCTGTAATTCTCTACTAAAGTTTTATCACCACTCTTATATATAGGAATCATAATAGCTTCTTTGAATTTTGAGGGATATATACCAGTTTCAAAAATTGTATTATATCTATATGTTAAAGGTGTTAGAAAGTATTCTTGGTTCGCTTTGATAAATTCTGATTTAATATACCGTCAATACCCGGAGACTTATTAGATTTTAATTGCCTAATACAATTTTTTATTTCAGTTTCATCAGTAGGAGTTAGATAAAATGAATGTACAACGTTTTCTTGGATAAACGGGAGTTGGTGCTTTATTTTCTCTGCCATAATGCTGCCTATACTGGAATAGTGTTCATTAAATATATTTACCATTTTCATCCTATTAGTTATTTGTGTTCCATTTTTTTGAATACATTTTATATCTGCATTGTCTTTACTTTTATTATTTGTTAATACTTTTACTCCATTCCACAGAGTTTTGCTCGTAACTTTATCTGTATATATTAGATTTTTAATATAATTATTTTTAGCCTTTTTTACTAAACCATTTATTTTGTTGCGATAAGTTAAGTACTGAGTTTTTATTTCATGGTTATTTGGATTTTTTATTGTTAACTGATATAGACTATCGCGTTTATTAATTGAATTAATAATACCGGCTGTAATCCATGGTTTTCTTTTTTTATGTATATTGTTAATTTTTTTTATTGTAGTGCATTGTGCTAGTATGGCTTGGATTTTCTTTAAGAATATTTCAACACATGCGTTTGGTTCATTTTCTTCATAAATTTCGTGCCATGATTCTTTTTGTAAGCAATATTTAACTTTTTTCTCGTTTAATACTGTGTATTGATTTTCAGTAATTTCTTTTGATACTTTTGTATAGTTCATATTATAGATAATTGCGTAGTGGTCACTTACCTGTGATTGTATTACAGCTGCAATATCATTACAATGGCTTGGTTGACATTTTTTAGTAAATATATGATCTATACACGACTTTAATATATTTTGTTCCCTAGTGTAAGCATTTATTTGTGATACAAAACCATGTTCACTGAGAAGATCTAAATATTCTTCAATAAATAAATCACTGGAGTCTAAGATATCAATGTTTATATCTCCAATAGACCCAATAATTTGAGAGCTGAAACAGAGTATAAGATATAAGATATACAGGGTAGAAACTTTAACTGGAATAAATTTGCTTCCAGGGATTTGAATAATTTTTCAAAAAATTCCCAATATGAGAAATATAACCCTTCAAGGAGGGCGGAAACAGCACCCAAGTTTGTCGCTACATACAAAAAAAAGGTCATCTCAAATCATTTTAGCAAAACCGACTCGACTCCATACATAAAAGCAAACCTGTATATTATAACACTACAAGAAAATAACCCATGTCTTCTTTGAAAACTGACTTTCTTGTCATTGCAAGATTTGATAGTATTATATATCGACGACTGCTTGTTAACCTTCTTCTGGTTAGTAAATTCTGTATCAGACTTACAAATAAAAATTTTTTTTCAAAAGATTTAGGAAAAACAAAGTTTAATATGGGGAAAACTTATACTTTAACTAAGCCATTCAAGAGATTTATTCAATTTAAATACATTATATTCTGAAAAAACATACAGAAACATTCAGCGATTGAAATTTATTCCATAAATTTAGACTGCGTTTGTCATTATCAATTAAAGGTAGATGGTTAAGTTCTTGCTTGCCTTCGATTTCTTTTCGTCTCTGTTTACTTGTCTTGAACTTTAAATAAGGATTCTGACCTTGCTTTTGTCTATTTTTTTCTACAACACGAACAGTGCTTACTTAGCAAATAGTGCGACTGTAAGTTTTCTTTTTATCTTTATAAAAAAATATCTACTAAGCATTCTTTTTATTCATTTCATTTGGCAAAGAAATGGATACGATTTTTATTTAACCCCAGAGACTTCTTTTAACCACTAGGAAAGAATATCTGTCCTCAACTGTTCCATGCACCGTTTAAACGTTTACTTCTGGTGTAAACGTTGTCTAAATATATTTAATTGATGGTATAGTTTGTCACAGGGGCATTATTAGTTTAGTGGTTAAAATAATAAGTTTTGCAAAAATTAGCTGTTTTGAAAATATTTAATATTTGCCTTAAACCGTGAACAATTCCTGTTATAATTATATGTTGTTTTACACCATACCTCTAGCTGCTGAATAAACACAAGGAGACATTCGAACTTGAGTAAAATAATTAATTTATGCAAATTATGCACATAGAATTAGCATATTGATTTCTCCCCAAATTAATATATTAAGGAGAGCCTTTTCTCAAGCATTTTGGTGTTTATTTTTCAATTAACGTTTTTTAGGGAACTCAGTGAAGAAATCGATTACATTTTATTTATAGCCCAGCAACATCGCAATACTTAATTTATGGACTCATAAATCGCGCCGCAGACATAAACAAAGCATTTGGCTCACATCAACTAATCTTTATTGACACCCGTGGGCAACGCCAGATTAAAAATCAATCAAGGAGACAAGTTTTTGTTTCAGATTGACGAGAATATGGGAACGCCTACAAGAGTGCTTTTAATATAAACAATCTACGGGGGTGTGTAAAAAGTGTGAAGTGTGGACTATTACGTAAACTCCAGTTATAACGAGAATTATATCACAAAAGATGTTTGGGGTACTTCAGCACACACTTGGGACGGTCAAACGATTCTCTAATTTTTTCGCTCATGGCGAAACAACTACCATCATTTAGCGCCCATTTAGAACCCTCCAAATATATTGAAAAAACAAAGGTGCTAATCGGTTTATCAATGTTATATAAGGGTCGTTCCGAAAACGCCTCGGAGTACTCTACTTCCCACTAGCGTATGGCCAGTCACTCAAGAAACAAATATTGTGTACAGAAATAAAAAGGATTATAATTGAAAAGCTTTTTTGCTTTTTTTCGCATCTTTTCAATAAAAAAATTAATAAGATAAAAATAGTAAAATCATCAGTTAAATGTAAATAGTTTGCAAATAAGCTCTGAAAAGAGTATTTATGTCTTTTTAAGACATTAGAGGATTAAGACTCAAAACTTTGACGTAAATAGTAAAATTTATTTTTACTATTTTATCTTATTAAAAATTTACCTCTATGGATTTTTGACTTCTTTGGATTTTATTTCTTTCAATTAAAAAATTGTTTCGGTACTATAATGGATTTTCTTTAAGAAACTCAAGAAACACCCTGTATATTTTGAAAAATGTTAAAATTTAAACCCATTTCTTGAAACTGGTAAATAACCTTTATATTTACTCAAAAGAAATTATATTTTTTAATTTTGGGGACAAACTAAGTTTGGTTCCTTAAAAAAAAATACATGAATGCCTTATCAGTTCAGAATATCATTTATATTAGTTTCCATACAAATATTATTTTCATAGTCCACATTGAAACCAATTTTTGAAACACTACTCTGTTTACAGATTTGTCATCTTTCAGAATTTCACTTTAATTAATACAAGTAAGTATTTATTAAAATCTGAAAAACATTCTTTTAACTTTGTTGGTTTGAGGCAAAATAATTAAAACAACAAACTGTTCTTTTAAACAGTATTTATTAATATTATAAGTTCTACGTAACCTTTAAAAAGCTTATTTTGAGGTTGTTGAACTGTTAACCAAAATGATCCGGTAATAATTCAATTTAAAATGAATATCTTGTCCAGATGTCCCTTGTGCCTTGTGTAATTCCAATTTCAATCATAGAGCCAATATCATACGATAAACCTGATATAATAGCGCCTGTAATTGGATATTCTAGTATCACAATATCACAACAAAACCTGGAAAGGTAACGATTCGCACAGGGATGAATTCTCCGAGGTCTAATATCGTAATAAACGATGGTAAACTTAATTGTATTTATTAATGGTTTTGCCAATATACGGTAGTTTTACAATGTTAAACGGAATGGTCAATTGTCAAATTTACATACATATAAAAAAAATTCAATAATGTGGGACCAGAAAACGCTGTAAACACTTCAGTGAAATAAAGATATATTTTATTGAACCTGCTCAACGAAAAGCAACGAAAATTAAAAAAAAAAAAACTACCCCTTATCTCCAGCAATGTCAAGAAAGATAAAAGACAAATTTTTTGGATCCGACAGTCAGGAAAATTCCAGTTATCCAGTTATTGATAGAAATTAACGTTGAAAGAGTTGAAAACACGAATCTAATATTGAAATGTGAGCTCTCAAGTGGCAACAGAAATGTTAAACTTGCATAAAATGTTTTTTATGTTAATTTTTTTTAGGTATAGAGTGATTCATTTAAGGTGAGAAGTGATTTTCCTGGTTTTATTAATGAGTTAAATATGAGGTAACGAAATATTTTACAGGCGTTACCTCATTAATAATGTCATGTAATCGACTGTCCTCACATGGAAAAGCCTAGTATACACATTTCATTGATTTTATTTCGAAAATTTGTAAAAATAATTTTTTTATGCAAAAAATAATTTTTAATAAATGGTGGTGATTTTAAAAAAGTGAATCATCTACAATAAACAATATTACATAAATATACAATTTCTACAGTCACTTCAGAAGACTAAGCTGATAAATTAATAACCTGTGAAACTAACCATTTCGAGAGTGCGATAAATTCCATTTATTTTGCCAAATATCAATAAATCTAATAAAATTTTATGTAGATTTTGACAAGTAGGTGGTATCCACAAAGTATTTACAAATCCCTTTTATAACCCTCAAGTGGTGAACACATCGTTTATTTGTTCGATTCCTAATAATATTTCCATGACAAAAGGAAGATTCAACAACACGTAGTGTCATCTGCCACCCCTCCAACTGTCCTTATAGTCCTTTACACGATATTGCAATTCATTCATTATATTAAATTTATTTGTCGCTGAGAAGAATACACGATCTCCGTGAAAGGCATTCGTTAAATGGCCGGATTTTATTATGACGATATTAAACAGCCCTGGAATCAAATAATGAAATAGTATGAAATTTTTTAATGTTAGAAATATTGAAAGACAAAACATTTCTAAGGGGTGACAAGTGTACCCAAGAACTGTTTAATATTTCGGAAATACATATGTGAATTTTCACAAGAAAAATATAAAAATAAGTTTATGCGTAATAGATTCCATATATTCAGTGGTTTAAATTTTATTCATAATTTATAAAGAATTAAACTATGAAGAAACTGTTTTTATTGCAGAAAGAAAATCGACGCTGTTTATTTCACTACAAAGCTATTTTGAGCATATACTGTCATATATTTCAAACTATAAATGAAAATAAAACCCGACTATTAAATAAATTAAATTAAAAATAAACTCAGGTAGAACAAGGATTAAATGAAATAATTCTCACAATAAATCAAATAACGAGAAACTTATGGTATACTGAATAGATAAATACAAGTTTTTTAAAAATAGGGATATGATGTCGGAGAACCATCTTCCTAAGTCAGCTGTAGAACACCTGTTGATGCAAAAGAGGTCAACGAGCCACTCGTAAACAAAGGGTCAGCTACGCTAAAACAAACCAAACGTAAACAAATTAAAGGCGTAAATAGAGTAAATGCATTGTACTATGTTACTTTAAAATAATCAATAACAGAACAGCTGTTAGTTACATGCTTGAAACAAAGTTTGAACGACTTTCAAAACAACAGTTAAACAAAGATGCATTTCATTTCTATAAATTTCTTTAAAAATGTAATTAAATAGTGTAAGACTTACCTGTAAAACCTCCAGTCTAGTCAAATGACGAGACACGATGTAAATTAGGTCCTAAGAAGTGTTGTGTAGTGATATTCGAAAGGTTTAGTGATGTTTCGTCGAAGTGAACGGCAGGTCAAAATTTCATCTCACGTAATATAAACAAATGGGTATCCACAAATTCGTCAGGGGATAAGGATGCTGAAAATAACATAATTTCATAGGAAAATTACATAATAAAGTTAAAAAAGGCAAAAATACAAACCTAGAGAGTGCTAGAGCGTGAGTGACAGTCATGGCTCTGGCTACACTGCCTATCGCGTCCGATAGGCAGTGTAGCCTTGGTTTGGCAAGTTTTCTACATGTTTCTTAGAAACGAAAACAAAAGAGAGTTGTTATTGGGCTGTGAAAGAAGCAAACCCTCGTCCAGATCTCTCCTGAAATATATTGATAAAATTATAATTTAAATTGAAAATTTATGTACCCAGAACTTCCCAAGAGTGAGTCAAGGGAAAATTCGAAAAAGTAACGGAGAAGCAACTCCAATTTATAAGAAATTAAGGTAAAAATCATCCTAATTAATAAGCACCCACCTGATTGGTCAAATTCCAAAATTGCATCCAAGGCCTATTTGGTTTAAACAAATCCAGTAAACGGTGCTAGAAATTCTAGAACAATCAGCCATCATATCTGCACCACAACACAAGTGTCAAAAGCAGGACTGCCAAATTCGCGCAGTTAAAGGACTCTGAACTGAATTTTTAAAACATTAAGTTTATCTACTTTTGTTAACATTCAACAGGACGCAGTCCTTAATTTGTCATAGTTTAAATTAGTTTTTAATTATCGCAGGGACTTAGATATATAATAAGAAACGTTATTTCTTTTTGATCAATTGATATTTGCAATAGAACCTTATATTTTGAGTGCCATCTATGTTTAATTGTAATAACCAAAGCATTTAAATTCATCTCAGCTGGATATCTAAAATACAGCAGACTCAGAGACATCTAGGTGTCAAATAGTAGAGTGACATTCAGTCTGATAAAGATCTCTAACTTTTCCAAGTCCATAGAATTCTAAATAAATAAACTAGCAAGAATTTCAAATAACCTTTATTTAAAATAGCATAACAGCAGATTTATAGGTAATATATATAATATATTATTATTATTATTATTATTATTATATTTTTTCGATGGTAGAAGGGAACCTCCAAAGGCCCTGAAGGTAATAGAGTAATTATAGCAAACCTACAGCAAGTTTCACGTTAAATAATCGTAAAATCATACGCACTGTCGCTTATTAATAAAACATTAAAGTAATTCTGCCGAGTGGCGGACGGATCGTATGCCATAAGCTCGATAATTCAAAAACTATATACAAGAACTAAAAAATATTTCTTAAAAAAAAAACTATTTACAACTACTACTTTAGAAAATAAAAATAAATTTAAAAACTAAATATCTAAACAACTATAGCATGCATTAAAATATAAAAAATTAATACCTAAACGTGCAAATATAATATAAATTTAAAATCTAAACTTACCTAAAATTACAAATTATAAAAATCAAAAATAAAAATTCAAAAATCAAAAATTAATAAATAATTCCTAAATTTCACCCAACATAACAATACTTTAGTTAATTATTATTTTGTTTATTTTTAAATGAAATTCTATTACATCAAAATCACATTTTCCTACAAATATAACAAATATAATCTACAGAGCTCATAATCACCCAAATCATTAAAATCATTAGTAGAGGGAAATCCACTCTGCTAGTATGTATCCTCATAGCAGCTACATATTGCCTAGAATAATAAAAGTCCTTGCTAATTAATCTCCGTGAGAATAATCGATATTAATTTCAGGAGTCACAAAAGCTAAATCAGGATTAAAACCAAGTCAATATTGGTCAGAATGTAATATTCAAATCATTAGCAGGTTATTATGTATATCGAATAGCACAATGGATGAAACATGAATTTCCAGCTGCTTTGTTTAATTATTTAGTTGAAATACTCTTTTTATGTTAATGGTTCAAAATACCCTTAGAATATATTGGTATTGTTATTCTTTATACATACATACTCGTAATAATCACCTTTTATTACTCCAGTTTTCAAATTAAAAAGCCAAAAAATCATAAGGAGCTCTTTCTCAATGTAATTTGTTTCGTAATTTGTATCATACCAAACTGGATGACAAATGTGGGCAACTCTACATAGTTTTCAGTAAAATTAAAAATAAGTGAAATCATGAATATAAATATTTGAATTAAAAATCTATTTATGAATAGAAGATTTAGTTTCCTAATAATTTATAAAGAACATTTTCATTTTTTCATTAATCAAATGAAGAAACGTTAGATCAAAGCTTTGCAGCCCATAGATATTTGCAGATATATTAATCATCCATGGAATCGTCACTATCTTCGTTAACATCTGCACCGTGGTATTTATCCTGGTATTTTACTTAGTCCTTATTTATTTATTTTATTTATTGATACACATTTTATCTTTGTCTTGATTATTATCTACTTCGAGTTCAACAGCACGTGTTTTCATCCTCATACAATCCATACAGCAGTGGATCCAAACCTGAAGATGAGCAAAATCACATCCCGTAGAGTTAGCGAGCGTCGAAGAGACAATGTCCTACTACTTTCAGTTCTATTTGCTTAGAATTTTTTGTGGGTTCCTAAAATTATATAACACAAAAATTAACCATAGAATAACAGTCACCTTCATGCTTGTATAATAGCAGAAATATTAGCATGCTGGTCTTTTATCACGTATAAATTGTGCCCAGTATAAGAAAATAATTTTACCATTCTCAATAATATATTGTAGTTGAATCATCTGCTAATAGTATCAGCTGCTGGATTTTCAAATATCGTTATATTTGATGACTCCCAAAGCTGACGTAAGTACTAAATCGTAAAAGTACCTAATCAACAGCGCATCAGTTTCATCTAAAATACCAAAAATCAAGAAATTCCGTTTTTATTTGTCTGTTTTGTGATAAATTATCATATCAATATAATAATGGCAGATATTAGATGTTCAAGAAAAAATGGAAGTGATATCATTTGCTCATCTTAAAACATATTCAGTAGTTAAAGTACCTTAATACAAAACTTTCCATGTGGTTGCCAGGCTACATCAGGTGCAAAATTATTTAATATTAACGGGTTTTGGAATTTGTTTTAAATTTTCACACCAATTGTTCCGGTAGATAACTTTCGATAATTATTTGGTTTTATAATTTATATATACATCTAAAAATAGGCATAAAATTGGACTACAAATTGGAGCCATTAGTCAGAGTGGAATCCTAGTTGAGGAGAACAATTAATGGCAGGCCCAAATATTTAATTAAACAAATTGACAATTCATCGACCGTATGTTATGGCTGTGCTATTTGTGGTGCATTTTGAATGTGTGAATTCGTCACATTACCTAATTCATTGGTTAGTAAGTGATAAATTATTCTCAACTCACAAGTCATCTACTTCTGCAAAATCGGAGGGTTACAAGATTAACACTATTATCAGTGAAGTAGAAATGGGTATTTAGAAATGGTGGTGATTAAATTCAAACAGTTTATTTAAAATAACTTTCCAAAAAATTATATTAACGTTTAACAAATAATGAGACTTTGTTCTCTCATTTTCCTGCAGAAGAAAACTTCTGCAAGAGTGAAATATATATTTAGAGCGGGTACATTAATGCTTATTTAATAATTTTTTAACAAACTCAAATATACATATAGAGGTAATTTGGAACCCACACTACTACAATTCCCATCAATCACTTATATCTAAGGAAAGTTTTAAATATCTATTCTAGGTGTCTCCAGAAAAATATTTACTTTTCTGTTGGATTGGACAGTGATATAGTAGTAAATATTGGGTCTGATTTCGCTGCAGATTGTACGAGAAATGCATGAAATAATATACATTTATATCTAAATTATTAAATATGAATTGATCTTGAGTTCTTTCATTCTATTGCATGTTTCCTCCTACATTTTCCTCAAACGTAAATATACGATTTCACGTGGTAATTTACTTAAATATTTTTATTAATAGAATACTTAGGCAATAAGAATGAAATACAAGATATTTTGATCGCATAAATCTAATAAACTAATATAATAAAATTGCGATTATTAGAAATTAAGGGGAAAAAAATAAAAAACGCGTCAATATTGTGGAATATTATACATAATTACACTTTAAGTTGTTTGAAGTAAATCAACGCATTACGTAGGTATATATATAGCATCAAGAATCATTTTTCTTTTTATGAAAATTACAATTTTTGGGAGTAAGAATTTAAATAGTTTTTTAAACGTTGCAATCACGTTTTTTGGGAAAAATAAAAAACTTGATTTATGTTGATAATAATTTTAGTGCTTACATTAAAATCCATTTTTTTTGCCACCCCATTAAAACGGAGACAAGAATATGCCTTTTCCAGATTTTCCAGACGAAGAAGGGTGGGCATCGGACAAGTATCCTTGACGAAATTCAAGATACCCCTGATGGTGTGTTTGCAATTGCCATATGTTCCACGACTCCCCAAGATGCCTGTGCCCTTTTTCGTTATAAAGCTGGGGATACGGGTATAGAATATGGTGAAGAGTTTCAACTTTTTCTCCACATGCCCTACTGTTAAGGTTCTTCTGTTAGCCCTACAGTATTGCAATGGTTTTTCATAAGACAGTGCCCATTTAGGAATCTTATCACTCGATCTCCATTCTTATTTGTTTTCTGCTTAATTGCACATTTTTCTTGGCTTTTTCCTGAATGATGCTCCACGGTTGCCTCCATCCAGGAAGTACCATATTGTTTGTTTAGTTCGTTTAATATCTCATTTTCGGTCTGACATCCCACACGTACATTCTGGGTCACCTAAGACCGTTCCCGCCTCATGCCTTGTTAGCGCGTCAACTACCATCTTGACTTTGAATCTCCTGATATCCTAGCAAATTGTTTCTGTCGAGGCAATACTATTCGACTTTGGATTGTGTTTCTACATTTGAAACAACTCTTGTTAATTTTTTCTTTTTATGACAAACCGCGAAACTGACATTCCTGCTGTTTACAGTCGAAAATTTGCCAAAATTAATTTTTTTGGAGAAGCCACACGCTGGGTGCGCCGCTGCCAATAATGTTAGTAATTATTCTCTATATTCACCACACTTCCTGTCACCCGAACAGTTCAATAAAAGGACGAAATACACCCCATGAGATTAAATCCAATTCCACAAGTCACGTGGCAGTTGAAAAACTATCAAACACCGGACACAATAACTCAAAATTTCGTTAAAAGTTCCTAATTGGTAATAGACTGTTTTGTCAATAAAGTTTATATCTTCGGACAGGAGCGTGTTGTTTGGATATGGTTTAATACGAAACGAATTTGATAATTTTAATGTTTTCCGGTCGACGGTAGTAAATTTTCATTAACTCTATATTTATATAACCATGGGAAGCTTAAAATTAATTTTACCCGTTTTTAATTTCAGGTCTTCCCAGCGTATTTATACTAGCTTGTAATAAATACCGTGTTTTTTGCTCATTTATATGTAAATAAATATGTTGACACATTTTGCGATAACATTTTATTTGATGTGAATGGCAATTCATAAGCCTTAAATATGCATCATTTAATGTGATTTTAATTTAAATATTTTATTAATATAATGCACATACATCATTGCTTTAGACATAAATTCTATCGACAATGTTAAAAAAATAGTTTGATGTTTTTATTATAGGTTTCAACCTCACTTAAATCTAAATAAAAAATATTCTATCTCAGAATGTAAAGAAAACCTTAAAAATTATTGTACTGCTAAAAAAGTAAAATAATTTGATATATAAAAAAAAGTTATTATAGTATTGAAAATAAAGATTGTAACGTAAAGTTCTTTTTGGAACATATCACATGCATGCTCTATACGGATTAATATTAAGCATCGAAGTAAATCAACGTGAAACGAAAATTTAGGAAACTTAAAGAAATAGGTAGTACATTTTTGAATATCCAAACTTATCAGCTTTGTCTTCGAAATTGGAACTTCTTGCGGTTAGTTTAGTTGGTATTAGTATAAAAATAACGACTTTGTTAACATGTATTTAATGTACGAAGTAGCAAGCGATTATACGAATACCGTTTCCATTGGGATTTCACCCCTGCGTCGATTTATTTATCTTGCCCAACTTAAGACCATTTTGTTGCAAGAAAGCGCAGAAATATTCCAAAAATTAATTTTTACGTTTCTATTCCAAAATACTGTCACTGATATTGATATTGAAAATTTTTTTATCGGCCAATTTTCACAATTAGGCATATAAAAATCGTAAAAATTATTTCATTGGAAACTATTATTATAAAAATGTAAAGTTATACAAAAAATAAAAATAATTTTATTTAGAATCTGTTAGTAATATTTGGTCAGTCAAGGATTTCAAACAGAAGCATTTTCAAAAGCAAAATGAAACAAAGGCCAACATTTTATTAATCGTACGCCAAAAATGATGCACACGATACTGCTATTCCCATATCTGATTCTATTGTAAGCTGGTAGCCAAAAATATCATAAAGATGTGTGGTTAGACCCATTCGGTCCTTTGTTAATCTTTTATATTTATTCATATATTCATAAAGATCTTTCAAGTACAATAGCAGCACAATTAAATATCAGCTGAATTACCCGACAACATTTGAAATGTTATTATAACGGATGTGTTTTAAAATAATTGCTCCTATTTAGGGGTTCAACCCTTTTCGGCATTGCCCTATTGGCTAAATCACAACAAAGCCCCTTAATCATAACATATGGGTGGGGCTTGGCTAACAGGGATAATATGTCCTAAAGGGAACAAGCATATGATGTTAACAAGATAAAAAACAAACCGTAATTTGTCTCTTGACTGTGTCTAATATTAATAAATGAAGACGTTTCGAATTTAGGTAAAGGATCGGTTGGAAACATTGAGAAGAAGTATTAACTTTTGAGTATTATGCAACACATTTTTTTAAATATTTCTTAAATATTAATTACATTATTTAACTTAGCAGAGCATATACAATATAATTTATCACTGGTATTATTTGCGTTCATTATTTAAAATTTATAAATTTTCAACAACATAACACATAATTATATTTATTCAAAAAATTATCGCAAATCAAGCGAATAATGAATATTTCGAAACGGCTTCTACAAGGAAAATATATTGACAAAATATTATTGTTTTCATAATATGAACCTATGTCGTTCTCGGTTTTTATAAGTTTTTTAATTAAAAAAAGTATTGACTATTTTTGTGCAACAATAATAATTTAATGAAATTTTTGCGCCTGATATAAATAGGTTCTTTTTTTTATTATTATAGTACCCCTCCAAATATACAGGGTGTAACTACGCAAAGGTACTGAAATTCTGAAAATTTATATACAGGGGTTTCTCACAATGTTCTATCGTTTAAAAATATTTTGTTGACATCAACTCGCTTATTTCAAATGAAATGTACTATTTTTATTCCATTTTTGGATTCTATATCTAAATTTGAGTGAGTGTTATAAGCATACCCTATTCTTAAACTTAATAAATTTAGAGATATTTTGACTTTTTGGGAAAAACATACTTGAACTTAATCGATTCTTATATCCTTTAGTTATTAATCTAGAGGACACAAATTTTAAACAAGTAATACTAAAATGTATTTAAATATCAGCAATATGCGCAATTTTTTGAAAGTTATACAGGGCGTCGAAGAAAGACCGGTAAATTGGGTCCAATACAAAATCCAATAACTCGCTTATTTTAAATAGAACACCCTGCGGTTTCTAATGCTATTCGATGCACCTTTTAAATTCCCTTTCGATTAGTATTGGCATTCCCTATACCTAAATCCTTCCGATTTTGAGATATTTCAAAATTATTACAGAGACGAAAATAATCCGACACATAGAGGCAAGTTGGCTGTGGAAAGACATTAAATGTCGTCTATGAATTTCAAAATTTATTTAATATTAACATTTATTTAAAATACTGTACAGTTTCTTCCAAAATAAAGTCTTCCTTTTAATAATATATAGACTTCCATAAGGATACTCTCAATATAATGTACCTAAACATCTCGTTTACAATTCACGATTACTTCCTGTTTCAATTTGAGATTCTAAGTATATTATTTAATGATTTATATTCTGTAAAACATGTATTATCATTGAGTAAATAAATAATATAAAGAGGCGCAACCGTCAAGGGGCCGAGATTTTAGTATTTTATTTTTTTGCCAATAGCTTCAGGATTGTGTAACCCCAGACTGAATAAATCTAATTTGCCTTATGGGCTTCTGGGTTTCAAAGTTTATTTTACCTGTCGGCTGCTCAGATTTTTCCGGTGGGTCGTGAGTCAGAATATGGTGTTTAATAAATTAACAAACTTATTATTAAATTTGGTTAAAACCCTGATTTGTTAACAAAAGAACTTGAAGAGTGCACTTTAAGTTTCTAGCTTAGTAAGATTTAAAACTGCAAGTTATAAGAGATTAAAAGTTAAGGAATTATTTATCAAGTAAAATTAAGATAAATTAAGATAATTTTTGGGCGCCAGCTACTAAAAAAAATTAGTAACAATTTGTATATCAGATTTTCACAACAAGAGAAATAAAACGATTCAGCTCAAATAAATAGTATATTAACAAATAGAATAAATATTAACAATAACAAATTACTCTTCACAATGATAAAAAAATATATATTTACCTGAAGGGCAAAACAATGGAAATAAATGCCTGAAGGGCTATCACAATAAAAAATGAATGAAAGAAAATATTTTATCAACTGCAAGGCTTAAATTTACAAGAACAATTACTGGCAATTATTTGTTACGCTGGAACCGAAGACCTGATGATGGAAATATGTTCTACCACAGACTTACAGACCTTAATTTCCAAGGATTTCCACGATGATCTATTCCCTTGCCAAGATGGCCTATGCTGGTGTATACTGATCTTCTGGGTCTAGCTAGACTTCACCTGCACTTGGGAAAGATGTAACCAATCCTGGATAAGATAATAGGATAATCTGGATTTCAGTCTGATGTGGTCTGGTAAAGTTGAATCTGTCGAATCCTCTTCTTGGTCTCGTTCAATAAAACATAAATATACCAGTGTCAAAAATGTACAAAGTAAAGTTGGAAATATGCAAGTTAGCTTACGGCTGATAAAATTAGGAAAAAACTTACTGAAGGCAAGTTTCTTCTAGAAAAGTTGACTAAACAATTTAGCAAAGATATGAATTATAATAAATCAATGATTATAATTACAAAGATATGAATTTATTATTTTATTTTAAAAATAACTCAAGATATAAATTATAATAAACTAATTATTATAATTTCGAAACTATGAAATTTTAGAAATTACTCTAGATATAACTAGACAAGATTAAAGCAATAAAAATAATTCCTCTGAATAAGAAATTATGTTAGGAAGAAATTTGTTATATTATTTAAATTTAATAACAGTAATTAAATAGACAAATCACAATAAGACACTCAGAAAATTAAGTTTTAATATTGCTAAAACGCAATCTTTTCACAAATAGAAAATGTGTGAATCACAAAATAATACAATAAGTAAGAAAGTAAAAAGTTAGGTATTCTGATTTTTATAACTGATTTAATTAGATTACTAATTAAAGTTAATTTCTACTATTTAATGTAGAACGATAAGAAACAATAAGTTTATTTAATTCTCCCAATTGGAGTAAGAAATGGTAAGAAATGCTTTAATTATTCAATTAAATTACGATAATTAGATAATAACTATGAATTTTAATTAATTCAAATCATATTAAGATATAGCAGGGAATAATTTAAATATTAAATTAAATTACGAAAAATTACAATAATCAAATTGTGAGATAAGATAAAAACCAATATTTTCCGTTAAGCGAAAACTATTAATTTCGAAGAGTTTTTTACCACCTTCCGCAAACGAAAGAGATCTGTGTAAGTGCATATATTTTATGAATAACTCGATAAAGATAATAACGATAATTGCAAATTTTAATGGCAAAAGATAATAAGGAACGGTAATAACATAAGTTAACTTGCAAGACGACACCACGTGTAGATATTTGCATGAAATCAATCACGCGTGGAGAGCACTAAATTTGGCTAAAATGCCGGCGTCAAACACACCCAATTGATAAATTCGATTTAAATCGATATTTATCACATTTGACTGTAATAAATAACCAACATGCTAAATATTTACTAGGCTACGTATTGCAAATAATACTTTATAACGATAAGATACAGAAATAATCTACATCCGAGAAAAATAATTAGATATTCATAAAATTACGACTTACCAGTACGGAAGATAGGAAAAAGCTGGTGGAGGAGGAATCCTGTAGGATCGAGAATGTTTCAGTGCCGTCGACGCGCGCATAACATAGCTACATTTAATTGTCTTCGGTAGAAACCAGTTGTAACCGTAATTTACCAAATTATCGTTACACACCCCATTCGCTTCGGGTAGAAAATTTGTTAACTCTAGGAGTTACAAATTTTCGTTATCGTAATTACCCCAAATAAAGGATGAAAAAATAAAAAAATAAGACATAAGACAAGATAGACAGGAAGGAAAGATACTGGGTTCTATTGGAGAAGTGATTAATCCCCTCGAACACATCCAAGTCAATCGACATGTGGCATGATCACAGATGAAATGGGATCAAACCAAAGGACATTTTGTGCAGTTCTAGATGCAAGAAAAGCCTCGTTAATGTACCCTTACTCGGAAGTCCATGAAGAAAAACAAGGAAGATGCAAGAAGCAAATAACACTCGCCCAAAAGAATCACGAAAAGAAGAGAGAGAGATAGAGAAAAAACCAGAAAGAAGTTAAGGAGAGGACACTAAGTCAGTCTCCAGAGACGTGGTTTGCCGCCTCAGTACTGTATAGTAGTTACCATTACTGAAATTGGACGCGTAGCTCCAAGAAAAGAAAAGGCGACGAGGTTGCTCCTGATTATAACACAGTGGCTAATTTCCCTGTCCGGCAATGAAACAGACTTGTATAAACAGCAGATCATTGAGAATCATTATGCTAGCAAGGCTCACCAGACTAGATGTCAGAAACTCTTGAAAAGCAGACACATCCTGTCCATTTACTATTAAAAGTAGCCAAACAGTGACGAAACCACTCCCATCACAATCAAGCCTCTCTGCACGATAAGTGGCCGTTTAGAGGGCTTTTACCTCACGCAGGTTAATCCACGGTGGTAGTATTCGTTACCCCTTACCACAGGGCACTAAAATGAAATACTATCAAGTAGTATTCATAATGAAAGGTATAATAAGATAAGATATAGTGAGTGAGATTTTAATCGACTTGATCGGTTTCGGTGTCTGGATCGGAATCATCATCTGAGTCCAACTCGACATAATTTTCCTTAAGATCTTTAACATGCCACTTACCAAGATTATTTCCTTCAAGATCCGAAAGTTCATACACTAATTTAGAGATAACTCTTTTTACTTTACACTGTATATATTTCGGCGCTAACTTGGCGGAATAATCATTGGCAGCATTAGACAAGGTATAATTTCTTTTCCAGACTCGGTCACCGGGATAAAATCTCAAAGGTCGCTTACGTAAATTATAGTGCTTGACATTACGTTCATATGCATGACGCAGCCTTTTACGTATGTCCACATATAATTTAGGTAACTCTTGTATGTCATCAATCAATTGGTTTTTCTCTCCAATAGAAAGTATATTGTCCGCGTTTTCAGTAATTTTCCCATAATAATCCCCTGTTAAAGGAATATTCCTTGCAAAATTTAGAAAAGCAGGTGGATAACCCGTAATGTCATGTTTCGCTAACCTAATGGCTTGTGCCACTTGATAAATTGACATGTCCCAAGTTTTATGATTTTCATTTACATAGGAACGAATCGCGGTTACAATAACTCTATTAACCCGTTCTGTATGGTTTATTTGGGGATGGTATTTTGCATTATACCACACCTTTTGAACTTTATACTTATCGATAAATTGTTTAAACTCGCGACTAGTGAATTGTGTGCCATTATCGCAAGCGAGAATTTGTGGTACACCATAAATAAGGAAAACGTCATTTTCGAGAAATTTAATAATTGCTGTTGAGGTAGCCTTAAATAAAGGACGGACTAAGACAAACTTAGTAAACCAATCGACTACTACGAGAACATACTGATTACCGTTTTTTGATCTAGGGTAAGGTCCAAGTAAATCCGCTGAAATTAACTGAAAAGGGAAGTTAATATTCCGATAAGCACCCATTAAACCGGCACGTGGTAAATTTGAACTTTTGTTTGCTGCACAAATAGGACATTTACGCACATATTTATACACTTCTTTACGGATATTTGGCCAGTAATAAAGTTCCATAATTCTAAAGAGAGTTTTAGAAACACCAAAGTGTCCAGCAGTAGCATCGTCATGAAACATATAAAAAATTTCCGAACGGTTTTTCGTAGGTACGACAATCTTCCAATCAGTTACGTTACTGACCAAACTATGATTATTAAAAATATGCTTATACAAAATATTATTTTCTACTCGATATGAAGGATATTTCTCCGGATTTTCTTGTATTTTAGTTAACATGGTATTGTACCATTTATCGGGAATTAATTTATTCAAATCTAAGACAGATGTTTCGGTAATAGAACGAGAAAGTGCATCCGCTACAATATTATGTTTACCTTTACGGTGAATAATATTAAAGTTAAATTGAGATAATCTAATCGCCCAACGAGCTAAGCGACCCGTCGGATTAGAAATATTAGTTAACCATAACAACGACGCGTGATCCGTTTCAACCGTAAATCTAGAGCCTTGTACGTAACTACGAAATTTTTCTATACTATATATTACGGCAAGTAATTCCTTTTCCGTTACTGAATATTTACGTTCACATTTGTTTAAGGTCCTGCTTGCATAAGCAATAGGATGATCAATTCCGTCACTCTCCTGATAGAGCACAGAACCAACGCCTGTATTTGACGCGTCACATTGAATAAAAAAAGGTTTAGTAAAGTCAGGACTAGCTAAAACAGGGGCAGAGGTTAAACGACGTTTTATTTCCTCAAAAGCTTGATTAGCTTCCGGTGTCCATGTTATAGGCTGACCCTTTTTACGTCCGTGTAAAAGGTCTGAGATAGGTGAACAAATAGTGGAGAAATCTTTAATGAACCGGCGGTACCAACTAACAAGACCGATAAGACGTTTTATTTCGGTGGTATTTTTCGGAACGGAGTAATTTAAAATGGCGGTAACCTTTTCTGGGTCCGTTCTTAAACCTTGCTGATCGACAACAAAACCTAAGAAGGATAAAGAGGGACGACAGAATTGACATTTTTTTAGATTTACGGTAAGATTAGCCTCTTTTAATTTTGCGAAAACTTGCTTCAAGATATCTAAGTGAGTCGAAAAGTCGGGGGTAGCTATAATAATATCATCCAAATAACAAAAGCAAAAAGGTTCAAGTGAAGGTCCAATGACTTGGTCCATTAACCTAGCCATAGTTTTTGGTGCATTACTTAGACCAAAAGGCATAGTGCGAAATTCAAACAATCCTTTGCCGTAAACAGCAAAGGCAGTCTTTGGTCGTGACGCGGGATCTAAAGGAATTTGGAAAAACGCATTTTTCAAATCAATGGAGGTAAGGAACTTTGAATCACGAAGTTTATTTAAAATACTGTCAATTAACGGCATAGGATATGAGTCATCTACAGTTACTGAATTGACTTTTCTCCCGTCGAAACATATGCGATATTCTCCCGAACGTTTTTCTACTAACCACAAAGGACTAGACCACGGAGATCGAGAAGGTTGAATTACACCCATTTCAAGCATTTTGTCAAGTTCGGTATTTAAGTGCTGTTGCATAACCGGCGATAGAGGATATTGTCTCTGTCTGATAGGCTTGGCATCCCCAGTATCAATCGTGTGAGATATCAAGTGGGTAAGTCCCAGACGATCAGAAGGAGCAATTTCGGAAAACATATTAACAACCTTATCTAAGGACTTTTTATTATCTGAAGATAAATCATGTACCGTTTGAATTGTATTAACCGTACAAAGAGAAATAGGTAAATTATAGGTAAGATCCTTGAAATCTACATTTATCTGAAATTCTTTTAGAAAATCTACTCCTAAAATTAAAGTGTGAGTCATTGACGGAATTACTAAAATTTTCATTACTTTCGAAACATCATTTAAACATACCGGAACCGAAATATAGCCTAACACACTTTGTGACGTACCATCAGCAGTGGTTACATTAAAATAATTTTCATACTGTATAGGTATCTTTAATTTCTGTAGCAAATAATATCCCGAAGAACCCAATACAGAAGCAGAGCTACCGCTGTCTACTAACGCTAAAATGTTAACACCGGAAATTTGAACATTAAAATAGGGACGATTATCATTAGGTTTCTTTACACAAATAGGATTCATAGTAGGAAGGGATTGATAAAAGTGTTTCACCGTAGAAAGCCACTTTTGCCAATCAGACACTGATTGTTTTATTTCTTTCCTTTTTTTGATATTTTGAGTTTTTGGTTTGTAACTGGACGATTTTCGGAAGTGGAGGCTGAGGCAACGACATCCAGTGACACGTCCCCGCTCAATTCGTTTTTTTGGACTGCATTTTGTACACCGAAACTTTGTAGTATTTTTCAACCCGCACCCAAAACAAAATAGTTTTCGTGGGTTCCGACACGTATTGTAGGAATGCCCTACTTTATCACAATTCCAGCATTTAAGATGCGATACTGCAGAAAAATTTACTTGATTACTAGAATTACTTCTTGAATTTTTATCACTAGGAAATGATTTTTTATTGAAAAATGAATGGTTATTTTTGAATTGAGTATTTGAACTCGAAGCTATACAACTTAAGTCAGGTTCTAATAACCCTCCTTTAGGCTGTGGTGGTGTTCTATAACGGTTTGACCAAGTACGAGATTCCTCTAATTTTTTACATAAATCCGACAATTCAGATACAGTGGTGGGTTGTGCTAATGCTAACCTCGAAATATAATAAGGTAATAAATTCCGTCTGATTTTATTCACGATAACAGCTTCGCTTGGTTTAATCGGTAGACGATTGAATAACCCTTCCATTGACGCAATGAAAATAGCAACACGTTCATTAGGACCTTGCGTCCTATTATTAATTTCTTGTAATAACTCGTCCTCATAACAATAAGGTAAAAAATCCTGCTTTAATTTTGCTACTAACTCATCCCAATTACTAACTTTCTTATGATTATTTGTAAACCAAATCCAAGCAGATCCAGTAAACAAATCACATGCTGACAAAAATAACTCGGTTTTAGAGATTTTTCGCGCTTGACGTAAAAGTTCGATTTTTTCTAGAAAAGCCGTAAGAGATTCGTTTTCGGTTGATCCGCTAAAAGTGACATTCCATTTATATGGAGGTATAGATTGCACATTAAACGTATGCGAAACAGGTGGAGTCGGTTCAATAGGAGTGGAAGTAGTCGGCAAGTCTTTAAAAGCAAAATCACCCTCCAATTCTAAAATTAGAATTTGCAATTCGCCCTTTTTGACTTCTTCTTCCTCATTATTCGCGATCAAGCGTTGCATTCTACCCGATAAATGAGTTAAACGTGACGAAATTCGTTTCTTAAGTGAAGAATCCCCGCTAGTTTGATAACTATCAATTACATTCGTTAAATCGGTAATCGTCGCGTGTATTTCTTTACAATCATCTAGGAATTTATACGGATGTACTGTTGACCCTTGTACAAAACTTCTATTCGCGCTTTCTTGACTTAATAATCCCCGTAAAATTTTCCGTTTTTTATCCGTATCCCCAACCGGATCGACATTACGTACTTTTAATTCATAAGTAAGTTCGGCAACCTTTAAGTGATTTGGTTCCATAATGTTATAGTTTCTTAATAAGATGAATACGAGAATGAAAGATAAGTTACGTTAACAAGTTACAAAACTCAAGATCAAGATTACAATAAATCGTAATCGGTATATCACGTATAGAGAAAAGTTAAAATAGAAATGCGAAAATAATCCAATAAATTTCAATAACTCATAGGTAACGCTAACAAATAACCACCCAGTATATTACGAATAATTTTCAATCACTTGTAATTCAAAGAAATTAATCAGATAATAAGAAATTCAGATAAAAATCCACACGTTAAATTATAAATAGATAAGAACTCGTATTTATTCTCGCGACAAAAAAATTAAATCACAAAGTTCCAATAATGTAAAGTTAAATTCGGTAGGTAAATAAATCTCTTATTCCAATACTATTAAGTTTTCATAAATACTTTAAACCTTACTTGTAAAAAATAATAGGGAAATAAAGAAATCGGTAAACAAGTTTTTATGTTTACAACGGGCCGCAAATATCTTCACAATTTTAATTCAAAATACTTGCAAAAATAAGATAGTAATGAATAAGATAAGATATACCACTTTAATAATGTCAATATCAAATAGTTGTAAAAATCAGTTTTAGTAATATGTACTTATGTTTAAAGTACGAAACATATACTTTCTTAGTTAGAATATTTTATACTTAGAAAATTTAGGTAATGGTTCCAGGTCTTATTGTTTGTTTGACTTTGGCTTATTTCTCCCTGAGAAAATCTGATTTCAATATAACTATAGTGCAGTTTAAATTCATAAAATATCAGGCCTCACACGTTGGACGACAATTTTTGTAACCCCAGACTGAATAAATCTAATTTGCCTTATGGGCTTCTGGGGTTACAAAAATTGGCGCCCAACGTGGGGCGCCAATTTTTGAATCTGTCGAATCCTCTTCTTGGTCTCGTTCAATAAAACATAAATATACCAGTGTCAAAAATGTACAAAGTAAAGTTGGAAATATGCAAGTTAGCTTACGGCTGATAAAATTAGGAAAAAACTTACTGAAGGCAAGTTTCTTCTAGAAAAGTTGACTAAACAATTTAGCAAAGATATGAATTATAATAAATCAATGATTATAATTACAAAGATATGAATTTATTATTTTATTTTAAAAATAACTCAAGATATAAATTATAATAAACTAATTATTATAATTTCGAAACTATGAAATTTTAGAAATTACTCTAGATATAACTAGACAAGATTAAAGCAATAAAAATAATTCCTCTGAATAAGAAATTATGTTAGGAAGAAATTTGTTATATTATTTAAATTTAATAACAGTAATTAAATAGACAAATCACAATAAGACACTCAGAAAATTAAGTTTTAATATTGCTAAAACGCAATCTTTTCACAAATAGAAAATGTGTGAATCACAAAATAATACAATAAGTAAGAAAGTAAAAAGTTAGGTATTCTGATTTTTATAACTGATTTAATTAGATTACTAATTAAAGTTAATTTCTACTATTTAATGTAGAACGATAAGAAACAATAAGTTTATTTAATTCTCCCAATTGGAGTAAGAAATGGTAAGAAATGCTTTAATTATTCAATTAAATTACGATAATTAGATAATAACTATGAATTTTAATTAATTCAAATCATATTAAGATATAGCAGGGAATAATTTAAATATTAAATTAAATTACGAAAAATTACAATAATCAAATTGTGAGATAAGATAAAAACCAATATTTTCCGTTAAGCGAAAACTATTAATTTCGAAGAGTTTTTTACCACCTTCCGCAAACGAAAGAGATCTGTGTAAGTGCATATATTTTATGAATAACTCGATAAAGATAATAACGATAATTACAAATTTTAATGGCAAAAGATAATAAGGAACGGTAATAACATAAGTTAACTTGCAAGACGACACCACGTGTAGATATTTGCATGAAATCAATCACGCGTGGAGAGCACTAAATTTGGCTAAAATGCCGGCGTCAAACACACCCAATTGATAAATTCGATTTAAATCGATATTTATCACATTTGACTGTAATAAATAACCAACATGCTAAATATTTACTAGGCTACGTATTGCAAATAATACTTTATAACGATAAGATACAGAAATAATCTACATCCGAGAAAAATAATTAGATATTCATAAAATTACGACTTACCAGTACGGAAGATAGGAAAAAGCTGGTGGAGGAGGAATCCTGTAGGATCGAGAATGTTTCAGTGCCGTCGACGCGCGCATAACATAGCTACATTTAATTGTCTCCGGTAGAAACCAGTTGTAACCGTAATTTACCAAATTATCGTTACAATTGTTATCAATTTTTAGTGCTACGGGAAGGTATTTGTAATTCGGTTGCATAGCCCTAAATATTGTAGATAATTCTGTAGTTATTGGCAAAAAAATACATTACTAAAATCTCGGCCCCTTGACAGTTGCGCCTCTTTATATTATTTGTTTACTCAATGGTATTATATAACATGCCTTTTTTTAAATTTGTATGCAAAATGAGTTTTTAAGTTATTATATTTTAAAGTATAAACAGATTTTAGTGCAAATATTTGTTTAAAGAAATCACTTAGGTACTTACTTATCTCAATAAAATTAAGAAGAATAAAAACAACCCTTAACGCTTAAAATATGTCATATATTAATTTTATTTACAAAATATCGGCACTTTATTCAGATTCACTCTGTATACACACAATTTATATATCTCTTGCTAGCTTTTACTTTTAAAATATACAGGGTGAGCCACGGTGGGTGGAGTATTAGAAGTATATGGAGAACGGATCAACCGATTGCTTTGAAATTTTGGTTACCAAGATAATCGAGTATGATCTCTCCAACTAAAATATTTTCGAAAGTGCAGTGTTGCCACTTATGCGTAAAACTGGCAACAACTTCGTTATTTTAAATGGAATGCCCTGTATATTTTTGCATTTTTTGGATCGTCGTCTCTCTCTGAGTAACTGTTGTTAATATTTCCCTATTATCTCGAGCGGTTTTCGAGATAATAATTTTTTTCTGAATTTATTGTCAAAAATTTGACTTTTAGTAAATCGTGTTTTCTCCTACCTACGCAGCAATTAAAAGATAATTTTTTAGTTGCAGCTAGGCAAGGCCTGGGGGCATCTCCTCCATTAATCAAATGTTTTAAATTTTATACAGGGTGAGTTAGAGAACGGTTTCTATAAGGGACTTAGCAAAATGCACGAAACTCAATTTTTTTAAATGAAACGCCCTGTATATTATTACTGATTCGGAAAGGTGATACATTTACCTATTTAAAAAGGTAATACACTCTATACCTAGTGCTCACCGTTTTCGATTTATGGGCACTTTTCTGTAACCTTACTAAGAATATTAATATTTTGGTAGGTATCATGACGGGTGGGCCATGAAATTTTTATTTTGTCATTTTGTAATGACAACCGACATGCTACTTTTCTAAATAAATTTGGCGTTAGTGATATTTGCAGTTAATTTGAATAGCTGTAGCACAAATATGGCAGAAAATAATTATACAAACACAGTTTTAATGGATTTGTTTATTATCCATGGACAGTACAATAAGATTATCAGCAGAACTTGTAGAAAATTTAATGAAAAATATCCCAATTTGTCGCAGATGAACAACAGAAAAGTTCTGAACCAAAATTTATAAAATTCCTTCGAATTCGTAGAACTTTTCTGTTGTTCATCTGCGACAAATTGGGACATTTTTCATTAAATTAAAGTTCTGCTGATAATCTTATTGTACTGTCCATGGATAATAAACAAATCCATTAAAACTGTGTTTGTATAATTATTTTCTGCCATATTTGTGCTACAGCTATTCAAATTAACTGCAAATAGGTATCACTAACGTGAAATTTATTTAGAAAAGTAGCATGTCTGTTGTCATTACAAAATGACAAAATAAAAATTTCATGGCCCACCCGTCATGATACCTACCAAAAGACTAATATTCTTAGTAAGGTTACAGAAAAGTGTCCATAAATCGAAAACGGTGAGCACTAGGTATAGAGTGTATTACCTTTTTAAATAGGTAAATGTATCACCTTTCCGAATCAGTAATAATATACAGGGCGTTTCATTTAAAAAAATTGAGTTTCGTGCATTTTGCTAAGTCACTTATAGAAAGCGTTCTCTAACTCACCCTGTATAAAATTTAAAACATTTGATTAATGGAGGAGATGCCCCCAGGCCTTGCCTAACTGCAACTAAAAAATTATCTTTTAATTCCTGCGTAGGTAGAAGAAAACACGATTTACTAAAAGTCAAATTTTTTACAATAAATTCAGAAAAAAATTATTATCTCGAAAACCGCTCGAGATAATAGGGAAATATTAACAACAGTTACTCAGAGAGAGACGACGATCCAAAAAATGCAAAAATATACAGGGCATTCCATTTAAAATAACGAAGTTGTTGCCAGTTTTACGCATAAGTGGCAACACTGCACTTTCGAAAATATTTTAGTTGGAGAGATCATACTCGATTATCTTGGTAACCAAAATTTCAAAGCAATCGGTTGATCCGTTCTCCATATACTTCTAATACTCCACCCACCGTGGCTCACCCTGTATACAATGAATTGCTATAATTTTCACAATATTATTTTCACAACCAATTACTTTATTATTACGTAATAAACAAATATAAAATAAAATAAAGTAAATTTCAATTATGATTTATGAAACTTAATTTTCCTTTAGCTATAAATAAACTAGGTATGGTAATGGTAATTATTTATGGTCACATATTGTCTGAAAATCATAAAGAATATATCTAATAAAATACAATTTATTTTTAGTAGATAATGCTAAACTAATAAATATTGATGTATATAATAATGTAATTAAAAAGTTTCAGTTGCGCAATAAATAAAATAAAAGTTACGAAATAATAAATTTAATTATAAAACTTTGGCATCAATCCAGAAATCATCTATCTATCTATATACAAAATATATTATCTTATTTACAAAATTCTATATCAAAAATATACACTTAATCCAGAGCCTTACAAAAATATTTCAATCTAAGTAAATCTATACTCGATTATTCAGTTATCCATCTCATGCAAATTGTGTTCATCCACATTAGTGACATCAATATCAACGTCCTCGCAATTTGAAATGGAACTTTTCGTTTTCCTTCCACTAGAGCACATTCTCAAACAGCAGCACTTTCTCGAAGGAGATGTAGAATTCCCTGCGGCAGCTGGCAAGTCCTCCTTCTTATATTTCACACGCCTGTTCTGAAACCAAATTTTCACTTGCTTTTCCGATAGGCGAAGGGCAGTTGCTATTTCAATCCTTCTCAGTCTAGACAGATACATGTTGGATGAAAATTCTCTTTCCAACTCTAAAAGTTGAGTACTAGTAAAAGCAGTTCTTATTCTCTTACTTGAATCTTTATTTGTGGAGGTGAATCGGTCCTCAGATCGTCCGTTATGACTTAGAGGAGGAGGTGTTGGGGTAGACTCACGACTTTCCGTGTGCGTTGGTGAACTTCTGTGAGATGGTGACACAACAGGACTATGGTAACTTGGTGAGATTGCATCTGGTTGAATCGGCGGTGAGTTCTTTGGTGAGGGTAGATCTTGATACAACTTTGGTGACATCTGCTCTTTTAATATTGGCTGAAGTGAGGGTAATACTCTTGGTAAAGATGGCACTGGACGTAACGGGGCTCTATGTTGCTGGTTAAGTTGACCCATATTTAATTGTTGCCGCAACAACTGTTGTTGATGTTGTTCTTGTTGTTGTTGCTGCCGAGCTAAACTAAGCGAAAATAAATAACTGCTTATATAATTTTGATGATAAGGCAACATTGGTGTTTCAACTAATCTTTGCGGCAAGAATCTCGAATGTAAGTCTTTCGGTTGATTATTTATGAGCGAATCAACTAAAAATGATCTCGACATATTCATGTTTCACTCACTACATAAAAAAGAATAACACACTCAGGGATGCTAGTACCCTACTGATTTAATATTAGCGAGGCCTTGAATTTATATACCCCCTCTTTAAATATATAGTGTATTCTTTTACCCTGTTAGGATGATATGTATTGTTAAGAGCCCCGCCTCGGCCAGCCCTATTTATGCCCTTATAGATGGCAAGCTAAAAAGTAAACAAATTATATACTTGCTAAGCCTTGTACTACGCAAATATTGGCTGGATAGACAAACAAACCGTGTAGTGCCTAAATTACTTTGAATAAGGTTATGGATACGGATTTATCAAGATGCAAGTAATATAAGCGCAACACAATGTCGAATATGATACTATAATGCGACGTGGAAACTCCCTTAGCGATTTTAATCTCAGTATTCATCGTTTAGTTTTTTTATGTTGTGCATTTTAAATTAACGGTAGTGGAACATGTTTCTAATAAGGTAGTAAGTAAATATAAACTACTAGATATAATAGATACAATTTAAAATAAATTTTCTTTCAATTTGTTTAATATTTATGTGCTAAAATAACGAAACTTAATTTATAATTAACAGTGTATAAATATTTAGTTGTTATTTAATTGGATACAGGAGTCAGTTTTTACGCAAACGGTCAGATTAGGTTAAGGGTACAAAATTTGTTGGGATTATTTAAATCGGGATAAGGCCCAACCCATGCAACAAAATGCGTATGGTAATGTTAAATTTACAGGAATTTTGAATGCATAAGTCTTTTTTCTATAATTTTTGCCTCTCAAAGGCTATGCTATGAAAGTAATAAAGAAGAGACAAATAATGATTTATCTCAAACAGAGTTCTAAGTCTTACTTCTCAACTGTTCTCCTAATTTTTCAGTTTCATTTCTGCATTAATTTAACCCTAGCCCAGATCTAAAAACTCTTAATAATCGTTATAATATATCGATTATATTGAAACTAGGACTAAAATTTTAAAAATTAGTTTTTTGATATTTTATATCTTACAGTTATATACCCGTCATACTAAAGACACATACATACACATTTGATGTGTTTTTAATTTTAAATTTAATTTTATAAAATAAGAGTAGGGAATAATATTGATCTTGATTTGAAAATATCCAGGTAGCCCATACGATAACATTTAAAAAAAAATTGTTTTTGTGACGGATGTGATTTTAAGTTTAGCGGAGCCTTTAAGACGTAATATTGGACTTATTTCGTTTTCATAGTTTTGTGATGAATTACTATCTTTGTTTTTAACATTTTGTAGCCACATTCTAGATTAATAACTGACTTTTGATTTATTTTTTGTGCAACATTATATAGGTACTATAGGTACATACATTTTTCAAATAACATTAGATAATGTCAAATTTAATGTAAATCTTAAAACCAACTATTAAAAGGATCCTTTTAAAATAAAATGGATTTATCTATCATAAGGTTGAGTAAAATTAAAAAATACCAATTGGTTAATATTGTCTTGAATAAAAGTACTCATAACCTCTATCTACGCAACTGGAAATATTAAACTATAAATTTTAATGTGAAATTAGTTGGACCCAAGTACCTACTTAATCTTTTGCCGCAATATCTTTATTCTGTTTCTAACAGGTATTTTTATATTAAAGAGAAATTAAAAGAAAAAATTTAATATATCCTGTACCACAAAAATTAAACACTCTACCAACCACATTTATAAGAATCTTTCTTCTTAAAAGCGTTCTTCAATCAACTGCCAAAGTCTTGCTGCAAAAAAAACTAACTTATCCCTGTATATTAATTGGAAAAAAGTATATTAATTTAAAAATAAACGATATGTCAGATTTTATATGAAATCGATAAAATACAATTACTTATACTTAAATAAATATGTACTAAAGACTTCCAAATAAAACGAAATAAAAATTATTTACACAAAATCTTCGAGAGGATTTTTGTCGATATTTTAATTATATATGAACTTATAAGTCTGAATATAGCAAATCTATAAAGAAATAACCTTGCTCCTATATATTTCATATATAAAATCTTGGGTATCTTGCTTTTGCACTTCTTGAACAAATCATATAATACATTTGCCGTCTTTTCGTTTCTCAATTCTAACTTTGGTTTTTTGCGGTCACTTTAGAATGTTTCGAATTTAACTGAGATGTTTTAAAAATTGATTGCCTATCCAAGGTAAAATTCTATTCTATTCGCGATTGATTTGAAAATTCCCACGAACTGAAAATTACCGAGTAAAATATAATTAAATCTGAATATAGTAGGGCATTGATAATGAACGCATTTCGTAGGTGGCAACTGGATCCAAAATTAAAATTCTTTTAAAAAATGATTGTCTTTATTTGTCAACCGCGCTGATTTTAAAAATCCATCTTATTCATTTGGTTAAATACACTTCCTTATTCCTTAATTAAAATGAGAAAGCCTAATGAAATATTTCATATGTTGATACCGTCATCGTTTATTATGTAGGTATGGACCATCTGTATGAAATTTAACGGACCCAATTCTAATATTATAAGGAAGGTATTGTTGTTGGTCAATCAGTAACTTGGTAGTTTTCAGCAGAGTTTTTGTTAAATTAACAGTTTACAGTAAAACCATGTGAAACAGCTCCTAATAGTGGACATCACAGTTTGAATCTAAAGAAATGATCAAACCTTCTTAAATGATTATTCTAGGCACTTTGCTTGTCCAGTATATCAAAATAAAACTAAAATTATTGTAATTTTCTAATAATATAGTGTTTTTGCAAATCCAGTAGCCTGATCTATCAACTTAATTGAAGCAGGTGCCAAAACTGACTTGAGACAGGAAGCTACTGTATTAACTAAAGATAATATCCCCGACCTCTTGGCGTATTTTCACAGTTTCGGATACTCAGAAATCAAACAGAAACTGCAAGCAATATGAATCTCTGACATACAAACTGAATCTATGCCACACGAAATATATTTTTAGAGATAATTTAATGGCATATAACTAGTTGAAATGCCTATCTTAACACATAGATACATCCACAATTATTCTATGAGTGGGATATCACCTTTTAGCGATTGAATTGCATTGCATAATTAATAATATTGTATATCACGTCATCAATAATATTATGTCGCTAACTTTACAAAAGATGGAATGAAATTTGGATGCTTGTAGTGTGGAATAATATTCACTTAGTGTGTGGTGCATCTATCATGGAACGGGTAAAATATGAGATAGTTGATGAGGTAGTTCGCCAAGGACCTTGTGGTGTACATGTTCCTATATATGTATGAAATACACTGGACATAAATAAAAACGAAATTTAAAAGCGTGCACACAAAGCCAGAAATGTACCTACCCGTATTAGGGATTATAATTATTAAGTTACACCAGTAGAGGTCTGATGTAGTCCTAACCTTAATTCAACTGGATATTTAAACTCTTAATAAATTTCTCACAATTTAATCGAATCTACAGCTTATTATGAAAAAGTTAGAGGACTGCTATAACATTAATTCAAATAAATAAAATACCGCTGCCAATTATAGGATCAGAACTACCTTACCATGTGGTGCAGTTTATAAAAAACTAATTTCTTTTAAGTACATATTCGTGAAGAAATTTTCGAAATTTTTTTGTTTAGATTTGGCTCATCAACGAACTCAATCTTTTCCTTGGCCTCTAAAATGTGTGTACCAAATTTGAAAGCTTTATCTCAAAAGCTGTAGCTGCTATCGCGATACACACACATACAGACAGACAGACAGACATTTTTTAGTCTGAAATTTTATGTATCATCATAATTCGTCGAGATTTGGCCAGAAGTGCAATAAAAATTTTCAAAAATTTTTTCACTTTCACTTTTGGTGAAGAAGTAACAGTTCTAAGCAATTTATTGCAAAATGATAAATATAGAAATACGGTACCCCAATTCAAGTCGTCTTTTGTGTGTTTCCAAAGATTATTTATAAATTTAAAGTAATATTGGTGACAACACCCTTCTGACAGGCAGAAAGTTATAAACACCTGTGCACAAAAGTTGGTATTATGCAAAGAAGTTCATTCACAATTTTACTGAATTTGGAGGTAAGCTTTGGCCGATTTGCCGGCTCACGTTGACAAAAGAAAACAGCATTTAAAATGTATTAGTGAGTCTCTACTATTATCCTGTAGTTATTCATTAAACAGGTAGCAGGTATAGAGTTTGTAAAACCCATTCATAAGATGTCCCTTTTCGTAAAAATTGTAAAATTTTTGTCAATGAAAGTCAAGTACGGCATAGAAATCGGCAAAACCAGATCAGAGCCCTTCTATAGTAATTTTATTGGTACCTATTGTATGGAAATCTTGAAGTATTAGTTATGTGTGAGAAAAGAATTTGCTTTTATTGTTAAAACGATTTTAATAATGATGGGACTTCGCATATAGATGAGAGTCGGGTGTACCAGACAATAAAAAATGCTTTACAGTTTTGTTCAAGATTATTCCGTCAGGTCTGGATCCCGAAGACATTTAAGAGGTGAGGTCATTACAGGTTTAAAGAATTTTTCGCTTAGGTTAATACTGAAGACATTAGTTAGAAGCAAGAACAAAGAAATTGGAAAAACTCACACTTAAAATCGTAAAATTCAAAAGTTATAGACAATATGAAACTTCAAAACTCGAAGTCGAATAATAATAAGTCAATCGGGAATCAAAAACGTAGTTTTAAATTTGAATCAGGATCAAATAAATAAAGGTACTATGGTAATAATAATTAGATACGGTCAATCCTGGTATTAGTGGGGAATTGGTAATTCTGTTAATAATTTATAAAAATTATATAAAACTAAGTACCTACATCTCAGAAGAAAAATAGTAAAATTAAAGCCTTTCCGGATAAACGGGGTTATAATATTACATGTGGTTTTATTATTCTAAAATTCTTGATTTTTTTTAAAGTAGGTAATACGTTACGTTTTTTGTTTTAATTTCTAAGTTTAAAACTGCCCAAAAATATTTTTTCTATTACCGACTACTAACTTTCCAGACGCTGTAGAGTGCGTAAAGTTAAACTTTACGCACTAGTGCGCAAAGTGTTTTTGCATTACGCACTAGTGCGTAAAGTAAGATACTAAACAATTGCATACCTATTAGAGCCCCTATAATAATCATATCTTATTTTAAAAAAGTTAAATGTGGTTATTTAATTTTATGTAGTCCATTTATTTAATATCAAAGTATATTATTATAAAACATACCCACCTAATTTTCAGTATTCTTTAACAATAATGTTTGAATTTTTTTACAATTCCGAAGTTTCATTTATATTCTTGACATTTGTTTCTTTCGTTACATTTCAAAGGCACCTATTTGATAGAAATTCAGTGTTAATATTATGAGTTTATTTTCATTTATATCTTGTTGAATGTAATTTTTATGCACTATAATATGAACAAATAATGAAGTGTTTGGTACCAAGTTATGGGTAATGAAATGCTTTATTAAAATAACGTAGTGAGCCACCATGGTGCCATTAAAAAAAAATAGTTACATTTTTTTGGGGTCACGGCCGCCTAGATCAAAAATTAAACTTGCTCATAAAAATGTCTGTCAATAATATTTTTATCTCGATATGCCTTAACTGTATTCAAAATGACCTCCTGAATCCAAAAATGTAAAAATATACAACATGTTTCGTTTAAAAAACGAAAGTTAGTGCCATTTCCGGTGAAACCGGAAGCGACAGAAAGTGATAAAACGGTTGAAATAATGCATATTAAACTGTTTTTTTGACTTGCCCGAATTTGAAATTTATATCCTGTAAAACAAAGAAGATATAAGGGCGAGCCTCATTTCGTGGTCACCCGGTATATTATTATACTACATATTAGAGAGCTATAAATTCAGTAAATCAATAGACCTGTTTACCTCTCATTCAAGTAATATGTACAAATATTTGTTCCAATAGTTGAATAATTAATTTAAGAATTCCACGGAAATAACATTACTCACCACAGTTTCTAGATAGATAAGTAAAACAAATGACCTATTTTACATAAAATCCAGAGGATTTCGAGAGAATCAACGGATTTTAAGTAATGATATTGGTTTACGTTTCAGTCATCAGCCTGGAACTAGAAATTACTTTAGAAATAAAGTTTTTTTTAATTTAACGTAAGTCCCAGTATCGTTATGTGTTGGACTGTATTTCGTATTTACATTTTACAATTGTACAATTCAGAATTTATTTGTCTTTAATTTTCCTTTTCCATGCGTTCTCGTCCTGTGCCATTGCTTCTACTTCGCACCAATGAATTCCTTGTTGTTCTGTCTCGTGTCTAACTCGTTCTTCCCATCGTATTCGTGGTCGTCCTATTTTATTTCTTCCTTTCGTTCTTGCTTCATATACTTTTCTGGCTATTCTATCATCTTTCATCCTGTGTAGATGTCCCAACCAGTTCAAATGTCTTTCCTCTACCACTTTTTCTACGGACGTTACTATTCAGCTCTTCTACTACTGTTGTATTTCTTATTTTGTCTCTTCTAGTGCCATACACCAGAGCGTCTTAGGACTTTTTGGTATACCTGTTTAATTTCTTTAAGTATCTCCTTTTTTTCCAGAAAATGTATTTTTAAAAGTATAATAATCTTTCCACTTTCCCAATTCTTTGTTATTTCTTTGTCTACTGTTTAATTGTTTCTATTACATTTTCCAGGTAATTGAAAGTTTTAACTTGTTTCAATGCCTGTCGATTTATTTATGATTCCTTTCAGTATTAGCCATTACCAAAGTTCTTGTATTTATATCCATGTTTATTAATAATTGTAGTTTGTAGTTATAGTGTAGATCACGAATGTTTGCCTCCACGTGATCAATTTGTGTTAGTTTATGTACGCTTCTACACTATAATCTGAGGTCGATGGACCTTCTACTATACACCATTGGATAGCTACTTCTGTTTTCTATCTATCTCCTAAAAAAAGGTATAGCTCTCCACATATTTATTTCGTACATAAAAATGTCGCACTTACAAAGCAGAAAGGCGGCCTCTTTACCGATTCAATGGAACCGCCGCACGTGCTCCTTTGTCGGTAATTTTTTATGTGCCAAATAAATATGTGGAGAACTATACTCATTTCGTTGCTAACGAGAGATATATTGATTTTCTTCAATTGTAAATTGATGACGTGGAGGCAAACATTCGTGATCCATACTGTATCTGGTATACATTTAAATCATATTGTAATTTTTCTTCGAAGTCTATCTACTATTATCATGTCATCCGCGAATAGCATTTCTTGTAAATGAATTGTTTTTATCTTCTAAGATCCTATTTCCATATTTTTACATATTTATTCACATTTTCTTACAGCCTTGTCTACGACTATTGAAAATAGCAATGGACTAAGTATGCACCCTTGTTTTAGTTCTATTTTTGCTGTAAATTCTGTAGACTCATCGTTGTGTGGTCTTATTTTGTTGTATTGTTCTTATCATGTCTTCTTCTGTTCCTCTTTTCCTCAAACATGTCAAAACATCAGTTCATTTTATTATATCGTAAGTTTTTTTCAGATCTATAAAGCAGATGTGTATGTCTTTCCTGTTCCATTTTATTTTTTTTTTTCCAATTATTGTCGTTTTATAAATATTAAATCCTGAGTACTTCTTCATCTTCTAAACTCATATTGTAATTCTTCTATTGTATATTATAATAATTTCTCCCTCAGTCTCTTTTCTATGATTCTCGTAAAAACTCTTCCTGGTATGCTTCTTAAGTTTTCTGTAGTTCGTACATCCTGTTGTATGTCGTTTTATATACAATCGGCAGTATTATATAATGTTCCAATTCTTTGGTATTTCTTTTATAATGATGATGTAGTTCAATAAATTTCTAAATATTTCATTTACTTCACCTCCCATATATTTCAGCATGTAATCTCGTATTGTCCAAGGGCTCCTCCCAGCTTTAATTTGTCAACTATTGTAATTTCCTCTTTTGATATCGTCTCTATACTGTTTATGTCGTAGTTTTTCAATTGTATTATTTCCTGCTCTTGTACTTCTTGATTTACTTCCGTTAATTTCTCAAAGTATTGTTTCCATATTCTCATTATATCATTTTCCACTGTTAAAATATTTCTTTCTTTATCCTTTATGTTTAGCAATCTAGGTGGTTTCTTTTGCTTTGGTTTTGCTTTGGTTTTAATGTACTATAAAATAGTTTCTGGTTTTCCGTACAGTTCTCCTTCATAATAAAAAAGTGAATATTGTATTAATTAATTCTAAGCTTCAATATAAAATTCTGCCTATGTTTGCTTGTTTACCTCTTGAACTAAACTAATTATGTTTTATTTCCCTATTAAGTTATAATCTTCTTGTTTTGTTCTTATATATTTTTTAATTTTTGCTTCTTTTCCCATACTTTCTCTTTAATTCTGGTATTCACCACTTACTTTTTCTTGTATGTAAATTAATTTCTTTTACTATTCCACAACTTTCTTTAGCTACTAAAATTGCCTTAAAATAATTCCATTTACTTTCTATTCCGAGAAAAAATATCTTTATTTGCCACACATGTATCTATCAGTCTTGTTCCGTTCTCAGTTTTGTTGTTTCCCTATATGGTTCCATATACCTCTAAATACATTCATTATTATTACCCACCCTTCTTCCATTCATATCTCTCATGATTATGATATTTCCTGATCTACCACTATCTAGCTTTATTTGTAACATCTGGAAGAACTCCTCTTTTTCTTCCTTATCGTATCGTTATATTATCTGTTGGCCCATATAGGCTATCATAAAATACAGTTAATTTAAATCACTCTCATGCTCTCGTAGATAACTGCTGACTGTAATTTCTCCTTACCATAATTGAACTTAGTGAGATTATGGTAAGATATAAATTAAAAACAAAAACAGAAATTAGTGCTATATAACAGAAATTAATGCCATAAAAAAATACAGTTATCAATTTGCTCCTTAGTGTACAGGCCAAATTTGTGGCCTCAAATGATAGTAGTTAACATACTTATACTGTACTGCCCCATATCCATCTGGCACAAGCAGTCGAACCTGTTGGAAAATTTTATGGCAAATTTCAAACTTAGTTCCAAATTTTTCCCAAAAAATTTGAAAAGTTTTATTTGACTGTACTGTATACTACATCTAATAGTTTCTCAATATATCATACTTTTCTAAGTGGAGACAATTTTATAATTTAATTTCTTTGAGGATAATATTAAAAATAGAGGATTTATTACAAATGGGGACGCGAGTACTGTGCACTCAAATTTGAAACAAAGAATTCGCTAAAATCATTTTTATTTTTCAGCGTTTCAGGCTGAAATGATATAAAACGAAGTTTAGTGTAAACAAATTTAATATGCTTTTAGCAGTGGTTTTTTTATCTGAAATCCTTTAGAATGTTTACATGTATGAAATAAATGCTGTTCAATGAGGTAGGCTTTAAATTTAAAAGAGTAAGTATAGCAGCAAAGTGGTAATTTTAGGTTTGCGGAATGTTGCCACAATGTAAGTACATTTGCATATTTTTTGGTTTTAATAACTTGTAAAATTTCCCGTGATATACTTCATTTCAAATCATATTGCGCTAAGCGAGGAACATTATGGTTTAGCTCAAAACCCACCAGACGAGGAAATTCATATTTTCAATTCATATTGCCTAGAAGTTTTGTATTCTGCAGGAACCGCTAACTAATGGTTAAACGCATCATGAATATCGCGATGTAATATGAAGCAATTTATTATGGAAGTTTAGCCTACATACATAGTCGTAGTTGCATGTTGTATACCTTCAGTGGGGATTTGAATCCAGTGGCGTATGATCACCAACGTTTGAAATAAGAAATCCTTCTTTACTTTATATATTATATGATGATTTATTTTACATTTTATGCTAGATAAATATTTGACCTTGAACTTTACCGCACATCCTGTGCAGGATACACCAAGAATGTCAGTATGGGTTTATCAAATCATATAAAATTTGATTATCGTACGTTGAACCATTCACAGATTATTAGGAGATAGCTAGTTGCCTAGCATCCGGACCAATAATATAATCGATCCCACGACTGTGGACTTAGAGATATGGCTGCTTCCTTCGCAATATCGCAATCAAGGAGCTACCATAATAAAATAAAATATTCTTGCGGACGCCTATGACTATCCCATGACAAGGATGAAATCGTACTAAAATATGAAGCTCTCGAGCCCGCCGGTTAGAATAGTGTTAGAATAGCAATCCATTGACAGTGAATTAGCAACGGGACACCATCGGAGCTTTTGTTACACACTTACAATGAACAACAGTTCAAGTTTACTATACTCCACAACAGATACTTTAAAGTGGATTATTTTTTTGTATTGTATATGTTAACCTAGTAAAATACAATTTTAGAACGTACAACTTACAATTCCACAAAACTCTGCAACCGCATTCTATTCAAGGGGCACTTCATTCATTAAATTTACAATAGTTCACAGTTATTGTTATTGCCTGAAGTGAATTCTGTAAATTATTGTTAAGGATTTTTCTGGGTTATGAGTAGAAAGGGGTTGTAAAGGCATTGCGAACGAGACTGTTAACTGAAATTAAATATGAGGTAAATATAATTAACATTATGTACAGTAGTAACTGAGGTACAGGAAAATCAATATCTTGCACCCCAAGTTCAATATCTCGAAAAGGGAGAAATGGTTAAATAAAAAATTTCAGTAGATATTGGAATATGAATATAAGGTCACTTTAGGTAAAGATCACTGCCAGTAGGTACTTCTTAAGGCGAGCTGATAATTTTTATCATGACGACGCGCTAGACGCTGGGTTAAGTGTCTCAAAATGGAGGGATGGACTGGTTTCATTCATTTGTATGTTAGATAGAAAAACGCTGGTTGTATTGTCGGTAAATTTTCAATGAATGATCAAAAGTTCTCTTTGACATCTCTTGCTGGTTTTAAAATGCGGGCTAAAACGAACTTTTTCCGGAATTTTGATAGTTTCTGCAACTTATTTATTTATAAATGTTATTTCAGCTGGTAAAATTTTGTGAAACACTTTTTTATGTAGATTAAGATTCTAAATTAATATTTTCTCTACAATTCGTAGATTTCGCACTTTGTTTAAATGAGTTGATTTTCATTAATCAATTAATTTTTCATAGTTACATTTACCTAATGATATCGAAGATATACTTAAGCATTTTTACAGAAGAGTTATATTTAAATAAAAATTTTGGAAAAACACTAAACAAATAAAAATATCTTTACTAGAAAGAAATTGACGGCACTTTAGCTCTTTTAATAAGTCAAGATCAGAAACTTACAACAAGCCTAAATAGAAAACCAGAAATGAATATTAATGATTACGTCAATGCGTACCCAACCATAAGAAAAATAGATGCAGCATATTTCATTGATATCACGTCAAAATTTTTACTTCTACTTAACATTATTTAATTATTATATTTTTAATCTCTTTAGCAACTGATTAGGCAATTCTGGCAAGTAATATCATTTCCATTCAAAGTAACACCCTTAACTTTTGAAATTTGGTAAAATAAATTTTGTAACAAACACGACTCACTTTTGTCTAAAAAATTTAATAAAAAGACATTTGTTCTAAATAACCCTACGTGTTATACCATGTTAGAATTTGCATTAAATGGGCAACCTTTTCTGGTAGTTGGTCAACTTTTATTTTTTACCGTCAGCGCCACTTAAAAATAAACCAACATTTTTTGTAGATACAAATTTTTCACAAAAACTATTTTTTTATTTGATCGCACATAACATAGTTCATGAAAATACTTTTATTGAAAAGGTCCACCCTTCAGGATCATACTTAAAAAAAAAAGATGCAAGCAACTCTCATGTTTTTCTTTTTATTAATTTTTTGGTTCACACCTCGTTTGATACTCCACTTCTGGGACACCCTGTATAGGTACTATACCTATGACAAATTGTAATAGTTAAAGAATGATGACATACAAAAAATAAAAGGGAAATCTTCAATAGCCACTTTCGCATTAATTTCGAAATATTAATTTTAATTAGGTTGTAAATATTTAATAAGATAGCGCGTAAAACAAAATCTGACATTTAAAAAACATAACAGTTAGCCTATGTAACGTATGATTTTCACTAGTAATCTCCCTAGTGCTTGCATTATTACCGGAAATTTTTCGAGTGCAAGAATTTTTTGAAAATTATTTCCAGTCGAAAACGAGGGATAATTTTCTTAAAAATTTGTGCAATCGAAACATTTCCGGTTATTAATTCAAACACGTGGGGGATCCGGTAAGAAAATGTTACACGTAAATTAAATGAAGAGGTTAGAAAATTCGATACGGCCAATTTTATGGTAGACGTCAAAATCACCACTTTTTTCGCTCCTCCTGGTCCGAAAATCGCAGGGAGACGCGATTCGCGATGTAGTTCCAAGTTGGACCCTTTGATTTCTTGCCAGAACGATGATCTGGCAGTGGTTTTTTGTTCGAAAATAGCGTTTGAAAAGCAAAGGTCAAATATAACAAGAATTCAATAATTTGACAGAGAAATTTACAGCGTAATCACACCTATAGTCCCCAGGTCGAAAAAAATGTTGCCAATGGTAACGATACAAAATTAAAGCCTGTGATTGGCTGTAAAATATAGGTGTGGAATTTTCTTCAAAATTTTATATATTTACTGATGAGTACAACAAATTAAGAATAATTTCGGTGTGAATATGCCAATAGTAAAATAAATAAAAATAATGAAATGAACTTTTAGCATGGAACTGGAAAATTTTCCTTCAGATGTTCCATATTACTCGATGTTGAATCTGTTCTCATTAGTTATTATTCTCCTCGAGGGCAATTCACTCTCCTATCTAAGTTCATTGGTATTAACGGACGTTCTAAATTTTGTAGATATATGTTGGTCAGAATCATCTGAATTGATCCATAAGATAATTAATTATTATTCTGCTTTTGCTTGACTTATAAAATTATATTTTACAGTTCACGTGAATGAGAACAAGAGCAATTGCTATGATATAATCGAGTAAATTCTGATCTGCACCCTTCATGATTTTTTTCTGAAGCTCCCATCCCAGCAATAATAATAATAAATAAAACTGAAAGGATTCAATGATTCCCAGTTTTGTGAACAATAGAACTTTATTTTTAAAATTTATATTCATTCAGTCACTTCCAATAAAATAGTGAAAATTCATTGTGCATGGTATCATAGCGACATCTAGATAACTATAAGGGAACTAAATCGAGATTTGATTTATGAATTTTCAGTAACAGCGACAATAAACAAGTCTGAGGAATTTTTATTGAACATATTGGATTTTATGCTGTGCGATAATAGCACAACGTATACGAGGTTTTTGACTATTTCAGATATCAGATAATCATAAAATATAGTAGGTGAACACATAACCGAAATGTGAATCGAGAGGGTAAAATATTGGAAACTAGGAGATTAGTATGTGCAAGACAAAGCCGCCTTTATCACAAAGACGGCTGTTATCTGCAAATATATGCCAAACATCTCGTGTTAAGTTAGGAGCTTATCAGAGGAACAGCCCGTGTAGAGCGATGCACCTGCAACGCCGGTTCAGGCAGGAGAAACGATTCGAATATCTTCTAAGTTAAAATTTTCATTTTATTATTATATTAATATTATTTCTTTACTGCACCCTTTAACACAATGTTATGTTAACACAATTTCATCCGTCAAAATAATAATTAATTTAGGAACGACAGAGAAAACACAAAACTATTAAACTCGTACGGAGAAGAACGGAAAGGATTAAAAACCCTACAGTTTATTAAAAATCAACAACAGTAATTTTGCTTAAAGCGAAATGAAGTATTTAGCCGTTAATTAAGACCCGTATTGAATTTAAATCGTATACCAAATTTGGTTCTTGTGTTCTTGTTCTTCTGTTTTTTCGAAATTTGAGGCCCTACTTTTGGGATATCTCCTCAAGGATGCAATTTGGTATAAGGTTTGTTGCGTTATATCATTATATTTTGAGTTCCCTGTATGAACCTGCTCTTGGTGGTCGGCTCATTTATTAATCAACCTGTATGTTTGTGTTATTTTTTTTGCAAATGAATATGTATTATTATTATGATTCAATTGGCCTCTTCTATTTCTTCGGCCAGGATACCCTTAGTTGACACGTAGTGTAATTAGTAGCATTTGTGGTTGCTTATTTCCAATGTAAGTCATCTTACTAATTTGCCGACATGGAGAACCCTTTTGTATTCTCAGCAACTTGTTTAAATGCGTTCTGTCTTAATCTTGTACCATTGTTAACTAATGATTTATCCGAATTTAAAAATTTCAACAAGAAAAGTTGTAAATATTCAAAATTAAAGTTACTTGACTCCATATAGCATTTAAATTCTTCGATTTGATGGCAATGCTTCTGAACTAAAAGCACATCCTGTTTTTATCATATCTCCCTCGAATTCAGTGACGTAACAGGGTTGCAGGACTGGCAAAATGCTAGACGCCCCCGGCCTGATGAGGTCTCAAGTGCCTACACGTCCCGTGGTAGGACATTTCGTGTCTCAATTTGAGACAATTAATTAGCTTAATTCTTTGAGAGCCCCAGTCTAAAAATTTGCTAAGGACCTCACATTGTGTTGTTACGCCACTGAGTTGAATTAACCAGTTTATAACTTCAAAAACACTCGTTTTATAAATATATCTATTAATTGGTATGTCTTCCACTCTATAATGATAATTCGGGATATTTTGACAAAATTTAATATTGCGTAGATATGCAAAATTCAAGAAAAGTTGACTACTGATATCAAAGTTATTATAAAAACAAAAATATGTTGTCATATTAGTATTATTAGTTTAGATACCTACTTAATTAAATATTTGGTTAATATAATTCTGAGTTGGTGAAATATTGCAACGCAACTATTTCCATTTGCTAGCAGGTATTTCAAAAGTTTTGCATTTCTTTGAGACCAATATGACTGTTCCAAACTGTTTTAAATTATCATTTTCAACAGTCACATCCAACCCATTACAATTCCTATTATGCATGACTTGCAGTTTTATTCAACTTATGCACATTATTTCGGAAAAAATGTATTCATCATTTATATCAAAAACAGGTATCTATACCAGTGTAATATTTAAAATCCAAGATCCATATACGATACTGTCGCTCAATGTCTTCCCTTTTTAAGAAAGAACAACTAATGACAATTTACTATCTGCTTAAAAACGTTTAAAAGTTAGGATACAAAATATCAAAAATGTATAAGGAAAATTTTATTTCTTCCTTGGATGATATTAAATTGTACTAAAAGAATAAACCAGGACAATTAAAGCAAGTTATAAAAGCACTTTTATTGTTTTTTTAATATCTGTATTTCTGTCTCAGCAATTGTTAGTTTTCTGTTTGCGAAACTCTTGTAATGATATTTTATGGAGTAAGTATTCCTTAATGGTTTTAATATCGTCGCTATTGTAACTGAAAGCATTTTATAAAACAAAATCAACCATTAAGGTTTGATGGCCACAAAGACCGGTCCAGCTGTTTTTCTACATTATATTATATCTGACTGCACATGATCTTGCTTAGAGATTTCTCAAATTAGGGTTATATCATCGAGTTAAATACAAATATATCGGGTGGTCCAAAAAAAACCGGAATTTTCATTTTACCTTATAATTTCTTTATTTCTTCAGCGATTTTCAACTTTTTGGATTCGTTCGACAGCTAAAGCTTTCAGCTAAACGATTATCTGTCAGAAGCTGATATTATGATCATAAATGTCAAGGCAGACGTATTTAAACTTGAGCGATTTTTAATAACTGCTGGAATTTTGTTGAAATGCCGAATTTACAAACGGTTTGTTTCATCACCATGACTGGTCTTATGGCAATATTTTGATGGGTAGTTTTAAAAAATCGGTCCAAGAACTACAGAGCTGTACCAAAAAATGTAGAGACGTGTTATCAACTTCTCAGCAGCAATGGTAAAAACAGAAATTTTTATTTTCCTTTATAACATTTGTACTAAATGTATTTTTGGAAGTTTGCATGTACAGGGTATTTGTAAACTTATCGTCATGGTTACAAAACAAATGAACATTGACTTAACTGTCACTTCGGCTGTTTTTAAAAAGTGTTTTGTGGTACCTAGTTTTGTTAAAATGGTGTTGTCAAATGAAGACAAGATTTTCATTAAGAATTTATTGATTCGCGGCTAGACGTTCCAGTTAGTTGAACAATTTGACTCACACTAAAACTGGAATGCGGCGGTGTACTGACAGGGCTAATTGACAAATTGGCGACCTGTTCAATGTTCTCCTAAAAAATATTCAAAAATATTAGAATTAGGTTACTCTATATTTTCTTTACGTTAACACTAATTACACAATGTTACAATAAATACTTACTTCTACTCTTACTGATCTCGGCCTACCACTTCCTCGACGTCTTTCAATCGTTCCAGTTTCTTGAAACTTTCGTGCAAAGTCGTAAATAGTACTTTTTTTTAAGTTATTGCCTGGAAATTGTTGTATTATTTCCGAAACTTTATAGCCGCGAATCAATAAATTCTTAATGAAAATCTTGTCTTCATTTGACAACACCATTTTAACGGAATTAGGTACCACAAAACACTTTTTAAAAACAGCCGAAGTGACAGTTAACAGTTAAGTATCAATGTTCATTTGTTTTGTAACCATGACGATTAATAAGTGTTTAGGTAACTCTGTTAAGAATTAATTTGATACTGTTGTTTGGGGCACATGATTACGTTATCAACTATATCTTTGTAAGTTCTTAACCGATTTTCGTGATCTATGCGTGAAAATGTTTTTAGAAGAAGAAAATCCAGATCAAAAGAAAAGCCATTTAATTCGCCATTTAAAAAAATCCCATCGGCTTTTAAATATTAGGTAAATTTGACCACTTCTGCGCCATATTGGATTTATGATTCATGTCAATTTCTGATATTCAATATTAAAGTGGAAGGCTTTGGATTATAAATGATCCAAGAAAAATTAAAATCGGTAAGGAATCAAAAAAGTTATAATAGAAAACAAAAATTTCTGATTTTACCATTGCTGCCGAGACGTTGATAACACGCCTCTACATTTTTTGGTATAGCTCCGTAGTTCCTTGACCGATTTTTTAAAACTACCCATCAAAATATTGCCAAAAGACCAGTCATGATGATGAAATAAACCGTTTGTAAATTCGGAATTTCAACAAAATTCCAGCAGTTATTAAAAATCGCTCAAGTTTAAATACGTCTGCCTTGACATTTATGATAATAATATCAGCTTCTGATAGAGAATCGTTTAGCTGAAAGCTTTAGCAGTCGAACGAATCCGAAAGGTCGAAAATCGCTGAGAAAATAAAAAAGTTATAAGGTAAAATGAAAATTCCGGTTTTTTTGGACCACCCGATATATTACATTTTCTAAGGCAAAAGTTCCATAAATAAAATAAAAAATATACTAAAAATTTTTAGTTTTTATAAAAAATACCTCTAGCTTTCCTCCACATATGCACCAATGAGTTATGAAGGTAATATGCACGTTACATATGACATCAATAAGATTGTCACAATAACGTTTCAATAACGTCTGATATTGACCTGTGCGTGCAATAATTATGTCCCTTTGCAATCGGAAACAAATTTTCAACAAATTTTAATCGACAATAATTTTTGCACCCACATTTATAGCACGCACACATATCCTACATTTTGAACTATATCCTACATTTTATAAAATATAAATTGACAACTTTATTCCCGAGAAACGCGAATAAAAGCTTACTAACACAATTATGAAATCGTGAGGTTAATTAAATTATACGTAGTGCAAATATTTACTCGCCCTAATAAAAAACAGTGTATGTATTTGAAACATGCAAATAAAATTGCGCATTATCAACACGTCCAGTCATCAATCATAATTAAAAGTAAATTCCATGAAATGTAAATGAGCTAGCGAGATTTATAGGCTTTCGACTAATCGAAAGGGATAAATGAAAACGTTTTATGCATATAACAGTTATTTGTACTAAATGTATTTTTGGAAGTTTGCATGTACAGGGTATTTGTAAAGTTGGAGTAAATTCACTATCTCAGAATATAAAACCATTTAGAAATTTTTATTTTTCTTAGTACTATTTTATCTTTGTTCTAGATAGGATGAGAGACCCTATACATTTTTTTAGATTTTGTGTAAGAAGTTAATTTCAAAAACTTTTATCACTGATAAATTGATAATTTGGGAGCTACTCATTTGAGGGTTGCATTTTTTAAATTTAAGGTCTGTAGAATCGTTTGAAGATACAGCAAAGTGGCTTTCACGTTCCTATCTTAACTGTTTGGGTAAGAATTATATACAAGGTTATCAAGGATTTAATGAGATAGTACTTGAGAAGTTAAAATAAGGATGTGAAAGTAGTTTTGCTTTAACTTCAACTGATGATAACATCTTATGATCAACTATTGAGCTCATTTCTTTACCACTTGTATATGAATCATTTCTGTTAATTTGTCTCCATGAAAAACTTATTCTCTCCCTCTCTCACTTTCCATTAAGTAAAATAAATAATTTAAATTTAAATCATTGTACTTTAAATGCATTTAAAACACAAATATGAGCACCAAAAATGTTCCAAATCTAATGTATTAGCTATTTAAAAACCCCCAATGTAGATTTTTAGCAACAAACAAAATTGCCGACAATTAAGGCGGCTGACATCAAAGCAGTAACCTGTAAAATTAATTTTTGTCTCAGAAGGGTTACGATAAGTGGGTGAGGATCCTTTAGAATGATACCGTTTGGTAAGATTTAATCGGTTCAATTCGTCGTCTTTCTCATCAAGCTGTTTCTCACAGAAACTAGAGAAACATTAAGGGTACTTGAACTTGCAGAATGCGGACACTAGAAAGCGCAATAATACGAGAACTGGTGACGTTAAATTTTTAATGATTGTGAATGCAGGTATATGGGGGCTTTAGAGAACAAGTTCAGTATTTTGCACAATAGCTATGTTTAGCTTAACAATCTTAGTTTTTACACAAATTGTTCAGCTGGTAAGGTAGCGGAATATAGCCTTTGTGAAATATTAGCGGCCCCAATTTACTCAGTTCTATTGTCGTACATATTCTACAATAAGCATGTAGATACGTGAGGCAAAAAGCAACTGCAATGGAAATTTTTCAGTCATAATTACGGAGTTAAAAATACAGGCGAGCGCAAGCGGTGAGAACGTGCACTTGACCAGATTTCAATATTACTTTTTCGTTATCCTGCTTATGGTGAATTTTTGTCATAACTTATTGTAATTTTTGCGGAATTTTTTTGGGATATTCAAAAGATACGTATCATTTTAATTAATTTTGATGGCTGGGGTCAAGAGGTTCCATCCGCTGTGGATTGAAGATTATGCCGAACTTCCAAAGACAAACGATACTTGAACTATTACAACCAACGTTTCTATATAATCTATATTATAATAGGAAGACGAAATAAATTTCATGACTTTAAACTTCCAAGTCTAAACATTTAAATAAGGCCAAATATGAGTTGACTGTTGATGTGCAGTTTTACGTTAGCTATAAAATTGTAAAAGTATACAGAACGATCTATTTGAAAAAAATGGCGCTTAAAGGACTTCCGTTATAGTCTTGTATATTTTAAAATAGTTCTAAACCATGTACTTTTCTCACTGTACCACTTCTTTAAAAAATCAGATCCTTTTGACAACACCTATACTGTACTTTGACGCATTATTGGGACACCCTGTAGATGCTTCAAAAGTTTCGATACACTCTTTCTACTGTAATGAGGAAAGTTCTTGTTACAAGATATAATCTTGTGATTTATTGGGCCATAGAATATTTAAAATTATATGGAAATATTCGAGGAATAAAGTTTTAAAGCCTTTTTAAGACTCTTAAGAACTTTACGTTGATATTTGAAAATGTCAACTTCTCTGGCTAATATTACGTAAAAAGATAGGTCTCAGAACATTTATTGGATTAAAACTGCTTCACTTGCAACAAACCAAAGATTGAATAATCTTTGGGCAAACTAATTTAACCGCTGCAAAAGTTTAAAAAGTGTAAGTAATGTACTTTTACCTAAATTGGATATTATTGGAAATATGCTTTGTTCTATTCTACTGAAATCCACAATTCATAATTTGGCATGGCCAAAAATATACCATATTTTTATTCTTATAATTTTTTTAACATTAAAATTGATAATTCGTCTTCCGCCGTTACTCAAGTGCCTATATTAATTAAATTATCAGTAGTATTTGTCAACCTCACCCTTTTTTCGCCATTAATAAATTTAAATTTAAGCCACTATTTGACGAATATTTTCTCAGGTTTTAGCAACTTCCGATAATTGCATTAGCATTTTACTGTGACCTCAGCTCTTCGCCCTCATCAAATATTCATTAGATTACCAAGGTCCTTATGTTAAGCGCATCCTTTACCCGTCTTGAAAAAATGAATACTGGATAAAATGAACTCCTTTCCATCCAGAGACATGATGGTACTTGACGTTTTCCACTCTTTTCTTTAAATATGGATCAGTATGATGATTAAATGTGGATGTTCACAAACTTCAATGGTTACTTTTGTATATTATGGCAACAAAAGTTATTTTCTCTTTTAGAGAAGTTATAAAATGTAAGTATGCTTCATTTTATACTACCTTATAAGTTTACTTTTGTGGAAAATTAACTAAATTAGTTTTTCTGTTGTATATGAAAAGGCGTATGCAAACTAAGTTAAGTGGAGGCTTTTGCAAATGCTACATACTTAGATAAATTCATCATGCAGAGAGTGGTTTTAATCATTTGAATGAACAAAGATTTTATCAAATTAATTTACCTTTTTTAAAAGTGATTAAAAGTAAATATCGAATTATCATAGAATAAAAAAGTTAGAATTTTCAGAGCTAAATTGAAAATTGTGCAATACAGTAAAAATTAAACATTTAGGTACATTTAAGTTATTGTGTATACAGGCACCAACAAACGTTTAGAGGGTAACAGATTCACAAACTAACGTAAAGACATAAGGATACAAATTTATAAACACTTAGTTTTAGTAGATTCAGAAACAGATTTCCATTAAACTATCTTTTTATACGTTCACGCTGTAAACTGTTTTATCCACGACTATTGTATAATGTACCCATTATACGTCTACTTGCTCGACCTTAATAATACCCATTAATCACGGCAGTGATTAATGAGGCATTAATCACTACTGTCAGATGCTTCCTTGATTTTATCCACGACTATTGTATAATGTACCCATTATATGTCTGTTTGCTCGACCTTAATAATACCCATTAATCACGGCAGTGATTAATGAGTCATTAATCACTACTGTCAGATGCTTCCTTGATTTAGCTATAATATTATATTGTTCTGCTACAAACAACAAAAATATTTAGTAGTCGTGGATAAAGTATAGTATTCTACTCGCGTATAATGGCTATTATCCACTCGGTGATTTAGGCCACTCGCCTGCGGCTCGTGGCCGTAAACTTCACCTCGTGATTAATACCCATCATTATACGGTCGTTGAATAATATACTATTATGCAATGGAGCAATAATAACTTCGTACTTTTCGGCCCACTTTTTTCCAGTAGAATTTCTCTATAAAACTCTTCCGGTTCTCCTCCCCGTTGAATATATTGATTTTTTGACGTTTGACCATCTTGTCTTAGTCTTTTTAATCCAAGAGAAATGGACATGCAACTTGGGAAAAAATGTAATGGACTGAATTTTCGCATGTGGTGTATTAGGGTTCTTAATAATGCGTGAGAGCGCCTACTCATCGATTTAATCGCCGGCGCCGCTGGGTCAATTACCAAAGGTCGCGAAAATAGAATTTTGCAAATTTGAAAACGCTGAATTTTTCGAAAAAACAAAAAACGTAATACAGCAATTTGTAGCTGAAATCATTTGCAACAAAGTTGAATTCAACAGTTCTTTTTGTAGAAGAAACCGTTCACGAGATATAGCACTCCAAAATATCGCGAGCGTAGTAGAGGTTGAGTAACAGCTGTCTTTTTTCTTAATTATGTGTCTCTGTAGGCCTGATCTGCGACGTCCTGATATCTAAACTAAACTTTACAATTTATTTATTTAATTAATTATTATTAATTATCTTCATTTTCTGAGTCTGATTTTTCACTCCCGAATATTTCAAAAAGTTGTAAACTCATTGTAAAAAAATACAGGGTGTTCCTTTTGAACCAAGAAAGTTTTTGAGGTTTGAATTCGACAAAATGTAACGTGAAAAATGGATTACTTATAAATAAAGACCATTTATTATTATTATTATTCTTATTATTATTCTTATTATTATTGTATACTATTATCTAACATATTTTCATTGTAGAACGTAGATCACCTTGTACAAGGTGAGTCAACTGTGAGAAAAAGTCCAATATTTCCTTTATTGTCGATAATACAAACATAAGTTTTATAAGGAAGTTGTAGGAGACCAAAATGGCTACATTTTAAAATTAGTTTGAAACATACAGGGTGATTCGTGAAAGCGGGGCGCTATAAATAGATGTAATTTTTTTCAAATGGAACACCCTATATATATCTGAGAATTTGAATTCTTTATGAAATTCTCTATATTATTATATGGGATATCATAGTCTAAAACTTAAAGTTTTCGAGAAAATTAAGAAAAAAATGAATTTGTCAGCATTTTTTTAATTATTGTTATTTTGTCACCTGTGTTAAATTAAACAAGAATCCCTCTCATTTTGGGTTAAATAATAGGTTTATTTGAACTATTAGTTTAGACAAGAATTGATTAATTTGTTACAGGGAGCTTCGAAGTTTTCTGAAAATGTCAACATGTCAACACCCTGTAACAAATAAATCAATTCTTGTCTAAACTAATAATTAAATTAAACCTTCCTTTGATCCGAAATGAGAGGGTTCTTGTTTAACTTAGCGCAGTGACAAAATAACGGTAATTTAAAAAAGTGCTGAAAATATCATTTTTTTTCTTAATTTTCTTAAATATCTAGAGAACTATAACTTTTAGACTATGATATCCTCATATAGAAATATCGAGAATTTCATGCAGAATTCATATTTTTTTAAATATATAGAGTGTTCCATTTAAAAAAATTGACATCTATAGCGCCCCACTTTCATGAATCACCCCGTATATTTCGAAATAATTTTAAAATGCAGCCATTTTGGTCTCCTACAACTTCTCTATATAAAATTTTTGTTTTTCTTATCGATAATAAAGGAAGTGTTGGACTTTATGTTACCGTTGAATCACCCTGTAGGTACATGCCAAATAGCAAACGCGGATATCGGACACGAAGAAAGTTTTAACTGTTCTTGCACCCGTCAATTTTTGTATAAAACTTCAAATATCTTCGAAACTGCTGGGTTTAGATATGGAGTATGCTACATGTTTAGTAATTCCCAAAATTTACAAAATTATTTGTTACATATTTTTCCCTGTATCGATCGATTCAGTTCCCGGTGAGACACCCTGTAGACTGTAGATATGTAATTATGAATGATTCGACAAGATTGCAAGATAGTATTCCATTTTAATCACACTAGCAAAATATACCAAATACCTATAATCTGAATAAATAGACATGATTGCGTAGCTACCAATTAATTTATCGAAGTCACGTATACGCGGAAATTTCTAATTAAATTATTGTAAACGTGTCTTCAGCACCGAACTTGAAGTAGGTATGGTGTTAAAAACTTTACTAATTAAATTATGCTTTTGAGGATATTCGTGAAACTTAATGCGATGCGTAGCAGAATAAACAAACAATTAATTTACCTACCTATTAAATAAAAGAAGATAATTAATTGTGAAAGACGTAGACAACCAGATTTAAAAAATTATTAATATTTTAAGCACTACTGCATAAATAGAATAATATTACAAAGCTTCCCTCTGTCTGTATACATTTTACCACTTTCTTTACTCATTAATTATTTCATGCATTTTTACGCTAAAGAGGTTATTTTTACATTGTGTCCATATTAAAGTATATTTTGCAGCCAACAGACTTGGCAGTATCATCTATACTAACTCCTAAAAAAGTGGTTAGAATACTGGGGTAAATAATTTGATATTAAAAGGTAATTATAAATAACCCAAAACGAACACAAAAGGTTGTAAAAATATGGCAAATAGGAAACGGAAATGTGCAAGACGAAGTGCAAGTAACAAGAGGAGAGCAAGAAAAAAATGTAAAAAAAAGTTAAGCATAAAACATTTCAATGTTGATCGTCCCTAAGAAGGAAATATAAATAAAATCTGCTGTAAGTCTGAAGTAAATCGCAAATAAATTTTAATTTGCTACAGGATGGAATAAAACAGTCGGTCTTCGCAACCAATTAAGTAGGCATCAAAACTTGTACCGTACCCTAATATGAAGTAAGATGTCATAATACTAATATAAATACACTAAAATTATTTTATCAACAAAATCAAGGATAATAAATTGTCCTCAGGTGACTTAATAAATGATAAGCTCACGCTTAAACAGTTTTCTTGGTTTAAAATATAGAAACCTCCATTTACGCGGTACAAAGTAGTATAAAGGCTTTCTTTATTAGGCGTTTAAATTTCCTGATAAGAAATGAAAATTAGATAGTTAAAACACTTTTCCATTATACAGCTTCCTTATTCCCGCTTGAAATCTTAAATTTTTAAAGTGCAGCCGTTCTGAGACAATTTAACGTTTTATGGCCTCTTCCTAGCGTATAGTAAATTGTCCCTTAAGTATCTGTCACTCAACGATTATTGCCATATGAAGTGTCGCGCACTCAACAAAGCTTTTAAAAGGGCTTGGTTACATTGATTAAAACTTTTAGTTTTCAATTCTGAAGTCATTCAGTCATATAATTATTTGTTTGTTCCGAAATTGGTAGCGATCTATTATAATCTATCAACTTGTGTCAACAGTCTATTGTATCTCAAGCAGGTATAATATACTCATTGATATTAGCATAAAACAACTTATGGGTAATAGGCATGAGAATTATGAATAATAAACACTTAACCGTTAGGTTTCTTTGAGAATTGGTCGTACTACTGCCTTCTGTGTAGTGTATTCTCTTTAGGGAAATGTCCCATTTGCCATTGTTCCGTATGTCGTGGTATTATACACGTCATTAACCCCTAATCTGAAAACTAAACCAAAGACCCTGAAAGAGAATATTATATTGGGAAGTGAAAGAGTGCGCTATAGCACTTTTTATATATCCATCTAAATATAGACATTTATTTGTTTTACATGTATAACCGCAATCTGATAATAAAGATGGTACCTAGTCTTTTTTTTTTAATAACTTGGAAAGTTCCAACTTTGGTCGTGCCTGTCATCGACATGACCAACCTAGTAACTGGTTATTTATCTATGCATTCCTATTTTCTAAAATCAATATTAAGTGCCAGATTTTTAGTCGCCTACCTAAGATCGATACTAAGTATAGTAAATTAATTATCTTAAAAATATAATTGCGACTAGTGATAAAAAAAAGTTAAACGTTAACAAATTTGTTTCCATAATTACAAATGGCATGAAGTCGTCATTGACGATCCCTTTTATTTAAAAATTTAGAAAGCAGGTAAAGCAGGCCCTAAATTGGGTTCTTCTATCTAATTCTGCCTTATTCAATATTTTTTCTAAAATCAACGTTAAGTGCGAGATTTTTAGTACTCTAAGTACTTAAAATAGATGCCCAGTATAAGAAACCGAACTGAAATTAATTATGAAAAAATCAAAGTAATTGTTACAAAAGCAATAATAATAATAATAATAATAATAATAATATACTTTATTGTACAGAGAAACAAGTTATCATTGACAAAGTAAAAAATAAAAGAAAAAAAGTGGACATATATTATAAAAACCATGTGTAAAATTAACATTAGTAAAGTTTTACAGCTTTTCTGAAATTGTTGACTAAATTAATCTCTTTGATATTATTTTGTGATTATACTTAAACCCATTGTAAATAATAGAGTCTGTGACTAGAGTGGATCTTGTCAAGTTAGATAATGAGAAGGGACAATGTTGATATTACTCTTATATTTATAAATCAGACATACTGATTCCATAATATAAATGGACATCGCAGTAAGGATACCATGAGCCAGAAATAGTGGTTTACATGAACCACAAGTTTTGGCTTTACATAAGTATCTTAACAGCACGCTTTTGAATTACAAATATTATTCATATTAGATAATGCATATTACATAGTTACTCCCCAGAAAGAACTACCATATCCTAAATGTGACTCTATTAATGAGAAATATCATTGATTAAGGAATGAATAAGATACGCGACTCCAATGTAAAGTGCGAGGCTAATTTTGGCAGCGAGAATCCCGGTAAGTTGCGAACATTCCTGTGATTCACGTAGTATGCTTTTGATAAGCCTGTGTCGTGTCTGGTTTTATATAATTTATAATCTAGTGAAAACAAAAATTGAATGTTCAGATTGATTTAAGTTTAAAATTATGTGACGGTTAAAAGTCAAACAAACGTTGAGAAATAGCTGGCAGAGAGAACATACTACGTTAATAATTTTAAACTAAAATTAATCTGGACACTAAATTTTTATTACCACTAGATTATTAATGATATAAAACCAGACACGGCACAGGTTTGTCAAAAGCATACTACGTAAATCACAGGAATGCCCGCAACTTGCCGAGATCTCGCTGCCAAAAAAGGCCTCGCACTTTACCATTGGAGTTGCGTATCTTGTTCATTCCTTAATCAATGGAAATATGCAGTCCTTGCAGCTGCGTAACCTAATTTATTGGATATAATCCTGATTGCACAGCTTCGAGGTGCTAGTTTGTTACTTAATCTAATCACATGTTCTTTGAATTTCAACTTGCAATCGATATTCAAACCAAGAAATTTTGAACACGTTTTATTTTCAAATATATAGTTGCCTAAGGGAAAAACAAAACTACAACGAATTGTCATTATATTTGTCTTATTAATATTAAAAGAGTTTAGATTAGAGTCGCACCCGTCTTTAAACTTTATTTACATTAGAGCATATTATTTTCCGAAGAGCATTTTTATCCTGTAATACTAAGTGCAATCAGAACTAACAAAAAAAGAACAGGGCCAAGCACAGAACCCTGCGGTACTCCATGTTTAATTTATTGGAGTCGGTTGATTTGTAACTACTTGGCTGCGATCAGGTAAATAAAACCGAAATCAGTTTAAGGTAGTGCCCCCGAAACCATAGCGTTCAAGCTTTTGAAACAATATTTCATACTGGACACCGTCAAAGGCTTTTGGAAAATCACAAAATATTGCTGCAGCGGCATCTTCATTATTTATTTCTGTATAAATCTTCTCAAAGAGTAAAAACATTGCATCATTTTGTGCTACTGTTTTTTTGAAAACCGAATTGGTGTTGCAGGAAGACTTTCAGTTATTTTTGCTAGTGTGGGGATTAATGATACAGGGCGAAAGATAGATGAATCATTTAATTCACTCCCCTTTATACAGTAGAACTTAGCATTTTACACGAGTCGGTAATATCCCCAATTCAAAAAACTTATTATGAATACCAACAAAAGAAGAGCAGAATCTGGCATTTGCTCAATTATCTTTACAGAAATTTCGTCAACACCAGATGATTTTTTTTAAGTTCTATAATAATATCTTTTAATTCTACCATTGATTATATAGGCATAATCATTGATTCTATTGAATTTGTATTATACTATAAACATAAGGTTTTCTGATTATTCCATTTAAACAGTAAAGGGATCTTTTGGAGGAATTATGTCTTCTGTTAATCTACCCGCGATTGAGCAATAGTACTTATTAAGTATTTATAACATTGGGATTTAGAGGACTTTTTATAGACGATTTACTTTTACCCCTAAAGTCATTTATAATAGACCAGCTTTCCTTTGTCTTATTAACTGCCAGTTAAATTCTAGAATTGTAATGAGTTTCTTTTGCCCTTTTAATAAGTTCTTTGTAAATACTATGATGCTTGATGATTACATGATTCGGTTTTTAAATAATAGAATAGAATAGAAAATATGCTACGAACCACTTTTGATTTTGTCGTTATAGTCCACCTAACTATTTTTTCTATGCATTTTCCCACGCATCTTTCTAAAATTAATTTTGGATACGATATTTTGAGTTGTCGACTCGAAAGGAATGCACGTTGTAAGGAACTCCTAAATTGAACAGTTAGTTATCAAATGTTGAATAACTTTTTAATCACTCGATTATTTATTGAAAAGGGTGAAAGTTGTGATTAATGATCTATTTTTTAAGCAACCTGAATAGGGAACTGTATCTTTGGTTTTGTTGTCTTGTAGTCTGACTTTTCTCTGCACTTTTCAAAAATAAACTTCCGGCGAGATATTTCGAATCATCTGCAAGAAAAAATACCCGGCATAAGAAATAGTACCTTAACCGGGTATTTATTTCCGAAACGGAACTGTCGTTAATAATTAACAAATCAAACAATAAATAACTTTTTCATCACTCATTTATAACGTAACTTATCATCTGTTTTCATTAGCAACTCGAAAGGTGTAACGACGCTTCCTTTCGATGAATAGATACTTACGTAACCTTTCTTTTTTTTACGGAAAACTCGGGCGCCAGTTCTTTCCCTTTTTGAAGTGTAAAGAACAACACTTTTGTTTCCTGGCGGTGTCCAGGAAAACCCTAGATAGCTAACAGTGAAGACACGGTTTTTTTGCCAGAGGGTCTTGAGATGACTATTATGTCAGGACGACTTGAATAATTTCTCAAACGGGTTAATTAGAAATTTAACAGAAATGATAACTCGGAATTTCTGAAAGGTATTATAACAGATTTATTCAATGTACAATTCGGACGTTTAATGCAAAGGTTTATGGTGAAACAAAATAACATAAAATAAAAGGCAGTAAAGCCTCGGTTGACTAAACAGTCGGCTATATACAAAAATATGACAACTAATTTTCAGCTGGTAAAGAAAGTACATATAATGAAATTTCAGACAACGCGGGCTCGCAGTGCGAGAGAATCGAAATATAAACACGCTATTAAATGGGTCGGCCGGCGTTGACGGAAAGCGAGTAATAGACACCCAAATTAACGGAGTGCGGTGAACAAGACACAGAGATTCTTTGACTTTTATTTCAGATTTGAAAACTACTTAATACACGCGGGTTTCTACGGCCTCAAATACAGAGTTTTGTTAACCAGGAATTATATTTCCTTACCGAAAAATAAAGATTTAAACCATACACTGGGGCCATAAGACTACCAGACTGATTATCGAATTATTTTGCCAGTGTATGATAAATCCACGTTTTGAAAATACACTCGTTGGTGGCTGTACCCAACTACCAGACTGATTATCGGAAGGTACAACCGACGAATGTGTGATATAACATTAAATACAGCTCAACGGAAACTTTAAACCGAACTCTGATTTGATTAAATACATTTACAATTCGGCGATATTTACTCAATACAAACTGCAGTGAATCTCGGTGATTATTCAAGCTACGGAGCAGCGGTTGAATTACTAGTGTTCTTACCAAGATGGCTTACGGAAAAAATTGCAAAAAATACGTTTCGGGTCGGACTTTGCTTTCGAATGCGTAGGTATCGATAATTCGATTGATCTCGATTTGACCGTTCCCGGTGAATTTATTATCTTTTATCGCTGACGTATGCGGTCGGCGCGCTCATACAATATGTAGCACTCGGACAGGTGGCTTGAATGTAGAACTCGGTTTACTAGGTCCGCGCGGGTAACGCAATTTATCTTATTCAACCGGGCTAACGGAAAACGGAAATGCATTGCTAATAATTTTTAAACTATATTCCAAAAAGAACCGGCTTGAAACGGACACGGATTAATATTTTAACAAGTTTTCGTAACTAATGATTTTTACTTCCGGCTTGCACATTATTTTTGAATAATTAACTGATTTAGCTATACAGGGGACTATCGAAAATTAATCAATTAATTTACCAGCTGATTTTACAATAAATTGATACCTTAATTATAACTTAAATAATGACAGAGTTACAGGGTGTACCCAAGTGACGGAGATAGTGAAATAAAACAGGCAATCTTTGACAGATAAAAATCACTTCGTTACACCCCCCTCTTACTTCGGATAAAAAAAAATTATTTCATTATATTTTTTTTTTCTCTTCACCCTGGGAGGCTCCAGAAAAAAATGAAAAATTTACTCAAAATGAAACGGTCTCTACTCTACTATAAGGCGCGTACCCCCAGAACGGCAAAAAAAACTTTATTTTGGGGCACGTACACCTTTCACAAACTACTATTATTGAGTGAAGAAGAAAATGAGAATGAATATGAATGCCTCCCGGGCCTGTCTTCCGATCGCAAACCCAATTTTTCCCTTTTTGGTGAGTCTTACCGATGATTATCCGTGTGTCCTGGACGGGGTTCCTTTTCCTCCATACCAACGGGGCTGGTGTTCGTGGAGCATCTTATCTGGAACTGGACTCTGTAAAAAGTAGAAAAAATCAGAAACCTGGGTTTTCCTCGGTAGACGGTGCGGACGGAAACTCCTTGTGGTGATGTTGGAGTATAGTTTCGTTGCATCAGTTATCTCAGCTAGCTCTGCTTCCGGCAGCGGTCAGCTGCTTTCCAGGTCGGATTTAGACGGTGGTTATCGGTACGGCGGTGGCGTGGCATTACACAGGGGTGGCTCATTACTGGTCGTAATGGCAGGGGCATCCGCAGGTGGGGCAGGGGCGACGTTGGCGGAGCGGGTATAGGTACACCTGGGTTCCTTGAGTGCGGGTGTCTCTCGCCTGTCTTGGCCTGCTGGGGTTGGTTCGAGTGGGGGCCTGGGGGGCTGCAGGGCGGCCGCACCGACAGTCGCGGGATAGAACCCCTACTAGCCCACAGCGGGAGCAGAATTTCACTCTGCGTCGAGTGCAGCTCTCCCGGTTGTGATCCGGATAGCCACACCGCCAGCAGAGATCCAGGTGCACCGGCAAGTGCACCGGGGGATCGTAGGGCTCCCTTTTGATAGGGAAGGGGGCGCTCGCGGTGGCACGGAGGGCCGGCGTTTCGGCGGCCGCTTGTATGGGCGCGCCGGATTCGGCGGGGCAGCTCGAACTGATCACCGGAGCTGGTGGAGCGACTTCTCCCGGAGGGAGGGACGGAAGAACGGTGGGCTCCTCTGGGTTTTCTACGTCGGGCGGGCTTCAGGCGGCGAGGGTACGGCATCGGTGCTGGCGACGACCATCTCCAATTCCGATGACGCTTGATCATGTAGGTCCAGCACGTGACTGTCCATGGTGTAGATACTGAAACAACAAAACAAACATTACGCGTTACGCACCGCAGGAACTGCGGGGGCCGGTTTGAGGTCTTTGATGTGGATATGTCGCACTTGCTTGCCGGTATCGCTCTTTAAGTCGTACACGACGGGAGAGATTACTCGCGTTACCGTGTAAGGTCCGGAGAATTTCGGTGCCAATTTAGCGGCATATCCTCGGGCAGCGGACGAAAGCGGGTTTTCGCGCTTCATGACACGATCGCCTTGGTGGCAACGCCATTCACGCCTACGTAAATTGTAGTAATGACTCTGCGTAGAAAACGCGCGGGCCAGGTTGATGCGGACGAGCTCAAAAACCTCACGCATTTTGCTAAGTCGGTTACTAGGGTCGGCGGGGGTAGAACCGGCGGCTGGTATCTCTTCCCCTTGTTGGCGGGTTTCCTCTCGGTACAGGGACTTGGGCAAGTCTAGCTCTCTTCCAAAATTGAGAAATGCGGGTGAAAATCCCGTAGACTCATGTTTTGAACTATTGATGGCTAGCTGGACGTCGGTTATATGTTGATCCCATTTTCGGTCGTCCTCTTCGCAATATTGAGCGATCATTGTCTTGATCGTTCGATTCGCTCGCTCCACGGGGTTGGCCTGCGGCGTATAAGGTGGGGTGAAGCGGTGTTGGATCCCTAATTCTTGCAATGTACGGCGAAACAGACGGCTATCATATTGAGAGCCGTTATCGCTGATGACGGTACGGGGGCAACCAAAACAAGTGATAACTTCATCATACAGGGCCTGGCTCACTGTGCGGGCGGTGGCACTTCGGAGCGGTCTGCACTGGATCCATTTAGTAAAGCGATCTTGAAACACCACGAGGTAATTATTCCCTGTACTGGATCTAGGTAGTGGACCTACCAGGTCAGTATTGACAGTTTCCCACGGTTGACGGTTGACGGATGGTTGCATTTTCCCGGCTATCTGTTGCTGGGCTGGTTTGTACCTCTGGCACTGGAGGCAATTCCGTACATACTTGGCAATATCGCGGAACATGCCGGGCCAGTAATACCGGTGAGCCATGCGAGCTCTGGTTTTGGCTATTCCCATGTGTCCAGCGGACGGAACATCATGGTTCTCGGCCAACACGGTACCCCGCAGAGGGGTTGGCACGCATAACTTCCAGGGGTCGGACAGTTCAGGTTCAGATAAGTCGTACGGATTCCAAAAATGGCGGAACAAGCGGTCGCCTTTGATGCAATAGTCGGGAAAGTCCTCAGGGTTCTTCTCGACTTCTGCCTTTTTGCGAGCATACCAGGAACAGTCATTTGCTTCCGTCAGGGCGCTCAATCCCTCGGAATCTGGGGCGGATGATGGTCCTGGTAGTGGTTGTCTGGATAGGGCATCTGCCACTCGGTTCAGGGTGCCTTTGCGGTACTTGATTTTGAAGTCGTACTGCTGCAAGAAGATGCTCCATCGAGCCAGGCGTCCTGCCGGACTCTTGATAGAGTGTAGCCAGCGAAGAGATTGATGATCGGTCAGCACTGTAAAACGGTAGCCTTCTAGGTAGGGACGCATCTTCTCAACTCCCCAGACGATGGCCAAACATTCTCGCTCTGTCACGGAGTAGTTTTCCTCGGCAGGTGAGAGAGTGCGACTAGCATATGCTATCACTCGGTCGTGTCCCCCTATATTCTGAGTTAATGCCACCCCAAGGCCTTGGTCGGATGCGTCGGTCTGCAGCGTGAACGGTTGAGAAAAATCTGGACAGGTTAAGACGGGGGCTTCGGTCAGAAAACCTTTTAATCAGTTGAAGGCTTCTTCCTGCTCGGCAGTCCATTTAAATCGATGATTTTTCTTCAGCAGTCTGGTCAGAGGGGTTACGATTTGCGAAAAGGCTGGTACAAATCGACGGTACCAGGATGCAACTCCCAGAAACCGGCGGACGTCGCGGACGTTACGTGGCGTCGGAATTTGACGAATGGATTCCACCTTGTCAGGGTCGGTATTGATTCCTTCAGACGTAACGACATGACCCAGACACTTCGCAGGGTTGAGTTGCAGGTTCGCGGCTCTAAGTCGGCGAAAAACTTCTCTCAGGTTGGCCAGGTGTTCCTCGAAGGTTTCTCCTAGGACGATTATGTCGTCCAGGTACGCAGAAGCGTACGGGTCTAGGTCGGGGCCAATGATACTGTCGAGAAGTCGTTGAAACGTAGCGGGGGCGGAATGCAGTCCAAAGGGCATTACTCGAAACTAGAATAGTCCACGGCCAGGAACGGTAAATGCAGTGATCGTTTTGCTGGAACTGGAGAGGGGTATCTGCCAGTATCCCTGTTTCAGGTCGATACTAGAGATGTATCGGGCTCGGCGTAATTTATCAAGAATGTGGTTGATGTACGGTAGCGGGTAAGCGTCCTTTTCGGTGACTCCATTTATTTTCCGGAAGTCGATGCAAAACCGAGGTTTCCCGTCTTTTTTCTTGACTATCACCACTGGTGAGCTCCACGGACTGTGAGACGGTTCGATGATCCCATTTGTAAGCATCTCGTCAACCTCTTGATTTATTATCTCTTGCATTTTGGGATTCTGCGGACGGTACCTCTGCTTGATTGGTTCGGACTGCGACAGACGTATGTGGTGTTGTACCTGATCGGTAGTACCACGGATTTCTTGGAAGCTGGGTAATTCGGTATCGAGAAAGCTTTGAAGGCGGCGCTCCTCACTTGGAGTGAGAGTTAAAGAAACGGTTCCCAAGGGGCTGGTGGGCGTGGTTAGGGGTCGAGACACCACGCGGCCATTTAGCGAGACGGAAGCGGTGCCTGGGGCAACGAGAAAGTCATATTTGCCTAATATGTCCATTCCCAGAACTATATCAGACGAGAGATGTTCGAGATAGAATAGTTCCTCCGAGAAGTGAGTGCTACCGATGGAAAATTTCAGCTGATAGGCTCGGGTGACGGCAACCAGATTCCCATTAGCTAACTGCGCAGACGGGGCGGTAACGGTCTGTGGTGTAATCCCAAGTTGCGTACTTGTAATTGGTCGGTAAATAAAATTGTTTAAAGTCTGCGAGAAAGTCCTCCCAACTAGTCCATAAGTCGCGGTTATTTCGGTACCAGGCCAAGGCGTTGCCTTGAAAAATTTCGTATAGTGCAGGTAACAAGTCCGTCGTCGGAATATCACCGTGTTCCTGAAATTCTTGTAATTTTTCGAGGAATTCCACGGTGTCGGTTTTTCCGTTAAAGTGGAAGTTCCGCTTTCGGACGGTTTCACACACCGCGCTGACTGTCATCCGGCGAGCGGGTTCCGAGAGCGTTGTTACGCGTGGTAGGGTGGCGGCTGCTTCAGCGGGGTTGCTCGTTAGCGGTGGTATCACTAGCGGTGGCGGTGGCAGCGGAAAGCTAGGGGAGACGGCATTTGGCCTAGGCGAAGAACACCCCTCCTTGATGAACTTCACCAAGCGGCGCTTCTTCTCGTCTACGGTGCCGGTTGTAGGTAGACCAAATTTCCCTAACTCATCATCGATTTGTTCTTTCTTTAGTTTGTAGATCCACCTTAACCGGATATCTCCCATATCGATGTTAGCGGCCTCGTCGACAGGTAATACAGGCAAGTCGGCTTTATTCTCTTCGTTAATCATTATGCTAATCCCAACGGGTCGAAAAGAGCGGGTTCAAGTTGAATTGGACGTACGGTATTAGTAGGATAAACCTAAGTCTGGAACGGCTGGTTAAAACGAGTTGAAACTAACGGCAATCGCTTTAGCGTCCTCGGTTTACTATTAAACGAGGGGTCAAACCCTCGGAAAATTCTGACCCCGAATTCATGAAATACTCCGGTCAAACTCCAGTAAAATAGTAAAAGGCGATACGGATGCTGTATGGCGGCTACAGTTATTGAATACGGCAGGTTTGTATAGTATTCAACCTCAGGCGTCGCGGCGGTAGGCGTCTTTCGAAAAGGGGGCGTCGGATCGGGTTGCAAGTATCACCAATCGATTCAGAAGGTTCGATTACCCTGAAAATGATACCCGACAAGGCCGGCTTGTACTTGGGTATTTCCTGGATGACCTTGGATACAACAGCTGTTCGGAAAGCACAATCGTTGTCTCTCTCCACGTAAACTGGTTCTTGAAAACGCGCTATTGTTTCAAAGCCTGGCAAAGTCAAGAAGTTCAATATAACTTCTTCAATTGGGTTCGGATCGGTACAATAGTAGTCGCAAACGGTTCTTGAGGTTCGATTTAGTCAGAAACGACACGTCGCAAGCTTATTCACCGCGGTTGGCAGAAATTTGGTTGCGTTCGGTGCCTGCCGAATCCGAAAATTTTTCAACAAGTTGGTGTGCGTTGGCGTTCACTACCCAGCGGATAGGTAGTCGGTTACTAATCGTAGACGATTAATCGGCGTTGCGGATTGCTGGAATTGCCTAACGACTCAGTATTAGGCAACGGCGGTGATTACCCACCCTGATGACGTTCAATAAAAAAAAATCGATCCTAAGATTGTTTTAACTCCGTATTCGGTAACTGTAAAGTATTCACCCTGTAATATATCGGACCAACTATGTTGAAGTTGCCTTTCCACTCAACATCGCAAAGAGTAGCGGGTATTAACCACAATGGCAACGTCAAAATAATTGTTTAAAACTCCTTCTCAAAATTGACTTAAATATTTTTCGGCAGCGCCCGTGCAAGCACTAGTCGCTAAAATTTCGATCAACTACTCGCGGTTGAGTTTGCAAGTCCGGTGGCACAACAGGCGAAGTTGCAATTACTTGGCTAAGTTACAAACAGGCAGACGGACGGATGTAAAACCTAGACGTAATTTATTTCAATTTTATTTCGATGTTTAAATCCTCCGAGTTCAATAGCAAATGTTTTTATTCCTCAGTGCAGTCAGTACTGTTTTTATTCTTCAGCAGACGGACAGACGCTATTTAATTTAAATTCACGGTTTTATTTTAAATCGGCGTCTATTTGCAGATTTCTGGTATTTCGCGAAATATTTAATTTTCACGATACTTTTAATTTTTGAACGGATTAATTTCTGGACAAATTTACCATTTCGGAATTCTAATTAACGTAATCACGATCCCTGCTCGGGCGCCACTTTGTAACGACGCTTCCTTTCGATGAATAGATACTTACGTAACCTTTCTTTTTTTTACGGAAAACTCGGGCGCCAGTTCTTTCCCTTTTTGTAAAGAACAACACTTTTGTTTCCTGGCGGTGTCCAGGAAAACCCTAGATAGCTAACAGTGAAGACACGGTTTTTTTGCCAGAGGGTCTTGAGATGACTATTATGTCAGGACGACTTGAATAATTTCTCAAACGGGTTAATTAGAAATTTAACAGAAACGATAACTCGGAATTTCTGAAAGGTATTATAACAGATTTATTCAATGTACAATTCGGACGTTTAATACAAAGGTTTATGGTGAAACAAAATAACATAAAATAAAAGGCAGTAAAGCCTCGGTTGACTACACAGTCGGCTATATACAAAAATATGACAACTAATTTTCAGCTGGTAAAGAAAGTACATATAATGAAATTTCGGACAACGCGGGCTCGCAGTGCGAGAGAATCGAAATATAAACACGCTATTGAATGAGTCGGCCGGCGTTGACGGAAAGCAAGTGATAGACACCCAAATTAACGGAGTGCGGTGAACAAGACACAGAGATTCTTTGACTTTTATTTCAGATTTGAAAACTACTTAATACACGCGGGTTTCTACGGCCTCAAATACAGAGTTTTGTTAACCAGGAATTATATTTCCTTACCGAAAAATAAAGATTTAAACCATACACTGGGGCCACAAGACTACCAGACTGATTATCGAATTATTTTGCCAGTGTATGATAAATCCACGTTTTGAAAATACACTCGTTGGTGGCTGTACCCAACTACCAGACTGATTATCGGAAGGTACAACCGACGAATGTGTGATATAACATTAAATACAACTCAACGGAAACTTTAAACCGAACTCTGATTTGATTAAATAGATTTACAATGCGGCGATATTTACTCAATACAAACTGCAGTGAATCTCGGTGATTATTCAAGCTACGGAGCAGCGGTTGAATTACTAGTGTTCTTACCAAGATGGCTTACGGAAAAAATTGCAAAAAATACGTTTCGGGTCGGACTTTGCTTTCGAATGCGTAGGTATCGATAATTCGATTGATCTCGATTTGACCGTTCCCGGTGAATTTATTATCTTTTTTCGCTGACGTATGCGGTCGGCGCGCTCATACAATATGTAGCACTCGGACAGGTGGCTTGAATGTAGAACTCGGTTTACTAGGTCCGCGCGGGTAACGCAATTTATCTTATTCAACCGGGCTAACGGAAAACGGAAATGCATTGCTAATAATTTTTAAACTATTGTAGTGTCTGTAAAATAATGTATATATTTAATTCTACTAAATTTAAGTAATTACGCGTGCGCGACTAACATTGAGCTTCGGGACAGTTAGTAAGAAGCACGTGTGCAAAGACTAATTAATAACTTCTAATAAATAAGTGACCTAAAACAATCTAACTCTTCTAGTGAATATTAATAATAATACTAAGTTAAATGTAATACAAAGTGACTATCATAGTGGATAAGCTACAAACAAACAATGACTGTGGAAGTGTGAAACCTGGACAATGCCGGCGAATAGGACTTGTACTTAAGTAAAGGTAATCTGAATTCTGAATACATACTAATAATTATACTTGTTATAAGTGCTAACTCGACACCTCGGGATATAACAAGTGGCGACGAGGATAAAGGATTAAGAATAATAATAAAAATTGTTATAATTTAAAGTGTTAAATTCCATTCATTTCTTCGAATAAAATTTTTTGTGAACATTTTTAATTCGGAAAAAAAAAACGCCGCAACAATGCCCGATACCGAAGTAAACAGACAATCAGCTGTTCCACAAAAAACCATAGAATATAATCCTGATGTTATTGACTTTGGAACATTTAAAATAAAATTCGATAATTATTTAATACTAAATAAAATTACTGATATAACAATTAAACGTGCACTACTAGTAGATTCGCTCTCTCCCAAACCCTTACAAACTTTAATTTCGTTATGCAGACCAAGAACTCCAAGAGACTTTTCTTATGAAGAGTTAATTTCTAAATTAGAAAATAATTATAAAAAAGTGACATTTAAAAGTACTGAAATGTTTAATTTCTTCACTACAAAACAAGCTACAGGGCAATCAATACAGGATTTTTCAAATAAATTGCGAGATTTAAGTGTAAATTGTCGATTTCCAGAAATATTTTTGGATGATGCGTTGATTACGGCGTTTACGATGGGACTACAAGATAATAATATTAGATTAAATATCTTACAGGAAAATCAAACCGAATTTGGCAAAACAGTTGAAAAAGCGAAAGTACTCGCAGGACTTTATAGTACAAGGCAATTCAATTCTTTCGAATCACAAAATATTAACTACACTGCTCACAAAAATTATAATCGTAGACGCAGTAATTCTTTTTCTTCAAATCATTCAATTTCGTCACAAAACTCAAATTCATACAGGAAGTTCACTCCATGTCACAGTTGTGGTGGAAACCATTTACGAAAAAACTGCAAATTTCGTACAGCTACTTGTAATATGTGCAATAAAAATGGACACATTTCGAGAGTGTGTGGTTCAAATAAAAGAGGGGAAAGGAAAAGTGTAAATAACACGTCTGTCCAAAGAAGCAATCCTACAAAAATATTCCAGCAGCCGTCAACTTCTCGTGATACAAATTTCAATTTTGATGTTTTTACACTAAATACATTATCCTCCACTTCTCAAATTTCAAAGTTTATCGTCCCCATAGAGATAAATGGAGCCATTGTTAAGTTAGAGCTTGATACAGGTAGCTGTGCTACTATCGTTTCTGAGGAAATTTACGATAAATTAGGTCGTCCTTATTTAAATAATTCTACTACGTTCCTCACAAGTTTTTCTGGTCATCCTATTTCTTTGCTGGGAGAACAAACTGTATCTGTTAAGTATAAAAATAGGCAAGCTTTTCTGAAATTATATTTTGCATCGGGAGTTTGCAATAATCTACTTGGACGTGATTGGATCGATGAGTTAAATTTATCTAACCTGTCTTTATATGAAATTTGTAATACTTCTGCTATTTTATCAGTCTCCTTTAAGAAAAATAAAAAAGTAACTTTTTCTGATTCCGTTACTAACTATAATGAGGATCCCACAAATTACATGACAGAACTGCAAAAAATCATAACAGAATATAAAGATGTTTTCAACAATGACCTTGGTCACTGTACCAAAGTTAAAGTACACTTGCATTTAAAACCTTTAGTACAACCTACATTTTGTAGAGCTAGACCACTTCCACTGGCTATACAGAAGCCAGTCGAAGAAGAATTAGACCGATTGGTATCCAGTGGCGTACTGGAACCAATAGATTTTTCAGATTGGGCCGCACCTATTGTACCAGTTAGGAAACCTTCTGGAAAATTAAGAATATGTGCCGATTTCAGTACTGGTTTAAATAGATCTTTAAACATTCATCAATATCCACTTCCAACTCCTGAGAGTATTTTTTCTGTTTTAAATGGTGGAAAACATTTTTCTGTATTAGACTTCTCTGAAGCTTATTTTCAACTAGAATTAGATGAAGAAAGCAAAAAACTTCTTGTCATAAATACGCACAAAGGGTTATTTAGACATAATCGCTTAGCTTTTGGTGTTGCTAGTGCTCCTGCAGTTTATGAAAAAGTAATGGATCAAATGCTTAGTGGACTCCCTGGCGTTGCCTGGTATTTAGATGATATTATTTGCACAGGAAATACGGATGAGGAACATATTTCAAATCTTAGACGTGTATTAGAAAGAATAAAATCCTACAATTTTAGAATAAAATTAGAAAAATCAACATTGTTTGCAGAATCTGTACAGTTTCTTGGATTGAAAATTGATAAATATGGAATCCATAAAACTGAAGACAAAATTCGTGCTATCTTAGCTATGCCTGCTCCTACAGATTTAAAGTCCTTGCAATCTTTTTTGGGAATGGTTAATTACTATGCAAAATTTATTCCAAATCTAGCAGATTTATGCTATCCGTTAAATGCACTTCGAAAGAAAAATGTGAATTTTACATGGTCACGTGACTGCGAGAAAGCATTTAATAATATTAAAGCTTGTCTGACCTCCAAGGACTACTTAGCTCATTTCGACCCTACCTTACCTCTTGTTCTTGCTTGTGATGCCAGCTCAGTGGGAATTGGTTGCACACTTTTTCATCGATTTCCAGATGGTAGCGAGCGTCCCATTGCTTTCGCATCGAAAACCCTCAAACCAGAGGAACAAAAATACGCACAAATAGAACGTGAGGGGCTCTCCATTATTTTTGGAGTCCGAAAATTTCACAAATATCTTTGGGGTCGCGAATTCATTCTACAAACAGACCATAAACCCTTGCTGACAATATTCGGATCAAAAAAGGGAATTCCTACGACTACTGCAAATAGGCTGCAGAGATGGGCGTTAATATTAATGGGATATTCATATAAAATTGAATATATTCCTACCCAAAAATTTGGAAACGCTGACGGACTTTCAAGATTACCTGTTGGACTTGACGAAGAGTTCGATTCTAAAGATTTTAGTATGCATTATGTTGTATCACAAATACAAGACGAAATTTTAGCAGATCTATCTGTTAGTGCTTCTCAAATCTCTGCAGAAACGTCCGGTGATAAAGTACTAAAAAAGGTTAAAGAAGCCATTCTTTCTGGTTGGCCTAGCTATATACAAGATTCTGAACTTCAACCATATTTTAGGAAACGTAATGAACTCACTGTACATTGTGGATGTATATTATGGGGTATCCGAACAATTATTCCACCAAAATTCAGGCAAACACTTCTTGATTATCTTCATTCTACGCACCAAGGAATAGTCCGGATGAAATCCGAGGCTCGACGATATTTTTGGTGGCCTAATCTTGATGATGATATTGAAAAAATTACCCAAAATTGTACTGCATGTTCTTCTATTTCTCCCACTCCTCAAAAAGTTCCGCTTAATCCATGGCCTATTGCAGATTTTCCCTGGAAACGCATTCATGTGGATTTTGCTGGTCCTTTTCTTGGTAAAACATTTTTTCTTATTATTGATGCACATTCTAAATGGCCCGAAATAATTCAAGTTAAAGACATGACGTCCTCTACAATAATCCAAATTTTAAAAAATTTGTTTATTCGATATGGAATTTGCGATGAAATTGTTAGCGATAACGGAACTTCTCTAGTATCTGAAGAATTTCAGATATTCTGTAAAAAACTTGGAATCAAACATATTACTATTCCTGCCTACCACCCCCAATCCAATGGTCAAGCTGAACGTAATGTACAGACTTTTAAAAATTCTATAAAGAAAATCATATTCGATAAATCTACAATGGATATAAAGGAAGCTTTACAAAATTTTTTATTTCGATATAGAACTACTCCTCATGCAACTACTAATTGTACTCCCAGTGAACTATTTTTAAAGAGACAAATGAAAACTACTTTAGATCTTCTTCACCCGAATGCTTCGTCTTTATATAAAAAGAATCAAGAACGCTCCTCAAGGAACTTTAACAACAGAACAAAAGAAAAATGTTTTTATGTTGGACAACATGTTCTCGTTAAGGAATATAAACTAAATCGCCCTGCAACATGGACAAAAGGAATAATTACAGAGAGACAGGGATTCAGAGTTTGGATAATAGACATTCAAGGAAAAAAAGTACGACGTCACAGTAATCAATTAAAAATTGATAAAGCTTCGCAAAATATGTTACCTATTCTTCAACCGACTGAGACTTACATTGAGAATCAAGATATGCCAAGTACTTCTTCCGGGCAATCAAGTCGAAGGAGTATAATTAAACTACGTCCGAGGGATAAAATTCGCCCCCCAGAAAGGTTACAATCATAAAAAATTAAGGGTGAGGGAGATGTAGTGTCTGTAAAATAATGTATATATTTAATTCTACTAAATTTAAGTAATTACGCGTGCGCGACTAACATTGAGCTTCGGGACAGTTAGTAAGAAGCACGTGTGCAAAGACTAATTAATAACTTCTAATAAATAAGTGACCTAAAACAATCTAACTCTTCTAGTGAATATTAATAATAATACTAAGTTAAATGTAATACAAAGTGACTATCATAGTGGATAAGCTACAAACAAACAATGACTGTGGAAGTGTGAAACCTGGACAATGCCGGCGAATAGGACTTGTACTTAAGTAAAGGTAATCTGAATTCTGAATACATACTAATAATTATACTTGTTATAAGTGCTAACTCGACACCTCGGGATATAACAACTATATTCCAAAAAGAACCGGCTTGAAACGGACACGGATTAATATTTTAACAAGTTTTCGTAACTAATGATTTTTACTTCCGGCTTGCACATTATTTTTGAATAATTAACTGATTTAGCTATACAGGGGACTATCGAAAATTAATCAATTAACTAGGTTAGGCGGCGCCAGACCCTACGGGTCTGGCTTGCCTAACCTATCTCTGCGAGGCTGACCCTCTATATCAGTAGTTTTATCTCGGGGTTTTTAGTTGAAAGACGGTTTTTAAATTTCGGGAAAAAGTAGAGTCCGACATGGGGTCGCGGGGTCGGGAGTTGGAAAAAATTCAGGATTTTAGGATTAAAATTTGAGAAAAAAAATTAAAAGTTCAGAGCCCCTGCGGGGCTCTATTTAAGATATAGTAATGGAATGGCCCCTGCGGGGCCGTAGAAATAGTGAGTTCTAGACTAAAATTTTTAAACATTTCGATGACAGCTGCCAAATAAAGGTCAGTGACGTTTTTTTGGTAAAAAAAATTTTTTGGATTTTTTTTTTGGTGGGGGTGTCTAAAATGGGGGAAAATTTTTTCGAAACTTTTTTAATTTCGGCCCCCTTCGGAAAAATTTTTTGGGCGCCCAATTTCAATTTTTTTTTCGACCCCAATGGGAAAAAATATGATGCCGTTCTTTAAAAAATATTAAAAAAATGGCTCCTGTGTGATCGTAGAAATAGTAGGTTCTAGACGGTCCAATATAGCAAAAATAATAATGACCGTACGCATCAAGTAGTTTTGGTAAAAAATTTGCAAAAAAAATGAGTCCGACATAGAAGTCTTGAATAAAAAAAAAGGTAAGAAGGTTATCGGAAATGAAGCGTATGGTGTATTTTCGTAGGCGTTCTCGATTAGTTAAAGGATTCGGGCGTTTTAGTTGGATTTGGCCGAAAAGCTTCGGGAAAGATGCAGAGCCCGACAGAGAATTTATAGATAAGGTGGAAATGAGGCGTTCCGTGTATTTTCGTGGGCGTCTTCGATTAGTTAAGGGATTAGAGTAATTTATTTGGATTCGGTGGAAGAGTCTCGGGAAAGATGTAAAGTCCGACAGAGATGCTACTTGAAAAGTAGAGGGTCATCGGAAATGAGGCGTTTCGCGTATTTTCGTAGGCGTGTTCGATTAGTTAAGGGATTCGGGCAATTTAGTTGGATTCGGCCGAAGAGTCTAGGAAAAGATGTAGAGTCCGACAGAGATGCTACTTGAAAAGTAAGACGGTCATCGGAAATGAGGCGCTATGCGTATTTTCGTAGGCGTCATCGATTAGTTATGGGATTCGGAAAATTAGGTGGATTCGGTGGAAGAGCCTCGGGAAAGATGTAGGGTCCGACAGAGATGCTACTTGAAAAGTGAGAGGGGCATCGGAAATGAGGTGTCTCTCGTATTTTCGTAGGCGTCTTCGATTAGTTAAGGGATCCGGATAATTTAGTTGGATTCAGTCTAAGAGTCTTGGGAAAGCTGCAGAGTCCGACAGAGATGCTACTTGAAAAGTGAGAGGGTCTTCAGAAATGAGGGGTGTCGCGTATTTTTGTAGGTGTTTCCGATTAGTTAAGGGATTCGGGCAACTTATTTGGATTCGGTCGAAGAGTCTCGGGAAAGATGTAGAGTCCGACAGAGATGCTACTTGAAGAGTGAGAGGGTTATCAGAAAAGAGGCGTCTCGCATATTTTCGTAGGCGTTTTCGATTAGTTAAGTGATTTGGGCAATTTAGTTGGATTCGGTCGGAGAGTCTCGGGAAAGATGTAGAGTACGACAAAGGTGCTACATAAAAAGTGAGAGGGCATCAGGAAAGAGACGTCTCGCGTATTTTCGTAGGCATTTTCGATTAGTTATGGGATTCGGGAAATTTAGTTGGATTCGGTCTAAGAGTCTCGGGATAGATGTGGAGTCCGACAGAGATGTTACTTAAAAAGTGAGAGGGCATCAGGAAAGAGGCGATTCGCGTATTTTCGTAGGCGTCTTCGATTAGTTAAGGGATCCGGATAATTTAGTTGGATTCAGTCTAAGAGTCTCGGGAAAGCTGCAGAGTCCGACAGAGATGCTACTTGAAAAGTGAGAGGGTCTTCAGAAATGAGGGGTGTCGCGTATTTTCGTAGGTGTTTCCGATTAGTTAAGGGATTCGGGCAACTTATTTGGATTCGGTCGGAGAGTCTCGGGAAAGATGTAGAGTCCGACAGAGGTGCTACTTAAATAGTGAGAGGGCATCAGGAAAGAGACGTCTCGCGTATTTTCGTAGGCATTTTCGATTAGTTATGGGATTCGGGAAATTTAGTTGGATTCGGTCGAAGAGTCTCGGGGAAGATGTAGAGTCCGACAGAGATGCTACTTGAAATGTGAGAGGGTATCAGGAAAGCGGCGTTTCGTTTATTTTCGTAGGAGTCTCCGATTAGTTAAGGGATCCGTGTAATTTAGTTGGATTCGGTCTAAGAGTCTCGGGAAAGCTGCAGAGTCTTACAGAGATGCTACTTGAAAAGTGAGAGGGTCTTCAGAAATGAGGTGTGTCGCGTATTTTCGTAGGCGTATTTGATTAGTTAAGGGATTCGGGCAATTTAGTTGGATTCGGTCGAAGAGTTTCGGGAAAGATGTAGAGTCCGACAGAGATGCTTCTTCAAAAGTAAGAGGGAATCAGGAATTGAGGCGTTTCGCGTATTTTCGTAGGCATCCTCGATTAGTTATGGGATTTGGGCAATTTAGTTGGATTCGGTGGAAGAGTCTCGGGAAAGATGTAGAGTCCGACAGAGATGTTACCTAAAAAGTGAGAGGGCATCAGGAAAGAGGCGTCTCGTGTATTTTCGTAGGAGTCTTCGATTAGTTAAGGGATTCGGGCAATTTAGTTGGATTCGGCCGAAGAGTCTAGGAAAAGATGTAGAGTCCGACAGAGATGCTACTTGAAAAGTAAGACGGTCATCGGAAATGAGGCGTTTTGCGTATTTTCGTAGGCGTCTTCGATTAGTTATGAGATCCGGGTAATTTAGTTGGATTAGGTGGAAGAGCCTCGGGAAAGATGTAGAGTCCGAAGGAGATGCTACTTGAAAAGTGAGAGGGTCATCGGAAATTAGGTGTCTCGCGTATTTTCGTAGGCGTCTTCGATTAGTTAAGGGATCCGGGTAATTTAGTTGGATTTAGTCTAAGTGTCTCGGGAAAGCTGCAGAGTCCGACAGAGATGCTACTTGAAAAGTGAGAGGGTCTTCAGAAATGAGGGGTGTCGCGTATTTTCGTAGGTGTTTCCGATTAGTTAAGGGATTCGGGCAATTTATTTGGATTCGGTCGAAGAGTCTCGGGAAAGATGTAGAGTCCGACAGAGATGCTACTTGAAGAGTGAGAGGGTTATCAGAAAAGAGGCGTCTCGTGTATTTTCGTAGGAGTCTCCGATTAGTTAAGGGATCCGGGTAGTTTAGTTGGATTCGGTGGAAGAGCCTCGGGAAAGATGTAGAGTTCGACAGAGATGCTACGTGAAAAGTGGGAAGGGCATCAGAAAAGGGGCGTTTCGCGTATTTTCGTAGGCGTCTTCGATTAGTTAAGGGATCCCGATAATTTAGTTGAATTGAGTCTAAGAGTCTCGGGAAAGCTGCAGAGTCCGACAGAGATGCTACTTGAAAAGTGAGAGGGTCTTCAGAAATGAGGGGTGTCGCGTATTTTCGTAGGTGTTTCCGATTAGTTAAGGGATTCGGGCAATTTTTTTGGATTCGGTCGAAGAGTCCCGGGAAAGATGTAGAGTCCGATAGAGGTGCGACTTAAAAAGTGAGAGGGCATCAGGAAAGAGACGTCTCGCATATTTCGTAGGCGTTTTCGATTAGTTAAGTGATTCGGGCAATTTAGTTGGATTCGGTCGGAGAGTCTCGGGAAAGATGTAGAGTCCGACAGAGGTGCTACTTAAAAAGTGAGAGGGCATCAGGAAAGAGACGTCTCGCGTATTTTCGTAGGCATTTTCGATTAGTTATGGGATTCGGGAAATTTAGTTGGATTCGGTCGAAGAGTCTCGGGGAAGATGTAGAGTCCGACAGAGAAGCTACTTGAAATGTGAGAGGGTCTTCAGAAATGAGGTGTGTCGCGTATTTTCGTAGGCGTATTCGATTAGTTAAGGGATTCGGGCAATTTAGTTGGATTCGGTCGAAGAGTTTCGGGAAAGATGTAGAGTCCGACAGAGATGCTTCTTAAAAAGTAAGAGGGAATCAGGAAATGAGGCGTTTCGCGTATTTTCGTAGGCATCCTCGATTAGTTATGGGATTTGGGCAATTTAGTTGGATTCGGTGGAAGAGTCTCGGGAAAGATGTAGAGTCCGACAGAGATGTTACCTAAAAAGTGAGAGGGCATCAGGAAAGAGGCGTCTCGTGTATTTTCGTAGGAGTCTTAGATTAGTTAAGGGATTCGGGCAATTTAGTTGGATTCGGCCGAAGAGTCTAGGAAAAGATGTAGAGTCCGACAGAGATGCTACTTGAAAACTAAGGCGGTCATCGGAAATGGGCAATTTATTTGGATTCGGCCGAAGAATCTAGGAAAAGATGTAGAGTCCGACAGAGATGCTACTTGAAAAGTAAGGCGGTCATCGGAAATGAGGCGTTTTGCGTATTTTCGTAGGCGTCTTCGATTAGTTAAGGGATTCGGGCAATTTATTTGGATTCGGCCGAAGAGTCTAGGAAAAGATGTAGAGTCCGACAGAGATGCTACTTGAAAAGTGAGAGGGTCTTCAGAAATGAGGTGTGTCGCGTATTTTCGTAGGAGTCTTCGATTAGTTAAGGGATTCGGGCAATTTATTTGGATTCGGTCGAAGAGTCTCGGGAAAGATGTAGAGTCCGACAGAGATGCTACTTGAAGAGTTAGAGGGTTATCAGAAAAGAGGCGTCTCGTGTATTTTCGTAGGAGTTTCCGATTAGTTAAGGGATCCGGGTAGTTTAGTTGGAGTCGGTGGAAGAGCCTCGGGAAAGATGTAGAGTCCGACAGAGATGCTACGTGAAAGGTGGGAAGGGCATCAGGAAAGGGATGTTTCGCGTATTTTCGTAGGCGTCTTCGATTAGTTATGGGATCCGGAAAATTTAGTTGGATTGAGTCTAAGAGTCTCGGGAAAGCTGCAGAGTCCGACAGAGATGCTACTTGAAAAGTGAGAGGGTCTTCAGAAATGAGGGGTGTCGCGTATTTTCGTAGGTGTTTCCGATTAGTTAAGGGATTCGGGCAATTTATTTGGATTCGGTCGAAGAGTCCCGGGAAAGATGTAGAGTCCGATAGAGGTGCGACTTAAAAAGTGAGAGGGCATCAGGAAAGAGACGTCTCGCGTATTTTCGTAGGCGTTTTCGATTAGTCAAGTGATTCGGGCAATTTAGTTGGATTCGGTCGGAGAGTCTCGGGAAAGATGTAGAGTCCGATAGAGGTGCTACTTAAAAAGTGAGAGTGCATCAGGAAAGAGACGTCTCGCGTATTTTAGTAGGCATCTTCGATTAGTTATGGGATTCGGGCAATTTAGTTGGATTCGGTGGAAGAATCACGGGAAAGATGTAGAGTCCGACAGTGATGCTACTTAAAAAGTGACAGGGCATCAGGAAAGAGGCGTTTCGTTTATTTTCGTGGGAGTCTTCGATTAGTTAAGGGATCCGTGTAATTTAATTGGATTCGGTTTAAGAGTCTCGGGAAAGCTGCAGAGTCCGACAGAGATGCTACTTGAAAAGTGAGACGGTCTTCAGAAATGAGGGGTGTCGCGTATTTTCGTAGGAGTCTTCGATTAGTTAAGGGATTCGGGCAATTTATTTGGATTCGGTCGAAGAGTCTCGGGAAAGATGTAGAGTCCGACAGAGATGCTACTTGAAGAGTGAGAGGGTTATCAGAAAAGAGGCGTCTCGTGTATTTTCGTAGGAGTTTCCGATTAGTTAAGGGATCCGGGTAGTTTAGTTGGATTCGGTCGAAGAGTTTCGGGAAAGATGTAGAGTCCGACAGAGATGCTTCTTCATAAGTAAGAGGGAATCAGGAAATGAGGCGTTTCGCGGATTTTCGTAGGCATCTTCGATTAGTTATGGGATTTGGGCAATTTAGTTGGATTCGGTGGAAGAGTCTCGGGAAAGATGTAGAGTAGGACAGAGATGATACTTAAAAAGTGAGAGGGCATCAGGAAAGGGGCGTTTCGTGTATTTTCGTGGGAGTCTCCGATTAGTAAAGGGATCCGGGTAATTTAGTTGGATTCGGTCTAAGAGTCCCGGGAAAGGTGTAGAGTCCGACAGAGATGCTACTTGAAAAGTGAGAGGGTCTTCAGAAATGAGGGGTGTCGTGTATTTTCGTAGGTGTTTCCGATTAGTTAAGGGATTCGGCCAACTTATTTGGATTCGGTCGAAGAGTCTCGGGAAAGATGTAGAGTCCGACAGAGATGCTACTTGAAGAGTGAGAGGGTTATCAGAAAAGAGGCGGCTCGCATATTTCGTAGGCGTTTTCGATTAGTTAAGTGATTCGGGCAATTTAGTTGGATTCGGTCGGAGAGTCTCGGGAAAGATGTAGAGTCCGAGAGAGGTGCTACTTAAAAAGTGAGAGGGCATCAGGAAAGAGACGTCTCGCGTATTTTCGTAGGCATTTTCGATTAGTTATGGGATTCGGGAAATTTAGTTGGATTCGGTCGAAGAGTCTCGGGGAAGATGTAGAGTCCGACAGAGATGCTACTTGAAAAGTGAGAGGGTATCAGGAAAGCGGCGTTTCGTTTATTTTCGTAGGAGTCTCAGATTAGTTAAGGGATCCGTGTAATTTAGTTGGATTCGGTCTAAGAGTCTCGGGAAAGCTGCAGAGTCCTACAGAGATGCTACTTGAAAAGTGAGAGGGTCTTCAGAAATAAGGTGTGTCGCGTATTTTCGTAGGCGTATTCGATTAGATAAGGGATTCGGGCAATTTAGTTGGATTCGGTCGAAGAGTTTCGGGAAGATGTAGAGTCCGACAGAGATGCTTCTTAAAAAGTAAGAGGAATCAGGAAATGAGGCGTTTCGCGTATTTTCGTAGGCATCCTCGATTAGTTATGGGATTTGGGCAATTTAGTTGGATTCGGTGGAAGAGTCTCGGGAAAGATGTATAGTCCGACAGAGATGTTACCTAAAAAGTGAGAGGGCATCAGGAAAGAGGCGTCTCGTGTATTTTCGCAGGAGTCTTCGATTAGTTAAGGGATTCGGGCAATTTAGTTGGATTCGGCCGAAGAGTCTAGGAAAAGATGTAGAGTCCGACGGAGATGCTACTTGAAAAGTGAGAGGGTCATCGGAAATGAGGTGTCTCGCGTATTTTCGTAGGCGTCTTCGATTAGTTAAGGGATCCGGGTAATTTAGTTGGATTCGGTCTAAGAGTCTCGGGAAAGCTGCAGAGTCCGACAGAGATGCTACTTGAAAAGTGAGAGGGTCTTCAGAAATGAGGGGTGTCGCGTATTTTCGTAGGTGTTTCCGATTAGTTAAGGGATTCGGGCAATTTATTTGGATTCGGTCGAAGAGTCCCGGGAAAGATGTAGAGTCCGATAGAGGTGCGACTTAAAAAGTGAGAGGGCATCAGGAAAGAGACGTCTCGCGTATTTTCGTAGGCGTTTTCGATTAGTGAAGTGATTCGGGCAATTTAGTTGGATTCGGTCGGAGAGTCTCGGGAAAGATGTAGAGTCCGATAGAGGTGCTACTTAAAAAGTGAGAGTGCATCAGGAAAGAGACGTCTCGCGTATTTTAGTAGGCATCTTCGATTAGTTATGGGATTCGGGCAATTTAGTTGGATTCGGTGGAAGAATCTCGGGGAAGATGTAGAGTCCGACAGAGATGCTACTTAAAAATTGAGAGGGCATCAGGAAAGAGGCGTTTCGTGTATTTTCGTAGGAGTCTTCGATTAGTTAAGGGATTCGGGCAATTTAGTTGGATTCGGCCGAAGAGTCTAGGAAAAGATGTAGAGTCCGACGGAGATGCTACTTGAAAAGGGAGAGGGTCATCGGAAATGAGGTGTCTCGCGTATTTTCGTAGGAGTCTCCGATTAGTTAAGGGATCCGTGTAATTTAGTTGGATTCGGTTTAAGAGTCTCGGGAAAGCTGCAGAGCCCGACAGAGATGCTACTTGAAAAGTGAGAGGGTCTTCAGAAATGAGGGGTGTCGCGTATTTTCGTAGGTGTTTCCGATTAGTTAAGGGATTCGGGCAATTTATTTGGATTCGGTCGAAGAGTCCCGGGAAAGATGTAGAGTCCGATAGAGGTGCGACTTAAAAAGTGAGAGGGCATAAGGAAAGAGACGTCTCGCGTATTTTCGTAGGCGTTTTCGATTAGTTAAGTGATTCGCGCAATTTAGTTAGATTCGGTCGGAGAGTCTCGGGAAAGATGTAGAGTAGGACAGAGATGACATTTAAAAAGTGAGAGGGCATCAGGAAAGGGGCGTTTCGTGTATTTTCGTGGGAGTCTCCGATTAGTAAAGGGATCCGGGTTATTTAGTTGGATTCGGTCTAAGAGTCCCGGGAAAGGTGTAGAGTCAGACAGGGATGCTATTTGAAAAGTGAGAGGGTCATCCGGAAATGAGGCGTTTCGCGTATTTTCGTAGGCATCTTCGATTAGTTAAGGGATTCGGGTAATTTAGTTGGATTCGGTGGAAGAGTCTCGGGAAAGATGTAGAGTATGATAGAGATGTTACTTCAAGAGTGGGAAGGTAATGAGAAATGAGGCATTTCGCGTATTTTCGTATAAGTTTTCGATTAGTTAAGGGATTAGGGTAATTTAGTTGAATTCGGTGGAAGAGTCTGGGGAAAGATGTAGAGTTCAACAGAGATGCTACTTGAATAGTGGGAAGGTCATCAGGCAAGAGGCGTTTCGCGTATTTTCGTATTAGTATTCCATTAGTGAAGGGATTCGGGTAATTTGGTTGGATTCGGTGGAAGTCTCGGGAAAGATGTAGGGCCCGACAGAGATGTTACTTGAAAAGTGAGATCATCGGAAATGAGGCGTTTTGCGTATTTTTGTAGGCGTTTTCGATTAGTTAAGTGATTTGGGTAAATTAGTTGGATCCGGTCCAAGAGTTAAGGGATTCGGGTAATTTAGTTAGTTGGATACGGTGGAAGAGTCTCGGGAAACATGTAGAGTCCGACAGAGATGCTACCTAAAGAGTGAGAGGGTCATCGGAAATGAAGCGTTTCGCGTATTTTCGTAGTCATCTTCGATTAGTTAAGGGATTCGGGTAATTTAGTTGGATTCGATGGAAGAGTCTCGGGAAACATGTAGAGTATGATAGAGTTGTTACTTGAAAAGTGGTAAGGTAATGAGAAATGAGGCATTTCGCGTATTTTCGTATTAGTCTTCGGTTAGTTAAGGGTAATTTATTTGAATTCGGTGGAAGAGTCTAGGGAAAGATGTAGAGTTCAGCAGAGATGCTACTTGAACAATGGGAAGGTCATCAGGAAAGAGGCGTGTCGTGTATTTTCGTATTAGTCTTCGATTAGTTAAGAGATTCGGGTAATTTAGCTGGATTCGGTGGAAGAGTCTCGGGAAGGGAAAGACGTAGAGTCTGACAGAGATGCTACCTGAAAAGTGGGAAGGTAATTAGAAATGAGGCGTTTCGCGTATTTTCGTATTAGTCTTCGATTAGTTAAGACATTCGGGTAATTTAGTTGGATTCGGCGGAAGTCTCGGGAAAGATCTAGAGCACGACAGAGATGCTACCTGAAAAGTGACATCATCAGAAATGAGGCGTTTTGCGTATTTTTGTAGGCGTTTTCGATTAGTTAAGTGATTTGGATAAATTAGTTGGATCCGGTCTAAGAGTCTCGGGAAAGAAGTAGAGGTCTATAGAGAAGCCACTTGAAAAGTGATAAGGTAATGAGAAATGAGGCGTTTCGCGTATTTTCGTAGGCATATTCGATTAGTTAAGGTATTAGGGTAATTTAGTGGGATTCGGTCGAAGAATCTCGGGAAAGATGTAGAGTCCGACAGAGATGCTACTTCAAAAGTGGGAAGATCATCAAGAAAGAGGCGTTTCGTGTATTCTCGTAGGCGTCTTCGATTAGTTAAGTGATTTGTGTAAATTAGTTGGATCCGGTCTAAGAGACTCGGGAAAGCGGGGGAGTTCAACAGAGATGCTATTTGAAAAGTGGGAAGGGCATCGGGAAAGAGGCGTTTTGCGTATTTTCGTAGGCGTCTTCGATTAGTTAAGTGATTCGGATAGATTAGTTGGATTCAGTCTAAGAGTCTCGGGAAAGAAGTAGAGTCTTACAGAGATGCTACTTGAAAAGTGGGAAGGGCATTAGGAGAGAGGCGTTTCGCGTATTTTCGTAGGAGTCATCGATTAGTTAAGGGATGCGGGTAATTTAGTTGGATTCGGTGGAAGTGTTTCGGGAAAGATGTAGGGTCCAACAGAGATGCCACTCGAAAAGTGAATAAGGTCATGAAAAAAGAGACGTTTCGTGTATTTTCGTAGGCATCTTGGATTAGTTAAGGGATTCGGGTAATTTAGTTGGATTCGGTAGAAGAGTCTCGGGAAACATGTAGAGTCCGACAGAGATGCTACCTAAAAAGTGAAAGGATCATCGGAAATGAGGCGTTTCGCGTATTTTCGTAGGCATCTTCGATTAGTTATGGGATTCGGGCAATTTAGTTGGGTTCGGTGGAAGAGTCTCGGCAAAGATGTAGAGTATGATAGAGATGTTACTTCAAAAATGGGAAGGTAATGAGAAATGAGGTATTTCGCGTATTTTCGTATTAGTCGTCGATTGGTTAAGGGATTAGGGTAATTTAGTTGAATTCGGTGGAAGAGTCTGGGGAAAGATGTAGAGTTCAACAGAGATGCTACTTGAATAGTGGGAAGGTCATCAGGAAAGAGGCGTTTCGTGTATTTTCGTATTAGTCTTCGATTAGTTAAGACATTCGGGTAATTTAGTTGGATTCGGTGGAAGTCTCGGGAAAGATGTAGAACCCGACAGAGATGCTACCTGAAAAGTGAGATTATCAGAAATGAGGCGTTTTATGTATTTTTGTAGGCGTTTTCGATTAGTTAAGTCATTTGAGTAAATTAGTTGGATCCGGTCTAATTTTCTCGGGAAAGAAGTAGGGGTCTATAGAAAAGCCACTTGATAAGGTAATGAGAAATAAGGCGTTTCGCGTATTTTCGTAGGCATATTCGATTAGTTAAGGGATTCGGGAAATTTAGTTGGATTCGGTGGAAGAATCTCGGGAAAGATGTAGAGTCCGACAGAGATGCTACTTGAAAAGTGGGAAGATCATCAAGAAAGAGGCGTTTCGTGTATTTTCGTAGGCGTCTTCGATTAATTAAGTGATTTGGGTAAATTAGTTGGATCCGGTCTAAGAGTCTCGGGAAAGGTGTGAGTTCAACAGAGATGCTACTTGAAAAGTGGGAAGGGCATCGGGAAAGAGGCGTTTCGCGTATTTTCGTAGGAGTCATCGATTAGTTAAGGGATTCGGGTAATTTAGTTGGATTCGGTGGAGGAGTTTCGGGAAAGATGTAGGGTCCAACAGAGATGCCACTTGAAAAGTGATAAGGTCATGAAAAAAGAGACGTTTCGTGTATTTTCACTGGCGTGTCTGTTAAGTTAAGCGATGATTCGGGTTATTTAGTTGGATCCAGTTTAAAGATTTCGGGAAACATGCGTACAGTCCGACAGAATTGTTACATGAAAGGAAATAAGGTTCAGGGAAAAGGGGTCTCTCGTATTTTCATTGCCTTCGCCGTTTCGTTAAACAATTCGTGTTATTTAGTTGTATCCGGTTTAAAGTTGTTTTTATCTTTTGCAGATGTCGCATTTTGCTTTTGTATTATACCAACAAACATTGCTCCTGTTTCATAGTAAAAGTGCAGCATGTACCTGTTTTCTTTTCTTGTATTTTTGTTTGCATTAGATTTTTGTTAAAAATATTCTTGTGATTTCATTATTATTAACCAAAAGCATTTTGCGTAAACCCAAATGGTTAATTTCCAATACGTATCATAAGCATCAAATACTATAAAGTGAATCGCTGTTTTCTCAATACTCAATACTACTAATTAGATGCACCACTCTTGCTAATGAGGGCAGAATACAAAAAATGTATGCGACGCTCGGCATGGGTATTTAATAAGGGTGTCCACATGTTTGGTGACGTCACCGACGAATTTTCGGCGTGTCTTGGTAATTTAAAATATTCACCGCTCGGACGCCGGTGGAGATTAAGGAACGAAATTTTCAGGGACCCAAGAGGTAGGATGGATCTAGCTTTCCCGAAAGTCCGGTCGAAAAAATCCTCCGGTTAAAGAAGTTAGAGCCTGGGGAAAAGTAGCGTTTTTCTGCAAAATCGACCTTTTTTAAATATTCGTATCTCGGGTAATATCTCAGATGGACGAAAAAGAAAAAAAAGAGTTGTTCATTTGTCCTTCTTCTTGGCCGTCGTGCGTGTCGCGATCCTCTAAATCCAAAGGGAAAGGCTGTGACGCGTTTCTAATGGGTAGGTGTCGGAAGAATCGTCGAAATCCGACAAAATCGCCGCTTTTCAAAAAATCATAACTTTCTTGGGAGGCAAAATCGAGGAAAACGATTTTCGACAGCGATTTTCTAAATTTCATCTAGTTTTCAAAAAAAAATACACCGCCGGTCCGTCTCAAAGGAGTCGCGAGTTAATAAGCTCGGAAGGGGGACATGTTTTGGAAATTCGAAAAAATTGCGGAAACACGAACACTTCAAACGTTATTTCCAAACGAAAGATCGCCGCCGGACCGCCGTTCTTGCGCGAAAACCGAGTTAGAGGATGCAACTTAAAACTACATCGCGAATCGCGCGGCCCCCCGCCGGTTTTAGACTCAGTAGGAGCGAACGAAAAAGCGCTATTTTGACGTCTATCGTTCAGAAAACGTCGGCCATTTTTTTTCAAATTTCTCGCGTGTCGTATCTCTTTCTAATTTCTCAAATTTTACAAACCTCTTCGACACGGTGCTATCGAAACGTCAATAACTTTTAAAATACTTGGCGGATAGCCACGAAAGTCCGCTATTCGATGGTCCCGACACGAAAACGTCCATAACGCACGGCGCTGCGCGGCCAAACGCGTTAAGAAAAAAGCCTTTAGCGCCGCAGAATGTGTGAAAAATCGGCGCCAAATTAGAGTGAGGAAGGGCTGTCAGATTTTAATAGATAGTAATAGTTGTATCCGGTTTAAAGTTGTTTTTATCTTTTGCAGATGTCGCATTTTGCTTTTGTATTATACCAACAAACATTGCTCCTGTTTCATAGTAAAAGTGCAGCATGTACCTGTTTTCTTTTCTTGTATTTTTGTTTGCATTAGATTTTTGTTAAAAATATTCTTGTGATTTCATTATTATTAACCAAAAGCATTTTGCGTAAACCCAAATGGTTAATTTCCAATACGTATCATAAGCATCAAATACTATAAAGTGAATCGCTGTTTTCTCAATACTCAATACTACTAATTAGATGCACCACTCTTGCTAATGAGGGCAGAATACAAAAAATGTATGCGACGCTCGGCATGGGTATTTAATAAGGGTGTCCACATGTTTGGTGACGTCACCGACGAATTTTCGGCGTGTCTTGGTAATTTAAAATATTCACCGCTCGGACGCCGGTGGAGATTAAGGAACGAAATTTTCAGGGACCCAAGAGGTAGGATGGATCTAGCTTTCCCGAAAGTCCGGTCGAAAAAATCCTCCGGTTAAAGAAGTTAGAGCCTGGGGAAAAGTAGCGTTTTTCTGCAAAATCGACCTTTTTTAAATATTCGTATCTCGGGTAATATCTCAGATGGACGAAAAAGAAAAAAAAGAGTTGTTCATTTGTCCTTCTTCTTGGCCGTCGTGCGTGTCGCGATCCTCTAAATCCAAAGGGAAAGGCTGTGACGCGTTTCTAATGGGTAGGTGTCGGAAGAATCGTCGAAATCCGACAAAATCGCCGCTTTTCAAAAAATCATAACTTTCTTGGGAGGCAAAATCGAGGAAAACGATTTTCGACAGCGATTTTCTAAATTTCATCTAGTTTTCAAAAAAAAATACACCGCCGGTCCGTCTCAAAGGAGTCGCGAGTTAATAAGCTCGGAAGGGGGACATGTTTTGGAAATTCGAAAAAATTGCGGAAACACGAACACTTCAAACGTTATTTCCAAACGAAAGATCGCCGCCGGACCGCCGTTCTTGCGCGAAAACCGAGTTAGAGGATGCAACTTAAAACTACATCGCGAATCGCGCGGCCCCCCGCCGGTTTTAGACTCAGTAGGAGCGAACGAAAAAGCGCTATTTTGACGTCTATCGTTCAGAAAACGTCGGCCATTTTTTTTCAAATTTCTCGCGTGTCGTATCTCTTTCTAATTTCTCAAATTTTACAAACCTCTTCGACACGGTGCTATCGAAACGTCAATAACTTTTAAAATACTTGGCGGATAGCCACGAAAGTCCGCTATTCGATGGTCCCGACACGAAAACGTCCATAACGCACGGCGCTGCGCGGCCAAACGCGTTAAGAAAAAAGCCTTTAGCGCCGCAGAATGTGTGAAAAATCGGCGCCAAATTAGAGTGAGGAAGGGCTGTCAGATTTTAATAGATAGTGATTTCATTATTATTAACCAAAAGCATTTTGCGTAAACCCAAATGGTTAATTTCCAATACGTATCATAAGCATCAAATACTATAAAGTGAATCGCTGTTTTCTCAATACTCAATACTACTAATTAGATGCACCACTCTTGCTAATGAGGGCAGAATACAAAAAATGTATGCGACGCTCGGCATGGGTATTTAATAAGGGTGTCCACATGTTTGGTGACGTCACCGACGAATTTTCGGCGTGTCTTGGTAATTTAAAATATTCACCGCTCGGACGCCGGTGGAGATTAAGGAACGAAATTTTCAGGGACCCAAGAGGTAGGATGGATCTAGCTTTCCCGAAAGTCCGGTCGAAAAAATCCTCCGGTTAAAGAAGTTAGAGCCTGGGGAAAAGTAGCGTTTTTCTGCAAAATCGACCTTTTTTAAATATTCGTATCTCGGGTAATATCTCAGATGGACGAAAAAGAAAAAAAAGAGTTGTTCATTTGTCCTTCTTCTTGGCCGTCGTGCGTGTCGCGATCCTCTAAATCCAAAGGGAAAGGCTGTGACGCGTTTCTAATGGGTAGGTGTCGGAAGAATCGTCGAAATCCGACAAAATCGCCGCTTTTCAAAAAATCATAACTTTCTTGGGAGGCAAAATCGAGGAAAACGATTTTCGACAGCGATTTTCTAAATTTCATCTAGTTTTCAAAAAAAAATACACCGCCGGTCCGTCTCAAAGGAGTCGCGAGTTAATAAGCTCGGAAGGGGGACATGTTTTGGAAATTCGAAAAAATTGCGGAAACACGAACACTTCAAACGTTATTTCCAAACGAAAGATCGCCGCCGGACCGCCGTTCTTGCGCGAAAACCGAGTTAGAGGATGCAACTTAAAACTACATCGCGAATCGCGCGGCCCCCCGCCGGTTTTAGACTCAGTAGGAGCGAACGAAAAAGCGCTATTTTGACGTCTATCGTTCAGAAAACGTCGGCCATTTTTTTTCAAATTTCTCGCGTGTCGTATCTCTTTCTAATTTCTCAAATTTTACAAACCTCTTCGACACGGTGCTATCGAAACGTCAATAACTTTTAAAATACTTGGCGGATAGCCACGAAAGTCCGCTATTCGATGGTCCCGACACGAAAACGTCCATAACGCACGGCGCTGCGCGGCCAAACGCGTTAAGAAAAAAGCCTTTAGCGCCGCAGAATGTGTGAAAAATCGGCGCCAAATTAGAGTGAGGAAGGGCTGTCAGATTTTAATAGATAGTAATTAATAGATAGTAATTTACCAGCTGATTTTACAATAAATTGATACCTTAATTATAACTTAAATAATGACAGAGTTACAGGGTGTACCCAAGTGACGGAGATAGTGCAATAAAACAGGCAATCTTTGACAGATAAAAATCACTTCGTTACAAAGGTAGGCCATGAATTATATATATTTTTGATTTTGGCGTCTAGTAATCCTATTTGTTCCTATACGCTTTTGTTTTCTAAAATTATTATTAAGTGTGGTATTTTGGTTCTACTACCTGATACCTGATATAAGCAATTAAAAATAATACTGCAGTTAGTATTGGTAATGTAATCACAGACTGTCTTTAAATTATATTATATATTTTTTAAATACCTTCCTTCATCTGTTTTCTTTACAATTGGATTCTAAGCTGCCGGAAATAATTTGGTTTAAATTCAACTCATGGAATTATCTCAAATTATAAAAAAATTACTTCATATTATTCTAAAGAAGAAAAAATATAGACCTAAAACCGCCAAGCTATCAATAAAACTTTTCAACGAAACCGTCGACACTTCAAGCGGCATTTGCTCGGAAACTGAGGGGTTGAATCTTATGTTGAAATTGAATTTGAAACAAAATTACATTGTCACCTTTAAGTGGGGTCTAATATAATACAGACTTAAAAGGGTATTTATGAGTAATAACGTGTATTTATATTTCTGGAAATCTGCTATGGTAAAATGCACATACTTACTTACCTATATGTACACACTAGGACCATCCCAATGTTTTTAGATAAATAAGCTACTGTATTTAGTTAGGATAACCCTTTTACCTTTTTTTGTTGTTTGAGTTCTTCTTAATTAAGTCGTGAGAATTCTTGCACGTCATGCTTATTTTAGTAGTGATTAAAAATCCTTGGATTCCAAGAATATTAAGAAATTACGTAGGAATTGTTTCTAATATGAATAAACTGAAAGTTTTGCATTTTCAAAGTAATCATAGTTAAATTGTCATTTCCACATTTCCTCTGAAAAATGAAATGTCATGATTTCTCTTTTAAAAACCAAACCACTTCCATAAAATGTATTTGCGTTCAATTAAACACTTTTGAAATTGTAAATCTAGATAAATCAATTTAAATTTCGTTCCGAATGTACCATAACGGTAGGCACAAAGTAATTAATAGCAAGTAAAGGTTAAACACGTAGGTATATTAAAAACAATTTTGTCTGATGAAAATAAAACTATTTATTACGCTTGCATACTACTATCTATAGTGTATCTGGTAAATGTGTCCAATGTTGCATATATAAGTCCATCATCTATTTAAGCCAGCTCTAACTGGTCTGCAAAATTTATTGAGGATTTAAATTCAGGGGTTGAGCTTCCTAGCTTTCTAGATAAGCAGATTTTTCACGAGATGATAAGAACTGTTATTATTGATTGACTTTTACATTTTGCCATGAAGATTTTCTTTTTGATCAGGCATCTTCCGTGCGAAATGGCCTAAATGTTATACTTAATTTATTATATAATAGTTATATATAATGTTATCATCATCATTGTTATCCATTCCAAAAACCTGTTACACGTTAAATGCAAAATCTCAACACTATATTTACAAAATGAATTTTATGATTATTTGCTATTAATTATTATTAAAAAAAGTAAAGAACCTCGTACACTTTGCTACTCTGAAAAAATAGTACAAATTTGTAGGTAATATCCATTCTAATCTATAAATAGCAATAATTTATTGCCGGTTTTTGCATCGATTGTGAATATAAGCATTTTATGGGTGTTACATAATAGCCTCTAAATAAGACAAGAATAACTATCAAAATTTTACTGTCGGATAAAATACAATTTGTCTGCTGTATATTCTAACACCATGAGTTTTATCGACCACTTAATGCCTTCATAAATATTTACGATCATCTGATGGATTACAAAGATTTGGTATTACCTTATCATAAGTATTGAAAGTTATTTCAATTTGAATTTTCTGACGAATGTGTCTGACAGGTGTCGGTTTCAGTTTGTTGATATGAAAATATATGTGATTCTTATTATTTGCATTCAGTTACAAATTTTTTCTCTTGGATTTAAATAACTTATATTTTAATTTAAATATAAATAAGCCATTACTTAAAATGAAACATTCATTCACGATGAAATCACAGCATACATGACGGACAAGTCGATGAAAATTATAAACGAACAAATAACACTTCAATAGTGAATAGTGAATAGTGAATAGTGAATAGTGAAAATACGTTAAAACAGCCCACAATACAAATATTCACTTATTAACCCACAGGTGAGAAATTAACTCTAGTATGCAGCCCTTTAAATTTGTAAACAAATTGGCTACCCTATCCAGTTTAATAGTGAATTATTTCAATTAAAACTATGAATTAAGGAAAAGTATTTTAAATTAAAAACAGGTACATTTTTTATAGTCAAATTAGTTTTTGGTTTGGTAATTTAATGTTAATTTATTTTACAAGCCCTTCCTCAACGTATTTGAAAGGACTTTCTTCACTTACACTTGGAGTAGTTTTCCACACACACCAAAACACTTTTGCACACACTCGACGCGCGTTTCGCCAACCAAGTTGGCATCATCGGGAGATGATTAAAACTTGAAGTTTTAATCATCTCCCGATGATGCCAACTTGGTTGGCGAAACGCGCGTCGAGTGTGTGCAAAAGTGTTTTGGTGTGTGTGGAAAACTACTCCAAGTGTAAGTTCTACACCAAAGGTTCCAACCCCCCTTCAGGGACTTTCTTCACTGTTAATTATTTTTTTACAGACTATATCGCATTACTTTTTCCATTGTTCCTACCTAAAATATTTGGCGAAAATTCGACATATATGATGATGATAAAAAATCAAAATTAATATGGTCATTTAAACATCTGTCACTTGTATACTTGGTCTACTTCAGAGCATAATTAACAGCGTTGCACCCCACTTAAAATAAATGCGTATCGTCCTTATGTATAATTACCAAACTTGCCAATCTTATCTCTCAATCTTAACTGCTTTCACTGTTAGTTGCATCAATATAATTATATCACAGTTAAATATTGACCTATAAAATACCAAACCCCCAAAGTAACTTGATCCTTTTCAAAGGCAGAACAACTGCTCCCATTTGACAAAGGACAGTCATGGGTTCGTGCCTAGTTGATTATTATTTTATTATGTTTAAAGGTCATCAGGAGTTTAAACGATTTATTATTTACACTATGGGGTTATTAGTGCCAGTAGTGTCAGTAGGTAAGCGTCAACTCGTGTCTCCAAAATGTGCCAACTACAACGTTAATGGTTGCCAAGTGAGGTGTTAATTGTTTTTCAAGTAATTATGATTCTGTTTTGTACATATTGAAAATTATCCTCTAAAATAAATGACTGGTCTATAATTGACAGTCCCAGGATATAACACTAATTTTCCAAAGATATTGGTCTGGGTTAATTGGATTTACTTTGTATTTAATATACAAGGTGCCATAAAAAAGTTAATATGAAGTAAAATTTGTGCAATGATTAATGAATAGGTATAAAAACAAAATTTGGAAATATATATACATAGTAGAATTATAAAATTGTGTAACTGTCGTTTCGTTACCGTTGCCAGTTGCCAGCGGTACCACAGAAGTAATTTTAAAATCTTAACTAAAAACATTTTGGCCTAATGAGTTACCTGCTTTGACTATATCCAAGATTGCGAGAAATCATAGTTTTTATTTGACTATTTAAAATAAATATTTGAAAAACCTCCTAGAGATGTGCTTTTCGTTAAAAAGTGTCTTTTACGACAAAAATTCAACTTTCCATATAGGCTTCTAAATAATTACTGGGAAATCTTTATTTGAACTATAAAATTTCAACATAATAACCAACAATCCCAGGTTTAATTCGTCAAAAAATTACGGGTGACAGCAACACGCAAAGCAATTTTCTTACACTAAATATCAAAACTAAACAGTGTATACAGCGCATAACTAAAATTTAGAGAAATTAGGATCATATTTAAAAACCAAATTAGACTGAAAATATTATGTATTTTTGTGATCCATTGTTTAAAATAAAGATTTCATATATTATCCAATAATCTTTTTCTTAAAATTACTCATATAAGCCTTTCAAAATATGCATTTGATGCAACGACGATACCACGATTGCAATTAATGGCATTGCAAATAAAATTAAATTATCTGACAGGTAGTGTAGTCTCCAGGGAGAGAGATATTTACGAGATAGGCTCCAAATTCACCACCTGCAATTCCGACAAATTTTACACAAAAATTTCTTGTGGTTTCTATGAATGGTGCCGTCGGTCAGTGTTGTTTGTTTTACGTTTGCCATTGGCGTCGCATGGAGGGAAATAGAGCAAATTACAGATTATATATATTTTTTTGTAAACTTCTGCCAATTCGATGTATTTCTCTTCACCTCAGAAGTCCATGTTTACAGTTCTGTCCCAAAGTGTTGTGACACCCTGTATATTTATCGACAAGTCTAGAGAGCGTGCTCGCCATGATATTTCAGAAAGACTTCAATTAGTTTGAATTTCGGATGGTTTATTAGAGAACTAAATTTACATTTTTGGTTAATTTCAGGTTTAACTAGAAATGATCCCTACCTCAGTATTTCAAATGAGTTATCCGATATATTCTCATACGTTTTAAACCTCTTTGGGCATCCCCAAGTGGTTAATACTTTTAGTATGTAATTTACAAATTGTAATTTGTTATTTGGTTGCTAAAGTTTAACCAAGATATGTACCATTTTTATTTCCAAAGACTGTTACTCTATTACTCGTATTTTTCTAAAGCTTGGCTGCATTAATATCAACACATTTTACCTTTAAAAAAGACAGAAAGTTCCTTCGAAGTACCTACCCCCGTCTCCTCTTTCTATAGTTAATAAAATATTATTTTAAATTTTTCGAGGGTTGAATATAATCATCAGTGGTCATATTTTGATCAACCGTTGTCAAGAAAATCATTTATGATCAAAAGAGGCCTTCAATTTTTCATTTTAAATAATGCCCTGTATATTTTAGCTACTTTTAACAGAACCGTAATTTCACTTTCCAACATCCCAGCAAACACCGCTTCGAAACTATTAAGGAACATTAACGCTACTTATATTTCGTGTTACACTTTTGTTTCAGTCACAAAAATGCGTGATTTTGGTGACAAATTGCTTATTTGTCCGCAACATTGCATCGTTAATAAACTGCAACTATTACTTTACACAATTGCGAAACAAAATATTCGTAACAAATGCCAATTTACATTTGTAATATATTCGTTTTTACCAAAATCTAACTCCGAAAATATCTTGAAACATTTAGGCTTTTACAGTTTCATTCACCAAGTTATTTGTAAATACAAAACTTATATAAATACTTCGCAACCGTTATGCAAATTTAGTTTAAGTACAGATACACAACAGTTGCACGTTATTAGAAACCTTAAGGTTGCTCATTAATTTCAGAAAAGTTGCTTATCATAAGCAATATAAATATTACGATTTACTTTCAAATCAGTTTCTTTTTTGTTTTATACTTATTATGCAAATAGTCCAAATAAAGTCAGGTTTGATATATGTGCACAAATCCACCTCCCCCCTGATCCCTCACCTACCCATTCCCGATCATTGGAGTCTTTTTGTTTTTTAAATGCATATAGCAGCATTTTACAGACGCTAAAAAATATGACAGACCCTATCAATACATGCTGTCCATCTTTGCCGAACCACTTATTACCTATTCACTGTTGAATAACTCGAAAACCAAAAAGTGTTTTTTTGGTTCTCGCGAGTTGATTAACAGTGAATAAATAATTTGTTCGGCAAAGATGGACATGTACTGATAGTATAGAGCCAGTTATATTTTTAAAGCGACTGTAAAATGCTATACTAAATACATTTAAAAACAAAAAAGACTCAATGATCGAGTGCGCAGGTGAGCGATTGGGGGCTGGAGGTGGATATATGCACGTATAGCAAACCTGGCTTCGTTTGTTATTGGACGAGTAATTTTGTTTTCCGAAGACAGCAGTCACATTTTGCCAGTAGTGGGGCTCGTTACTTTTTCAGGACTCATCTTTAAAATCACTTTTTGCAATATTTAACAAAATTCACTTTCTCAATCTCTCATCTTTACAGACCATAAATCCATTTAAGACAAACTCTTTTCTATATCTAGGTGAAATTAATCCTTGATCCTTAATATTCACTGTTAGTGTATTTGGAGGAATCCTTTAAAATATAGGAAAAAGATAAAATATTGACAAATAGATGTTCAAAACAATTTATTGTCCATTGTACAATAAAATAATTAATTCATTTTCTCTGTTTTCTTCAATCTCTGGCTGGCCGCTCTAAACCAGTCCTTACAGGCACCTTCAAAATTGGCATCAACTGTCATAAATGGAAAGCATTTCCTGCATGAATCTACAAATAAAAATCAGTTCTTAATCAAACTAGCAATGTACAGAGTGAACCCCAATTTATTTATTTCCTTAAGGTGAGTACGCTAACCCCACCCTATATCTAGTTTAAAATAAAAATAAGAAGAGGAGGTGGGGGATTGTCAAGAATTTGACACGGGTTTATTTTTGTCATGAAATGAGAAAAACATTTCAATTATGAAACCTGTGTATATGTAACTCTAGGCCACTCAATAAAATAAATGAAGTTAAACAATTACATATATTATTATTCCTGAGAGAAAGAAGCTTGTTGCAAAGGGATGGTAAATCCATATAAAAAAAAGAAATACACGCGGTAGTTTTTGAGAAAAAGAAATAAAATACGTCAACATTTTGAATTTAACTGACCTATCTCATTTCAAGGGAAAATAGGATAGGTCAGGTTGATTTTGTTTTTTACATTCGTTCATTAGCTTTTACCGGACCACTATAAATAAATGCTGTGAAGTCATATTTTTTATACCAGTGTTTACACATTTTAAACGCGTCAACTTTATTAGCGGCCTTTTTGTGAAGTTTTTTTGGATAATTTATCCTTCGAAGTACATAAGAAACAGACAGACAATATACTTTGTCGATAATTTAACTATCTGGTGTTTTTTTATATCTTTGGCACAGAGGAAGAATATAGTGGACGGCCGACGGAATGTCTTTGATCTATTAGCGCTCACAGCTGTGACCTATACGTTTATATCGGAAGTGTTGAATGTTGCGAAACTTAAAAAAGTTCCCCAGGAGCAATGTTGCCTTTTACCTCCTTTTAGATATTTTTATAAAATGAAAATATTGGACGTTTCTTTAAATTCTCTTTTTCAGATTTTTAAAATTTATTACATAGCAACACTAGCAAATAAAGTACGAATAACAATGACTTTTAAATAAATAAACCTAAAATTTAATTATACTTTAAAAGTGGTTAAATTGCTTACTTTAAAATCAATTACCCTGAAAACGGTTACTCGTAGCGACATTTAGAAGGTATATCTTTTTGACATAAAAATAACGGGAAAGCAGGAATTTTTATTAAAAAAAAATAATAAAAAATCCCCCAAAAACATAACGTATGAACGATACGCAGCAAAACTATAATTACTGAGATTTGAATCCCTCGATTTGAATCACCAAATTTTGTTAAAATATTTAAATTTTTAAAGATAGGTATTATTTAATAAAAAACGAAAACATTTTGTCCAATTACAAACCGAAGTGAAATATTGAAAAAGACAATCGGTAAGATAAATGGCTACTTGAAGAGCAAGACGATCCATAAAATTCAGTTTCATATGTTACAAATTGTGGAAAATCAGATAAAATCAGAAGTGAAATAAAATATTCAACGCCCGCTATCTCAGAAACAAAAATCTTTAGAACATAATATGTTCATATAAACTTTTCTTCACTTCAAATCACCTGAAGAATTACTTCTTTAAATATTTTGTTATTTAGGAAGCATCCTGTATATCAAAACTATTTTATCCATTACGGCAAACCAGTAGTTTATAAAGAAATTAAGAATCATGTTTTTAGTCACTTTAACGTTAAAATTGCTATGTTAATCCCTGAACTTCATTCCCTTTTGATTGAAACAATTTAAAAGAAAAACATGCGTTTCTTGCTCATCGGAGAATCACTTCAAAAAGAAATACAAAATAATATATTCCTAAGCAAAAAAAAAAGAACACTCAACGATTCAATTTTGCAAATAAATACGTAGGTACTGTGCAAGTAAAGTAGATATAATAATCTAAGTGTAGATTATTATAGTTAGTAGCAAAGTTTTGTACATATTCTTTATTATTATTTATAGTTATCCATTTAAATAAGCACGAAATTTTAAGAAAAGCGTTTGTTTTATTCGATTTATAGGTAATAGTAAAAAGATCCGCTACCCACGCTGTTAATGTGCCCACGCCATGTTAGGTATTGTCCAGGAAATTAACGCTTTTTACAATACATACAATTAAAACTTATCTAATTTTAAATCTATTAGTACTTATTACTTACCTAATACTCTAAACGTGTATATATTGTGCAATTGTTTTTCACAATAGTATTTTTTGCACAAATACCAGACACTTGTTTACACCACACGTGTAAGTACACATTACTACACATTCAGACTAACTTGTGTTGAAGCCGGAAACAGTTCTTCGCGCTGGCGCGGCGCAGCTTCCCAAGATTCTATTGGTCGTTTGAATTTTATCTCTCTCTCAGAAATAATTCTAGCCTATAGAAACGACGCATTTGTTTGAACATGTATAGCGAAAATGTAACGTATTACTAATTATGTAAATTTTTCAACGCTTCACAACTGAAAATGAATTGTTTCAATAATTCCGTAATTGTTTCTGTTTATAGCTACTAAAGGAATACCGCATCAACAATTGCGTAATATTCTCAAATTTTAACAATTGAAAGTATGGCGTTTTGTAAGTTACGAAATATTTACGTTTGTGGAATTAAGAATAACATTTGTTAGGTAACAGTTTCGAATTTTTCCAAACCCACCAAAGATGTTTTGTATTATATTAAACAATTTCAAAACAAATCTTTCAGGTACAGATATATTGCCATAATTACGAATCTGTTTCACACTTTGAAATATGCTTCTAGAGTTACTTATTTGTGACTTAACGTTACGAAACAGTCACACTCTGCGTTTGCTGGGATTTTTTTCCAATTATAAATCGGATATAAAGGACCTTATTTGTTATTTCTGGAAGACCATTATATTCAAAGACAAAATTAAAAATCATCGCAGTAGGCTTTGCATTTCATTAAAAGGCGGCTCTCAACACTTTCAATCTGAAATTGAATTGTTCCATATTTTTGTGTCTTTCTTTTTCAAAATAATCCATACAACTCACCTACTATTTATAAATCTTATCGAGTTTTCATAAAATAGGAAAATAAAATCTTTCCGCAGTTATAGCCTTAAATTTTGTTTAGTTTTTCATGGTTTACTATGGGATATGACAAATAGGAACGCTTGTACAAGAAGCTTAATATTTTTGGTGGTTTTTAATCATTTAAAAATTGGATAAAAACAGCCCAAAGAAAATTTAAGACCGTATCAAGAAAAAAAAAATGTACTGGGTTACTTGGTACTATTTGAAAACTGAAGCCCTGATACCTATAAGTGATTGAAAAAAACTATTGGAAAGCGATTTTGTAATTTATTTGGCGAAAATATGGCCAACAAACGTAATATTCGTTCTTTCAAACTTTAAAATTTTATTTTAAGAAGATCAGAAGTGGTTTGGCAGGTACTTTCTGTGACACCCGGTACCTATTTCAATACTTGTAAAATGCACTACTACAATATTATAGTGTTTATCATATTTTCCAGTATAGGTTCCACACTAAAATATTCTTGAGACCCACGGCGTTTTAGGTTTGAAAAGAAATTTTCGTGAAATATTGCTATATTTACTATACAGGGTGTTTCATTTTTAAATGTCGTCCTTTAAGGAGGTGATAGAGCATCGAAAAATAAGTCGACCTGCCCAAAAAACCTATATCAAAAATGCATAATAACGAAGTTACAGGCCTTCAAAGTTGGAATAAAAAAATCGTTTTTTTGTCATAACTTCTAGACCATACGACCGATTTTAACCAAATTTTGCACAGGCAGTACTGAAGTACATACCTACAATCCTATAAGAATAACTCATGTCAAAAATCACCAGTGGCGTAGATACTGGGGTGACGCCCTCTATTTCTCACCCTATTTCCCACGCCACTGGATATTTTTTTTTTGGGCAGGTCGACTTATTTTTCGATGCTCTATCACCTCCTTAAAGGACGACATTTAAAAATGAAACACCCTGTATATATATTGCTATAAGTACATAAAGGGTTGTATCGTATTGAAAATATCCTCAATGTAAAAACCCATTTGATACATTAAAATTGATGCCATTACTGGCTAAAGTTGAACTGCACCAAAATTTAATTATTTTTAAACAAAGAAACAAGTCCAATAACACGTTCGTCACATATCAACTGTTTTTCAAAATATTTTAGAAAATATTGGGACAAGGATACTTCCTGGCTTAGCTGGAATTCCTCCCTCCGGTTGAACAAAAGTGACAATATTTTACAAGTAAACGTAAATAGATAAAATGTGGGTAGTATTCATCATCTTGTTGACATCCACGTTGTTTACTTCTATATAATATGAGTAACATAGTTAGTTTGATTACGTACACAACGCTCAATCTCAGCCTGCTGATGTCGAGGATATAAATCTTTATTGAAGTTTCCCTGGAAATTTACTGTCGTTAGAGTATTAGGTACGTGCTTTTATCTTATCTCTAACACCGTAAATAGCATCTGGCGGGCCGCCGTTCCCAAAGCAGTTTCTCCTAATGTGGTTCTAACACAAACTTAACACCTTTAAGGGTGTAATTATCCATAAATATGTGCGATTATTAATCTCAACAGACAGAATTGTAAGAAGTATTATTTTAGAGCGTTAGGACTGTTAGTACCCAATTTTATTTTCAGATCAAGAAGCCTCTACACTGAATGTAAAGGGCATAACATTAGGTGTATTCTTTTATTATAAAAGCGTGTAGAATATATTAGTTTTGGACAATTTAAAACTCTTGAGTTCCTTTCTATGAAAACAATCGATTTGACAAGCAGGTGATATTCACTAATGGATCTAAAAACCGTGCAAAAGACGAACGACAAGTCATTCGACGTATTAATGTAAAAATGAATACTTCATTAAAATTCTCTAATTTGTTTTTACTGAAGCATTAAATAAAATTCCACAAAATTAAACGCGTTAAGTCAGTCCACCTTGAAAGTTAACATAATTGATATTTTAATGGACTTAACCAAAAACGGATAAAATGGCATCCAAATTGAGCGGTATTTTATTATTCATATTGCGTTTGTATATTGTAGTTATTATAAATGTAATTACATATGTCATAGTTTTTTCTGTATTATTTATTAATGATAGTAAATATAAAATATGCATTGTTCACGTTTATCTTCATCGCGTTTATTTTCATTGGGCTTTAAAAGTTAAAGCCTGAACTGATTCATTAATAAAAAAAATTCTTATTCACTTACACTAATTTGTACATCCATTGTATTACTTTATATTCCAGCCTGTAGTGTGGATTAAATGCTTAATATTGACACTGGATAAGACATTTTAAAACTTTGGTACGAACTGCACTATAATGTACCTGACCCTTCTCTAATGTAACACCATGGATTAAATAAGTAAAAGAAACCATCCTATTGTAGATGGTGTGTCTTGATAGGTTTTATTTGAACGCTTTCGCTATTATATAGAAGAGGATTGTGCTTCAAACAAATCAGTGGATAAAGAAGCCCACGTTTGAATAGTTTTGCATGAGCTATTTACTTGTAGGACGCGTAAAGTCCATCATCCATTTGTATTCCAACAATGATTTATTTTATACTTATTTAATCTATGCCAGTATATAATATTAATGGGTGGAAGACGTCAGCCCTTCACAGACGAGTTCTGGCATAAAGTAGTAGCTCTGAATGAAATAGTAACACGAGAGCAAATAGACCATTTAATTCGAGGCATGCACAGAGTTGTCGAGTGTATAAAATTGACCAACAAATCAACTACCTAATATGATTTTTTTTTCAATGTTATTGTTGCTGTAGCATTTTTTCTTATGTCAGTTATTAACTTGGTGAAGAAATCAGCATACTTAACTTGCCCTGCGGTTTTAATATATACTGGTAACTCAAAGCCATCTCAAGGATAAAGTAAGTCGTTAATCTATCTATTTATCGTAAATTATAAATTATAAAAGCAAACATATTACCAAATTTTTTCACATTTTTTAAACAAGCCGTTTCGAGAATATTCATTATTTTTTTGTTATGCCTCAATATTTTTTAATTAACAATTCCTATAAGGGAGTATGGTGTTGTTTTACATCACATTTTTATTATTGTTCGACTCCTGAACTATTTTCCTTCATGTACTTTGAACTCAAGTAAAATCGGACTACCTACTGTCTCTGTAAACCGCCAGCTCGGTATAATCAATACTGTTTTAATAGAACTTGATTAAACTGTTAAATTGGATTATCGAGTTTTGCACAACCCACACTAAGAATGAAGCTTTTCAAAATTTATCAGAGGAAGAGAATTTATATTAATCATCGTTCGTATCATTCGATATGAAAACATTGAGATATGTTAAAAATGAAAAAAATAAATTAAGATTATTTCACTAGCATAAAAAAATGTGGAGGAATGTTTGAGAATCATTTTATTTTTTCGAAACTGTATGTAATTAATTAATTACAAGTAATGAATACATTTATCCTACTGTTCATTGTATACATAAAAATAGTGGTCATAATTTGGAATAAAATGGTGTTATACCTTTATTCATTAAATATAACAGTTCCATTTAAAACGTATTTGTATTTTAAATATTTGCGAACGTATCGACTGGAATACTCTCTACAAATTTTTAACATACTGCGGTTTTCTACAAACAAAAACAAATGAAATTTTGTAGGATAACACATATCATTAAATTCATCAAGTAGATATTTTAAAGAGGGCGTTGTTTTTAAGCTCATTGTCAATGGTGAAAAGTCTATGGGTCACTTATTTGAAAAATAATTATTAAAGTATTTTTCGGTTAAGGAATTAATTTTTAAAATATACGAAAATGGAGGTACCTACTTTTGGTTGATCACATCGACTGGTACCCTTATTTAAATATTCATGGTTTCATATTATCAATACTAGCAAAATATATACATGAATTTCGTTTTTTTTATAATTAATCCATAGTACCTACCTACATATGAGGAAAAAATATCTTGTTTGCTGCACATCTCCGTCACATTAAAAGTGTTAGATTTACAATAAAATAACAGCTAGAACTACTTTTACGCCAATAATTCAGGCTCCTACTGTATGAGAGACTGAATCCATAGTGAAAGAATTCAATTAGGAATTCCTAGACCTGTCGATTAAGATATTCCACAGTTGTGACGCATAAGGAAGTAAGTTAACCACAGAACATTTTGGTCTGAAGCCGCATGTTCCATAATTCAAGAAACCTTATCTTACAGACGTTCCCATATACCACCTACATCAATTATGGTAAATGCAAACGTTACACTGTACATCATTTTACCACATTTAAATAATTTAAGGTGTACTCCCATTTAGTTTTTTACGTAAATTCTGAATCATCTATCTAATTTTGCATTGGACATAAAATGTACAAGGTGTTTGAAAAGAGTTTTTTTCTTAAATATAACGCTCTATATGTTTTAATTAACTGGAAATACTTAGATGTTCTAAAAAGACTAAATGGGTATTACTTTTTTATGGTATAAAAATTGTTGTTATAGGTTTGAACAAAATTTGTACTTTCGTAATTGAGCCAAGGAGATAAATAAGTAAAATTTTTTCATTTCCCACCATATTTTTTATTTCCTATGTTGTTTAACTGCGAAGTTCGCATGAACTATATATGAAATCATTGAAAAATTCCAAAAAATATTATTTACTAAATAGGGTCCTGAACAGACCTTTTAATAAAAAATTGGTATAGCTAGATTTTCAGTAATATAAAGTTGAACCTATTTATTTTCGAACAGTATAAATATTAGACATTTATTGTAAATGAGAAATAAAATTCGTATTTTCTCTTTTGAAATATATATTTAAAAAATTACAGGTTGGGTGGGTCATTTATCCCATAGGGTCCGGTTGAGACGGCCCTACGAACAGTGGGTGAAATGGCCCAGCACTGTATGATTTCTTCTTGCATGAAACTCGGTTACAGTCGTGGAATAAACTGAGGAATTTTGAGCACCTTTGATGGAACCACTTTGCGCGAATCCAGTCATCTTTTTTTGTTATCTTGCTGTATGATTTGTCACATTATAAGCATTCGGTATTACCATCGTCTTCAACATCATCACTGGATTCTTGTGCCTTTCAATCAGAACGTCTCAATTGGGATCTTTGCTTTAGCTGCCTTATTTTTGATAGACGCGTCTTTCTTCTTCCTTTTCAAAATTTTTCGTTCTGCTTCCTTTCTGTGTGTTTCCTCGGCACTTCTTCGTTGTTGAAAGTTTTTGTTAGACGTCTGAAAGTTGTTTGCTTCGCTTTCTTGTTTGTTGTATAACTGCTGCTGTAGAAGTATTTGTCACTGGATTTCATCCAACAATTTACCTGGAGTTTTTTTTTACGGAGTGGTTCCATTACGCTTTCCTGTTCATTTTGGTGTTCACTCTCTGGTTCGATTACGAGCTGCACTTGGTAATCAACATCAGCAATTCGGATATTACGAGGTTCGTTTTGTTCATAGGTATCGAAGAGAAAAGCATAATCTGGTATTGTTGTCGGGAAAAAAGACAGCATTGCGGACGGTAGCGGATTTGGACCATGCATATGATAATAAACTTCCGAACCGTAACCTCTTTATATTCCTGTTGGACTTGCTTTGATAAACGCATTGCACAATTATTAGCAAAGCTGGAGCTGAGATTCTTAAAAAACTCCTGTCCAAAGGTTGGAGGAACTGGATAATGTGGCTCAGTAAGCACAGAAGAATTATGTCATGTTCATACGCCAATTCTGAAGAATTACAATGCTCAACGCATTGTATCCGTCTAGAACCAGTATAACTTTTGAAGTGAGTTTCTGGCAAAAAATTCTTCTTCAACCGTTCCAAAAAGAAACTCTGATACTGATGTAGGATGATTTATCTTTCATGTAAATAACAGCCTTCGGCGTTGCAACACGACGACGACGATTATTGTTTAGCCCTTTTTAGCCAATGTCACCGCTGCAATGTTTTTGAATTATCCTTTTGTGTTATAACATACCCAGGTTTATTGTTGAGTTGAAGGGTTCTTTCAAGGAGTTCAGAATGTGAAGTTACTGCCTTCCAATTCATTCCTTGACAGCGGACCAGCGGAAATTTGGATTCTGTTTAGATACATTTTAAGCCAGACGTAACCCACCATTTTTTTCTCTTTATTGAATAGATGTTTTGTTCTGCCAATTCAATGGCCATTGTCTCACAGACTCCCTTGTAGGAGAAAACCCATATTTTTGTAGCTTGTTGATGTGTCTTGGATTTTGTCTTGTTTTTGGCTCCCAGCAAAACTGAAGGTAACAAATTCTTCTTTCTGAGGAATTTAAGTCTTAGAAATAATTTAATGAAAATATGCAATTTATGTATAAAAGAGCAAGGAAACCTTTTTCAACAATGACTATGATGGATAAAATCAATTAAAATTAATTTATAATGGTTAATTAGAAATTAATTTAGTGTTAACTTTACATTCAATTGTTTTTGTATTGGAAGATCTATAAATTCCTTGAGAAAATGCAGTTTGTGTAATTTTTTGATTTATAATAATTTATTTATAAAATGTTATGTCTTTTATATATTATTATTTGTATGTTTCATATTTAATGTAAGAACGTTAATGTGTATTTTATCTACTATGTTTCATTTATTTAAATTCTTGCTTCTAATGTGTAATGTGTCAATTTAGTATTCTAGAGTATGGAAATGAATGACGATACCATATCTTTGTATATTCTTTGGTAAATAAAGTTATCTATCTATCTATCTATCTATCTATAGCTTATATAACTAAACTGTAAAATCAAAGTATCCTTTTAAATGGCCCACCCTGTACACGATAAAAAATGGGAATAAAATTTTAATAGAAATACACATTTCGTACCTTATTCAGCCGACAGAATACCGTCTTCAAAATGTTCTCGTCATTTTGATTGTCCGTCAAGATCGCTAGGCCCTTTTCGATATTTTGATGCAATTTGGTGAATAAATTTACAATAGTAGAAATATGGGAGCAGTGAAAGCGGCAGGAGATGAAATTTCTTCAATATTGAAATTATCATAAAACTGGTTATCATAATAGTAAAGAAGAAATATTCTGCTTATATCGTTTAAACAGTGTTGTTTTTCATCAGCTATTTACATATTTTAGTCTTCTACCTAATGTATACATTACGGAAAAATTGTATACGTCATTTAAGTCTTTTAACTTCAATCAACTATTCCCTGTGTATACAACGGTATGATAAATTGGGAAACATATATAAATGAAAAATATAGCTTTGCTCAATTTCAAAAAACTAATACAGGAAAAACTACTACACTGTAATATTTATTTGAGATCTGTACATTGTTACTATGACACGTATGGTTATATGTTATGTGGATTGCAAGGGAATCATAAAGCGGATCTATTATGCATAACCTAAAGGTTAAGTGTTGAACCTCCAGGGATGGCAAATATAAGAAAAAAAATGGTAACTGGCAGTTAAGTTACTCACGAGATACATTTTTAACGTATACTGGAATTACATTGTGGGAATTCACTGCGACTGAGCATGGCCGTGTATTCTGATACACAGTACAAGTATAATATTTATAAGAAATGTATATTAAGCAGGACACCGCCTGATAAAAGTTTATCTAATACTTTTTTGAAAAATCGTCGTTCCTAACAATAGTCTAACGAACGTTGTTTATTTCGATAGGATCCATACTACAGATACACATAAAACAGTTCATGTATTTAAAGAACTATAGCTACACTGTAATCTAGAAGTAAATATTTCACGGGCCTTCTAAAGCACCAATTATAAACATAACACATATATCAAAGGAAGACAATCACACCGTAATTACAAGAGGTTTAAATATGTTCCATAGTAACACCCCTCTCTTGTGACATGAAACTTGAAAGTTAATTTATTTATGAACATCCGATTCGATATAGGTAGCCATTATCCCTACATTAGCATATTTATATGCAAATGACGCATATGCAAGTCTCAACACCCCTCTATTCATTCGAGGATCTCACCACCACCAGCCGATTAAAAACGAAGAAAAACTACGTAAAGCAATGTTGAGAGACGTTCAACGACATGTTCTAAGTATTTTAATTTTTTTCGATCAACTTTTTGATTAATTTACTTTCTTCACTATGGTATAAGTTGGCCCAGTTTAGACTATGGACATATAAACATTACGTAAATCACAAAAATTGGAAATATCATCAAATCTGCAGTTGCCAAACGTTTAAATGAAACTGATTGCTAGATAATGAGACCGAAATATGAAGGCGCATAAGAAATTTCCAAACTCAAATCATTTCAACCGCGATAACTGTAAATACCGATGACCAAAACTAAACTACGCCTACTGATGATGTGGAACTCAATAGTGTATATGATTGGCCTCGCGACGCCGGCAGATAGAAACCATACCTACCAGTGACCTTGAAATCAGTGGTATGAAATATCTTATACCACTTGCACTTGATGGAAGTCGATACACCTCTTACTTGTATGAGACGGTCCATTTCTAGAACGATGTGAGTTTGCCGATAAACCCCTGACATCTGACGCTTTCTTCGTTGTCAAACATATTGGCGAGCGAAGCTTAATTTAGAAAACATCATAACAAAATGAACGAAACAATTAATGATAAGAAAGAACCCGGAAGCCATTCTGCAAATAATCAGATCAGCGAAATTTGTTTGAATAAACAATATAATCATTCTGGATTTTTTTGTCAAAACTAATTTTTGAAACTCCAAGAAAAATTAAATTGAAAGGTTCAGTAGTGATTACGACGTTCATTGAAAAAGTTCTGAAATACTTCACACTGTGCACTAAAACATTAAATATTCAACCAAATTATCCTTATTTGGAGATGATTAAAAATAAACTTTAATCTCTTCATTAGTCAAGTGGTTTCCACTGAAAATATCGAATCACCGTACGTTTCACGAATCAAGTTGGTGTTGAAATAAGGTGAAACTTAAAACAGTACCACAGCAAAAGTTCAATTTTAGGGATATATTCTGGTTTCAATCGTTCTTGATTAAGTTGAATAAAAAATTATCGGGAATTGTATTAGATATTATATCTTATTTTGCTAGTTTATACTTTCTAGTATCATCGGTCAGTAAGATTAGGAACAGGTAGAAAAGATGCACCAAGTCGATGCAATCTTTGTCCCGAGCTTTGTCCTATATATGCCACAAATTTTTCCACACATCTACAAAGATAATTTAATCTGGAGCTTCTCTTAATACAAAACTAAACGTCATTACAAATAATGCGTTTTATTAGCCTTCCAAATAAGGGCATCATTTTTTAAAACGCCTTCTACATGGTTTACCACCCACAATTCCCTATTCTAATTTCTTAATTTTAGAGTTTAGAATTTTAAAAATTTTGAAACTGGCTTATAGGGCATTCAGTAAAGAATCACATGCTATATAACATTCTTGCAGATATTAAATACAAAACCTGAATTATATAAGTTTTGGCTCTGTTTAAAATTTGAAATCAGTAATTTTTCGGATTTCAAACATTTAAGATAAAAGAATAGTGTTAAATCAAGACAAGTTGGTAATCAGCGATGTGCCATATTACCTATCACTTCCTCATATCTTCAATAAAATTAACAATAGAAGAATAACGTAGAAAATAATTTCAAGTTGTAAATTAAGAAATAGCTTTTGTTATATTATATTATGGAAGATCAGAAAGAACTTACTGAATGTTCTACAAACTAGTTTTAGAATTTTTTTAAGTAGATATACTCGTGGGCTACTAATAAACAATCAATTTTTCTTAAATAAATCAGACAGGAATGGATAAATAAACTTCTAATATTAAGCAAGCCAGTTTCTTTATAAAGTAAATCTGTTGAGTATCTATTTTCTTTTTTTAATTATTATTTTTAAAATAATATTTTGGCAGACTTCTAGGTTATGTATAGTGTTATTATATGATCTACTCCATATAATTATGGACTCATCCAAAGTGTTATATGTATACAAGTTTTAGTAGTTTTATGTTCAGGATATCTCTCAGCTGATAAAATTTATAAAATAATTTTTTAATTTTTGCTGTCAAATAATTACAATGGTCTGTCCAATCTGTCCAATCTGAGGTGTTGATCTAGGATAACACCTAAATATTTTGTATTTTTTACTTTAGTAATCTCTGGACATCTGCAAGGAATGTTAATGCACTTGTGAATTTCAATAGTGTTAGAGATTGGTTGATCAACGGCTGTGGTGGAAAAGGTTATTAAGTTAGTTTTTTTTTTACGTTTAGACTCAGTAAGTTTCTATTAAGCCATTTCTGTATCGTGCTTAGACCTGCTTCTGCTTTTTCATATATCTTTGACCATTTTTCTCCAGTAAATAATATAGCAGTCAGTGTCATCTGCATAAGAAATAAAGTTTCCATCTATTGATAGATGTCCTATTTGATCGATGTATAAAAACAGAATAGGTCCCAGCACGGTGCCTTGTGGTACTCCCATTTCAATTGTCCCTTCCTTACTTAAAGTTTCATTTATTTTTACTTTCTGTACCCTTCCTGTTAAATAATCCCTAATTAAATTTAGAGGTTCTCCGCTAATACCGACATCACTGAGTTTTAAAAATAATCTTTTATGACATACTGTATCAAACGCTTTGGTCCAGAAATACTGCCTCGCATTTTTTTGTGTATTTTTTTGTGTATGTCCATTATATTATTAAGCAATTCAAAAACAGCATCCTCTGTATTTTTTTTGTTTCTAAAACCAAATTGGTTTTCATAAAGTAATTTTTCGTTTTCTAGAAGCTCTACTATACATTTTTTTAAACATTTTTCAAATATTTTTGAGAAATTGCTTATTACTGATATTGGCCTATAGTTTGTTGAACTTTGGGATCCTCAGATTTATATACATGTGTCACTACAGATGTTTTCCAATCTTTAGGAATTTTGGATGTACAAAAAATTAGGTTAATAATGTGTTTTAATAGTTTTAAAAGGTTAAGATGAGTGTACTTTATGATTTTAGAAGATATTCCATCCAATCTGGGTGAGGAGGTATTTTATTAGAGAGGCAATATGTCCCTATAAGTTCATTTTCTGTTACTTGAGTTATATATAGAAACTTTTGAGATTTGCTATTAATGAATTCATTATTGTCCTTCACAGGGGCTATTTTTTTGGCCATTTCCTTCACTACGTTTATAAAGAAATTATTAAAATGATTAGCTTTTTCAACGTCAGTTGGTATAATATTACCGTGTACATCTTTTAAATTAATATATTTATTTTTGGGTTTTGTGTCACAATTTGTTGCCTCGTTCATTACAGACCATATCTGCTTTAGGTTATTGTTTGAGTTTTGAATTTTTATTTTATAATAATTATTTTTTGTTTCTCTAATTCAAAGTATTACGATATTTTTTATATTCCAATTTTATTTCATTTGAGCAATTCTTTTCGTTTCATTTTATCTCTTTGTCTGATAGAATTTATTATCCCCGTTGTAATCCAAGGTTTTATTTTGTTATTTCTGTTTTTTATAATAATTAATTGTTTAACTGAATTTATATAGTTCTTAAATTGAGTTAAAAATGTTAAATAAGTTGCTTCAACATCTTGACAATCTAGAACATCATCCCATTTCTCTTTTAATAATAATTTATTAAGTTTTTCATAATCTATACTATAATATAATATTCTGTTTAAGAGTCTTTGGCTCATTCTGCTCTAGCTTTATTGTTACAGAAATGGTATGATATTCTGTTAAAGCCGTTTTACAAATAATAGGTATTATTTTTAGGTTATTTATATCATCAAATTTAATAAATATATGATCTATTAAACTTGAGGATTTATCTTTTACTCTTGTAGGTTCTTTTATAAAAGAAATGAACCCTTTTTGTGACAATATATTTAAATAATTTTTTACATGAATATCCAAATAACCTGATAGATATTATGTCGTGGCAAACGCATGCAAAAAATTAAATTTATGTCATTACATTTATTATTACATTCTACCCCATGCAGACTGCTGCGCGGTTTATATTACCACAAACCTAAATGTCGTTCAAAAACAAAATGAAAAAGTGAATTATACTCTGTTGAAATGGACGAGTGCTTAAACAAAGTAGGGGCTAATTTAATACACTATCTATCTGTAGGCACGTCTCTGTTGATATACGATTCGTCTAATTGATGAAAACGTACTGAAATACTGCAATAAATTAACTCGATTTTTTTATGTCACATTAAGCGATAAAAAATCTGTTATTCAGCAGTGGTAATGAGATGCGCATAGTGAGCACAGCTGTGCTAGCTTTAATCTACCCTGAAAAGGTAACTCACCCTCTGCGAGGATTGATTAAAATTGCCAGTGCCTTTTTGGTAACGTTAGTTCATTAGGTTAAATAATATTCGGATTTGTTAAAATGGTAGTTATTATTATTGTATCGATTTGCATAAAATAAATTTTTAGCAAATCGTTAAAAAATTATTAATAGTACGATAGAATAATTTTGTTATGGTTCGATAACTATTAGCTATTGCAAGCTGATGATAAAGGTAACATTGGTATTATTTTATATATATACATTATTGGATATAAATTATTTTGATACAACTAAATATAGCATTTTGTTATTTTATATCTAGTAGTAACCGGTGTAGTTATTATTGGAAAAACCTTGCAGGCTTTTTTTGTTTAGTAAAAACATAATTTTGAAGGTAGTAAACCAGGTTCTGGATTTTCAAAAAAACATACGTGTTGATTCAGAAACATCTAGTTTTGCATTTTTTTTTTTGCTTATAACTTCAATAGGTACAACCGAAATTTTGTTAAAAATATTTTACACTAAATTTTTATTTGCTTCTTTACGATCAGTATTTAAGGCGATATAACTGGTTATATATAATAATAATTCCTCTGATTGAAAACAAACTGTTTTGCGTTTTTAGCTATCGCCAAGCAAACGACCACGAGTTATCACTGACCATTTGTAGACAACGAGAAAAAGTAAATCCTCCACTCTGATATCTATATTCGCGCTTACTTGGTCTTTACGTTATTTTTACACATGTTATGTTCCAAATTTAGCGCAAACCAAATACAATCTGATTTTCAGGAAATCTACTTTTCCGTTATTCTTTTCAAAGGCATATTTAATATATTAAAAAGGAAACGACTTTACAAATATGAATGTAGCGTTGGCGTTTATTTCTGTATCCTCTCAATAGTCTGAATCGCCCACCAATATATTATATAAATTCCTATCAAGTCTAACAACTGAGTATTCCGTATTATTACTGTGAACGTATAAAAATATTATGTTACCTATTATTATATATTTTGCCTCGTATTTTTCTCATATAAAATATTGTTCAAAAAATTAATAAAAAAGGTTCATTCCTACATTTAATAAGAAAAATGTATATTTTTATTATGTATTACTTTAATAACTGTTTCGAGGAGGAAAATATTATTCCAGGCTCATAGACACGTTTTCTCTGTGAGTGTTTATAAACATATTTGTACCTGCTATTTCATACATAGTCCATTGGTGTTTCATATAAACATTTTTAATACTAAAACATTTTCAGCAACATAATAGCAATATAAATTTATAAAAGGAACTTTTACTGTCTACGCTATCGGAATATAAAAAGTTACTTTCATCAAATTACCTATCATTCTATGGGCAATTGACTGTAAAATGTCACTTCTTTACTCCTGAGGACTCAAAGGCGGAGAATCTTGTAGTCTATTCATAAACCGTTGCTCAAAATATAACCAATTTATCAACGCCTGTCACTTTATTTTGGTTTTTAGAGGTGTGTGCGAATATAAGATTTTAACACTTGCATCCTAATACTATATGGCAAATTATTATCATAGGTTATTGATTTAAAAAATCTGATATAAAGTAGCACTGTATTTACAAAAATTATTTTAAAAATTGACACACTATAAGGAAATGGATATTTTTATAAGAACTTGCATTGGGAAAATACTTTTTTTATAAAGCTTGCCATTATAAGTTTAAAGATATTGAAATTTAAAAAAATTGCTACTATGTTTATTGTATACCTATTTTACTGGGCAGATCTACCCATATTAAAGTTTAAAGATACACAAAATCTCTGCTCAATTATATCTGTTTATATCTCTTAAAATAAACAAGACATCCATTGCAAATGGTGGACATCCAATTGGAATCACCTTCCCGTCCTTTAAAATTTCTTATTTGTATCACAAGCTTATTTCAAAAATTAGTCCTTAAGCCCATGTTGTACTTCGCTCAAACATAACAGAAACTTTAAGTGTCGAGTGCTCATGACATGAGAGTAATGAATTTAGAAATCCGACAGTATAATCTATTATAATTAATAACCAGTCAACTCTGTTCGACTATTACAACGAATTTCTATTATGTGACTTTTTTTATTTTTTCGTTTTTCTGCATAAAATGCGACAAATGCTTCGCAATAACGAATATTAATGAATCCTAAAATATCAGACGAATTATGTTATACCGATCTAGCATTTTTGCTGACAAATTATGAATGAAAACTAATTTTATTGTGCATACTATTAATTTAATGTAATTCTAAGATACTACAATAGCGTGTGGATCAGGAATCATCATCAAATAATTCAAACGAATTGAAGGGCACTTTTGTATAGGTCACCTACAATATGTATTTACCCTCATCGCGTTCTACATATGCTTCCCTTTTATTATTACACGCTACCCTACGTTAATAGATTAATCTACCCCAAATATAGCCAATATTACACCACTTTATTACATTATTAATTGCACAAATTATCTCCCAGGGGAAGAAATGTTGACTGGACCAAACTGAAAATTTACTTATTTGTTTACAATTAAACAATAAAATAAGAGCAAAACATCTATAAGGCAATAATTCATTGTCTCAGCAGATATGTTTTATTTAATTGTTATGGTTCTTTTTTCTTTTGTGCATTACTCAGTTACATAGAGATAATGATACAGATTTAGCCCGAGATTTTTTTTAATGTTTATAATAATTTATTTCATTTAAGAGCTGCAATGTTAGCACTAAATAATATTATATAATATAAAATTAAAACTGTACAGGGTGTGTCCAAAGTAATGGGATACCGTTGAAATACAGTTTCCTGAGGCTAAACCTATATTAATTCAGTATTCTAGTAGAAAGCGTTTCTTGTTGTTGTTTATGCTTAAAAATATTTCAAAAACTAAATATTAATTGTACAAACATATTGTCTCATTTATGCATAGCTAATATTTTGTTGCTCCTTCAGTCCTTTTCAGTTTAATATTTGGATGTATTTTTAAATGGAAATTCCTAATTTTTCTTATTTTTTTTTAATCTTATGACTAAGAATTTTGGAATATGTTGCGTTTATTCTAAAATAGCATTTAAGATATTCACGAAAATTCAAAAAGCCAATGAGTTTGCAGACATTTTATATTTAACTAAACTAAGTCAATCATGCCAACAATTCTCAGGAGAAATCCTAGAAGAGCTGTCAAATAAAATATAGTTTTGCAATATATATGGTGTTATAATAATTGTTTTTCAGAAATTTAAATAAATTATGGTGCATCTGTATCATACACAAATTTTGTAAATACCTACCTAGGATAATTTAAAAACCCAGAAGATCATTATAGAATGCGCAAATATAATATAATAATTAGTATACAATCTCTTTTAAACATCAATAATACATCCCATTCTTTTTAACACTATCAAATATCTTTAACGGTATATTCTAATTTTCCTACAAAGTGTGACTACTCCCTTCTTACATCACGTCCATTCAAGTAGCTGCCTATGAAAGGCCAACATTTTAGCAACAATATTTATACAATTATAATGACAGCACGTGCAACGTAACAATTTTATTCAGAAAATCGTGACCCTTCTTGCTGCACCTTCTAATTAGTCCAGTATTCAATTTCAATTACCCACCAAAGATCTCATTATCATTTCATAACAAAACATTACATTTGATAAAATCCAATGGACGCCCAATTACGCGTATTTGGCACGCGTCAAGGATGCTCCATGGAGCTGCTGTTTTCGACAACCCCCGCAACCTTGTTAAGGGCCGCGTGTCAGACATATGCCCTTCTACTGTGCTTCCCGCTGTGAATGTTTGATGTTTCCCACACGTTCAAGTGCAATCTCCTGATGGGATAGTAAATGCTTAGAGCGCACACCACGTAATATCTTTGCCAGCCCAACTATCAACAGCAGATTACTGTTATTATCTTTATTAATAGTGATTACGGTACACATAGTCATTGAATAAAGTTAGAGATTTTTAATTAAAATACATTTGTTATAATTTAATATTATTAATACTATTATAATACTTATAATAATAATTAATAATGTCCCTTTCTATTGAAAGTATCGGTATACAGGGTGTCCATTAAAGAATAGGCCAAACTGTAACAGTAGCTTCCTTGAGTAAAAATGAATCATTTTAGCTGAACCTGAACATACCTTAGTACCATTTTGCTTCCATAAAAAGTTATGGACCGTCAAAAGCTACTTTTTTTAAATTTTTTGTAGTTTCTCTATTACTGTATTATTTAACGTGATTTAATCCAAATTTGGGATATGGAGGTTTTTTGGGCCGCTGAGAAAAGTCGCGTTAACAATTGAGGCGAATAACGTAGAGGGGGCTGCGAACGTCTCATTTCTTCTTTTGTTTTGGTCATTAATTTTTTGATCGTTAACTTTTTAAAGAAGTAGCATATGTTTTCAATGCAGCATTCAATTCTACACACTGAAGAAAATTATGTAAAATTTAAATTATTTCAATCTACTAGGTACATGACTAAAACTGACAGTAAGGTAATTCAGTAGTATACATAAAACGAAGTTTTTAAGAAGAAAGATTTTAGTAATTTAACAAATAAAAATTTGTTTTTAAATTTAAATAAAAAAATTACTTTAACGGTTCATAACTTTTTAAGGAAGCAAAATGCAAAATATTATTCGGTTAAGAGACATTTAAAAAAATCATTTAAATATATAATTAATACTTCAACTCATCTCATAAACGGTGCGTTTTAGAGGCAATGTTTATAAAGCAAATTCATATTATTTTTCGATGTTCCATCGTTCCTTGAAGTTTCCGCCACGAGAACCAGGACACCCGGTATAGTAAAAATTAAAAAACAATCAAATTTATAACTAGGACAAGATGAATAGTATGTAAATTATTTCCTATAGGAGTAAAAACATTTATATTTCGGTAAACATTATTTTTTTCCCCCATTTTCTGGCCTTGCAAATGCTGTGCTTTGGCAAAAACATTATTTTATAAATATTGAAGATTAATCCAGTGAGAGTTTATTTTAGAAATGAAATAAAAATCTTAAATCTTCTCATAATTTACTTATTTTCAATAAAGCGATAAGGAATTTATTGAGAGTACTAAGACTATCATATTATTTCTACTATTTTATAAGCTTGCCTTGAATATCACAAAATTGTTCGCATCTTTTGTATCTTGTGGGAGGTTGTGTACATTTTTATGGAAGGAATAAAGGACCGACATTTTTATTAGATTCCAAACAAATTCTTTCCATATTATCATTTAATAAAAAATCAAACATCACTTCCTTACATAGGACTATTTTCGTATACATCGGGACATGCAAATTATATATTTAAGGAGAACCAAATCATTCATTAGTACCTTAAAATACATGTTATTGGAGAAACTAATTAAAATTACTACTATTTCCGCTAATATTGCATTAGTATATTTTCCAAAGAATAAAATTAACTAAAACTTCATATATTTAGCTTAAATTATTTTTGCCCTATTAAGTAGTGTCTTGTATATGTAATGAAATAAGAAAATATTTGCAGGTGTAACGTATCGGCTTCAACTTAAAAATCGTCACAAGTCAGGTAAAATGGGCAAAATGGCTTTTCTTTGTAAATGACGTATTTTGTGGAAATTTTTGAATGAAATATTTATTGAAAAATAATTGTTAAAATGATGTTAAAATTATTAATCCATACATTTTTCATCGCCTTCGACGATCACTGTTTGCTCTTGATTCTAGTTTCTTCTTGAAAATAATCTTCATAATTTTCGTTTTCTTCCTGTATGTATACACATATAAGAAGCTTGCAGCACCGTCAACAACATTTCTTTCCCATTTTTATATTTCGGAAGAATCAGGTACAAAATTCTTTGAATATATTGAATGTTTGTACATTTATTGTAATTTTTCTAGAGTTATAAGAATTTAAATTATTTACAAGAGGCACACGAACTATATGAAAAACAATATTGTTTTCTCAATCACATGTTTTCAATATATTTTTTGATAAAATGTAGATTCATCAGTAATATAAAATGTTGCCACCGAAATGTATGTATTTCGATTTTCACTTTGCGTTTTAGACGTTACCTTTTGAATATTTTATAGCATCTTATAGCTAATAATTATTAATTAATTAATTAATCAGTGAATGGGAGAAACATTTGACTCTCTTCGTTGCAAAAATAAATGTATAAGACATTTTGTGATTTGTACACCTAATATAAAAATATAGCAAGCCTACAATTTTTAACTTTCTCAAATTAACTTCTCAATAATATTATCTAATCAAAGGTAATATAATTGCTAACTAATGACTTTTCATTTTTATTTGATGCAATAAATATTTCAGAAGTTATACATTTTCTTTTAAGAGAGTACGCAGTTTTGAGAGTCGACGGCTAGGTATATTGTTTCGTCCGACTTGTATTTTACTGCAGCTGCAAAAATTTAAAAATAATTTAATTTATTTTTACCTTTTTGGTCTTGATCTGTAGATTCCTAGTTGATTACTAAATTAAAATTATTTTTGCTCTACATAGGCAAATATAGAATTTAAATACTTAGTATTAGATCTGTATAATTTAATATACAAATTCTTCAGTTAATTTAATTCAGGCTCATTACTGCTTGTCTCCAGTTTTGCTTCTTTAAGTAATAAAATTATTTAAAGGCCAAGTTTAAGGGAAATATATAGCTTTTCGAATTTGGGCAAAAAATTGCAGATGCAGTCGGTCGTTTGGTCTCTTGATAAATCTGATAATATTTAGAATAATCGTTTGTTAACAATAATTATATACAGGAAGTTATTTAAGTATTGTCATGTATTTTAAACTACAAAAGAAGTTAAAACCCGATTATTAAATAAATAAAATTAAAAATAAATTCAGGTAAAACTTCAGGAAAGAATTAAATTATCCTCACAATAAAACAAATAACGAGAAACTTACGTATGGTATACTGAATTGATAAATACAAATTAAAAAAAGGCTATCATATTGGAGAATAATCTTCCTAAATTAGCTGTAGAACACCTGTTGCTGGAATAGAGGTCAACAGGCCGCACATAAATAAAGGGTTAGCTACGCTAAAATAGAACAAATGTAAACAAATTAAAACCGTAAATACAGTAAATGAGTTGTAGAATGTTCCTTTTAAATAATTAATAACAGAACAGATGTTATTTACATGCTTTGAACAAAGTTTAAACGACTTTCAACACAACAGTTAAACTAAGATGCACTTTATTTCTGTAAAATTCTACAAAAATGTACATAAATAGTGTAAGACTTACTTGTAAAACCGCCAGTCTAGTCAAATGACGAGACACAATGTAAATTAGATCTTATTAAGAAGTGTTTGTGTAGTGCAATTTGAAAAGTTCAGTGATAATAATAATAATAATAATAATAATAATGATAATAATAATAATAATAACTCTTTATTCCAGTGAGATTCATAGTACAATGAATATAGGAAAGTCAATACGTCGAAGTCAACGGCAGGTCAAAATTTAATCTCACGCAATATAAACAAATGAGTATCCACAAATACGTCATGGAATAAGGATGCTGAAAATAACATAATTTCATAGGAAAAATATAGAGTAAAAAAAAAATAGGCAAAAATACAAACCATAAATGACAGATAGCAATCTAGAAATCCTTGTTTTGCAAATTTTCTGCACGTTCCTTAGAAACGAAACAAAAGTTGAGTTGTTATTGGGTAGTGAAAGAAGCAAACCCTCGTCCAGATCGCTCCTGAAAATATTTGGTAAAATGAATGGAAAAATTGGAAATTAATATACCCAGGACTTCCCAAGGGTGAGTCAAGGGCAAATACGAAAAAGTAACGGAAAAGCAACTCCAACTTACCAGAAATAAAGGTAATAATTATCCTAGTTAGTAAGCACCTATCTGATTGGTCGAATTCCAAAATTGCATCCAAGGCCTATTTGGTTTAATCACATCCAGTAAACGGTGCAAGAAATTCTAGAATAATCAGCCATCATAACTGCACTACAAGTGTCAAAAGCAGGACTGCCAATTTCAGTGCAGTTAAGACGACTCTGTAACCAGAGAGTGTAGAACTTACCCAGAACAACATTTTTAAAACACTAAGTTTATTTAATTTTGTTAACATCCAACAGGACACAGTTCTTAATTTGTTATAGATCTAATTAGTTTTAATTATCGCAGAGATTTAGATTAAGAAACGTTATTTCTTTTTGATCAATTGATATTTGTAATAAACGTTATATATTGAGTGACATCTATGTTTAATTGTATCAATCAAAGCATTTAAATTCATTTCAGTTGCATATCAAACAGTCAGCAGTCTCAGGAACATCTAGCTGTCGATTAGTTAAATGACATTCATATTTAAAAAAGATTTCTTATTTTCTTAGTCCATACAAGTCAAATAAAATAAAACAGCACGAAATTCAAACAATCTTTATTTAAAAATAGCATAACAGCAAATTTATAGGTAAGATATTTCTTCAATGGTAGAAGGGAACCCCCAAAAGGCCTTGAAAAGAAAAAGAGTAATTGTAGCAAACCTACAGTAAGTTTCACGTTAAATAATCATAAAATCATACGCACTGTCGCTTATTAAAAAACGCTGAAATAATTCAGGCCAGTGGCGGACTAATAGTATACCTTAAAGTCGATAATTCAAAAAAGATATATACAAGAACTAAAATATCTCTTTTTGTAAAAACTATGTACAACTACTAGAGGTAAATTAAAATAAACTTCACAACTAAGTACTATTGCATGCATAAAAATATAAACTTACCTTAAAATAATTTAAAAAGAAATATTAAATTTAATAAAATCCAATAAAATATAATAAAATAAAAAATCCTATAACAGTATCCCTAAAGTCTCCATAAAACAAATATTTTGGCGCCCAACGTGGGGCCAGAAAGAAACAAAAAACCATAAAAAAATATTCAATAAAAAATTATAAATTATAATTTCCCAAAACTAACTTAACTTAACAGTATGTACACCAACTTTAAGTGGTGATTCCTTGTGTGATTTTATCAGAAAAAGTTTATATAAACATGTGTCCTAATCGTATTTAACATTTTGTTCCTCAACTTTTTACTCTCTTGAAGTTTTTCACTATCTCTTACGGCCTACAAGTTATTTTGCAAAAAATAAAAGAATGCACTCATAAGGATAATTCATATTACTGTTGGCAATGTCCATAAGATAATAATCTACAAGGTGCTAATTAAAACTAAGATTATCATAATCTAAAAAAAAACTTAATAGAGGTATCTCTAGATTACCATAATTTTAGTATTAATTAGCACCTTGTAGATTATGATGGACACTGCCAGTAATTAAATAATTATTGCATTGTTTTATATTTTGCAAAATAACTTCTAGAACGTAAGAAATACTGAAAACTTAAAAAGAGTGAAAGGTTGAAAAATACAATGATAAATTAAATTTTATTCTCAAACTTAGTCAGTGACGTCGTAATAAAAAAGTGGGGGGGGGGGCTTAAACGAGTCATGACTATAAAAAACGAGAACCCTGTAGATTATTTTAAATGTTAATAACGTTGTTTTATAGGTACTGGGAAAAGTACTATTTTGCTAGATTTGATTTAATTATCTCTAAAACTGCCAGAGAAAAATTTAAATACCAAAAAAAACCTAAACATTTAGAACACATTTTTATATGAACTTTTTGTCTTAAAATCGCACGAGGAATCACCCGTTAAGTTTGTCCACGTACTTAAATAACACCCTGTATATTCTGTTTGTATTCGGAAAATATACCTATGTATACAGTGTGTTGTACTTAAGAGTGAAACACCCGTATAACTTTTTTTTAATTTTTATCCGATTTGAACCAAATTTTACTCAATGATAGATCCCGTTAGGATCAACTTATGGCCAAAAAACCATTTGCCCCTTACTAATATAAAGCCATCTACGATACCAAAATAAACGCAAAAAATCAAGAAAACATATTAGGAATTTTTTTATCGGAAAATTTTACTAATGAAGTTGTTCAGAATAGTATATCCAAAATCTCGTCAAAATTAAAGAATATTGATATTTTGATTTAAAAAAAAAAGTCCGAAAATATAATTTTACAATATCAATTACCATTCGTATTTAGTTGCAGAGTATTTCTTTAGTTTTTTTTTTAATAAAATATTACAATACAACAACCCATTAAAATTATATTTTCAGACAAAATATTAATATTTTTTAATTTTGATTAAATTTTGGACTTAAGGTTTTTGAACAATTCTGAACAACTTTTATTAATAAAATTTTTCGATAAAAAAATGCTTAATATGTTTTTTTTATTTTCCGCGTTTCCGCCATAAGTTGATCCTAATGTGCTCTAAAATTTATAGTGTGCGACACACTGTGTGTAGCTCATGAGCTATTTTAAGTTTTGTTGGTAATTGAACAGAGCAGCTCCAACAAATAAGAGAAAATCGAAAAATAGGTTGTTATAATGTTGTATATTCTTTATTTCCTTCTTCCTGTATGATGTTTGTTCCTATTTATCGAGGTATTGACTCATAGTGCATTGATATCTGTTTTGAAAAATTAAATCATGATTTAATTTCTCGGTGATTAATGATCTGTTAAATGTATTATATTTACATACGGAATTTGTTACAGTTCAAATAACATTAAACCTCCAAAAGTGACTAACAACGTGCTAATCTCAGTCGGAAAGTTCTAATTAGAAAAACTGGATTAGCCAACTCGATTAGGCATATACTGGTGAAACCAACAACCCTTTGCCCCTGGTTACGCTTTACCTCGATGGTTATCTGTCGGGAACGTTTGATTTGATTTTAGTTTATACGGGTCAGCATTGAAACTACCGCTTGCCGCTTCCCGAATCGATTGGAATTATTTGATGCAGAAATTTGCTTTTGCCTGATCGCTAATGCTATACGAATCTGTCGTCTTACGCCAGTTTTGCTCCATTGAATGTTTGTTTTTTATTTATTATGAAGTTACAATGAAAAGATTGTACCGCATTGATAGGACGGCGAGGCGTTCACACTTCATTTAATATTTTGATGTATTTTTAAACAAAAAGGTCGAATGGTAATACGAGGAATCGATTATGTTATTTTTACTCGATGGATATGTATTTTCTTTGACTGCTTCAGAATTTCGAATAATACGGAATATTTATAAGAGATGGTTATTGTCATGCTACATTCTGATAAGACGAAAATAGAAATATGTAGGTACCTACATAATTTCGATGATTTTAATCTGAAGTAAATTGAAATAAAAAAATATGATTATGGATGGAAAAATAAATTAAATTTAGACAGCATTACGATTTAAAAAAGAAAAACGTTTCCAGCTATTTTTTAAGTAAATGCACAGGATTTATTACAATATAATTTAATTGATATAGTGTAACAAATAACATTTTAAGTAGATGTAGTTTTTGACTTCGACAAGTGAATAAATTTTCATATATGTATGTAGATTATTAGATACTTCATTTACTTACATGTTATGCAAAACTCCTCCGAAATATTCGCGTTATCTCCAAGATAAGGAGAACAATAATTAGTAAATAACAGTTTGAAAAATAATGTTAGAAATAAATATTGTTAAGTATAATTTATCTTCAGCCAATTTAAGTTATTAATTTTGTTTGAAACATGATCAAATTTTTTAAACAATAATTGTTCTGGTTATCCTGAAGCCGATCTTTAATAATGTTAACTGTTGGTTCATTACAATTAATAAAATGCGGTTATTGTAACTAATTACATGTGTATTTTCAGCAGCATAATATTGACGAGGGATTGATTTGCAGTATTTATAACAGAAATCTGCTATACTACTTAAATCTTTATTGTTTTATGTGTATGTGAATTCCTTGTAATAATAACTAAAATAACTCATACGAAAGGAAGCTTATATATTTACTATAGCCAACGCACACACAAAATACACGTACACAAAATACGTAATAGGAAAAAATACTAATAAGTAATAATTAATTACTTAAATTGCCCAGTTCCCAAGTTGACATTTTATCAATGAAAACACACTCAGGTAAAAAAATCTTTTTGTTAATATTTTTGCCCAAAATCTACACGTGTTTCTTAAGAATTAAATGAACCGAAAAATTTTAAGGAATGTACCCATTCATAAATATTGTAATAGACCTAAATTGCCGTCTAGATTCTCCAATATATTGCGTATTTGTCAACTTGACTTACTATTATTTATTCACCGACCAACTTGAAGGTATGAATGAAGTGGCTGTAACAATGCAAAAATCATTTACTCAAGTGGAAAGAATTTACAATGGGCCATTAAGGTAAGCTTCGAGTCCTCGTCGGCGAAGGAAAGAGATTTTGGATACTAAACACCTTGTTAACGTGTTTTTGGCTGTTATGTTATTATTGACCATTTAAACGTGGCCTGTCCAGGTGTAAATATGGGTGCGGAATATGAGCACAAATCTGACTTATTGGAACTATAAGAAAAGCAATATAATCGATACATAATTTATCATTACATTTTAATAATGTAAAGAAATAAAATATATGTTCAAGTTTAAACTATATCGTCATTAAAAACTAAACAAATCATATCAGATGTGAAAGAACAGCAAAAATATATATTTTTTTAAATTACAACCTAGTGAATATAGGAAACCACCCTGTATAATCATAAATCTCGAAATTTCTTCTTGAGTTGGTATGTGATTTATGTAGGTAGGTACATAAAATATCTTTATCTAAAATAAAGCGGTTTGTATAGATAATAAATTTATTTATCGTATTGTGACTAATTTTTTACACTAATACTTATGTTGCTTTATTTTATATCCCCAATATCTATAGGTTTCTCCTATATACAATTTTGTACAGTAAATAAAGTATAATCCGCCAGCTTATATTATTTTTTCAGCAAATCTCTTCTTACTAAAGATAAAGAAACATATACAATTTTAATAAGCTTGAGATTAAAATGCCTCCAGGCACAAGATTATTCAGTAAAAGGAAGTACATTATTAATTTGTTGGTTTTTTTATAAATTTATTTATTAAATTTGACTTTGACATATTTTTACAAATTATATAAATTCATTTTCATTTCAAAATCAGATCTCTTACAAAATAAATATAGGGTCACCAACAGAATAAAATCACAAGAGGCCGATACTTTATTAAGTCACAGTTTGCGAACATCTGTATAAAGATCTAAAACGTCAAGTTCAGATAAAGCCAACCAACCTTTAATAATCCAAAGTAATATATCAAGATTTTAATTTATTTCAATAACCCCAGAAACGACTTTATAACGAGAAAATGCTTAAATTTTAATCTAATAGAGGGGTTTTATTGAAATACGAAGTTCTTTTAACAAATCTAATGACTATACATAGGCTTAGGTTTGTCAAAGAGTTTGTTTGTATAATAGAAAATATTAATTATCTACAGTTTGTTAATAAATCCAACAATATAAATGTTTTGCTTATTTTTTATTTGACCGCAGGGCGCAGGAAATAAAATTTTACCGGAATTATTTTTATAACTTGCTAAGACTGAAAGAATATATCTGCCCATCGCTTTGTTGGTCTGCCTGTTTTTAGTTAATGAAGATTTATAATAATTTAAACACCTCAAAATATTTCGATGGACCTTGAAGGTGTTCAAGTTAACATATTTTACCAAATTCACAATTTTAAAATAATGAATAATAAATATGATACATTTTAAAAACATTCATTATTGTCTTGTAGGATGTGCTTATTTAAGAGGACCGACAAACAGGAATGTTCAGGAGTACTTAGTCAACCATCTGACGGTAAAAATAAGACGGACTTTTTGAAATTATGAATGTACAATAAGAGAATCGAGACTTGGGACGTTATAACCAAAAAGATGTAATTAAATATAAAACCAAGGCCAAGCTTAGCTCAGAAGTTTTAGGATACATCCTTCCAGCTCCTATTACGGCCTTTGGAACTAACGCGCCTCCAGGCATAATTAAACGCTCACAGACTACGACTACGAGGACGAACTTATGTGGAAAAAACTTCGGCAAAGCTACCAGCGGGGTCCAATAACTAATGGACTTGTTTATAGACCACAGAACAATCACGTTTTTGAGAAAAAATCTTTCAGATTTATTAAGAAAGGCAAGGGAACTCAATTTGTGTTATCATTACAACTAAATATTAAGAAATGTAACGAGACATGTTTAGAATAAAAATTTTAATATTTACCATTATGAGAAAACATACTCTTTCCAAATTTGCAATAAAAAACAAATATTGTTATACCGGGTGTAAATGAAATTAGGCTCACCCCTATAACTTTTTGTTTTTTTAGTTTTTTTTTGAAATTTTGACAGTTGCAATAACAAGTAAATTTGAATTAATTCATGTTAATAAAATAATTCTAACATTTCCGGTTTCACCGGAAATGACCGTAACATCTGTTTTTTAAATGGAACACCCTGTATATTTTTTCATTTTTGGATTCAGGGATTTATTCAACATACGATGGTATCAACTTCGAGGAAGAAACATAACCTCAAACATTTTTTTAAGATAATTTAAGTTGGCATCTAGGGAGCCATGACTGCTGAAAAACTTTTCTTTCTGAGTCATTGAGTATTGGAAAAATAAAATCAGGATATTAAGTGAGCTAACTTTGCTTTTATAGCCATTTAAACATCTCGGAAATGGTTTTTTTCGATATAAGTTTTTTTTTTTTAAATAGCATCATTTATGCTATTTTAATACAGATTTTAATACACATTTCCGAGATGTTTAAATGGCTATAAAAGCAAAGTTAGCTCACTTAATATCCTGATTTTATTTTTCCAATACTCAATGACTCAGAAAGAAAAGTTTTTCAGCAGTCATGGCTCCCTAGATGCCGCCGACTTAAATTATCTTAAAAAAATGTTTGAGGTTATGTTTCTTCCTCGAAGTTGATACCATCGTATGCAGAATAAATCTCTGAATCTAAAAATGTAAAAATATACAGGGTGTTCCATTTAAAAAACAGATGTTACGGTAATTTCCGGTGAAACCGGAAGTGTTAGAATTATTTTATTAACATGCATTAATTCAAATTTACTTGTTATTGCAACTGCCAAAATTTCAAAATGATATCTGAAAAAACAAAAAAGTTATAGGGGTGAGCCTAATTTCATTTACACCCGGTATAAATAACTATCTTAGAACTAACTAAAAGTATTACTGGTATAGTCGAGTAAACTTTAACTTGGCGTGTGGATGAGTTGATATTGTGCATACTATTTCATTTTCTCTTGCGCACAAAGTTAAAGCAATAACCCAAAAACATTGTTCACGTATGTTTATACGTAAACAATGGTTTTGGGCCATTGCTTCAATTTTGTGTGCAAGAGAAAATACAGTAATACGCACAATATCAACTCATCCACACGCCAAGTTAAAGTTTACTCGAGTATATGCAAGTTTTGTTAAAATAATTTTCTTTGAAACTCCTCTACTTAAAATGTTATATATTCCACACTCTGTAACTTTTTTATTTCTCAGAGAGTAGTAACGATCTTATCGCCGTAATATTTCATTCGCATTTCAAAGAATTTTCAATCTCATCATACTCGTTTCACTTCAGTCACATCCATACATTGTCATGTAGTTCGTTTTATTCCCCAGGTGCCCTATTTTTTACTTCACAGAGATTTTTTTCTACTGACGTTTTCGAATTTACTTGTCAGAGACTGCTTTAAATTATCTGATACAAGATACAAGTGAAACTTTTCTACATCCAAAAAATATACAATAGAGTGAACTTACTAAAAACACTGACTACTTTATTTATTAAATTTTAGAAGCTTTGCGTATCTATACCCTAATATTTTATTTTCATTAAGATTATAAAGATTCTCCATTTTTTGGAAAATTCCTAAAATAAAGGTAATATCTCAAATCTATGAAGCAAAAATACTTATTTATTTGACAAATTAGGGAGCACAGGTCAGACTTTCATAAGGAATATACATATACATTATACAACTCAAGCGTTACTTGACTAAATATACAATTTTAGTATTATTACACTGTTTATAGCATAGCATAAGCAATAATAAGCATAGATCATCGACTATTTTTAACTCACTATTAAATTATGAAGTGTTCAACTTTAAGATGATTGGGTTATTTTATCAGTAAACCAAGAGTTTAGGTTAGGTTGCACACAACTTATAACCTTCCTTCGATCGGCCGAGGTTCTAGGGTGGTTCCTTTGACATCTGAAGGGTGACGATACTATCAGGACGGTTTATCTCCGACACCAGTTTCTGTTTTAGAGTGTAGAAACACCACTTTTCTCTATTAGCAGAATAATATACTCTTAGGTAGCTGCAGTGAAGACACGGTAATGCCAGACGGTTAATACAAATAAATATATTTACAGAAGACTAACGTCAGGCAGGCAATACTAAAAGCGACAGAGAACTACGGTTGACAGCAGTAAGACGGCAAGCAATGTTACAGTGAAGCAAGCAAGCAATAATACGTTTAAATGGTAAAGCGTACAGCAGGCAAAGCACAGGATTTTATTTACTCAAGTTGGTAGACGGTGCGGTTTACTTACTAACTAAGCAGGACTGGTCGGGCAGACTGCTAGAAGCAAACTGAATTCTACTCTTCTGGTTTTCACACTCCAGCTCGCGGATTTATTAACAGAGTGAGGAATGTGCAATAGATCAGCGTAGTAAATTCGCCAAATAGGAAAATTTCAATCACCAATAACAGAAATTATTCTAGAAATGAAATCCAAAGAAGTAAGAAATTCCTAGAGGTAAATATTTCATAAAATAAAATAATAAAAGTAAATATTACTTTTTACGTCAAAGCGTGAGTCTGTATCCTCTAAATAACGCCTTAAAAAGACATAAAACTCTTTCCGGAGCTTATTTGCAAATTCTACATTTAACTAATGAAAACCAAGTACTACGAATATAGAAAGAAAATAGTTTAATATTGCAATAAGCCCCCCAGATGGATTAATCCAAAAGGACTCCTCTGCTATTAGGCAGCGCACATCACCATCACATGGACCGGTTTCTGGCTTATTAGCCTTTTTTAGAATGGTACAGGTAAGGTCCGCTGCGAAACAAAAGAAAGTCCAGTTCTTGAAAACCTCGATCGACAAAACTCTCATTCGTCTAAAATTAAAATAGATCATATTATACAGGGGGAAGCAAAATATGTTTTTTGGACTAAGTTTAAATCACCCTGTGGAGTAAAGAGGCGGCACAGGAATTTTAAACTAAGGTTTACCAACAAGCTACCTCCATTTCAAGCATTTTGTTTTTTGATTCACCTAAATAGGTTTCTTTTTGGATGAGATATACAATTTTAAGTAAAACCTTAACAAGTTTTTATTCTAGTCAAACTACTACTGCATCTCTATGTTGACTAATCAGAACACCTATGAAATATTGATACAGACTCACACTTTGACGTAAATAGTAAAATTTACGTTTACTATTTTATTTTATTAGAAATTATTTTATTTTACTTATTCACTGGTTTAGTTACTTGTGCTGAACTGCTCGGTTCGTCTGCTGGTAGCAAATTGAATTTTTCTTTGCCCAGCTCTTCAAGTTGGTATGTCATAAATGGTACAAAGTCGGAGAAATGTGCAGTAGATCGGCGCGGTAAATTTGCGGACCTCTGGAGTGCTGCTAGCTTCGTGGTGAACGGATTAAGAGCGGATCGCCAACTGAACTTTCAATCTCGCGGTGCCTAGCTATCTTAAGCCGACGAGCACGTGCCATTAGATTGCTTATTTATAAAAACTATGTTTATTTTGCAACTGCTTATATATTTATATTATTTTTTCCTGCTTTTATTTGAGTGGAGGAGTGGAAGTTTTAATTTAAATGAAGAAAGGTCAATCCCACGTGAATGGTGGTTCATGTTGAAAGAAAACACAAAAATTCAATAATTTATTTTATAGGGACCGGTTTTGTGGACTAAAATTTGCTTCACATCTTCAGGCTACAGAGACCACAATATAAATTTTAGTTCACGAAACTGGTCGCTATAAAATAAATTATTAAATTTTTGTAAGAAAAGATTTTCTTTTCTTTCAACATTTTAATTTAATAATCCTATTGTAGTTATATTTGTCATATTCTTATATTATATTATTCTAATGTAATTAATTACAGTTTCTGAAAATTAGCAACTCAGTACAGCCAGTCTAAAATTATTGCAGAATTGTTAATGAATCAATTAAAGAAAATTAGATTACTCTTCTACGATCCTCCCTTGCTACTTCTTAAAGATATGTTGCATGGTGGGACAAGTTGACATGTAATTTAATTTAAAAGTACTTACTCTTTATTTATAATTTATTTACAACAGCCACCCATTGTGTCCCGGATAATTGCTCAACGTTTATGGCTACCTTTTTTTAACGATAAGTAGGTATGTACATAATTAATATACTTCAGCAAGTAGTGTATGGTTGACTTCATCTTTCTAAAACACATAAAAACGTCGGCTTCCTTTGAAGATTATACAGCCGTCAAAGTCGCCGACGGTTTTTTATGTGTCTTACAAAGATGAATTAGACTTTAATGTCTAATGGTTGTACACTAAACACAAAAAAATAAAATCGTGCTTTAAATCAACAGAAAAATACAAACAAATGTATCAGATTTATGCCTATTCTCTTGACTACTTATATGTGAACTGAGACATGTTTATACTTTCTTCTAATAACCAAAAATAATATTCCATTCTTACATAGTTTTCCTCAATCGAATAAAATAAAGGTCGGTTTCATATATTCACACAAACAGACAAACAGATAAACAGACAGATGGAATTTAATGTTTCAATGCTAATTACATTATTTGAAAGTGACACACCAATAAATCCATACAATAGAGTAAAACTTAAAAAGTTCTTATCTCCTGGCCCTCCCGAAGTAAATAACATAGAAAATTTTAATGTTACGTAGAAATGTGGCGAATATTTTAATATAATAAAATACTGTCTAAATTCAAAGGCAATATTTTAAAATCTAATATTAACCTTGTAAAATTATTTTTGTTTTTGAATTAGTATATGGATAAACAAAATTTATTTGCCTTCGTAAGTTAATGATCTGTGCTAGCTTTAGTAATGTTAAGAGTAAGGCACTAGATCAAATTAAATGTAGATGTAAATCATTTGGGATGAAATTCTACCCCGCTGTAACTACAAGTATTCAAGTATTGTCCTTCAAAACCCTAGAAATTCCAGTGACACAACAATAACTGGAGAATGCCACCTCTCATGTATAATAATCACAGAGGCACTCGATTCATTACCTCTGATTACAATAGTCTACATATGTCATGAGTTATTTTAGCAGGCGCTAAAGTAGTACATAGGTGTGGAAATGCCAAACCATGATAAATCACTTTGATCACGCTAAAGATTATGATGGAATACCTTTATGAATTTGCTAACAACGCTGAACATTGCACAAACAGCTTCTCTCCTATACATGGCTTAATCAGCAGCTTATTATAAATTTTGTCAAATAACATTTGCGATTTGGCATCAAGAAATTAACGACTATCCTTTTACCCTAATTAATACAGAGCAACATTGTTAATCCAGTGAAACTACAGTATCAGTAGATTTGATTCTTTAGCTTGAAACATGTTTATAAAAGTTTCAAGTACTCTTTAGCATTGAATATTTTGAATTCTTAACGTTTGGCCCATCTTGTCTTTTTTTAAAACGAAGAAATTGTGTGAATTTGTTCATATTATGACGTTATTTTGAGTTTTCTATCCATTAATATCTCAAAATATATGGGGCCTACGTCATTTTATTTGAGCGATAATAGGGATTGGTTTTTATATTTTCTGAAAGGAAATATTGTTCTGATTCCAAAAATGAATCATAAGTGTAGGAAAACAAAAAAAATTGAGAAAATAATTATTGATAACTTTAACTGTTACAAAACAAGCTTACTTTAGCGAATGTAAATTAAATAAAATGCAGATAATCTTTAATTTAAAAACTATCTTTCTGAATTTTCCTGTCCTCGTTGGAAAACATTTTGTAGCGCTTTTAACATTTTTTTTCATAAAAATATTATTTGTTCAAAGTTAAAACTTTCAATAATTATTACCTAAAAATGTTTCATGCAACTACACAGTTACGATATATTTCTGAAATTCGCTCTTTCAGAAATTTCCATTCCTATTGGTATTTAAAACCATAGCTTTTTAGATAATGCTGAAAAGAAATATCAATGTCATAGCTTGTGCAAATATACCTAATTTACACCCCATCAAAAATGTTTTTAGCCGGTTGTTTTGGATTTTAACGTCACCGGGTCCATATATTTGCTGCTCACTATATAACAAAAATATAAAGGATCTATTGTGAATAAAAAATTAAATTTTAGCAAAATTATATTTTCAACATTATTAAATTCAAAAGAGAATTTCACATTGTCCAACATTTTTTATAAAAACGTTATTTGTATTCAGTAGGATCCAAAATTTCATTGAAAGTCCCATGTGAATTTTGTGCACGATCACAATACTCCGTTATATATAACTGAATTATATAATGAAGTATAAAAGCGAAGTTAAAGCTCGTAGCTAAATAATTTTATACCCTGCAGTGGTTTCAGCGGTTGAGCTTATACCGCGTTAATATTAATAACATTCTCTTAGATATCGATCTCTGTAATCCAGTTGCTTGATCCGCACTACACGCACAAGTTACCACTTCAATCGTGAAGTACCATTGTTTTATCTGATTTTCGAGCTAATCCCTCTTGCAGCTTTTATACTAAATCTTATACGCTCCCTAGTTGTTATGGAATAAGCGGTGAGCTCATAATAACAATTTTTACACTATACAGGCATTAGTTTTAAAAAATATGAAAATGAAATATGAAAATATTAAAGATATAAAAAGTATATTTGCAGAAAATTTGTTTTGTTTAAAATATCATTTCGTAAATTATTTCTTCCCTTTTCTTTATTGGGATTTATTACCTCATTCCTTGAGATTCCTATCCAAAAAATTCGATTTATCTAAAAAATATTCAAATTAACCAGTATAAAACTGGGAAATAACCTCTACGCCTTTGACGTAATGTCAGAGGATCAGTTAGAGGATGTTTTTTGACAACTAATAGGAATTAAATTAATACAAAAATACTGCGCTGACGTTTCGGAAACTATATCCGTTTCCTTTTTCAAAGTTTAGAGTTTAGATTTTTATGTAACGTGTAGAATAACACGGCATAAAATAAAAATTGTTTCTCTAACACGACTTTAGAAACTACGCATTCCACAACTAAAAGTTGTGTTGGAATATATGACATTCTAACCCGTTGTAGAATATTTATTACATAACAGTTTTCGACGAATCAAAGCTCGGAAAAATTATTACGTAACTGCTTTCGACGAATTTTAAAATAATAACAATAAATTTGATGTTAAATTTCTATTTTTTTTGTGTAGTTTCTAAAATCTTTTTAGAGAAAGTATAGTCTACAACACGTTTAGAATGGCATATTCCACACTCGCGAACCGTAGTCCTCGCCCTTGGCTCGGACTACAAACTTTCGCTCGTGTGGAATATGGGCCATTCTTAAACTTGTTATAGAATATACTATTATATCATTTCCATAGATACTTACCATAGAAATGTTGAAAATTATACTAAGTAATATTAATTTTATTGAGTTCTTCTCTCAACATTGGTAACCAAGTTGAACAAAATTCTACCGAACAATTTGATACACATTTATCTTCATTAAGTAAAATTATTGCAGATTCTTTGATTTTTCTTTTTTTGTTGTCTGCTTCTTTGGTCAAAATTTTTGCTGATTCCCATTTTATCCTGTGATCGTTTTCCCAAGCATGTTCACAAATTTTAGATTTTTCAAAATGACCTTTTCTAATATAACTTTTGTGCTCGCCTAATCGTACATTAAGTGGTCTAGATGATTTGAAAAAGGAAACGTCAGCGCAGTATTTTTGTATTAATTTAATTCCTATTAGTTGTCAAAAAACACCCTCTAACTGATCCTCTAACATTACGTCAAAGGCGTAGAGGTTATTTCCCAGTTTTAAACTGGTTAATTTGAATATTTTTTAGATAAATCGAATTTTTTGGATAGGAATCTCAAGGAATGTGGTAATATATCCCAATAAAGAAAAGGAAAGAAATAATTTATGAAATGCCACAAATAACATTTAAACAATCACTTCGTAGATGACAATAACTGTGGGATCATTTTGAAAGTCATGTAAATTAATAGAAAATATCGATTCTACTGAGACTTGTTTCATATTGGCCATTAACCTACTATTTCAATCCACTTTATATGACATCCTAATATCACTTCTACACTTCTGCCAAATTTAAGTTGGATTTTATTGGCTGTCACTATTACTACCACTTTTATAATTTAGATATATCTTAACATCAGACTTATTGACGTGAAAATTAATTCAATTTTAAGCACCGACAAAAAAGAAATTTTTATCCATCTCGGAAACAACGATAAAATTATATAATTTGGTATCTCGACGACCTTGCGTAAATAATTTATTAAAAAATCATTTCTAAATATTATTTTAAACCACGGTTGTTGTGGCCACCTTAGAACAATTCTAATTAAATTTTCTTTAGTACACTTGCATGCAACGAAAAAGAAAAACCAACATCAAGCAACAAGCTTTACTTTCTATTCTCTAGAGACAAGTGATTTGTTGTAGTTGATTAAAGTTCTAAAAATACGTCTGCCTTTGCCATGTTTTAAATTCACTCTATCATCCTTTTCCGTAATTTGTCAATATTCAGTTACCTATACCGAGACACAGACAAACATATTGATTTGGTGTCCTAGTAACGTAATTAACACGTTTATATTTCATAATTAAATAGCGTTACTTTCGAATTAAATTTCAATGAATCATGATGGAGAATATTTCCATTCGTATTTACTAACAATTTTAATGATATGGTCATTAAAATTATTAAAATTAAAAAGCACCTATCGGAAAACTCCACCTAACAACAAGATTATAAGTTTCTGTAATATAAAACCTTGTATCTCTAAACTACCATTGTGAGAGAGGGAAGATATATTTACAGACAATGGATGCTTACATACACACACAATTCCACAGTTAATACTACTGCCATAATTAGAAATTCAACCTGGAACTTTTTGGTATTATTGCAATTTTTAAACGGAATATGTTAATTTTGCTTATTAGTGTTATAACAATACTTTGTGTAGTATAAAGAAAGGAGAGATGGACTAGTAAGGAGACGAACCCCTACTAATATTTCAACAAATTTTGCAATAATAAGTTATATTGTCGAACTAGCATTAGTTCCCAACAATTCATTAACTATTCGTTTGTTTGCATGTCTATGCTTTAAGTTTTGATCAAAAATATTCTTGTAACGTGTGCAAATTATTTGCTTTTTTATTAATATTTCACAAGCGATTGAGTAAATTTAAACCAAATAAAACATGTGTTGATATAGTCACAACCACAAGATCCTGTGCTTTGTTCATAGAGAATAGTCTGATCTGCCTGTTGCTACTGTGTTGCAGAAAAACGAGTAAAAAGTATATTCGGTAGTGAGACATTTTTACCACTTTTTTCACTCCATTTTTTCCATAGGCCACTTTTCCCACTGACCTTTTTTTCCATAGGATACTTTTCTCATTGCTTCTTTTTCCCACTGGCCTTTTTTTCCATAGGCCACTTTTCCCATTGATTCTTTTTCCCACTGACCTTTTTTTCCACTAAAATTTCCCACAAAAATTTTCAAAAAAAAAAAAAATTTATTCGTAAATATATTAAGATATTTCAGATCTTGGTACATACTATCAAAAACATTCTATGTCTCCAAAATCGTGAATTAAAACGAGATGCTGTTGCCCACGTTGTGAAGATACTCTGCAATCCTGCCTTCTTTTTCTTTCTTCGTATGAGCGGACAATATGGACTTCTGTTTTGACCATTTTACTTCGTTGAATTATACGTTTGACAGAAAACAAATGTCAATAAATTGTCAATAAATAAAAATATAGTGGAAAAATAAACTATGGGAAAAAATGGACAGTGGAAAAAATGGAGTGACAAAAGTGTCGTACAATCGTAAAATAAACTATGGGAAAAAATGACTTATGGAAAAATAAACTATGGGAAAAAATGACATATGAAAAAAAAAACGATGGGAAAAAATGGCCAGTGGAAAAAATGGAGTGGCAAAAGTGTCGTACAATCGTATATTCGTATAAGGAATATAAAGAGTATATTAAAGGAATATAACGCTGAAGGATTCCTGGACTGTGAAAAATTTTAAGAAATGAAAAACAGCCCATATCTGGGAATAAATGAGGTGACCAGAGCATTCGGTAAATGTAATAACCTGGAAAAAATAAACAGCTGGTTTATAATTCCATGCTAGGTATACCAATCTTGAAGAAAACTTGTGAACCATATCAAGATGCGATTTTCCGCCAAGAGATGAAGTGAGTATAAATTTAGCTAAACCAGTTGAAATTCTTCATAAAATCAACGAAGCAGAAGGCAAGTTGATTTGTTTACGCAATTACCAGTTATACGTTTCTTTTAAATTTTTGGATAAGAATATAAAAGTAGCTGCTGCAGTGCTTATAAAGGAATTGTGGTATTACAGTCTAATAGTTTGACAATATTTCTCTGAGTGAAAAAGTATATATAGAAAACTGGTCTTCCATTAAATACCAAAACTGGATAGACTCTTGCCGGCAGAGAAAGAGGAAATCATAATCTATTTAACATCGATACCTGTGATCACTTCTCTTAACGAAGGATGTTGGTTTTGCTGTTACTGGTTGGCCCAAAATTAGGTGTGTCGTTGCGTTGGTCCATTTTTTCCTCAAATTTTTAAATTCTAGGCTTTTTGGTGTTAAACGATTTCCTTGCATCATTTAACTTTGATCCATCAAGTTTTCAATAGCCGATTCTAAGAAATAATAATAACGTTTATTTACTAAAATATTTTACAAAAACATATACATTAAAGACAAAGAAGCAAATAAATAATAATTTACAGTGGTCGTTGACCTTGTGCAAATAAGTACAATTTAAAATAATCTGCTTTAATTGGAGGCAGGTACATATTATATTTTTCAACTTACGAAAATCAAAGATTTGTAATTACGAGAGGTTATCATATTCCAATATATTATGAGCCAAAATTTCAGGTCAACCCCTTGAGTCAGTGGCTTACAACGGTTTGCAGCCCCCATTTACAAAAAAAGTACGTCACCGATTTTTTTTTTTTTTTTGAAAATACGGATTTTCGTTCTTCTTTAAATAACACATAAAAAATATATCTTGTACATTTTTTAATTAGTAGTAGTTAATTAGTTTAAACAGTAATAATCGTTTGCTGCATTGCTGCCAACCATATTTTTTTCTCATAAAAATTAAAATAAAATATATATAAATGGTAATAGAGATTGTGTTAATATGAACAGATGTTGATTATTTAAGTGTGATCTATAAATCTTTGTTAAATAAGTTTAATTAGTAAGAATTTTGTTGGTTAGGGTATTTTCATGATCTCTTATTCTTCTAATTTACGTTATAATATTTGATAGTAATTGGGAAGAAGAGGAGCCTGAGAATCTTTAATCCAATTGTACTTGTAGGTAGTTTGTTTATATTAGTGAGGTTAGAATTATGGATACAAAAACTCTTTAACTTTTAACCCATATAATCATAAGAACTGCCACGTGTGAAAATATTATAATTGTGTTTTTAAATTGTTTAATGTGGTGTGTAATTATTATTTGTTTTCTTTTGACGTATTTAATGTATTGTTTGGTAATTTTGTATTTAACGATTATGAAATTAATTGGAATTGATAGTTTTTATTTGTAAATTGGTAAGTGTCTGTAATATTTCTTGTAATTCCTATATTCTTTACATGTTTAATAAATTACATATTCTGAGGAAGGCAGGTTATTCTGCAGAAACCGGTCAATCTAAATACCGAAGGAGTAGTTTTATTAGTGCTACGTCCCACGAACGTTGTATGAAAAGTAATATAGTACAGGACACGAAACAGTATTATAGATATAAAAATTAAACACCCTGTAACTCTGAAACGAAGCATTTTAGGGCACATATTTATTAACCAAAATAACCTTATTTTTAATGTCGAACACACATGCAAATTTTGACCTAAGCTTTCTGAGACACCCTGTATATGTATACAGCTATGGAGAAATCAAACCCAGCCAGGCCAGCGTTGAGTTGAGCATTGGTTTTAAGTCTCTAGAATTTGCTTAGTAATACTTAAATAAAAGCAATACATAACAAAATAAAATAAAATAATAAATAATCAATGAAACAGGTGCAACAATGAAGTATCGATAAACCATAATTATTATATATATTTTCATCAGGTGGACAATTTTAGATTTCTTGTCACAAATGTATTACGTTTGACGTTTGAAATTGTTTCGCCTAAAGGCTAACATTTTGAAATGCAGTAAATTTTTATTATTATTTTTATTATTAAATAAATCAAATATTTCTGGACCGGTTAAAAAGGAAGGAAGCCACATCCCTAATTTTGATTTGCTGGAAATTATAGCAGATTGGCACAATTTTGTTCTGTTTAGCTCCACACACGATGCATTATTTACTACAACCATTTGATCGTGTCTTAAGAAAGTTCGGAAAGTTCTGAAATGAAACTTGGGGAACATCAGCGACAGATTTATAATGTAGTGTCTCTATTTTTAGGATTAGGATCAGCATTATGAATCAGACGTAATAACAGATCACTTATTTTTGTTGTAGAAGCGAACTATTCAGACTAAACCTCATCCGATAAAAAATGTAAGTAATTATTGCATACTAGAGCAGACCCTAATCCCTCGGAATTCAGTTGAAACACAGGATTTCAAAGAAATCGACTTAATGTAAAGTAATATTCCTTGTTTTACCGCAATATAGACAAAGTACGAGATAAATGGAATCAAAATATAAAAAATCCTTCCAAATCCACGAGTTATATAATGGTTGAATCTCGTAATCACACATTTGCCAAAATTGTGGTACAACAGTTTCAAATTTAAAAATAAACGCTCAAAGCGTTCAGTCCTTGAGTCCATCCGTAGGATAATTTTTTATAATCTGATTTTAAGTTTATTGTTGACTTAATCCTACCATAGAGAGAAACTAAATTTATTTATATTTTCAGATTTTTCACAGAGTTGTCCTTTCGTTAATAAATACGTTATCTAACTTTTTGAAAAGTCGGTCCAACTATCCATTCTTTATCCTAACATAGTAATTTTCATTATTAGTACGAAACCTCATTTCATATATTCTTCCACCTCCAAATTTATCTCTCTTCATGTTCATGTGTCCACGATCACTAAAAAATTTTGTACTACAAATTCTTCTTAGGGAATAATAAAATTCTATTTAAAATTTTGGATATCAGTAAATTAAGTGTTAAATTTCATCAATGAGATATTACCTGAACGTGAAGGATAGATACAGATATTCATTTATTTCTCAAATATTGTAACCTACAATCAGAATATAAAGGGCAAAATACTAACTCCTATTGAAAACTAACTCAACCATAACTTGAGACGATTCATTCAAACTTGAAACCATGAACTAAGACAGTAGTTAGTAGACAGATATACGCTTACGATGTACCAGGAAGTTAATAAATATTGGAGATTAATTTCAATATGAAATGATTTTACAGCGTTGTAAACCATTAATTTCAAGTATCACTCTTGTGATATTTTCTGCCACGATATACTGTTTACGAAAATAGACCCTTGATATATAAAAATTATTGTTTCGACACAATAAACATTTAGATATACATTTATATTAGAAAAAGAGAAAAGGCGTTCCTCTGAAATTTTAAAATTAAATGTTATCCATTTTATACAAAACAAAAACTATTAAACAGTCTTTCTTTTAAAAATAACCCTGGAGAATGAACAATTATCCCTTTTCTATCCAGTCTTTAAATAAAAAATTCTCAATCTCTGTTCTGCGAAAGATAGCTGCTTTCGAGCATAAAATAGAAAAACCTTCGTTATAACTCGTGTTTCTTTGACTAGTAAGTTCGTGCTGTTTTGATGGAATAATATTTTTGTCAGTTTACTTCCTTATATCACGCTAGTTGGAAATTGTATATTGAATAGTATATTTTCAATAAACAAACGTATATTTGCTACTTTGTACCCTTCACAAATGGACAACCATAATTATCCTTAATTATTGCTCAAGAAGAGGCTTATTGTAAAATAACTTATTCAGTGTTTTATTTACAATACAGACATAAAATAAGCCTATATACTGAATCACTTTTTAAATGGCTTCCTCACAAGAAACTGTGGTTTTTATTTTGCTGCAGATACTACAAAACGTGTGGTCCACGTAAATAAAATTTTTTAGGGAAATTTTTTGCCACGACTGACTGTGCGAACTACATATGACTGGTTAATGATTATTATTATTATTATTATTACTTTCAAAGTTTCACTTTTGAGAACACCCTGTATACATGAATATGTTGTTTGGCGAATTTTATTGTTTCGTGTGGTCCTCTTTTGTTCCCAACACAACACAATGACAATTTGACTGGGTGAAAATAAATTTAATTCACGTTTACACTCTACATCAGAAAGTACAAATCTGCGTCCTTTACTAGGTCCTTTACTTAAGGATTGAAGAATACTCTCCGGTAACATTTTTAGTAAATAAGAAGAGAATTTAGAGAGACCTGAAAACAATTTTAAGGAAATTGGAAATGTAGAGGGAATTTAAATAAGACCCTTTGAAAAATTAACTTTACCCGAACGCAAATATTTGAGCAATCATAAAATTTTATCTTAAATTCTGCCGAGTCATTAAAAGTGCAAATCTAAGTATTCAAAGTTTAGACTCTTTAATTGCAGAAAGATGTGTTAAAATTCCTTTTTATACTTTTTATTTGCTTATTTTATAATATTTAAGTATCCATATTGTTTGCTTAGATTATTTTAGATCAAAAACAAAACTGAAAGTTTAATTTTATTTATTTTTACTTTGAGGCTTATACTTATGCATTTTATAATCTCTTCGATATAAAGTTGTCCACACGAACAAGGAGTATCATACATTATGCAAAATAAAATTCCATGCATACGGTAAAACTTCCATTTATTAGAGAAGACCGAATGAGGATCGAAAGAAATAGAACGTTATTTACAACAAATATTGTTCACAGTTTAATAATATTTTTTATTAAAGAAAATGTCTCAAATACAAAAATTCGTTGGACATTTTTGACGTCACATTTTTAGAGAGCACGCGTCTCCATCATATCAACATATCTGTATGGGTTTCAAACAGCTCCAAACCAAGTACCTCATTAAATTTTCGGGTGTAGGTTTTCAATAAAGATATCATCCTCTTCTTGTGAATAAAACTTATTTGCTATCCTGTCACATACAGAGCTGCTATAAGTACTCATATTAAAAAGATTTTATTACAAATGACGATAATGATCAATAATGTTTTTTGTTAAACACCTTGTTCTTTACTATATTGTCGAAAATTCTTTATAAACACAGAAAACTGCTAAATAGATATATTAGCTAAAATTAACTAATCATTTCTGGGTAAAATAGTAAACGTGTCTATAAAATGACATAATGCTATAAGGTTTAAACGCCCCGCAACCTGCACTTTGATCCAATAGAAAACTTAAAAAGCCATTTGTCTACAGGTACGAACTAAAAAAGTTCGTAATTGCTGATAATCATGCTACATCATTATTGGACTGATACTTGATAATTCTAAAACCTATTTGGAAACAGGAAATGCAATAAAAATTAAACTGAATAACTGTCCAGGATTCATGTTTTGCAAATCAATAAATTCCTTATATATCACTGCATTCGAACCTAATGAAAATAAAACAGGTTAGAGGACAATATTTTCTAAATTAAAATGCCGATCACGTTAGTTATGCAAGTTGTCACAGAGCGTGAAGAATGGTTGCGAAAAGGGGGACGTTTTATTAAAAGTCCACCCTCCTCTTTTATAGAATGTAACCTGCTCTATATGATAGCTATATATGTGAAATAAAGGCTTGAAATAATCTGGGCATGACGAAATGTCGCGTCACACCATTACATTAAATTTCAAATTGGAAATTCTAAAAAGCAAACAGCTGTCTACGACTTCACGCCTCTTATTTCTACTCATGTAGAAAATATATATTCCCTAATTAGATTTCAAGGGACACATGCTATTAAAGCTATCATTATCGTGTTATTTTAAAATACTTACAAAATTTGTTTATCTTGCCTTTCTCTAAAATATTATTTTTCTTGCTATTTGCTACCGATGCCAAGGAAAGCGTCTAGGCTATAAACAAATTCTTTATATACTGCCTCAACAAATACTCAAATATTGACCTACAAGAAAGAAAGTTAGGAAAATGAACAATATTTATTTATTGGAGTTTAAAAAATTTGGCGATTTACCTTTTCGCTTGCACATGTAAATTGATCTTCTTAAAAGTTTTTTAGACTCCTTAATCCAGCAAATAATAATTGATTATGAACAATATGTTAAATAATTAATTTTTATAGAGGTTTTTTAGATATCATTATCGGAATGAATATCGCAATAAATCAGCATAATAAATCATCAATAACTACTAAACTTCCAGTTGGAACAATAGAGAAAAAGTGAATGAATATGCAAGCAAACTTTTCAAGTAATAGTTTTATCGATCACATTAAAACTATGAAGATGCAGATGCTAAAATCAAATAAAATGAAATATAATTAACATTATCTTAAGGATATTACCAACGGAGAACCTCGGGACACCAAAGTAAGTTTGTTTCATATTCTGAAACTTTCAAACTCGAGTCCGACTGCGAAGTAGTTTGTTCTATAAACTTTTTCCTAAGAAACTACTTGAGATACAGAACATTGAATTGCATCGACGAATAAGTTGTTTTTTATATATAATGTTTCTATAATTCTATTTTCAAATTAAAGTTGTATATTTAGATTGTTACCACTTAAGTAGTCTGAATTTTTTAAATATGTCACCCCTCATAGATGTAGATATGTGCGTGGATCAACGACGCCTTTTAAAAAAATGTGTACGCTTTTATTCTCTCAAATTTTGGCACTAGAGGCGTCCAAATCGTAGACAATACTCAAAATTATTTAGTTCAAACATAAGAGCTTTACCGTATTTTATATTTATCAGAACTTAAATTTGTTTCATATATACATAAAACATTGTGCATCATGAAAGTTCGAAAAGTAAATTTACAGTACTTGGAAAGATAATGGAAAATAAATCTTATTAGTTATTAATGATTAGAGTAGCTAGCTTCTATACTTTTATTTTAATCTATATATTATTCGTAGCTATTCTTTTCTCTACCACTTTCTCTAACTTTAATGAAAAGTAAACTTTATTATAGTTCGACATTATTGAGGAACTTGGCAAACACGATAATAATTCGATTATTAAACTGTTCCACATGGGCAGACCTTTTTAATGTAGTGATTTGGCAGTCCCGAGAGGTTTCACTTTAAACACAATTATAAAACCACAATGCATTGTTCAATTGAATGAAGCCTTTAAATACAGGAGTGCGCCTTATTATTGTGAGGCCGTCATCGCTTCAAACTAGAAGAAAAGGGGTAATCGATACTCATTGTTTATTATTCATGTTCTACATTTTTCTTGTAGTTATTAAAGTATATAATGTTATATGTTAGTGCGTTATTGTTAGTCTTCCACACAAGAAAAAATTGGTAGTTTGCCGTACAAGGAAATGCATGGAATTACGTGACTTTCTGAATTTTAAATGAATTTAATCGTAATAAAAAGAAGAAAATGTCGAATACTCACAAACTTTATTTCCAATAAAGCAGTACGCTTGCATGGAAATCATACATATGAATTTTTCAATATAACGTTAGGGAGTAAGTAAGTTCATATAAGTAAAATATTTAATGTTATATATGAAAAAGGAAACTAGTTTCCTATTTCATAAGCCTGTGCATTGTAATCTTGATCTTGATTTCCAAATTTTAGTTTTTATGAATTAGATTATTGATTTTTAAGTTTTTATATACATATATTGTCTAATAATATGGACGGTAAGTCCAATATAAAAGTCGCGCATTTTTAACCTTCGCCACAGAACAAGGTTAGAAATAGAAATTATGTTCTAGTATTGGTGATTGAACTGAATAATTCACTAAGGGCAATAAAATAATCGAAATCAATATAGCGAGAAGCTCCTTTGAACAACGTAAATTTTATTTATACAACGCAATTTCGTGATTCGTAAACATGACTAGGAGATAAATCTATAGGTGTGTGGTGCTTGGTAGAAAAAAAACTTTAGTAACGTGACATTCATCAGCTATGGATTTATGGAACAAACAGATGAGTTCTTACCTTCCGCAAGAGCACGGATGGACATAAAATGCTAGTAATAGCATTAGCGACACACAATCTGTTGAGAAGTCTCCTAATGGTAGAAAAGATTGAGACAGTCAACATTATTGTGATGTTCCAGAGAAGCAAGTTTCAGTAAAGTGTCAAATGCAGAATTTCATTTCCATTAGCCGAATTAAATGGTCTCTAAAAGGGCAAATTCGCATGGGGCATACTATCGTCAGCAAAACTGCATATGGGATTGGTTGTCACAGAGAGTACTTCGTTAACGTGAAGGAGGAACGATGTTCCGATAAAATAGTTCTTTTTGGAATATCAGAGTTAGGAAAGTAATTTTCTTAAATAACCCAATCGGTGCCACATCCAATATGTCTAAAGCCGATTGAGGTTTTTCAAATCTAGCGATTATGTAGTTCTATTTATATCTGAAGTTTAGAAGATTTCCAGTTTGTACGGTAATAGAGCGGTAGTTATTTGGTTTAGTTTTTTCTAGTTGGTTCTGGTTGAATACGAGTTGGTCACCGTAACCCAATTCAACCGATTGGAACAATTAAAATTATCCCTAAGATTATTATGTTAGTATTTGGCTGACTCTTTTGAAGGAAACTCACCTTTGCTTTCTGAAAAAGTAGTTGAAGAATTTACAAAATAGGCGATCATTTTGCTATTTGCTACGTTACTCCTTATTTAAACCAGAACACAAATTTTTGTGTGTGAAATATTATAACGTCATAATAACATCAATGCTTAATCATACACTAGATAGAAAAATGTACTGGCAAGCGAACAAGACATACATATACATTTGCGTTGGCCTAGTTAAAATGAATGTCATGATAAAGCATCGATTGCTCTAATTCGACATTCGTGACTACTAAGCGTAAACTTTTCGTAACGTTTAATCTGTGGGTATCGGTAGAATTCATCTTAGAAATAATTTATTATATATGTTCCAGCCCCACTAGAACTTCAATAGTTAATGTTGTTTTTCCCTAGATTTTGCACATAAAACTTTTTCATTTTCGAACCTGTCACTAAGAAAACTAATAATAAATATATTATACTATGATATCTAACAGAACTTTTCATTCCAAATACAAAATATAAAGTAATTCTTTCTTTCGAGCTTGTGTAATTATAGATTTAACACCTGGCAAATACCTAAATATAAATCTAATACAGAATTAACTTAAGAAAATCTTCAGTTCTTGCATATAAAAATTATCTTGTATGTTTTCGAAAAATATAGAAAATTCACAAAGGAAATTAAATATCTGCCGGTTAATCGAATCGAATAAATGTGCAATTCAATTTATTATGCGGCCAATTTTTGGTTTATTTCTTCTTTCATGTAAACTCAATATTTTATAACAAATATTTTCTTTGTGTTTCTGATGAGAACGAAGGAATTCGGATAAACTTTTAGAGGATTGAAATTATTTGATAGGATACAAATTTCGTTTGTTATGAGGGGGACTACTATTTTCTTTATAAAATCTGTTACACTTTATTTGATTTATAAGTATTATTCAAACTCAAAAGATGTTAAATCTGGTGATCGTGCAGTGCAGTTTATTGTTTCCGGCTAATTAGTCAATAGGAGAACCTTTTTGTTCATCATTGTGAATCTAAGTCAGAAATGTTTCTAAAATTAGAAAGTGATATTTTTTGGAATGTATTGCTTAGACAGAATATAAAATTTATTATTCATCTTCTGATGAATGAAACGCACGCGCCAATTAAAAAATTTAAAGTCGCTTTGACAAAATTGTGTGAATTTTCAGTAGTTCTCACCTGAATATTGACAACCTGATAACAAGCTTCATCAGTAAAAATGGTTTGCCTAGGAAATTATTGTCATTCAATCGTTAAAGAAACTTTCTTGATTTCTAAAATAAAATAAATAAAATAAGTTAGAAGTTGCTCTTGAAAATCGAATATCTTAAGTGAATGTAAAGTTTTTTAATGCCAGACGTGCACTGAGAGACCTGCAAATATAAAATTAGTTTTTTATGAAAAACTCTACCACACGATAAAACTGGAGATTCAGGACAAATTCCGGGTTAAAGTCGGTATTTAAACAAGCACTAATAAGCTTATCCTCTCGTCATCGACGGGTTGGAAAGAAGTGGAACTTAAATAAGAATAAAAACAAGCTTTTTAGATTATATTTACCTACAATATTTTATACGCAAGACTATTTTTCAATTCATATGTTTCAGGCGATGCGTTAATACCAGCATACCAACATACATTTATTCTGATGGTTAACGTATCAAGTTTAAGACTAGAATACGAAATCCTATATTTTTATTTCATTCAGTAGGCATGTTATGGTTCTCCGGAATAGTGTGTAATAAAAAGGTTTGACTAGGAATCAAGGGAAGGATTCGGGTTTGGCGTGATGTGGTTACATAAAACAACCCAGAATACATTGCGTTAGGTCAGATCTATGGCATTAATCTATTTCTAGGGGAGCGAAAAATATTACAAGTGATTTAGGTAGAAATCTTACTGTTTATTCCTCACTCTGAAATTGGCACGGTCCATAGACACACAAGAATACAAATAGTTAATTATTTACTTATTCTTATTATTCACTTACAAGTTTTTTACCAAACCGTTAAATGGAGTCGAAAAATTAAACTATATAAAAGAGTGATATTAAAGTTAATTATTTATCATGGATTTTTTGTATCCGAAGATAGTAAATGTATTTTCCGGGCGTTGAAATGCAATACATGATGTCTCAGTAAAGATAAAATATCTGAGAAGCAGTTACTGAGCCAACGCCCACTTGAAAAGAGTTTCAACTAACTTGTGAATGATTTTTCTAATTCTCTCACACGAAGTTTATCCCATCATTCTATCTTTAATAATTACCTCGTAATAACCATTTAAAACCGTTCACACTTAAAATGAACGTACTGTACCTATATAAAAGTAGGTACCTAAATGGAAATAAATAAAAATGCATTGACTAAACATAAAATGTAATCTTCTCCTGTCTTTAGCGAAGATATTCAAAACTTCTTGAATAAATAGCTCCCTGGCGCTTTCGATTTTTTTTTCATACATATACATTGGATTCTGGATTTTATTAGTTAAAGGATTAAAAATTTACGAGGATGTTAATGATTGAACGCAAATCACTTTTGTATTTTTGGTACTTATTATTATAATGTGTATAATGCCTTTCTTCATTTTCCAGGGGGGGGGGGGGAGCAACTGCCCCTCTTGCCTCCCCTGGCGGCGCCCTAGACTCTGATCTGAGATAAAAAGAGTTAGCAACGATAGAAATGTTGCCAGAAGTGCTGTAAGAATATTTTCTTTTACACTGCTAAAATAATTATTAAAATCATCCTCTGACAAAGTAGAGTCTTTTTGATATTTTGACGAAAATTTATTGTTCTGCTCACAATTAATTATTCTCCAGCCTTCTGTAGATATGTTGTCGGAGTTCATGATAAGAAATAAAATATAACCTTGATACAAATAAAGTACATTAGCATGTGTTGAAAGTAACGCGGTCTGAAAATGTCACGGAGTTAATAGAGTTCGCTAAGGGTGGAATATAATATTCACAAATAAAATGTTTATATTTCCTTATTGGTGGATAAGTGGCGAAGTTTGCAGTAATTCAATATAGGTTCGTAGTGGATTTATGTAAGGTACACAGGGGTCTACCTAACTTTGAAAGTAAGAACCTGTGTACTTAAACGGAAAGTAAAATTTAGAAACCTAGTTTATACAGCGCGATCAATAATGATTCGCAGTGTATATCGACACTAAATATTGAAATACGAGTTCGTGAAGTTTTACATTAAAAAATTAAAACGTCAATAATTATAACAAAATATATTATGAAGATAGTTGAAACGTAAAACTATTTCTCGATCAATTTAATTATTCATCGTTACTCTATTTTCAATTTTCCAAGGAAAATACTATTATATTGGTACAGTGTCTCATATTGATTTATTATAATTAACTAACTAAAGAAATTTGAATATCGGTCTGGTTCAAATATTCAATAAAGTTAGAGAAGAATTAAAGCCATTTCTCTGGTATCAGTATAAATAATTAACAGAAATTATTACAATAATATATTTCATTAAAGGATGTAATATTTCATGTAATAATATGTAATAAGTGGTAGTTATATTAATTTGTTTTCAAAATAACTTCAACAAGTAATAGAAACACGAAATGGGTTACCATTCCATGCTTCCATTAAAAAATCTTCCTCAAAAATGGACATAGTATTTGTGAATGAGGATACTGCATCGATGATCGTTGATCTATTGTCAACATTTTTTACAACAAATACATACACGTCTTACAATTCATTATTTTTTATTACCTCTTGTTAACGACAGTGTCGGTAAATGTACACCATATTAAAATTTAAATAAAATAATCATTAAAGTAATTGAAATATTATGTAAATTCTATCGGGTAATTTATCTTTCGTTAGATATTTTGACGTTCAAAGAAGTGGTAATCAGCGTATAACTACAGAGTTATTGGTATTAATTACATTTCGGTGTCGCAGGACAAATAGAAATAAAAGAAAATGCTTTGTCATGCCCTTACTTGCACCCCTTCTCAATGCTTTTGATAGTTTAAGTAATTATTCTGTTAAATTCGCTCCGTCATGTTACTAACTGACTGCAAAGCAATTTCCTTGTTGACGCGATAAATTATTCCCCTTAACGTATTTGTTTAATATGAGAAGTCGATATTGATACCTTCCAACAGCAACCAGACGGTACTGCTTCCATTGTCGAAAGCTTTTTCCAATTTGATGCTTTTAACTAATATAAGGCACGTAGTTGATGCTACTAAAGGTGAAATGGAAAGCAACACAAACTGCTGATAATTTATTTAGGACGATACAATATGAGCCACGTCTTCTTGCATATATTCATACATATTCTATAATAATGCATTTTCAGTAATCCACAAGAAGCGCAAATGAAGTTTCATTTGTAACCATAATACAGGTTTAGAGTTTTATGTTTCCTCGAAAATATATGAAAAATCGTGCTCAGCTTATAGACTGGTAGTACAGTCACATCATATGACAGTAAAGTGGTTTCAATAATATTTATATATGTCTAACATATTTTATATTTGCATGTTTAGAAATCAATATAAATATATCAAGCTGGATATTTCTGTTATTTTTTCTTATTTTTTTTTCGGTTTTCGGATGCTGGACAGTCACCACATGGGCTCCGACACCTCACGAAGAGTTATTATTATTATTTTTTTAAATAGTTACACTAGTTCCGATTTTCATGAAGATCAGTAAATATTTATTCATTCGCTAATTATTACATATATTTTTTATATAACTGATATACAACTAGTCGGTTATTAATAATTACAAATACCTTTAAAAATACTTTTAACTCCATTCCATTAAAGTTTGAGGATGTACACGGTATTAGCCCTAACTTTGTTTAACGTCCAGTTTTACTGGGTCGTTAATACCCCAATCATCCATCTCCCAATGCCCTTAACCTCTACAAAACATAAAACAAACTAACCAAACATCTATATAAAAGCTCACCTACAAACCATCAATTGTTGCGAACAAATATAAAACATTTCATCGGATAGCAAACAAAAATTTGACGTAGTCTCCCACAATGAATATAAAAGAAAGAGGTGGAGAACGGATTCACAATACAGAATAAACTCTAATATAACCATTCGGTATAATACAGATTGAAACCTTGATTCAGATAAATAACAATGGTCTGGTAGCTATTGATGACTTACGCAGTGGCGTTAGCTTTTGGAGGTTCAGAATTAGACGAAAATTCCACGAAATATGTGTAATTATACAAATATAGTTGTATGCTAAGAGGACAAAGTGAGTTTCAAATTTTGTACCTAAAATCAAATCAAATGTTGTACTAATTTTTCGTATTTAAAGTACATCTTAGGCAACAAAAGATTTAATTGCTCTTAACAATGGAACCAATTGATGGATACAATTGAACCCTGACGATATTTGTACTCTACCCAGTACTTCTCAAAGTAAAAGTAAATCCTTCACTGAGAGGTTGGTGTGCAAGTTGTTCTATAACCCTATAAATTTAATTTTAACATGTGGTCCCAATGAGTGAATTGGCACATAATAATGCAAACAATTTCCCGAAGAACTTAATATTTTGTCAAACACTGGGTTGCTGCTTTTCATTCACATTTATTAAATTTTATATTTCAAAAAAATCGATTTATATATACCTATCTAAAACTAGCACAACCCTGAATTAGAAATTTTCAAGATCCTATTTGTGTATTTTATCTATTTCTTGCAATTGATACGCCACTGCATAATAGGTAGCCTTTTAAAGACACAACGAATGCAGTTTAGCAAGGTAATAATAGTTGGCAAACACTAATTCGGTATGACACTGATGGGTGAAAATACGGGGTGAATCCCTTTGTCAGTTGTACCTACACATAATAAGGTTTCAGAAACAGATATACGAGCCGTCAGATAATTTCAGATAATTCGAAGATATAATTATATTAAATGTGGAAGCTGCACATTGTCAACGAGATATCATACAACTGAGAATAGATAATGCAACCGTTCATTCCAAGTATGCAAATAGCAAATGACAGTAATTAATTGCTGCCAACTACATATCCGAAACGAGGATGTTTATAAACACTTGTGCTTTTTTTATTGATTTAACATAATCTTTTATATGTGTGTATATTCATCTATATTTGCGTAGCGTGGGCAAGTCATATAATCTCAATATTATAAATCTATTTGGTATATAATAATCTGTGTGTGTGTTATATGTTGTATGGCACTGGTTTTAAACCAACTAGCCAGACGTTTGTTAGTTAACTAGGATAATTGTCTTAATAAGATTAATAAAAAGTGGAATATAATAAGTTTACATACGCAATTACAACTACGAATTTTTACATGGTTACTTACTACTAGAGGTATAATTTAAAAATATAATTTTAATTTTGTAACAAACTTATCACTATTAACTATTTATATAATATCTAAAACATTACTAATTATTATATTTTCTCAGTATTTTTTTTTTTATTTTTTTTTTTTTATTATTATTATTTTATTTTTTATTACAATTACTATTATTATTTTCCTCGTTATTTTCTTTTTGTTTTCTTGTTTAACTATGTAAACCTGGTTTGTTTTAACGCTTTTTCTGTTTTAATGTCTTATTTATTTTTTATTTTATTTTTTTATTTATTTATTTATTTATTTATTTTTTATTATTATTTTTTTTTATTATTAATATTTTTTTCCCAATACATAAACAATACAATTATTTACAATTTAATATACAAGTACATAATATATTTGGTTTACAATTCTATATTGTTGGATTTTATGAATTCATATATTGCCTTATATACATTTATATTTTCTAATGCTAGCAAGTTAGGAAGATTTGTAGGTAGTGCAATTTTGTAACGACTAAGCCTAATAAAAAATTCACTAATTTCTTGATATTTTAATGGGCATTCTATTAGACAGTGTTGCAAATTCCCTAATTCTCCACAGGTACAGTTAGGATCCTCTTTGAGTTTTAACTTAAATTTGTGTTGAATATAATAATCTAAAGACATATAATAATCATGAAATACATTACATAAAACTGAATATCAAAAAATATTTGTATGTATTTATGATTCATAATAACTTTTGATCAATATGTTGATAAAAATAGTTTTATGTACGGAAATGCAATATATTAAGTCATACATCAAACTAGTAGATAAGTCAATTTGTTGAGAAAAATTAATTTTTTAAGGGTGCTGATACTGCTGATTACGTAGAAGCCATAAATACAATAAGTGCTGTAATACAAGCTGTTTATATTCAACGACGTGGATGATTACTATTATTTTAGTAGTATTCTATCTATTTGAACAACTCAAAAAGTTGTGTACTGACTGATTGTATATTGAATATTGTGTATATTTGCGCATGTTATGACGTCAGATAATTTTTTTATTGATATCTGATGTATTTTCTCTATTATTTTTTCATTTAAAAAATGTACCATATTCATATATCTACCACATACCCCTACTGCCTAAAAAAAAACTTTAAGAAAGTAATTATTAAGAACCTTAACAAACAAGCTTGCCTTAGCGATTGAACATTAAATAAAATGCAGATATTTTATTTATCATTTTTAATTTTTGGGTTTGTACTCCTTGAAAAACAATTTGATGATATTTTAAAAGTTTTTCAAAAAAAATAATTTTTTAGTTTAAAGTTAAAAAATTATTAGCCAAAAATTTTTCTTGCAGCCGCACATTTGATACCTACGTTTTTGAAATCTGAAGAATTCCTTCTTTTATAAAATTACAAAACCTACACCTCTATTGCTATTTATAAAAACAAACCTTGATGCCATCTTTTGATATAGGTACAAGTGATAAAAATGCTAAAATGGCGTCATAATATGCACAAAATATACACCCTCCAATTTTTTTTATGGTTGAAGCAGTTTCCCTATTAATCGGCAAATGATGCAGCATCGATTTCTTACAAGTGACATGTTTCCATGTGAAAAAACCTGTTTTTGACATTTTCAGATTATTATCACAATTGCTTAAATGATATGGAGGATCATTAGATGCTGAGATTTATTTATAAATATCGTCCGTGAAGAGTATCAATAAATCAACATTTAGTACTGTTTAAAAAACCGCCAGTAAAATTGTATCAGGAAGGAGTTTCAGGCAAGTCTGAGTTACTGCAAAATTAACCTAATTTATGAGATATGTTGTAGGTAACTATATTGTTACTTATCTGATAAATACATTTACCTCGTATACCGTAGCAAAATATTTCAATGGGCTTATTATGTCTAGTAATGTTAAATATATTTTCCCAAACAGCGGGTCATTTTAATATATAATTTATATATGAAGGATATAAAACACATTTTGTTCATAGAGGCCTTATAAGACACGTTGTCCCTACTCACGAAAGCTATAGGTCCCCTGTCAACAGCGCCTCAAATGTGTTCTATAACCTAAGAATTCTGACTGAAAAGCTGTAGTTCTTGATAGAATATTTTTGTACCCAAACATCGAAATACATATTTTCAAGCAGAATATATTATATTTATCATTAATATGAATTAATTTGTAGACACATTTAATTAAAGCGGCAAATGAATCATGAATTCATGCAGATTCTTGCAGAAATTATTACTTGAATCAAGCATATACTTATAAAGTTTCATAATAATATAGTAACCAAAATTATACGTTACTTCACGTACCTACTGCTTCAATTAAGAACTATACAGACTGTCCAATTGTGTTTTATTAGGGTCCTCGAGGTTATCTCATTTAATATTAATCGCGCAAAAAAATGTTTTTCACAAATTCTCCTGATATTTCTAAGCTACAAAATGGTTTAGATACTGCTATCTTTTAGAAGTTTTGAAAGAAAACTAGAAAACGCCTGATATCTCTGTTATTTGAAAGGATGCGAAAATACTTCTATGACAAAAATTGAAAATTATTTAAAAATAGAGATATTTAATGAGGTTTAACGTTATTTTTTTTCAGAACCGTTGGGTTTTTAGAGTTACTCTCGAGAGATGCAAAAAAAATATAATGTAGGTGAGAAATAATGTAATGAAATAAATAATATTTTCACCTTTCTCACGATATATATAATAATATGTCATATTTATTCATCGGAAGTAGTAAAAAGTAGTTATTATAAAAACTTTTTTTTTAAATCAGTGAGAAATGTTTTTTAATCCACATCGTGTTTATCATGGGGAATCATTATAATACAGAAGAATTGCAAAATATAAGAAGTTTAATATATTCATTAAAACATTAACACATTTATAAATAATAATAGTGGAGGGAAATTCGTCAAAATAATTGATGAAAAGTGATGTCATTGGGAAGTTGAAAAATTCAAATTTCTTAATTTATTTTTCTTTACTAATAATGCAATAAGTGAGGTAAAAAATGCAAATAAGTCGAAAACCGAAAAAATTTGCAAAATCGGGCTGGGGCTTCGCGAGAAAAGCGTATAAAGGTGTATTTTTTATGCATTTCGAGTGCATCGCTATACTATTTTTTAAATATCTCCGGCTCTATTGGTCGTAGAAAAATTAAAGAAGGACTAAAACAGTCGTAAATGGATAGACTATCGAACTGTTGGGTATAGTTACATCCTAACCTCAAAAAAACTAAATTTCTCAATTTGTTTTTTTTTTTACTTAAATGTTACTTATACTATAACCCAAGGAATGTAAACGGTTCTTCCTATAAATAAACCTACACTTAAAAAAAAAAATTACTTTACGACCATTTCTCATTAAATGGCAAAATAAATTTTTTTTTAAAATTTAATCACGTTTTTATAGAATGAAAATACATATTTTCCCCAATTTTCGTGAAGATCTGAAGATTTTTACCCCACTTATTGCATAATTAGTAAAAAAAAAAATAACTGAGAAATTTGGATTTTTGGAGGTTAGGATATACTTTTAACTATACCCCCAACAGTTCGATAGTTTATTCATTTACGAGTAATTTAGTTTGTTCTTTAATTTTTCTACGTTCAATAGAGCCAGAGATATTTAAAAAATAGTGTACCGATGTACTCAAAATGCATCAAAAATGCACTTTTATGCGCTTTTCTCGCGAAGCCCCAGTCCGATTTTGCAAATTTTTTCGGTTTTCGACTTATTTGCATTTTTTTACCTCACTTATTGCATTATTATTAAAAAAAATAAATTGAAAAATTTGGAATTTTTGAGGTTATAGGTACTTTTAATGTAATGTAATTTGACGTTATATACTTTTAATGTATCTATACTCCAACAGTTCGATAGTCTATCCATTTACGAGTATTTTAACTTGTTTTTTATTTTTCTACGATAAATAGAGCCGAAAAGATAGTGTAGCAATGCACTCGAAATGCATCAAAAATGCACTTTTATGCGCTTTTCTCGCGAATCCCTAGCCCGATTTTGCTAATTTTTTCGTATTTCGACTCATTTGCATATTTAAAACAAAAAACGAAAAAAAATTCAACTTCCCGATTACCTACATCACTTTTAAATTCTAATTTCCCTCCACTATAAAGCAAATTCAGAGAATATATTCAAAAAAATGTGAAACAATTTTATTCTTAGAAGTTTTTTTATCTCTTCAAATATCGGATATATATTTAGCTTAAAAATGCTCCGTATTTTCGAATTTTCTCGCCATAATTCCTAAAATTGGCCATTAATTTCAAATGCCATTAAAACATTGTTTTGCATCTTATAAAAATGGGCACAATATTAAGATAAAAAAAACTTAGTCAATAAAAAATGCAATGTACTATACAGGGTGTTTCATGAGGAACTGTACATAGTCCAATGGTAGATAGGGCCCATCAAGGTTAGTAACAAACCACTATTTAAAATAATTTTAGCCAAGTATTTAGGGTTGTACAGGGTGATTTATGAATTTTTACCAAAATTTGCTTTCGTTGCCTTTTAGAAACTAATTGTCCGATTCAATTTATTTTCGGTACACATTAATTACTATCAAATACCAACAGTTCGCCATAATTACAAAACCAAAACTCCAGGTCCGTATTAGGAAAAATTTCATTTTACCTGTGCCCCCTAAAAAGTTCACCCTGTATATGTTTTTTTTAAATCTTATTACTGAAGTTTGAAAGTACATAAACTACCAACAAAAGTGGAATACTTCGTTTTCTTGTCACACTTACAACAGATACAAAATAAACACATTAAATTTAAACATTATCTTGTTAAAATTCAAACTTTCAGTAATTCAATGTTATTTGTTAAAGATCCTATCAGTTTAAGTTTCTAAGTAATTATAACTATTATTAGTTAAAAATAGTATGAAATACCAACAGTTAGTCACAATCAGACAAGACTCTAGGACCGTATTAGGAAAAATCATCATCTCGTCGATTCCTCCTAAAATTTTCACCCTGTATATCTTATTCTTAACTTTACTTGCTATAATTTAAAAGTACATAAAGTATCAACAAGTAGTGTAGTGTGATCCGTTTTCTTATTACACTTTCAACAGGTTTTAAACCAACCAACAAAATTTATCTCGATAAAATTGACATCTTCAATAAATTGGTTTCAGTTAGAGCAGCTATTCTGTCTGTAAATAATACTCATTGAATTTTAAAACAATTTAATAGTAACAGAACAGAACAAGCAAAATAAAAAACGCAACATGAATACAAAACAACATAATAAAACAAAATAGGTAATACATATTAACATAATAAAAAGTAAAAATCTATAACTTATTTTCAAAATGTAAACCACCCTCTTCACGGCCTTTTATTTGTCTAACTACTAAATGTCCCACAGATTTTCGTATAACGTCCGGGTAGTTTCTTATTACGTTACAATACTGTTCAATTCGGTCTATTAATTGCTGCTCTCAAGTTGGACTAATGGCATTAGTAACGTAGAAACAAAAGTTATACTTCATCAACAATTATACCTATCAAACTATTGCCAGAGCCGACTACTCCTTTTGTTAACAGTGTCAGTAGATAAAAAGTCTATTATATTCCTACTGTAGAAAGAATTAACAAACTTTCGCAGAAATCCTGCACAAATGTCTTAAGCTGCACCACTAAATAAAATAAGTTAATTTCTTAAAACTAGAACTGAACATGAAAATATTCTACATTACAAATTAGAACAGAATGTACTAGATTACCATTTAATTACTACACAATTTATGTGTCGGTAGTTGGACGTTCATAATTATTATTGAAAAGTGTGGATCACACTACACTACTTGTTGAAACTTTATGTACTTTTAAATTATAGCAAGTAAAGTTAAGAATAAGATATACAGAGTGAACATTTTAGGAGGAATCGACGAGATGATGATTTTTCCTAATACGGTCCTGGAGTCTTGTCTGATTGCGACTAACTGTTGGTATTTCATACTATTTTTAACTAATAATAGTTATAATTACTTAGAAACATAAACTGCGATAGGAACTTTGACAACTAACATTGAATTACTGAAAGTTTGAATTTTAACAAGATAATGTTTAAATTTAATGTGTTTATTTTGTATCTGTTGTAAGTGTGACAAGAAAACGAAGTATTCCACTTTTGTTGGTAGTTTATGTAGTTTCAAATTTCAGTAATAACCCAGGCAACACATTTCACTTGAAAAAACGTTTTTTTTATGTAGATCATAAAGTATGGATACGGTTTAGTATTAACATATATAATATGGAAAAATGTCAGTCTAAAAAACGTTTACTATTTAACATTTAAAAAACGTGTATGATAAATGTAGGATATATGTATAGCGAAAACATATTTATTATGTTGATTGTAAACATATATTGTACGTATTTATATTAAAATTAAAATACGTGTGGCGGAAACAAATATATTACGTAGATTATAGACGTATGTTATATGTATTTATATTAGAATTAAAATACGTATAGCGAAAGCATATTAAATACGTAGAATATAGACATATTATATTATACGTATTTATATTAAAATATTAAATACGTATATCAAAAATACATTTACCTCGTAGGCCACATACAATTGAATAAGATAAGTTCAAAATAAGTTCAGCATAGACGTATTTATTAAGATTAGGTAAATATTTTAAATTAAAGTTAATTCTGTACATATCGAAATCCTGTTTATTTTTATTTACTTAGTAGTTAATATGGAAATAAATTTAGGTTTAAAATACAGAAATAAGTAAACTTATAGTCAACCGGATTTAGTATCGAATGTGAAGTAAATACTTGCTCCTTACATAACAATAAAATTAATGCAGCAAAAGTTGTAAAATACTAAACATAAATGTTCAGAATTATTGTAAGAAGTAGGCAATAAAAAATATTTAAAACAAATAATTATCCTTTATTTAAATAAGTAACTATTTCCACCAACACTACACAATAGCAACACACAAGACAGTCATAGAGAAACTAAACACTAAACTAGGAGTAGAACTCACTAGAAGTCTACACTGCGTCTGTATGTCACGTGTGTACACGGGAATGAAGAGGGGGGACAGCCTATATTAAACGTATTTTATACTTTATGTATGTACATGTATATTACAAACTAAGATATAGGTAGGTATTACACCATAATTCAACCAAGTCGATTTCTATCACGTTTATTAAACGTATTTTATACTTTAGTTTATAATATGTTTACATAGAACGTCTATACAAAAATAATTAAAAAACGAATACAATATTACAAACTAAGACACTTATATTACACCATAATACAACCAATTGCTGATTTATGTTATGTTTATTAAACGTATTTTATACTTTAGTGTACAATAGGTTTACGAAAAATGTATATACAAATGTAATTTAAAAAACGAATACAATATTATAAATTAAGAAACTTATATCACACCATATTTCAACCAAGTCTGATTTCTATCACGTTTATTAAACGTATTTTATACTTTAGTTTATAATATGTTTACGAAAAACGTCTATACACACATAATTTAAAAAACGAATATAATATTATAAACTAACAAACTAATATTATACCATAATTCAACAAAGCCTGATTTCTGTCACGTTTATTAAACGTATTTTATACGTTCGTTTTATTTTTTGTTTACGAACAACGTATATTTATTATACTAAACCAACTTTTATACCATTTTATATGTATATAAACGTATTTTAAACCAAACTGTGTTGCCTGGGAAGATTTAAAAAAAACATATACAGGGTGAACTTTTTAGGGGGCACAGGTAAAATGAAATTTTTCCTAATACGGACCTGGAATTTTGGTTTTGTAATTATGGCGAACTGTTGGTATTTGATCGTACTTAATGTGTACCGAAAATAAATTGAATCGGACAATTAGTTTCTAAAAGGCAACGAAAGCAAATTTTGGTAAAAATTCATAAATCACCCTGTACAACCCTAAATACTTGGCTAAAATGATTTTAAATAGTGGTTTGTTACTAACCTTGATGGGCCCTATCTACCATTGGACTATGTACAGTTCCTCATGAAACACCCTGTATGTACTAAGTAGTTGGAAAACATTTTAAAAAAATGTTTGACTACCCTTGTTTTTAATTTATAAAAATGTAAGTATTTTTCTTCTTTTTTCTTTGCTAATAATTGTTCATTAATTTATTAAATATTATGTTATAATTAAACTAAATTTAAAAGTGTTATCTAAATATTTTAGAAAGGTTTTTTAAATAATTCTATATTTAGTGTGGGTTTTTATTTAGATTTCTTGTGTTTTTATAGTCAAATATAGTTGCTCTCTGTGATTTATTTTAAGTTTTAATAACTTATTAAGATTAATTATTACATACAGTCTCCTTATTTATTGTTTTTAATTAATTGTAGTCCTGTTACGTCTGAGGATGTGAAGCAAAATATTGTTCATGAAACCGGTAACGTCCAATAAAGGAATTTTATGAGTAGTATTCAATTTTTTCCACATTATGAACAATTACTCATATGGGATTAACCTACCTAACTAAAAATTTTTGTGGAAACCCGGTACTTCGAACCTTTGGTTAAGAAAACATACTTTTCTTTTACCCTCTGTAGACAGTAAGATGTTTGAAACCAAAAAAATCGGAATAAGCAGGCTTGTTCGAAATTAAATTCTCGTTCAAATTATGGAAACCGCGCATCGACATCTTTTATTCGTTCGCAAAATATTTGACTTCAAAATTAAACTAAAATTCGCTTGGTCCGCTTCAATTGTCCAGCAGTTAAGTAAAATCGAAGTGGAAGAGAAAAATAAATCATCCTAATTCAATAAAAAACCTAATTATGCTTCCAACTGCTCAACTTTTTACACAACTGGCTATGGCTTATTCGTTTCCCTTTTATATTCATTTTAAAAATAATTTTCCAGATAATTTTATATTCTGCAAGAAGTTTAGTGGGTACATTTTTAAATTTTATTTGGTTTCCCTTTATTTACTGATCTCACGTCGAGGTCCTGAGAGAATGCGACACAGCGCTTGCGGCGCTTTGTCTTGCGGTAAGGACAAAACCAGAACATCCACTAATCCTGTAATCCAACCTAATGTACAATAGCGTTCAGGAAAATCTAGACCCATGTTGTATTGCCACTTTGTTCTAAAAACATTTTATTTTATTTTTGTTTGTGTATGTGTATTTTAGGTGCATAAACAAACTGAAGGACCAAACAAATCGTTAGTTTAAATTTCAAAATGTAAAGGTCGTAGGTAGTATACATATAGCTTTGAGGATTTATTGGGAAGACTCATTTTGATTCAATTAAATATAATTAAATTCCATGTGTTGTTAAACGGAACTGCTGCAACTTGTAATAAAAATAAAGCTTCTTGAACACACAGCATTACATTGCATTACTAAAAATGTTTCTCATTAACTAACTAGGATTTCCTTTCGAGGCATGGTGTTATCCCATGGGCTTTGAAATTTAATAGAGAACGGGAAAACTAATTATCCAATTGTAGGTCCAGCATATCTCACACATGCATGGACAGATAAATTGCGTGCTGACAAGACAAACGGGAACTTCAATTCGAATGTTTCAAAATCTTCAAGGTCCTTCGGAGTAGATATTTGGTATAGAATAAGGAGTATTCAATTAAAACTACTAGAGTAAAGGAGGACTATAGCTTGCAAGATCTGATTTATATCTTATAAAGCGTTTAATGACCGTTTGAGGTGAACATCAATATATGCTTAATTGGCACATTGGCAGGTATAATCTAATTCCAAGAAGTTGACGAATTTTAAAGGTTATACAGTAGCTATCCAGCCATTTCTATTTAACTTCAAAATGGTAAATCAGTTACTTTCCTCAAAATTTGAGTTCATTTAATAGTCTCACGCACCCATGCTATGTTGATATTTCTATTATTCTTCTCACCAATGATCGCAATAATTGAAGTATTCTAATGACTGTATAGCGATTTGCTGAAAATAAATTCCTTCTTTCTTAATTTCAATTATTCTACATTTTCGAGATCTCTCCTCAGTTTCACGATATTTTCACATCTTCATACTTCTTTCTTTTACTTCCATATGATAATTATGTATATATTTACTCATAATTATTATACCATACTGAATATAGAAAGTTTGACGTATACAGGTTGAATGAAAATTTCTTAAAGTTGACATTTTCTATTCAAAATGTTTAAAATTTTTTGGTCGATTCTGTACTGATTCTGTACTGTGTAATTAATCAGTTGTGTTAAGTATGGTAACTGTTTCAATCGTGTTGATTCTAATTGAAACTTAAAATATAGTTGTTTAGTTATTGACTAGTGATATTGTTGCCAAGTTACAATACAAGGAAGCAGCAAACAGATATTAAGATAATTTTCCACTTAGATTTAATCCCGCCCTAAGTGATTTGCTTATCCTGTTTGAAAGTAATACCACTTTGAATAACGAAGGTTGTAGATATAATTTTGGATATTGCTGAGGATGTAACAACCACTTATACCTACTGCAGAAATTACAGAACATGTAAATATGGCTCATAAAATTCCTCTTTCGCGAACACTTTATATACTACACGAAATACGTATATTATCCTCTATAATTTAATCACTTGTAATACTTTTTTGTCATTTTTACTTTTCGTCTCTTAGTTTTAAATTTATGAAAACACAACAGTCTTAAATTAACTGTCTAGTCCATTTTTATTTGCGTTTGAAATTACCACTACTTAATTAGAAAGAACAGCTATTTGGTAATCTGGAAGCACGTTGAAGCTAAAAGGAAATTGACATAATATAGAATACAATAATTACACTGTGTAGCGATTTTGTATTCTACAAGCTTGTGCTGATTACGGATTATAGCACCTTCTGAAATGTATTTTAATTATGAAACTAAATTTAACAAAGTTATTTTAATTAAACAACTAAATAACTGTGGCGTTATTGACAGGAAACAATTAATTTATTTCATAATGCACTCAATGTGCTAATTAATGCAATGTTACTATAATCAGTAGTGCACACTTTTTGTTCTATGCATATGGTATAAAGTTTTTAGAATTATTGGATTGTTTGGCAAATGATATTTACAATAATTTAACGGACCAGAAACTGAGAAAGGTATTGTCGTTCAGTGGGATTTGGGAACAATCATAACAGTTTGCTAACTTTATTAGAATTGCAGACTACTAAATGTTTTTGAAAGCTTACAAAATACACTTATTAAAATTTACAGCGTTCCACAAAAACCATTGCAGTTTCAGCAACTTTTCACCCGTAAATCTATTTGCCAAAACTTTTTATATTCTGAGAGCTCTATAATCCCCGTTGGGGAAGCGAGACGGTCAATTCAAACTACTTTTAATAGAGAACATATGGGTTATTTCAGATATGAAAGAACTGAAGTCTAGTGTTGCCAATACATTTCAAAAACAAGAATAGGATTAATAGTAATCACTTAAGATAATTAAAAATGTAACAAATAATAAACAACTAGATGTTAGAAATTACAAAATATAAATATAGTGACACCTATCTAACATCGCTAGTTTGCTTAGTAGGACACGGTTTATCTAACCATGACAATAGTTTAAAGTTTAAATCATCTCCCGATGATGCCACTTTTTTAAAGTGTTTAGTATTCGGTGTTTTGATGTCTAATGAAAATTCCTTCAGAAGCAAAATGTAAATGAATAAACATAAATAATAGTTATTTATGTAATAAGGATCATAAAGACAAGCATTATGGTACTAGCCGTGAATATCAGACAAGGCGTTAGCCGAGTCTGATGACACGGCGTGTACAGGGTGATTGGTTATAAATGCCACCCCTCCTTAACTCCTTTATTTTTGAATTTAGAAAAAAAGTCTCAAATAAAAGTTGTACAAGCTGATCTGAGGTTTGTAAGGGTGCTACACAAATTTATACAGGGTGTTCAAAGAAAGCGTGACCGACCAATGTTATGTTTTTTTATTGGAACACCCTGTATATTATTGGATTTTTGAAATCTACGACTTATTGTGCTTCTAGCAATATAAATATATTGTATAATGAATCCAATCCTTTCCAAGATATATTGCTATAAATGAGTCATAAGTAGAATTAAGTTAGCCATGAAAAAATAACAACGATTGTGCATCATTTGTTGTCAGTGCAATGTGTGCCATATTAAGTTGAAAATGGGCTTGCCTGACGAAAAGGAACGAAAAATTGATGAAATGTATGTAAAGAGCAGATACAACATGCACGAAGCTCAGCGTGAGTATGCCAACTTATGGCCCATTTATAGCAATATATCTTGGACAGATTTGGATTCAGTATAAAACATATTTATATTGCCAGAAGCGCAATAAGTCGTAGATTTCGAAAATCCAATAATATACAGGGTGTTCCAATAAAAAAACATAACATTGGTCGGTCACGCTTTCTTCGAACACCCTGTATAAATTTGAGTAGCACCCTTACAAATCTCAAATCAGCTTCTACAACTTTTATTTGAGACTTTTTTTCTAAATTCAAAAATAAAGGAGTTAAGGAGGGGTGGCATTTATAACCAATCACCCTGTACCATAAGGCGTGTTTTATGATCCAAATTACATACAAAATTTTATCTGATGTGGCCTAACAACGGAAAATTATATTTTTCTAAAAATTTAAAATTTTGTATTTTTGAAACGATGACAGGTGCATCAAGTTATTTATTTAAAAAAATAGTGTAACCTGTGCCTTACCGTTTCCTTGACAACGCATCAACAAATTATTTATTTAGCTATCAAACACTGCTATAAGTTGCAAATGGAATAAGTATTAAACGAAACATTATATGATGATTCTGATGAAAGTTCCGATTTGGAAGAAATTGTAGGAAATGTCGTGGACTCTCTTTTGCCTGAAAAATCACGGCTGGTATTTGAACCTGTGTTTGCTCGTTATGAGGAAAGGTGTACCAGTAAGAACACGAAGAATGTGATAGATGAAGGTTCAGTTTTAATTGCTCTTTTACAATTTATAATAATTAGTTAAGTTAAATTGTATTTTGAATAAAATTTTTTGATCTAACACATATATTTTCTTCTAAACTTATTTTATTGATGGTAAAGATATAGAATTTTTACACAAGTCAAATAAAATTATTGTAATAGCACTTTTTGAATCTCATTATGGCACTAGGGCTTTCTGGAATTTCATTATGATGCTAGTTTCATAATGAACTTACTTACGTCACTATAATCAAATGACATAATGATGTCATTATGACATGCCACCAGATAAATGAATATACGAGTATATGTTATAGCTATTTATGTAACCAGTTACGAAAGACTTTATTTTGTGTAAGGAGTGAATGTTTGCGGGACGAGCGAAGCGAGTTCCCGAAAAATGACACAAAAAGGTTTTTTGTAATGTGTTACATACAAGATTTTTTCTAATTTTAAACATATAAAAATAACATTCTTTAAATAAGATGTTTAAAAATCATAAAATATTAAGTAATCATGTAATCATAATTACCTTTGTTTCTGTTATGCATTTAATTTTAATGTCAAAAGTGACAAATGACAAATGTTATTAATTTAGTGCATAATGCAGCATGTAAAAGGGCCCATTCACGATGAGACGTACCTCGCCGCATGCGGCGATACACAGGTCTCAGAGGCAGATCTCATTGTGAATGTTGTTGTATCAGCTCTCTCATGCATCGCTGAGACGGTATCATTGAGACCGACTTCGGCGGTAGGCGGAGACCTACGGCGAGACAAGTCTCAATATGTTTCATTGTGAATGGCTCGTTATCATCACCACATAGAATAGAGCCGGTTAATATTATTGTAAAAGAGTGATTAAACAGGAAAAGAAAAAGATTAGTAGCCACGTTATTTTGTTTTGTTCTATTTATTAAATACAATGAAACAGATAATTAGCAATGAAACAGATAATTAACCATTACTTTTTTGGCTTTTTCTTTTCCTCATCATAGAAGCCAACTGCAACACCAACTGCAACACTTTGTTCGTTGGAAAGTCGATAGGAAAACGCCATAATGAACGTTGACAAATAGACTGAATTCTAGCGGTAACATGAGGCCGCCTCAGTGTGTGTGCCTCGTGTACTTATGACACCGTTTCACGTGAGACTGTGTATCGCCGCATGCGGCGAGGTACATCTCATCGTGAATGGGCCCTTTAATATCATGGCAAATTCAACAAATAAAACTTCTTCAGGAGTTAATTTCACAAATTTCACAATTGCATAGTTAATATTTATAAATAAAAAATAATAATTCCTATAAACTTGTATTATATTTTGAATATACGTTGTTTCTATTTCTTCTTGGGAGTTCTTTATTTTCTTTAACTGGTGATGTAACGAATTTTTCCTCACCAGTTAGGAAAAGTTTGAACGTTTTGACACTTACGTCAGTTTTGAAAAGTGTAATTCTATATGTCAAAATTAGAAAAAATATTTTGTTTGCTAATAAAAATCGTATTTTCTACTAAAATAAAGCACTAATTGAAGGATTCTAATTGACTTTCATCCTTAACCCAATTACAACACCTAATTTTGTTTAATGAGGCTTTTAGTTATGTAAAACTTTAAGTTTTTTGAAGTAATGACCACCTAAGTAATAAATTGAAAAGTCTAATCAGGTAACGTATGCAGTTTCAGAGATAAATGAAATATTATTGTATATCTGCAAAATCTCTAACAATAAAGGCAGGTATATCATCTGGTCCTTTAGTAAATTTGGGTTTTAATTTCTCAAGCGATTTAAGTACATCAATTTCAGAAAGAAATGGTACGGTTAAATTATGATTATTTCATGACAAGATTAAAATTACCTACTTAATTATTTTGAAACAATTTTGTAAATGTAGTTTTGTTAAGATAAGTTTTATTTTTATTAAAGCTGAGCTATTAACATTGCATTATTTTTTACTGCGATAAAAAATATAACTTTCTTGGCCCTAATTTAAAAATACGGTATACATCGCTCCGATCTTTCTCCAACAACCACACTTTAGATTGTTCACCCTTAGATAGATCTTGGGAAATGGCAATCCCCTGGCTAGCACTTCATAAAATGGCATCAACAAACGCGTTAAAGAATTCCAGAAAATCGTCTCAAAAACGTTTGAAGTTTGCAGCTAGGGGCTAGAGAAGAACGGCACCGTAGATAATTCACTTAGAGAACTCGAGCCATCTGAAAAAGTTTCCGTAAATATCGCTGTTTTCACGGTGGGAACGATTTCTTTTATACGTACACTGCAAAATCACACCTCTTCAAGAGCTTCTTTTATTCTCTTCTAACTTATTTCACGCATTATTTGCGCCACTTTTACTGTGGGTACTCCTTATGCAACGAGATGTTTGATGGGTCTGATACGGTAATTTGACGGATGATGTTAGTAAGAGGTTGAGGTGATCAGGTTACCGCATGGGGGAATGTAGGGTACATTTTTTCAATAGCTTTTCTGTGTCGTTTAAATTTGCGAATAGTAAAGTTATGTAGACAGAAATTTATTGATCAATATAGGCTGATATAAGTATGCGAAAGACTGTCTGTATTTAAAAACGAATTTTCTTTAATTAGACCATCTACATAGTTTAATAGTTCTTTAAACTAATATAATTATTCCTAACTATTTTAATATTCTGTAGGGCACAAAAAGTAGGAATTCTATAATAATTTCGAGATCTTTTTTTATGTATATTGTTAGTTCTATCCTAAATTTCGTTATTACCAACATACCAATATTATAGGGAAGCTGGGGAATGAGCTACAACATTTTGTTCTATTGTTAATACTTTACGAGTGACAGCAGCTAGAAATTGGATAATCTACAATATTGTTAACTAATTAATACGCAAGAGCAACGGGTGCAACAATGATTGGAAATATAGCATCAACAGCATAGTAAATAATATCATCAACATCAAGATCATCAATAATATCATTTATGAATAGTATAAGACATAATGGTCCTAGTATGGAACCTTGCGGCACTCCTGATGTTTAAATATATCGTGGTCCAATCTGTCAAATGCTTTGGAAAAGTCGGTGTAAATTACATTCACCTGACATTTCTGATCTAAAACCTCAGCAATATATCGGTTCTTGCACACAAAACGTTTAATACAGTGGACCGCCCCTGCATAAACCCATACTGTTCTACTGCTACTGCGGTCTTGGTATGAAATGAAATACTTATAATCATAGAGTAAAAATTTAAAAATTTTAACGAAATTGCGTGAGACTGCGATGAATCGGTGGTTTTCAATGTCATATTATTTACTTCCTTTTTTGAAAACTGGTCAAATTCTGGAATGTTTCCACGTATCAGGAAACGTCTCAGTTCTTAATATTAGGTTAATATTATTGAAAGATCAACAAACAAACACTGGCAATCGCAAGCTTTTTCGTTTTAAATCGCAAGCTTTTTCGTTTTAAAATGGAAATCTTCCACCACGATGTTTATAATATTGCGCAATTTATATCATGTTATGTAATTTCAGTAGAGTGATTCACAGACGAACAATATAACATAATTAGTATTTTTCAGTACTAAAAAGAAAGTCCCATTTTCAACATCAACAAAAAAATTTTATTGTATTTCTTTTATATATTTCTCGAAAGGATGGGATTTGCGTAAGCACAGTCATATTACTTAGTTAATTAAGTTTTCATTAAATAAACTTTTTATGAACAATTTAGACTAATAAGTACAAGAATCAAAATCCCCACGTAATACAGAATAATTCTCCAAAGTTCAGAATATATATTAACATTTGAAAACTCTTTGGGATATGCAGATTTAAGAAATTTATCATTTTGTAACACATCAATGTATTATCTATGTATATGGTCATGCACAGTACAAAAGAAGTTTTTTAAAAGTCTCTTAAACTTTGTCATTAAAGTCAATAAATTAATAAAGTTTTTAGTACCTTTATATCAAAAACATTAATATCTTTTGAATTAGAAGAAATATAAATATCATAACCGTTATGAGATCGGGTTTTAACTTAACTGCTTCATTTTCATAAGCTTTTCCTCTTTGCAACACAGACCACGTATTTAATAGCAATTAAATGTAAAACGTCTTTTGGTGCAACTAAATTTCACATTTAAACGTTTTAATTATTACCAGCTTACTTAATAACTAGCAGCTCTATGGCTGGTAGTATTTACTTAGAAAAAATATGCGATACGGACATTTATATTGCAACTGTAATAAAGTTGATTTATGTTACGCCACACTGACAATAAAACAGTAATCCTCCTACAACAATGTTTTTTATATTATGTGTCATTTATCGTTTAGTAAAATTTAGTACAACCTGTTTTAAATGAATTATTACATGAGTTTATTACACGATTTATTACGGCGCGCAGCGTGCTTAATTCTGTTTAATATTTCGTTCAAAATGTACACTTAATAATTATTAAAAGAAAGGCAAAGTCTATAATTTGTGGCAACAATATATAGTAATAATTGGAAGTTGCGTTACGGATATGTCATCCAAAATTACATATTTTTTTAAATATAACATACTGTATATTTGTATCCATCTGAATGGCTCTAAAAATATTTTGATGATACACAAGCGTCTATTTAAAAAAATTTTTGGCATGTTAATTTTATAATATTTTGTTTGTAAAGGGTGGCTCATAATGTAGTGACTCATTTTGAAGTCTAATAACTTTGCCTCTGAAAAACCTATAAGTAAGTTTTCGGTGTTGTTCGATAGAATAACTCAAAAAGTTTTTTTGTATTACGAAAAAATACAGGGTGTACCAAAGTTTAAAACGATTTTAATCAAAATATGGAATTCAAGAAATTTAATAACAACGGAAACTAACATAATAATAATAATAATAACTAGCCTAATTTTTAAAAATTGTGTCTAAAATATGTCAACCTTCTCTTCTTGAACATTCTTCTACTCTAGACACCATATTTCGCATAGCATTATGCAACATTAATGGAGAAATATTCCGGATTTCTGTTCGAATATTTTCTTTTAATTCGTCGATATTTTGCGAATTATTGATGTAAACCCTGGATTTTCAACAACAAAAGCGCGATGAATCATTTTTCGAAACCGGTAGTACGTTCCGTCTATTTGTACTGTCTATTTGACAATTATAACAATTATAAATCTCTATGGTTACGCTTCAAAAAAATAGTAGTATACAGAATGTAACTTTACATAGTTATTTTTTGACTTGAATTTTTATACTTTGGGGCTTTGGTACATCCTATATTTTTTTGCAACACAAAAGAACTTTTTGAGTTTTTCTATTGAACAACACCAAAAACTTACCTATAGGTTTTTCAGAGGCAAGGTTATTAGACTTCAAAATGTGTCACTACATTATGGGCCACCCTTTTATAAGACGCCGTTAAATATTAGATTCGTATAAAAATTAGTAAAATTTGTATTTCCGAATTTCCTATTTAGAATTTTTTTTTACCAGAAAGAAGCTATTCATTTCAATAATCATGTTTCTCGAATTTAATGGTATTAAAATAAAAAAATTAATAACTCGTATAGAGTTTTTAAAATAAACGCTATGTAATATACCGGGTGGCCACGAGAAGCGGCCCAGGCTGAAATTTGGAAAATGTATATAAGACTTATTTTTCAATTTAGTGACGTATACATTTAGAATGGCCGACTTTCGGTTTCGACGGAAATAACATTAAATTCGATTTTTAAATGGAACACCCTCAATATTTTATTATTTTTGTAATCTACGGACGAAATTGTATCTGATCACGTTGCAAAATTTGCATTTTTTTCAAAATTAATTTTAAAATTTTTAATTTCATTTTTCAATCCAAGTTATGACTTGAGAAAAAATTATCTATCTCCACTCTGTCATTCACAAAAATAATAATGCTTAGTAGTAAGTGAATATTAAGTGTAGGTATTGTGGGTTCATAAATTTTAAAGTGTTGGTTTTTTGATTAAAGTTCAATTTTTTTAAATGAAACGTGTGTGGACTATCTGCAAGTTTTATTTCCAGTTAACACTAAAAAATCAAATAATTGAAAAATTTTAAAATTATTTTTGAAAGAAATTAAAATTTTGCAACGTGATCAGATAGAATTTGGTCTGTAGATTCCAAATACAATAAGATATCCAGAATGTTCCATTTAAAATATCGAATTTGATACCATTTCCCTCGAAACACAAAGTCGGCCATTTTGACTGTATATGTCACTAAATTGGAAAATAAGTCTTATATACATGTTCCAAATTTTAACACAGTTAGTTCATAAACAAAGAAGCTACAAGTCTGGGCCTGGTCAAAGTGGCCACCCGGTATATCAGTAAAAAATTTTTTGAAATATACAGGGTGTTTCTTTTAAAAAATCATAAGTTCCATTTAAAATCTCCGGAGTACCTACTTATTTTTCTGACGTGATTTTTTACGTGATTTTTGGAAAATACCTACATGTTATTGTCTATAACTTGCATTTCCAAACTTAAAAAATAAGGAAGTTAAATAGAGTTCAGATGTTCACACGATCACCCTGTATAATAAATAGAATCAATAAGATTGTTATATATTTTTTACAGAATATACATCTCGAAAAAAAAATCTCAAACGTATAACCTTAAATATTATAAAACTTAATATCTTTTATACTTTGGTAGGACATATTATATAAAATCGTAAAAAATTAACCAAGCAAGAAAAAATAATATGCAATTTATGCGGTTTATTTTTCAAAAATATAGAAGTTTATAGTGAGAGTTCAGTAGATTATCTGTCCAATTATTTGAAATATGGAAAAGAACTGTGAAAAAAAAACCATAAAAACCATTTACCACTTGTAGATTTTTTGAACTTTACCAATGTAGAAAATAGAAAAAAATTCTATTGAAATAAACTTTGTTCAGTAAAAGAAATACTGCTTAGTTTGTCATCAACTGTATATCCTGTTAACAATTTTTATGTACCCGATGCATGCGAATATAACATCTGCAAACAACTTTTCCTTAAGTAAAATATTACACAGTACATGATATCTAAAACGTTGTGAATATTAAGAATAATGTAATCATATAAATTTAGTTTGAAAGCAATTACAAAGAAATTGTTAAGACTTTATGTAAACATATAAAACATGATTTTCATAAAGATTAACAATGTATCTAACATTTGACCGGGAGCGGAAATACATATAATGTTTGCGAGCGGGTAGTTCACCCCAAGTCTCCATTCACTGTGCAATAATAGATCGGCTATGAAATATTAGCAAACAAGGGCTTATTGCCGCACCGGTACAGTAGGTTGAAATCTAATAACGGCGAGGCAAAGTTGATAAGGTAATACCAGACGAGGTTCGTAGAGCATATATTTAATTTTTTGCAACTAATATTTTATATGTGTATTTACTGCCACAAACCTATATCGTCTGCATACTATGAAATAAAATATATCCACATCTGAAATGAAAACAGTTTTATCAGTTGTACACATTATATATCAGAGCTTTTGCATAAACTGAAGAAAGGAGACTTTGTCTCACATCAAAGCTGGTGCAAAGTGTAAAGTTTGTATGGTAAAATTATTTTTCCTACAAATTATTCTATTTTCTTTTTGCTTGATACGTTTGTTTTTTAAGTTTATTTAGGTTTTATACAAGCATAATAATAACAAGAAATATCCAATATGATATATTTATATTGATGCTCTATCTGTGAACCTACAATATAAAATTATTGAAAATAACTTTTTCAAACTATGACAAAACATATTAGGTATATTATATTATGGAATTCATATTGATGCAATGTATATCTTTACAAAGGTGAATCGTTAATTCGTACTATTCTCCTGATGATTTCCAATAAGATTGAAAGAGATGTATATTTTCTTGGGGATGTCGGTTTTTGAATGAATTTTTTGGTAAGTTATATTTTTTAATTATAATATTTTTGCTTTGGACGATATGAAAAAGTAGTTGTTTTTATAGTATTCGACAATAATTGGGCTCTAAGTTGATTCAATAATTTTTACGTCCCAAAATTGTATATTTGTATGTTTAGAAGTAGTCAATATCAAATTGCAAAAGTTGAATATTTTTTTGATGTTATTATGTTTGTATAAACCTAAATAAAGTTATTTATACTTTTTCTACTACCATCGTTCAAGATAGGCTTTTCCCGCTGTTAGCTGAAGTTGAGAACAGAAAGTTGACGGTTGCCGTTGAAGTTTCTCTGACAAAACTAATAGGGCTAACTAGAGAATGGAATTAAATTATTTGATGCTGTTTGTCAAACTCCCAGAATTAAATTATTTCTAGTGAGTATCCCTTTGGGTAATTTTATTCTAAGAAAATATTTCGTCTGACTCAAACGGAAAGTGTATCATTCTCGCGCTATTTCCTATTTCGACTCAAGCTTCAATTACCGTGTTCGAGTGACAAAGTTTCACGTTTCACCCAAATAACTATTACAACGCAACCAAGTGTGGTAAAGTTATTGTATCGCACGGTAATCATTAGTCTCTATGGTATTTAACAACGAATGATATCTTTTTAAAGTAACCTAAATGGAAACTAATCCTCTGATGTTTATCGACGTCATAAAATAATTCGCAATAAAGTAATGTCATACAAAAAAAAGAAGAACTCGTTTTCCTATCTTGTATTGAGCCAAAGTTATAGATGTTTGTTGAATAGTTTTGATTTTATTGAGTGATAGTTTGCCAAACTTAATCCATGCCGATCATAAGGCAACTGATTAAACTACTATTAATACAAAAAGCAAAACGACATAATGATTTTACAACACTGGTTTTACTGCAAAATAATGCAATTTTGTACATACAGCATAAGTCCATCAATATCATCGTCAAAATGGATAACAAACAAATTATCCATATTAGAATTATGTGATTCAAGAATTAAAAGAAAATTGCAAAATAAAGTTAGTTTTCTAATTATTGAGGCATTATAAGAAAAAATCTTTAAAACTGGTAGTTCGATATTGTGGAGTTGTATGATTCTATCTACTGATATTATCTAAGGTGATGAACAGATTCAAGAATTTTTTATATAATCCCTCCGGACAGCTTTGGCTTTAAATTTGTGGGTTGTCTAGTTATTATAGTTTCTTTCTCCTCTTCCTTGGGACTTCTGTTGCAGGTATTACTCTTTCTAAAAATATTGATTATTTTTAAAAACCTCTGTGCTTGTGATATGTTAACAACTTTAAGTTAAAATCAATGTAAATTAGTAAGAAATTTTCATTTTCTTAATGGCGTCCTTAATAATTTATCAATGGCCTGACTCTTAAGACGCACATAAGATACGATATAGCCAGTTTTGGTTTCGAATTGACTGATTTACAATTATCTAATGATATATAGTAATTTCCCGACGGCCAGCAGAACAATTGATAAATTCAACACCACATTCGATTTATAAGCCTTTGTCGGATTGATTAATGATATTACGGTACATGAGTTACGGTACGATTATCTTCCTTGAAGTTTAGAGTTCAATAAATTTGACCTTTTCTAGATTTACTTCGTTCCTCTTGTTGAATTCACCAACTTATCTCCAATGCATTGCAACCTCTACGTGCCAGAAGTTTCAGACTACCTACTTACATTTACATGTCTCTAGTTCCTAGAGAAACCCAGCTTTATTTATGGAAAAAATATTCAGATTTTTCATATCACAACTTTTACTGACATATATGGTCTCTGCACGGGAAATTTGCTGCAGTAAAAATGGAACGCTTATTTCTTCATATCCGTCTAGTTGGAGTATTCTCATGATAAATGTCTCATTTCCACATTTTGCATGACGTGATTACTTTCTACGTAAAAAAATATATATACAACTTTTGGTCATCCCATCCTCCACATCTATTGTACACACTCTAGATATTTTTTAACAGTTTCTATATGGAAGTTTATAAAATCGTTTACAAATAGTGGCGTAATTTCATACTGTTAAATTGTTTTTCTGATTTTTATAAAATAATATATACAAATGCATAATAAGTGTCCTCAGACACGTTTGTATTAGAAATATTCAACGCATGAAATGTATATCTGTAAACCGTTACAAATTTGAAGTGAGAGTCGAATTGAAAGATTTTAATTTGCGGGGTGAGTCAGTTTTCATTGGTTTCAATAACCTCTTTCTAGACTCCTTCCACTTTTGTATTATAATTATTGACTCTTCCATATACCTGAAGTAATGATTTTTTTTATTGAAATAATGCTACCTACGTGTGTATTTTTAAAAAATCACCACATTGTGGATTTAGAAAAAAAACTATGAATGATTTTTACTTTCAAAAAGTATATACCTACTTAGGGCGGCCAAAAATATTTTCTTTAAATTTTTAACTCTCTATGAATACAATAATCAAAATCGTAATAACAAGAGTTTAGTAACAATAGTGTCATACTTGCCAAGACAAATCAAATCTCTAAAAATAAGGAAAATATGACGAAAATTTGAAATAAAATTATTGGGAAAATTTCGTCCTATGTAGAATTTTAATATAAAATCGACAGAGATTTGATAAGTAAATAATAGAATCTATTGATGACCATCCAAATATATATTCATCTTTATCAAATCCTTTTACTCACTGGAGCGATTTAAACTACTGTGGCATTTTACGTGAAATTTTTTCCAACAGTGTACTTAAGGAATTAAAGTGTTTTAATACTGTACAAATTCACGCTAACGTTTCACTGTTGATTTATTTTATATTTAATATGAAACTCTGACTTGTCCTCTGTGCTATACCGAATAATAAGAAATGTAACAGGTGTCGACTAAAGAAATTCAATACAATGGAAGCAAATGCTTTCAAACAAATATCTATCAGTATACAGTGTTTTCTTAGAGATAAATAATACTCACATAAAGTATGCACTGAATTTAGAAGGTTATTGTTCTGCTTCTTGATGGTACCTTATTGTTATCTAGATATACACCAGAGATATATTAAAAGAAACAAGTAAGACAAATGACAGGGAAATTCAGAACATTTTTCACAATGGAGAATAATTCCCGCGAAACGACAAATACATTTTCATCATAAAATGTAAATTTATCTTTTAGAAGACATATGAAATATTTAACAGAACCATAGTGTATTTTTTGATTCCTCAATTTATAATGTTAGTGTTATATCAATAAATGCTAAACATTGTATTATAACATTGATTTGTACATTGATTTTAAACATATAGTTAATTGAAGTGATCTAAAGGAAATTTGGGGCAATTTTGATTTCGTCTATCTTTAGATAGGGTGATCAAAAAGTCACGAATATTTTTCTGTTTTGTAGTTTTGTTCAGTAACTTGAAGTCATTTAAGTCAATTGATTTTGACTTCAGAAGCTATTCAAAACACTAAATCCGTTAGAAGACCCAGTTGTTTAAAAATACAGCAGAAGAACAACAAACACCAAACGAGACTAATGCTACAAGGAAAAACTAATAGCGAATTAGTCCACTTTCTCCAAGGCATACTGTCTATACCAGTTTCCTTTGTATGAAATGTTCCTCTTCTTCAACTGCAGCAGCCAATTTTAAAAAGACAGTTGGCCGAAGAACGCGTTTATTTTTAAGACATGAGCATCCCAAACACTCGATTGGGTTCAAATCTGGTGATCATCATTGTAATTTTTAGTTCCTCAAAAGACTCATCAACTATCCGACCCCAATATCTCTCGTTGTTGAGCATGTATATTAAATCAGGTTCTTTTTTATTTGAAAATAGTACCATCATTGGTCGCACTTAACGTTTCTTTAGCAAATAGATCCGATTCTCCTCCATGATATTGTGGTGAAAGTGGGGTGAGAATTTTATTTTATTTTATTATTTTTGATTTTATTTTTTCTCAATACTTCGTTCCATCTATCACACACAAAATTTCTTCACCAGCACACACTGCACCTGTTTTATATCCGTCAATAGAGAATGCGTGTGAAACTAGGAGGTTTCATTTACTAGGGTCTGTCCGATCCCTTTTTTATTTTAGTTTTCAGGGCCGTTAGAAGAGTTCTTTAGGAGAGACTTACCTTGCTCTTACTGGTTTACTTTTGTATTTAATGACAATAAATGATATGAAAATAGATTCTGCTTAATGTTATTTGTTCTAAATTGAATTGAAAAGTCCTATTTGAGCTAGCTGCTCCCTCCAGATAGTTAGGTTTGTACTGAGATGAATTAGAGACTGATGATTGCAACTCACTGTGCCTAGATGGCGTTTACTTTAGTCTTTTATATAGATTTTATAGTTCCATGAAAGAAATATCAGATTCCTCAAAACACATAATACAATTTATTGAAAATCAACGACAAATAATCTTAATATCTAGTTAGAATAATCCTGCGATAAATTAATTTATTTAACGTGCAACAAAATTTGTTGCACGTGAATCAAATTCTTAAATTGTTAAAGCTTAATAATTAAACGTGAATTAGCGATCTACACTGGTTTAGAGTTATATGCTCGCTGGGCATTTTCAGACAATGTTTTAGGTTGTCAATATTGGAAATATGGCTGTCTTGTGCCTGGTTATGTGGTTTTTGCACTTTGTACTTGAAAAGTTAGTCCACTTTGGATAAGTTAAACGTTATTTTTAAGTTAGGTAAGTACCTTGTATATTTCTTTCCTTGTTTGGATATTTTCCTCTGCTTCTGGGACTCAATTTGTTTGTTTTTGTTTGAAGTATGTTTGTAACGACTTTTCACTGGTTTTGGATTTGAATTTTTCAGTAATTAATTAGATATTTTTGATTTTTTTCAGGAGCCACGCCGAAAACTTCTTCCTCTTTTTCATTCAAAGGACGCTCTCCTCGCTTGTCTTCAATTTCTTATGTTTTCATGAATAATTTATAAACTTACAAAAGCAAAATTCACAGAAGAAACACAGCCCTACTTTAACACCTGCCACACAATTAACAGGCTGAAGATATTAAGACATAGCTTTCGTATTACTGAAATATACAACCAAAAAAGATCTTTATATTTTTATGATGACATATCCAAAATTGACTCGAACCCTAAGACCATTTCAATTAAGCGACAGTGTACTATAATTATTTCGGAATCACAGGGATTATGTGCCTATAGTTACTTCTCCTCTTGTAAATTCTAGAATCTGCAAATCCGCTTACATAGAACGTTTTCCATGTCAACCATCGCTAATAAATTATTACGCTGCTTAGGCGGCGTGTACTAAATCCGTCAATAATTTATGTAAATTTGGTACATTTTTAAATTCGCATGCACTTACATTCGAGGTACCAACAATAAAACTATTAAACATTATCCTTTTAGCAGATAGTCGGCTTCTTCTGTCTTCCGTGTGTCCGTCACGTTTCTTGAAAACACGATAACTTAGGAAAGGAAAGTCTAATCATATTGAAATTAGGCACCCAACTGAGTGTTTTAGCTAGAAAAACCATATTGTTTTTGGAATAAAATCGAAAAATGAATAAAATGGTCAGGTAAATGGCGTGCAAATTCGACGATGAAAGTTTACCGTCTGGCGGCCGGTAAATCGTAGAGACGTTTTTTCTCTCTGGAAATTTTTGGTATGGTGGGCAGATGATTAAAAAATTTTTATTTACTAAACCAAATTTGATACAAAATGTTTGTTTTGGCGTATACAGTATTGTACTGGCATGCAGTAGGTACATTTCTATGAAAGTGGCGAAAAATGGACCAAACCTTGAAATTTTCACAAAAAATTGTTGAAATTGAAGAAAACGTCTGCCCAGCCAGCTTATGGTTCACAAGACACCAAAGAACCCTAACCTTGGCTGGCAGACATTTTTGCCAAATTTAACTCATCAAATCGCTCCTTAAAGGGTTAAAAAAAATTTTCGTTAAATAATTTTTTCAACCCTTTAAGGGTTAACAATTTTTGTTTATATATACTTACATAAGTACAATTTTTTGTAAAAATTTACATTTCCACGTATCATAATAATATATTAATTTAGTGGACAAAATAATAAACTTACCTCTTTTTATATTTCCCCTCTTCTATTTTTCATTATCCACAGAGTGTCTAAAATATCTTGATTTTGGCTGTTTTTGGTACTACTAGACCAGATAGAGAAAAACCGACCAAGGTGTCTAGAGTTCAATTTTTGTAAAACGTCGATAGATGAAAACTGTATTTTAATATTAGGTACTACTAACCGTTGAGCTATCGAAGAAAATTAACATTTTGCATATTTTGAAAGTCATAACTTTTTTATTTATGATTATTTCTTCATGCAGTAAAACTTTCTAGAGGCATTGTTTACAGGACAACCAAGATATTGAAGTGTCAGTTTTAATTGATTGTTACTGTCAGTTACTTTTGGCTGAATTACCAAATTTCATATTGATTACATTGAAGGTTTAAATCATAAAGATATTCCAAAATTTTATGTGAACAGAAACATGTCGGTGCACAAGAATTATTACAATTGTGAGAAAATTTTTGCAACAAAACTGTAGTGAAAATTTTTTGACAGTTCTAACAAATAATTAAATTTCGTTATTTCTTGTCATGTGACACAAATCACCCAATCATTTTAATATTACACTGACTATTTCACTCACCTTAAAATTATCATATAATCTGACTAATCACAAATCAAAGACAGCTTGTATTACAGCAAAAACACCAGCTGTCTTTCAATTCTAATGGTCTGTGAGCGTGGTGTTTTCAACGACGTAACCATAGATACGGATGGCCGTAACCATGGATACGGATGGCAAAGCAAAGTTTGATAGTTTAATAAAAATTAATTATAGAGACAGACGTCAAATTGAGTCGCTTCGGTGCTACTTCAAGTGAAGTTATCAACCAAAATATTTGTTCGTGAAATAGTCTAATAAAATACCATTCGTGATTGAATTTATCTTATGTCTGTCTTTTATTTCTAAACTCAACTGAGTTGCTTGAAAACACCACTCGTCCTACGGACTCGTGGTGTTTCCATAAGCAACTCAGTTTCGTTAGAAATAAATCGACAGACTTATCGCGAAAATTCAATGTCTTGTGGTATTACTACTGATAACACCATCCAGGGAAATTTTCAATCACTATGACAACAAAATTATTTAACTTTGACGACTTCATAATAACTGCCAAATAAATTTCAAAATGTCACATTTTGGCAATGCCAATTCTCAATCTATAAACTTTTAATAAATAAATAATTGTTTTGTTGTGTTGCTACATTTTGATTTTATTTTTACAAAAAATTTTCTGACCGAATATCCCTCAGACATTGATAAATGCTTCATAATTTTATGACAACTTCAAGCAACGTCTTTCGATTGTCATAAAATTATCTCGTACATTATCAATGCCTTAGGGATATTATATCTGAAAATCTATCTATCTGAAAACTATGTAGTTCTAATTTGAATTTGTGGTTGTATTTTTGAATTTTCAACATAACCTCAGTAATAAAACTGTCATTCATACCAACAGAATTCAGATTTTCCAAAGCCTGTCCCAATTTAAATAAAGTGTGAATGGCATATAGGTACTCCAACATACTTATATATTTTTGGAAACCTTGAATTTTTTTCTGATATTTTGAAGTTAAAACAAACTATAATTCCCATTGAAATTAACAACATTGGACTTGATATCTCAAAATAAAGTAGTGATACATTGTTTTAAAGATGTGCCTTATTTTATATTTAAAAGTTTTTACTATATGAAAAAATCAGAAATGAAATCACAAATAAAAAAGTGATGATGTTTTGAAATTTGCCAAATATCTCACCCTGCATAGATAAGGTTAAAAATCTTTTGAAATAAAAAAAATATTGAATATTCATATATTTATTTAGACAAACCATTACAACTAAGTACAAATAATGCTCTTAAACTTAACAAAATCACTAATAATAAAATAATTGTTTAACCAATATCACAGAGAATTACAACACAATTCATGATCACAAAGTAATTTCTTATAACAATATAAGTACAGTTTTACAGTTTTATAGGAAACGCAAAACGTTCAGTATTCAGGAACCCTGTAATATAATTCTTTTACTAATATGTAAATTAGCCAACCGGTAAAATGGAAGGAATGAAATTTACTGATAATCTAATACCGTAAACTTAACCCAAATGTGTTGTATTCCCAAATTCGCTTAATCCACATTTCCTTAAATCGGTCGAAAACGTGTAAACTGGCTAAGTGCTTCCTAATGAAATTAGGACTTGTGAATAGTCATTGAAAAGGAATTCTCACATCCATTAATGGCTAAAACTACCCTAATATTATATGTACAACATATCCTAGGATTGATGCAACAAGATATATGCTGCAATACTGTTTTGATTTGGAATTTCATATTTTGTTAATCATGGGAACTTTGATGGATAAAAACTATTTTCTTTTTAGGGAAATTTTTATTAACAGAAATTCTTGAGCATTTAAAATTAAGGTTGCCTGAAAAATTTTAGAAAAAACAATTTTTTAAATTTAAATACTCTCTCCAGTTCAAAATACAAAAAAGTTTATTGTGGAGTAGGAACTAAATCTAGGTCATTTGCTGCCGCATCTAAAAAAAATCACAAACAAATTTTAATTTGGTTCAGATTAAAATCAAACCATCGGTCTTCAGAGTCGAGAAAATAGTATTAACGCATTAACTAAATCGGTTACCGTTTCATTAAATTTAAGTTTTACTTTCCAAAAAGTTTAAAAATATGGAAACAATTTTTCATTTTTCATTTTTCAAGTAATTATTATAAGAAATAACTTTGCTACTTTATTAACATATTTTATATATTTTGATTGTAGTAAATCGTCATAAAATTTTAATTGATTAACACAAAACTAACAGATTTTCCTAGTAGGTCTTTAAGATACCAATACAATTTTATATATAAATATACATATGTTCTATCAATAGTAATAATATACAATTACACAAAAAATTTTAGACAATACAATTGTATTCGATGTTAAGTGCTCAATATTCATAATAAAATTAATTTAATACAAGGTGATGCAGGTTTCTAAAACTCACACATTTCTACAAGTATAATTTACCACCTTGTACAATTAGCAATATTTCATAGGATTAATATTATATATAGTCAATACATTCAAATTTTCTAGTTACCTACTTTACAAAAATAGGTCGTATTCAAGTTTTTTTAGATTATGTATGTACAATATTAATGACACAGCGGCTATGCGGGCTGTGATATTATACTCAGAGAGCCACTAACAAATTCCTTTATATTGGTCTAATGAGTAGAGTATGCAGAAAGAGAATGAGTTAGTGTTACTGTAAAACGGAACAATTTAAATACTACGTATTGATGCTCTTACTAGAGAGATTTTCAAAATTGATTTTTTTTGGAGGAATGGAAAGATTAACGATAATAAAGAATGTTTCTGATTTTATGTAGAAATATTTATCAAATAGTTTTCATGAAGAAATGTAAGAAAAATGTTCACATAAACATATGTTCAGAAAGGCTTCATAATGGAGTTAAGGTTCCTTTAAAAATATGACCAGAAACTAGTTTTGTTTACGATCTGAGGAACTAATTTTGTTATCCTCCTTAAGCAACTATCAAACAAAGGTAGAGAAACAAATTAAAGTTGAAGTTAACATGTGATAGCGATAGTAATACTTAATCAATTTGGATTTATCAATTTATATATTTATTTATTTATTCAAGAGTTTCTCTACTTTTGTCAAACAAAATTCCGGAAAATTATTTCCCTTCCAAAGGCTATTCCGCAATGAAACATTTTCAAACAATGCTGATATGAACTTTAGTTTTATTCTGTTGAAAGGAATTTGACAAACCTGAGATTTTATTGATTATCGATTATGACACATAATAATAAATCAATTTGGCCCCCGCCCTGTTTCATTAACTTGAATACTACCCTTCTTCATTATAAAATATTATTTTAAAGCTGGACCGCGTTATTACAACTGTTGTTTTTGACAACAGCTTTTAAAATACGTAACATAATATTAATAAATTATCATATACATTTGTTGCACAGCAATCTTACAAATAACATTCAATATATTAGAATAATTAGTCTGTACGTTTCGAGTGCTGAAAAGTTATCATAAAAATATAGTAGTAAAATTTTTTGATAAAATATAAAGTACCCAAATAGTCTATACTGGATTTTATTAGATAATACGTGATAATATACAGTGCGTTCACAATGAAAGGAATAAATTCAATATAATCTGAACCACGTGGTTGTGCCAAAAACGCTCGGACACGTCGATTTGTAATTTTGAATTGGCACATTTTGAGTTATACGGCAAGTCAATGTCACTTCCGGTTTTCCGGAAGTGACATCAACTTTGTTATTTTAAATGCAACACCCTGTATTTTTGTACTGATTTGTATAGACGATAAAAAGACGTTTCCAAAAATGTAGTTAACACGTTTTTATTATGAAACATTTTTGTATTATTTACAAACTTACTGTAGCAACTGTCTTAAAAATTCCTAAATTATTAAATGTTCAATGTGTTGCATATTTTGAGTCACACGGCAAGTCAATGTCACTTCCGGTTTTTCTGGAATGTCACTTCCGGTTTTTCCGGAAGTGACATCAACTTTGTTATTTTAAACGTAACACCCAGTATTTTTGTACTGATTTGTATAGACGATAAAAAGACGTTTCCAAAGATGTGGTAAACACGTTTTTATTATGAATAATTACTTTTTGTATTATTTACAAATTTACTGCACTAACTGTCTAAAAAATTCCTAAGTTAATAAATGTTCAATATGTTGCCCGTTTACGTGAATGCATTTTTGAATTCGAATAATTATGTCTCTTTGGATATTGCGAAACATTTCTGGTGATATTAGTCGGATTTCTTGGCGTATTCTCTCTTTTAAGTCATTAAGATTGTTAGGTCGGTTCACATAAACTTTGGATTTTAAATAACCCCATAAGAAAAAATCCAAGGGAGTTAGATCAGGTGATCTCGGCGGCCACTCAATCGGTCCCCTTCTACCAATCCATCTATTGGGAAAGGTTGCACCTAGAAATTGACGAACTGCGATCGCATAGTGGGGAGGTGCCCCGTCTTGAAACCAAATTGTCTCACTTGGTACGTCAGGGTCTTGTCTTGTGGGTTGGGAAAAAGAACAGCTAAAGCAGGAATAAGTTCAAATTGAAGAAACTATAAATAGCGTTCTCCGTTTAGTGTTCCTTCAAAGAAATAAGGCCCAATAATTCGATTGCCAATAATTCCTGCCCATACATTAATTTTCTGAGGATATTGTGTGTGAACCTCTTGAATAAATTTTTAAGTTGTCAAAAAATAATTGTGAAGTGACATTTATTTACCGAAAAAATGAATTTAACAGAAAAAGATCGAATTGAGGTGCTTATGATGATTGGTTTTGGTGATAGAGTTCGTACTCAACAGCAGGTATGTAACTTATTTAATGAAAATCATCCTGACCGTCCACCGATTAGCCAATCTGTCGTGAGTAACATTGAAAAAAAATTTAGAGAGTTTGGCCACGTTAGAGATTTACCTAAAGGCCGAGCAAATAAGGTACTTGAAGATGTTAAGTTAAATGTCCTTCTACACGTTCAAGAAAATCCCCATGTGACGGTTAGAGAACTCTCAAGAGAATATGAATTGTCAACGGGATCAGTATCAAAAATTCTTCGAGCGGCTAAGTACCATCCTTATAAAGTACACCTGGTGCATGAATTGTCGGAAGACGACTTTGATCGAAGAATGCAATTCTGCGAGCAAATACAAGAAATGCACAATGATAATTTGAATTTAATAGAGCAAATTCTTTTTTCTGATGAAGCCACTTTCTGTTTAAGTGGTCATGTAAATAGACAGAATTGCAGATACTGGGCGACAGAAAATCCCCATTGGATGCAAGAGGTTCACACACAATATCCTCAGAAAATTAATGTATGGGCAGGAATTATTGGCAATCGAATTATTGGGCCTTATTTCTTTGAAGGAACACTAAACGGAGAACGCTATTTATAGTTTCTTCAATTTGAACTTATTCCTGCTTTAGCTGTTCTTTTTCCCAACCCACAAGACAAGACCCTGACGTACCAAGTGAGACAATTTGGTTTCAAGACGGGGCACCTCCCCACTATGCGATCGCAGTTCGTCAATTTCTAGGTGCAACCTTTCCCAATAGATAGATTGGTAGAAGGGGACCGATTGAGTGGCCGCCGAGATCACCTGATCTAACTCCCTTGGATTTTTTCTTATGGGGTTATTTAAAATCCAAAGTTTATGTGAACCGACCTAACAATCTTAATGACTTAAAAGAGAGAATACGCCAAGAAATCCGACTAATATCACCAGAAATGTTTCGCAATATCCAAAGAGACATAATTATTCGAATTCAAAAATGCATTCACGTAAACGGGCAACATATTGAACATTTATTAACTTAGGAATTTTTTAGACAGTTAGTGCAGTAAATTTGTAAATAATACAAAAAGTAATTATTCATAATAAAAACGTGTTTACCACATCTTTGGAAACGTCTTTTTATCGTCTATACAAATCAGTACAAAAATACTGGGTGTTACGTTTAAAATAACAAAGTTGATGTCACTTCCGGAAAAACCGGAAGTGACATTCCAGAAAAACCGGAAGTGACATTGACTTGCCGTGTGACTCAAAATATGCAACACATTGAACATTTAATAATTTAGGAATTTTTAAGACAGTTGCTACAGTAAGTTTGTAAATAATACAAAAACGTTTCATAATAAAAACGTGTTAACTACATTTTTGGAAACGTCTTTTTATCGTCTATACAAATCAGTACAAAAATACAGGGTGTTGCATTTAAAATAACAAAGTTGATGTCACTTCCGGAAAAACCGGAAGTGACATTGACTTGCCGTATAACTCAAAATGTGCCAATTCAAAATTACAAATCGACGTGTCCGAGCGTTTTTGGCACAACCACGTGGTTCAGATTATATTGAATTTATTCCTTTCATTATGAACGCACTGTATAATATTGAGCAACAAAATATTGACTAAAATGAATTAATTTAAAAATGCTAAACAATGTTTCTTTAATCCATCACGATTAGTATTTGCAATGTTCACATATTCTGAACAATATCAAGACCCAAATGTGCAAAAATTGGTAACACTTTTTTATTTGGCTTATTATTAATAAAAAAGTGTTTCCGTTAAAACTACAGTCTACAACAGTTCTATAAAAAATAATATATTATTTACATTAAAATAGCATATTAGAATTTTCAGTTGTCAAATTGAAATTGTTAATTGTCTAGACGGATGACTCTTGAAAAGCAGGGTAATAAAAATAATATACATGTATATACTTGTAAATGCGAATTATACAAATAGCAAGTTAGAATAATTTAAAACTTATACCCAAAGCCTGACATATATTTTTGTTTGAACTTAATGGAAGCGTCTCTATTCAACGCTACGCCACTTAAAATTTTGTCTAGACGAATTGAATTGAAATTATAATTGAATTTGTTTTCAGAGATAAATCTTCCGATTGAGTTGTTTGAACATTTATTATCACGCTCTAGATCTACCAAACCCTCATTAAACGGTTTTAAATAAACTACTGAGTAAATGATATAAATCAAGCAGTTTTGAGGAACCCGTGAAATTTCATACATTTTTAACAGCTTGAGTGAGTAATCTGTATGCGGTTACATGCAATCGATAAGAACTTACGGGTCAACAAACTGCATAGGTTAAGGTGATGTTTCTCATGTAACAAGTCTTGAAAAATCGTTAGACAACGCACGTTCTACGTTTTATTTTCAAGTAAATGAAGTAAGAAGGGCCGGTGTATTTAATTTGCATGAGTAGCTGTTAGTTGCTATGTTGACCCTGAGTGATGCAGGAGAAATATTGATCATAGAAACAACAACATTGATGTTCTTTCCAAAACCACATAAACAATTTCTACGCTTTTGCTTATGACGCTTTTAGTAATCGGGGCGATATAATGAATATTCATTAGTTTTTATCCTATTGCATAATTTACATGAAGGTTAAGGGTTAGAAATAACAGATAATAAATTAAACGTATATTGGTATTGTTCGTTAATTTAATTTGAGATATATATCTTTTAATTGGAAACAATTACTTATTTGATTAACTTATGTATTTACTTTAGATATGCTGAAACTGGTTGTTTCAAATATGATTTACGATCGTGGAAACACACTAAAGCAGAATACTGAATATATGTATATGACCAAAAATTACAGAATTATTGATATTCATGAATTAGTAATGACAGATTTTCTAATGATATCAATAAATAACAAATAAAAAACGTGGGCGAAAAATGATTAGGTGTATACAAGAGTATATATTTGTTTATAAATTTTTTGTTTCTTCTTCAATTTTGTTTGGTAAAATTGCATACAAGACAATGAATTGAATAATGGTGAATATTGTTAAGTAGTTTTTCATCTTAAATTACGCAATTTAGAAATAAAAGGTTAAAGCAAGAATTAGAAGCACATTTTTTTTCCTTTGTGTGTCTAATTCTCTTATGACTGAATTTTTATTTATTACTTGACTGATTTTAATGACTGCAATCGGTAAATGCTCAGCTTTCATTTGAGATAAAAAATTCTAAAAATAGACAAAAAAATGATAATCCAAGAAAGTGCATTTTTGTCCCAAACTGTATATTATGAAAAGTTCAAAGTACACATAAGTATTCGTAAAACATTTTCCAAATATTTAATTTCACATGTATGTTTAATGCGGATGGGCATTAATACAATTTCAATTAAACAAATAATATGTAATCGTATTAGGTCCGGTTCAGTAAAATTGGAATTTGTGTGTGTGCGATTTCTTTTGAAGTTCAAATGTTGAACTCGTGAATTATCCAGAAATTAAAGCAGATTTTAATTTCCATTAAATATGTTAATTGTGTTTACTGTTTATTCTACAAAACGTAAAAGCCCTTTTTCCTATGTGATGTTTAAGTCTCGCAGCATATTTGTTTTATTTAACCGAAATAACACGTAGGTAATAATTAGAACATTTTACTAAAATGCGTGTCATAAGCTTTAGCCAGAATTAATTGCTTCGAATTAATATTTAAATAAAAATAAAATTTCCTTTATGTTAATGTTAAAGACAATGAATTAATAAATAAAAATAAATTGCTGACTGGTATTGAACAATTAATTAGACCTCTTTGAATCAGCGCTTAAAATGATTCGTGAGTAAATTTATCATGCTTGAAGATGCAGAATATATTAGTGCCATTAGTGGATCACGAATATAATTTAGTAATAATATAACGAGACGGAATTTAATTTACAAAATATAGTAAATCAATAAATTTATTAGGCAACAAAATGAAATCGTTATTTCTTCCACAATTGTCATAGATATAAGAAAACAGAATCAATTTTGACACGTCAACATATCGCAATGATGGCAAACTAACAAATATATATTTATAGTTTACCGCAAATTGGCCCAAACGAACTGAATTTTGCTATTGAAAATTTAGTAATATTAGTTGTATGTAAAATATGTCATACTTATAAAAGATTCGTCTTATTTATTTTGGTAATTTTGGGAATATCTAAGAGTTTTAGTCCAGAGAAATTAGATAAAAAAGAGGTCCAGCTTCGAAAAATTCCCAGAAAGCTGGATTTTGGTATGAACCTTGATATTGTGGTGCTAAACAAAATGTCAAAAATGCCCATCGACCGAGTGCCGCTGAAAATTTTATGCGGAGTCAAAGATCACCAAAAACGATTCTTCCTGAATAGCTCGTTAAAGATCACTTTTACAAAAAAAATATTGATTATCAAATCAAAAATACTTGTAGCTCTGGAAATTTCCAACAATATAGATATTATGACTTTAATTCGTAAAAGTAACCGTTTTGGAGGGAACTTAATTTACAAAATTGTAACTTTTGTTTCTTATGAAACATCACTGCGTTCCACGCCACCTTCAAGGTAAAGTACAAGGTGCGTCTTATTCATGTGATGTCCCTAGTAGACCTAATCCACGTTTGTTTTTGTTTGAAAAATGTTTATTTTAAGAAAAATTATTATGAATTTCTTCATTAATTAGTTTTTGATTCAAGGCAGAAGTTATTAATCTTAATTAATACTCATATTCAGACTCTGTTTCAATCTGTATGCTTTCCTCATCATCATTTTCTTTTTCTTGTTTTTCTGCTGTCTCCTGTACTTCCAAAAGATAGGCATACAAATGTCTATATCATTGCAATTAGAAAAAAATAAGTTATTTTATATGCGTCTAGTCAACTGCGGGTTCCATTAAAAAAAGTAAGCATATGCTATATCTTGGAAATCGAGTTAACAAAGGAAGTGGCAACAGGTTTATAATTCTACGTAAAGATATCTATTGACAGCAATTTTCACTTATTTTCTAGGATTAGCGGATTTAAAAAAAAATCGAGCATTTCCAACCTGACAACTAAATTCTCAAAATAACAATTAATGAATTATTTTCACAATTCTACCCAATTTTGCCTATTTAACCGATTCTATAGCTCTGAAAGTAAAAAATTACCAATATGCAAGGAGATAGACATTGGCCACTCTGTAAAATGATGATTCGTTTTTATACCTAACGTTTTTTGTGATAAAAATATATAGTCATATACTTAATTACCTCAATAACCATGAAGAATTATAAAGCGTGTGAATTTAAAAAACAAATTTTTAAAAGTAGGTATTGTCTCAGAAATAAGTGCACAAAAAGATACCACATATTCCCGACGTCAAAATAAGTCGATTACATTAAACTTACCTATATACCAAAATGCTTTCTAAGGGAGCTGCGTACCCCTAAAAGTGGGCCCCTGAAGATGGTTTTTATTTATTATCTCCGAAACAACCGAAACTGTTCAAGTTAGTGTTGAAATTTAGTGCAACCACCAAATTTTACTAAGGCTAGGTCAAGCTGTAGGGGTAAAAACGAGAAAATCACTAGGCATGTACTAAACTTTCAAAAACGGTGCCTCCGATTAAAGTTACACAAGAGCACATTTCCGTTGTGAAAGACTATGATAAACCATAATTTGTAGTCAAAATTCAAAAAAAAATTCAAATAAAAAAGTTGTGGTCATTTTTACCTACACCACTACAGCTTGACCCACCCTCGGTAAAAATTTTGAGATGTTATTTACCTCATTGTATTAGGCTTAAAAAGTTTTGTGGTTGTGCTAAATTTCAACACTTTAACTTGAACAGTTTTGGATAAATAAAAATCATCTTCAAGGGCCCAATTTCAGGGACCCGCAGCCCTTTTAGGAAGCATTTTGGTGCAATCTGTTTATTTTGATGTCAGGAATATGTGGTATCTTTTTGTGCACTTATTTCTGAAACACCCTGTATATTTGTTTGAATTAAATCTGCGATCAAAATCATATTCTACGTTGAAATTTCAATAAGATCAGACTCACGTAAATCGACCTAACTTTGGTTTCATTTACACTTAAATTATGACTATATGACTTCAAATTAAAGTCTTAAAGTATAGGTGAACGTCAGTAACACGCATTTAAATAACGTCGTTCAGTTATAATGACCTGCTCGTTATAGAAAATATTTTATCGAACAAGTAATTTAAACGTAACCATTTCGTCTAATTGTGCCCGCTAATACGTAATATCATAGACTATTTTACTTGCAGTTTATCAAACCGTGAGCATAACCAACAAGTTGTACAAAACTTCCATCACGTTAGCAATGATTTACTTATCAACCAGAAACCAAAACAGCTATTGTAATAATGGAGTACACGTGTCAGTCACTGTGTAATAATAAATATCCACAAACACATCATTACACGTCTGCTTTTGCTGTCAATCAATATTCATTGTAAATATACCTATTCTCTCGAAATATTTTAAAGAGCCGCTAATATTTTGTGTTTTTAAAGAAAAATCAATTATTTCAGCTTGTATTTTTAGAATGTTCATTAAAGACCTAAAATTTTTTCTTTCTTTTCTTATTTGGGATTGATTACCACATTCTTGAATATTTTCCAGACAATCTAAAAAATATCACTTCAACAACCCTATTTATTTCTTCAACTATTTAGTCATCAATACTTCATTATATAAAAGCTGCTTCTAGATGGTGGAAAAATGTGGTGAACATAGTATCGCACAACTTCCAAAGTTTCTCAATATTATAGACTTCGCCGACATTTTTTATTGAGTGGAAGTTATTAAAACTTATTATTAGTATTGACCTGTGGAACTTATTCAAGTGAAAATATTAGCAGTATCAGAAATTTTAGTTTTCAAATTCGACAGTTTACCAAATACGTTCTAAATGATTCAAGATATCCATGTTACGTGACTTTTGACGTAAGTTGGCCTTTCCTTAACAAAAATATGTAAAAAATGACTCGTTTCTAATAGCGTTATTATGTAAAAATATAGGTAAGTGTACATTTGTGTACGTTTTGTCTCTCCTATGTCATCTTTGTCCCTGTAGTTCAATGATAAAATTTATCTGAAAAAACCTATTAAAATTTTGGGAACTTCATGTTACAGACGTATTATGTATTATTAATGAGTAAAGATTATACTATCTGTATTAAATGGTTAAACCTAAATGATTAACAAATTCCTGTAAAGCACCAGTAAAACAGTTACAGATATTTCAAGTAATTTAACAAGCAATGAAACGTTAGTTTGCCTTCCTGGAATTCTAATTCAACTTTTTAGGAAAAATAACCTTCAGGACATTTTACGAGGTAATATTGATCTTCATGCCAAAAACATGCTTGGAACAGCTTGGAAAGTAGGGAAGTTCAAATTAACGTAAAATATAACTAAAATTGAAATTAGTTTTGACCATGTGGATAAAGTTATAACTTAAATCTGACTGTAAAAACAAGACAAAACCAGGTCATATTTACGTCAGAGGTTGGTAAAATTTCCCTGTTTCAATAACGACAAAATACACCAATCTCAAAGTTTCGTGTAATATTACATAATATTTTCTTATAGTCAAACTTCAATATGCGCTTTAACTTTATGGTTAAATTTTAAGGAATAGTAACGTAAATGTTTTTTTAAACTTACAGCAAAGTAAATTTGTCGTGTAAGCCATATCTTAAAGAAATAAATATACCTAATTATTGTTTAATAAATTACCGGTAAGTACATATGAAAAATTGAAAATAATGGTTACAATTACGTGATATCGACTAATTCAGATTACGGTGGCTCTAAATTGACAAAACTAACTAATTGTGCTGCTTGATATAATTTGAGGATCAAACATTTCTTCAATGTCACTCAAATAAATGGAGTAGATCTTTTAAACTAACTCGCTTGCACATACAATTGCGCATACAATTTTTTGCCATTTAGTGTTTCTACCAGTTTGAAAACTATACATAATTTTAAAAGGTTCTCTCGATTAAGTGAACTAGTTAGAAAGGTCGGTAGGTCGGCGTCCACTACTTTACATATACTTAATTGTTTAAATTATTGACTGCAACCTAATGAAAATATACTTAAATATTTAGATACCTGGTAAATCAGAAAACGTGCTCATCCCAATGTTTCCTAAAACATTTAGAATGGAAAATTTAAATATGTACTTTTATTATTATCGTAGCAAAATACCATTATATGAACACAATTTCAGATCATTTCCGGTTTAACCGGTTTAACCGGTTTAACCGAGAATTGCACCGCGTCTAAGTTTATTGAATTTTCTACGGTTCAGCTCCATTTTGGAGCCATTTTCAAGAGAAAGGAAGTGCGTCTAGGACGGGTAAGGAGCGATTCAAATTCAGAGCCTCAATCTGCCTATTTCCCAGGTCGAACCGTGCTCTGTTTCTAAAATCAGCATTTCGAATTTCCTTTAAAAATGTATTTACAAATTCAAAGCATATTGTGGTGCTAAAAAAATTTTCATTTTGACCTTACATTTTTTATTAGATTAATTAAAATCAGAAATTTGCCTAAGGAGTTTAAAAATATTATATGTAGTTTTATATCGATTCCATGTTTTTTTTCAAATAGACCACAACCATTTGTAAATAGGTACATTACATCATCATATTTATATGAATTTAAAAATTGGATTATTTGAAAATTATCCAATAATTTTTCTTCACCTCAAATATACTAACCATAATACAACCGAGTTTTTAAAAGCATACACGAAATACAGAGTTCTTAAATCCAATTTTATTCATACTAAAAAAATATGGATTTTCAAATATTGATATAAGTACCAAACTCTAAATAGGAAAATATTTTAATGTTTATTAAAGTGCATTTTTTACTTTCCTAATATATTCTCGAAATTCAAATTTCATATTACAAATATTTTAGGAAGAAACAAGTTAATAAATAAATACGTACTTTATTTCTTACCCTGTGATACATTATTCGTGTATAGTAGGTACCTATATTTTGACTTCACTGAAGTCACTGCTATAAATTTTACAATAAACTCCCATTACTGCAGCTCCTAGCAACAACCTTATTAATACGGCTAATGATCGTAGAAGTGGATACCACTCAAAACAAAAAATCTTAATGAGAAGGCAGAAAAAAATAATTAATTATAATACTCTTTCTACCTTCTCATTACATGGCTCCCGTTCAGAGTTATATATAGGAAACAGTTATTTGAATTGTTACGTTCGTATTATATTATCTTAAAATAAGCATCGTGACAAATATATTTTAATCATTTGAGAAACAAAATTAGTACCTATGTCCTCTATATCATACTTCCCATCCTGACTATTTGATTTTATTAGCTAATTAATTTCATAGTTCAGGTTTACGGATATTGCCTTGGGCTTAGTAACACTTACTATATATTATGTTTATATTCCCAAGTTTATGATTAATTTTCAGTATAATACCTGAGGGACATGGTCTTGCAATTACTTGGCAATTAAATTTTCGTTGTAACTGCTACCACAATATCAATAGGCTTTACAGTGATATACTCGGAAATTGGTTTAAACGAAATTAGATTTACATAAGTAAGATACAATGAACTGTTCAACAATCAAATGCAAAAGTTGAAAACTCTTAATCAAACTTTAAGTGCTATTGCTTATTTAAAAACGTAACTTGGATTATCAATCAGTTTGCAGTTGTTTTATTTGGCAATTGAACAATTATTGTTGCTACATATAAATTCGATTATAAGAATAGAAACTGCACAAAATAAAAAATAATGGGGTCCTCCTTTGCAAGACAAGTTTTTTTGTTTTCTTGGTCGAAATCCAAATATTTTCTGAAGGATATCGAATGCTTCAAATGTTTTGCAAAATGTCAAGATTTATAACGCTGTAACACTATCAAAAATGTATGGATTTGTCCCAGGTTCTTAGTGTTTCAAGGGAAATTTAATTGGCTTTCATCTTACCTATAACTTTATGACAAAATTACAAAAAAATGCTTATACAGGTGGTTAAACAAATGCCTGTTTTTTCAGTAAATTTTTATCTTGAGCACAGCGTTAACCAAACAACCTGTATATTAGAATTTTATAAAATTTGTTTGTCTTATGTGTCTACTTCAAAACACTTTTTGAATTTTGTTCCTATCTTTTTTGTAGAAAAAGACACAAAGGTTTTAGTAAAATCATTGAATATAGGAGTTATTCAATGGTAAAATGTTACATCTTCACAGTAAAATAACGGATCGATTTGATTACGAAACTTTTGAAAGCAGAAATGTTAACCCATTTGTGAAATAGAGGAAATTGACCATCAATAGAATTATTTACTACATTTAATATTTCATGTACCTACTTATAATTAATTGCCTCTGTTTTTTTTTTAAGTTTTCTATGTCTTGTATCCTTTGACCTTATTTGCAAAAATCCCTAATTTTAAATGCGACAACCATAGTGATATATATTATATTTTAATATAAAGTAAATATCGTGGAGTTGTAAACTTAAATGGTATAAACAATGTATCTTTGTCCGTTGTATTTCACAGGCAAATTATCACTGGATAACGACTACTTGCTCAATTTATTGTCTTTAAAATAGGCTTTAGAAAAAATTTCACCTTAGAAGGAAACAGAGAAAAGAAAGCGAAAAGAGTAAAAATCCTGGAGGTTTTCGAAGTTCGTATTATGCATAACATGTTCTCGAGTATCAGAAGTGAATTTTAGGTAGGGTTCCGACAATTTCTAGCTTATGAAGATGCTGTTTTAGTATTTAATTTTTAATTTAAGTTTTAGTCCTTTTAAAATTGGTACCAGTTTTTTACTTTCGAGAAAGTATTTTATGTTTATACAGTTGGTCTGGAAAGAAACAAAAAAATTTGCAATTACACATTCAAATAAGAATAAATTCTAAAAGTTTCGAAGATATATAAATAAAACTTCTCCCAGATAAAAGTAACTTGAACCGCGAAATTTTTAACATTCGGCGAGTATCGATTCTGCCACATTATTAGATACCTACAATTTTTTCATATTCGACTTCATAATTTTATTTTGTTTTGAATTTTAATATCCATGTGAAACAAAATTGATATACAAAAACCTCTTCTCTAATTTTTTCAACCATTTTCTACCGCATATTTCTCATTGCAGTTCAATATCTACAATGAGTGTAAACTGCCATAATAATTCTAATAATAATTCTGCGTTTTCTCAACAAATTAACTGTGCTAATACTTAATCGTGTTATGTATTTAATAGTCCTTAGCTAAGTTTAATCATTGATAAATTAGATCTAGAATAATTCACATAAAATTTAATAAAAGTAAGATATAGAAAGAAATACTAATATGGAACAGAAGACGCTGCAAGATAAAAAAGGTAGTGCTGTAAAGTGAATAGGTTTAGTCACACAAGCCTTAACCTTTAAAACTTTGTTATAGTCGACATGATCCACTTTCAAAAGAAAATTCTTTCTTTGCCACAGGTGTATATGAAATAAGAATATAAATAAAAACTCCACATAAGCACAAAGGAAACCTTATCTAAATAAGAAATCATCAATACATTTGAGGAAAACCCGTATAGCAAGTGGGCGATAGAAATATGTTTAGCCTGGAATAACATTTTTTAGGAATAATCTTGCAGAAAAGAAGAACTTAGTATTTATTCTATCTAATTCAGTCTACTTATCACATTTCATCCATAATCATATTAAACAAAAAACAATTCTATGCAGGATTGTCAAAGAACACATTTGTAAACAAGAATTAATTAAGCTTTGAGCAAATATGGATACAAAATATTTTACATCAATTAGAATTAGAAACTTGTAGTCATTCAGCAAGATAAATAAAACATAGTAAACATCATGTATTATGAATACAGTTATTAATAAAACAAATGAAAAATAAGCAAATAATGAACAGGAATAAATAAATTAAGTAAATATCAAGTTCTATTCAAAGGCATACATGACATGTACTTTATTGTTAGTAGTTATGTCAGTCATAACACACATATTTCTGTCTAATATAATATAGAAACACGTATTCCATTTGTTTTCAAATACTTTTTTTAACCTCCTAAAACATATTCTATATTATGGCGAATGCGCCCACATTAAAGCATACTTTTAGTTTTTGTTTTGCAAGGTATCTTTTATGTTTTCTTTGTAGCTCAAACGCAGCTTGCTTTTAATATTAAAAAGAAAATTCTTTGCGTATTTAACCCACACAATCAATAATATCAACAAACAAAAATAAATTTATTTACGAAAAACATTTATGATATTTTAAATTAAATAAGTATGTAATAATATCTAAAGGTAGTTATACATTTTTGATCTGTAAAAATTATTTTATGAGGATAAATTAAGGTCTTTTATGAAAGTAAAATATATATATAAATGGATACGAAGTAAGAAATTTGTTTCAAATAGTCTCATCTTAACTTTGGTAAAGATTTATAATTTTAGGATTGACTTTGAGAAAGGTAGAAGTATTTACCGAAATACATCCAATCACTTCGATTACCGTCAGGCGACGCTTTTTCCTGACTAAATTAGAATACTATTACATTTCCATCGTAAATTTGAGAGTTTTGTGTACAGTAATCATTAACGTGAATGCTGCTAACAAAATTACATTTATTTGCAAAGTATAAAAAATACGTCACATAAAATAAATCACCGAATTTATTTGATGGACCAAACATAGATTTCAATTCGAAAACAACTTATAATGTAATACCTAAACATAATATTTTAAAAATGGTGAATGCGGCAATAATAGATAATAATATTATCTTATGACTTATGACGCTCTGCCAGTTTTTTCTGTAAGGAAACGAAATGCTGTATTTAAAATAACACATTGATTGTTTTTTTAAGTAGAAAGTGTATGAGGGAGAATATCAATGGACAAAAAAATTATAAGGAGCATATTCTTTAACAATCATATGAAATGGCGAATGCGCCAGGAACAGCAATAATTTTAATTCTCTATTAAAACAATAAAATAGTGTAGATTTCGGATCATTTGCGGGAGGATGTATAACTGCTTCATCTGTCAGAAATTCTGTTTGCATAGTTTTAAAAAAATAGAAGAAGAACCTTAATGGTTCTTAGAATCCAAATTGTTTCGTATAAATAATAGTTCCATTTTATATGCGAGAATTTAAATTAAAACATCGAATAAAATTTGAAAAAAAATTATTTCAAACTTTTATTATATTTAAAATAACTTGAATAATTTGCATATTTCAAAATCAATATATCAGTAACATTACGTACTGATATATTTATTTTGAACTATGCAAATTATTCAAGATATTTTAAATAAAATTAATTCATTATCTACAGGCCAAACACACCACAATTTTTTCCTGACGAATTAAATGCGCTAGTTTGACAAGCATTCCCTTACTGTAAATTTTGTTAATATATGTTTGGTTACAATTCAATTTGGTAATTATTTACACGTTCTCAATTAATGCAATTCTAATTATATCTTTTAAGTGAATCGTTAATTAGTACTATCCTCCTGATGATTTCCAATTAGAAAGAAAGAGCATGTACATTTTCTTGGGGATATCAGGAAGCACATTTAAAAATAAAAATCGACCTGAAAAATAGTCTGCTCACAAAACAATGATTTTATTCCATAATTTAGCAGCACATGCGGATTTGTTTTAATAAAATAATGTACTGATAGATTTTTAATTTCATTATAAATAGCTAAATCATGTATTTCCTTTGAACAGCTGCATATCCAGGTATTTATGCTAAAAAGCTTATCGTTATATAATTTGATAAAACAAATAATATTTGAATTAATAATTAATATGAATTAAAATCAATTCAATTCAAATACTGTGTATTTGCTATTTTAGCATTATCGCCTCCATTTCGTTGATTTAAATTACTATACAATGTACAAATTTAACAGTAAACCGAATGATAATTAATTATAATTATATAAGTATATTAAAATAATTCTACAAGAATTAAGAAATCCAAGAAGGTAAAAGTTAAACATTTAAAGAAAGGAATAGTAGTAATGACATTAAACACAACACATAAATTAAATATTATCCGGGAGGGGGCTAGATATTTAAAAAATTTTCAGACCTACTTTACTTATCGACTTCTTCAGTGTCGATTGTCGAACCTGTAAATTTAACTCAGTTCATAATATTATGACATAGTATGCCCATTAAAACACAGCCTAGCCCACTCGACTACCATGTTCTGTCATACGAACACCATTTTTCTGCGAGTAAATAATGGTGTACTAAGTGGGTTCCTAAGTGATTTTGTAATTTTTTTTTTTACATTTTATCGACATATTAAGATAATAAATATTTAATAAAAAGATACGATTTCTTAAAAATCCTTACAGTTATGTGATAGGCAATTACAAAATCATTAAGATGGCCTTAAAATAGTAATTAATAAATCACAACAAACCGGGGTAAAAAAATTATCGATTGTGTTAATTAATCATTTAATTTAAAAAAATTTCGAAGTGCTGCTTTACAGATTCTTCCTATAGGTTGAGGGTAGTAATAAGGAACAAATTAATTATTTTCAAAACGCCTAAGTTTTGGGAAAATTGCTCGGACAGGTCGATTTTGATTTTATATTAGGCCCAATTTAAAAATATTTTGTATTCTACAAGGTGTCCCAAAAAAGCTGGGCTGTGATCAACTTTGATTTTTCAAATGGCAACCCCCAATTTTTTTGCAATTTCGAATTCCTTGTATATGCTTGTACCTAATCTATGGGGGCGCTTGCTCCAAATGAATTATTTCGTGTTAAACTGAAACATTACACAAGCAAATATTTTCAGTTGGTATAGCGCGTCTGCAATTTCATTACTTGCGTTGAATACAACCTAAGGATGAAGATAGCATAAAATAAATCAAGTCAACAAACAGCGTATGTTCTTGTCTGTCCTTTTAATCGGAATTCTCTTCAATATAATATATGGCACTCAATATATAACAAAAAATTGCTGCCTCTAGGCTGAGATGGGATTAATAGGATTCATATGGGTTTGAAAAACTTGGGCCTAACAAAACAAACCTCAGCAGTTCCGACGTCAAGGACTCACATTTTCATCATAAATAAAAACATGTTACCACGTTATAAGCTTCAATACTTCGTCACCTATAACGTTTTTATTTAATATACTTACTTATTATTAGAATGATTATTTACTATACGGCTCAGCTAGTCGAGATTTAAAATTAGATTTATCACTTTACAGAAATTTGATTGTTTTATACAATATGAATTTAAGTACAACCAAAATTTTGTGTTTACTGGATTTCTAAAAATAGGTAGTTTTAACATAAATAATGCTTTGTAACTTTCATTAGACTAAAACTGATAGAATTGTTCATTAATGGAATTGTTAATAGATCTTATTAATTAAACTAAAACTGAAATAAAAATACATACATTACAAAATACCCTCCATATTAGAAACTAACAATAGTAGACAGTTTGTAAATTTTTTTAATTACTGGAAATATGAACATAATCTCTCGCGATTTTTACAACATATTGATTGTAAAATTCTTGCTACCATGTCAATATATTTATTGCATTTTAAATACCTGTTAAGTTCTATCCCTAGATACGTAATAATATGATAAGTCTCCTCAATAACAAAATCATGTCCCTCGATTAAGATTTGTGTGATTAGGTAAGATCTTTTTGTTACAACTCAAATGCATTAATTTAGTTTGTTGAAAGTTAATTGTTAATTGCAACCAATAATTCATATAAGTGCTTTAACTTTCTTTCTTTTCTCGTGTTTTTTTTTAATTCGAAAACTGGCTTGTAGAGTATTCAATTTATTTATTTATTATTTATTATTATTTATTTAAACATTTTTTAATTTTTTTATAGTACCTGAAACTCTTTAGACAATGCACTACAAGCCAGTTTTCGAAAACCACTCCCACTTATATTGTCCATTATAATTTTATCGTATTATTTCATTCGCAAGTAATATTTTGTAAATGTAAGAAAAATAAAATTTTAAATCTTCACTCATGTTTTCCTTGGCCTCTCTTGACCTCCATTTAAGAGTTGCTTAGTACGTAACAGCAAAAGAAAACAAAATACGATTGTCTTTAAACTTCAATTCAAATATGTAGATAGAGAACGGTATAGGCCCTAAGATTATGCTTTGAGGTACACTAAATCATTTTCACGGGGCGAGTATTTTTGTCGATATGTATACGATTTTTTATTGATGATTTTTTTCTGGTCCCTGTATAATGATTATTTATAACTTATAAAAATAATTCAGTAATGTTTTTATATTTCAGTTATTTTTTCACACATAAACATAAAAGTCGGTACAATTAGGTTTTTTGACGTGAGAAAATCGAATACGCTATCATTTTTGGCGTATCGCATAGAGGGCGCTACGTAAGCTATCTTGGATTAACAGAATCCATCATAACTTTTTTGTAATTCTTTAATTTAGAAGCTCATTGAAAAATTTTGATTCAACCATTATTTTTAAACAAAAAAGGTATATATACTTGTTTTATCTTCATAAAATGCACCTCTATCGAGATATTTACATTTTAGAAAATCCTGTGCTCCCATAATATTAAACAAACATCCAGATTAATTAAAGGGTAAGAGCTAAAAATTTTAACAAAGTGTGCTATGGAAATAAGTGAAACATACTGACATAATAGATGTTAAAAATAACTGAAATAACAAATGAATTATTTTTATAACTTTAACACACTGTATCTCAGTAAGTGTTAATATTTGACTCCCAATTGTTAAGCAAAAAAATTAATATTTTCCGCTATAGAATCTGCATTTAAAATATTACCCATTCCTTATGAATCACCCTGTATAATTTAAGAAACTGTATAGATATCAATTATTTACTATTTAATTTCTTATTTCACTAACAGTTCATTTTATTAAATTTCAATTTAGTAGTTTACTGTTTGCATGAGTTTAATATCACACAGCTACTAAATGGTACTCCATTGTATATAAAACGCTGCAATATATTATTTACTCAACAATTAAGAACGTGGAATTTAATACCAATAATGTTACCATAAAATTTATAACAAAAAATTAAAATATAGATAAGACCTATACTGTCATTACATAAAAAATTCTTCAAGTCTTTACCAAGGTGCCAACGTGTATATCAAAAAATAGTTAAAATATTTAATAACCATGCCTTAGGTCTTTTACAAGATTCTGACTGTAGATATTTGTAAAATAAAAATCCTCAGGATATGGGTATAAACGACACAGTTAATAATGCCGTATTTAATAGTTGAAGAGTTGAATAATTATAGTACAAAGTGAGAACAACATTTTAGACTACAATGACATTTTATTGCTTAGCAATTTTTTCTCAATTTGTGACAAAAAAGCCAATATTTTATTCAACAGCAGTCATTAGCATTTATCTTATAATATTAATAATAACCAGCATAGACTATTTTAAATTAATTAAGTATATTTTCTTGCCCTATAACAATTCAAGATTAGAAATTTTCAGTCAATAAAGTTTCAAATCCATTAATAGATAAAATAGACCTTTATATAGGAAAAGCACATTCATTTGACGCTACGGTTCTATTTGTATATTCTATTAGTTATATTGGAGAGTATATGTTTACACACAGCAAACGAGTATATACCTAATATGTAATATGGATATTGTGATAAAAGTTAAGTCATAAGATAAGTTCATAAGTGGCTTATATTTACTAGACATTTTATAAAATAGTTAAAAATATATTTATATATAGCATATATTATCTATCTATTTCTCAAAGCTAATTGACATTATACTTACTCTAAATTTATAATTGGTATATAAGCGTTCTATTACTAGAATTAGCCATGGACAAAACGTGTTTATCAAGAAATACTACTGACGCCTATAGTTAATTTTGATTATAATATTTAAAGTGATTTGTTTCGAAATCCTTCAATATAATATAATTTGTATATACTAGTAATAAAAGTGGTGTTTGTTCAGTTCGTATTAGCGTTCATATTAATGACACAGAAGGCTGCCCTAGTTATAATATTTTTATTAAGTACTGTATTTTGTTTTTAGGACAAGTTATTTAAACCTCTTTAATTTATTAAATGCAATGCTTTCCAAAGAATTGTTTAGGAATAAGATATTAGAAATGTGTTTCAGTACGTTTAGTTACAAAAAGTTATTATGGATCTGTCATGTTCAACATACAGCAGGTTTTTAATGAAATAACGCGCGGAGTCATATAATTTCATATATCTTGATCCTTTCGTGCTAATGCATCAGGTGATCAACAACACTTGTCCGAAATTGCTTTCAGTTCCAAAACGCCACGTTCACAAGACGACAGTTATAAGATCTGACGTGTATATTTCAGAAACCATCGTACCTATAACAAAATAATCCAATTTACGGCACAATGTAAACGACAAATAGAAACTCTATCCTGTGACTGTGGCATACTTGCAATTAATTTATGGAATTTAATCTACTAGCCACAAAATTAATTATTGTTTACGATCAAATCACTTCCGCAAGTTGTCAATTGAAATTTGTGATTGGCCTGCCGATACAAATTGATGTGTAGATGTTATGAAATCAATCTAAAACCTATCTTTAATAATAATTACTATGTCCCGTGCACCTAATTGTTAACGGTGTGACATGCAGAAATCTGGAGGAATGTCTTGTTTTTGCAAGAATTGTTTAAATAATTATTACTAATTATTAATTTTTTTTATACCAATTTAATGTTACACTAATAGCTTACTGGACGTCCATAACAACATTGAACCGCGGATTACAATATTATATATATATTCCCATACATAATATATGCGCAACAATGACGAAAATATATATATTTTTTTTTTGGTAGTTAAATTTGATATCTGGATATACCTAATCTTTATAATCTAGAAGAAATGCCCGATATCTGCAAAAATTAGAACAATTATTTAACTCGAATTTCAGACTAAACGCCCGGACTAACACAAGTTTCTGTAGCAACTTTTTCACGTGGCAACTTTTATCTAGACTAGAAGTTTCTGATAAATCAATAACAAAACTGTTTCTTTATGGTGTACACACTTTATAAGAGATACTACAAAAAAGAAATTAAATTATCTGTCTATATACAAAGTCAGACATACGTGCAAACATCTAAGACAAATTGATACGCGTGGATTTAATACATCATATTTACATAAATTTGTGGGCGTATTCATGTTTGCCAATTCCAATCAATGTATTATTTAGTATACATTGTCAATACATATTATAAAATAATACGACAAAACTGTACTAGAGCTGAAAATCGGAAGCACCTAGTGACAAAAATTGTTGATCACCCATTATATGACAGCATAAGATGCATTAACATATTCTTTCATGAATTCTAACAAAAAAAAAAAAAAATAAAGTGAGGCGTCACTGGAAAACCTTGTTTGAAACGACATGGTTTACATGTCGTTTTCCGATAAAAATAATAGTTAGTTTTTGTTTATTCAAAATTATATTACAAATAATACAAAAGTACAATAATAAAAGAATGGAGATTCAATATTTTCAATAAAAGATGTTCTACTTGCTCTATTGATTCGAAATGATAAGGATAACTATTACATTATTCATATTTTGTGATGGAATTTATGAATTTAGAAATTACATTAAATCTATATATGCTTGGAAATAATAAAGTTATAACAATTTTAAAAATATAAGATTATTTAAAAAGGCATATATAAAATAGTAAACTGTTATTTTCTGTACAGCCTTATCTTTTATATTTTGTTGAAGATATAATTTATAGAGAAGTTTTTGAGTTCTCTTCCACGTTGAATATTTTCAATTCTTGACGTTTCAACCACCTTCGCGCGTCTTCTGAACTGAAGTGAGAACATGGTCGAAACGTCAATAATTCAAAATATTCAACGTGGAAGAGAACTCAAAAACTCTTCTGCAAGTCAGTTATCAAGTTTTAATTTAAATACATATCGTAGTATAAATATTAAGTCAAGGAACACCTTCTACTTAAACTTGGTATTACTAACAATCAAATATATTATTATAAAGACGATCAAATAAAAACTAATTATTGATATAAGAGACAATAGGTTTACAAATGTATACTAACGTAATAAAATATGAGAAATATAAAAACCCAAAATATGTAGGCAAAATGTGATAATGAAATATACAAATTGATTCAATTTTAACCAGCATAACATTAAGGAGCAATATAGCACGTAAAAATAATGGCGTTTGACACAAAAAATGTCCCAAAATATACTTAATCAAACACTGTTAAAAAATTCGAAATTTTGCTTCTTTCTAAGGTTGGAATATTAAAAAAGGTTCTACCAAATTCAGTTTGTATAAGAATGCGTCAACTTATATTATGCTCAGGGCGGAAATTTTAACGAATATTTCATTATTCTGCTTCAGATATATCATAATATACCGAATCATCGATATTTAATATTTCAGTAAGTTTTGCTAGCATTTGAATCTTAATTACTCATTTACCGGCAAATGGCAATGTCGGTGGGTATGGATGTTTGTCTGCGTTTTTTCAAATGTGTAGCCCCCTTCCGGACAGCCTTTGGCTTTGGATTTGGGGGTTGTCTAATTTCTGTGGTGTGTTTATGTTTTTATGTTTTTAAAGTCTGAAACAGTGTGTGCAGAAAATTAAATTTCTCCATAATTTAAAAAAGAAGAAAAATATAAGTTTTATAAATATGAAATATGTTTGATAAGATAGTAGTAAGTAATTTAAATTATCTTACTAATAACCACTTACCAGTGGCCTAAAGACAAGTTTTTGTAAGAAAAAATGGTTATATCTGTAGAAAATACGATAACCCAATACATTTAGCTCGATATTTTCAGACTGACTTATAACTCACAGCATAAATTTCTTTTATAAATTAGAGAAATTTGTTTGAAATTAAGAAAAACTGTTAAAAAAATTGGTAATTTAACACCTTTCATCTTTTTAACGGTACATTTTTGGATATTGTTATGCTGGTTAAAACTTATCACCCTGTACATCTAGTAATAAAATATTAATAGACCTAACTCCTCTAATCCATACTAGAACAATCATTGCCAGTAAATGAATTGCTACCAATTCGTTTGATGGCAAGGAATATTTTGTGAGAAACATCGAAGTACTATTTTACATGCAAAGGAGATAAATATCAGAAATCTACGAATATTAACAAGTACATCATGTTTTAAAAACCACGAGACGCTTTTGGTTTGAGATATTGTTAAACACCTAAAAAGCTTTAAAAAGGTGTAATATTCTAAGTTAAAATTTTTCTAGATCAAATATTATTTTTAAGTTTTGTTAAGTATTATTTTTATTACTCAAAGTTTTATATTTTCTTAAGTTTTATAATTGAATCATATGAATCGTTTTCTTGAAATGTTTTTTTTATTACCATATAGGATCGTCTGCTGGGTGCAGTTGCGTCAGTCCGAAATTGAATTAGGGACGCCAAGACGTCAAACTTAAGAACTGGGATCTTACGGCAAAACCTTCGAAGATTCTCTTTCCGCTGCACACAAAATAACAGAAATTCCTGCCCATACAAGTTTTGAAATATTTTGGCCTCTTCACCTCCAAATTACGTTCCTAATCGACCGCAAGACGACAACGATGGTTGACCTAACACTTCTCAGACAAGGACTGTTGCGCCGCTAATTGTTTTGTATCGAATTGAAAGAAATTGTATTAATAATAACACATTAAAGACTTTTCTTAATCGCCTTTCAAGTCACCACAGTAACCCCTGGTGAATTCTAGGATATTGTGTTAAAGAGACGAAACCCTACAGTTTATTGTGGAGTCCGAACCACATTTAGGGCTTTGACAGTTCTCGCATCTAAGTCCAAAGCAAATCACAAATAAATTTTTAATTCGCATCGGGATGTAATTCGAACCATCAGTCTTCGCAACCAAGTAAGTAGATGTCAATGCATTTGCCACCTCCGATACCATGCTGACTATTTCTCATTAAACATCCCAGAATCATTAATTTGGTAAATATTCTAAAATATGTTAGCAGCACTTTTCAACTGGTACTAAAACACCGAATACTTAATATTTCATGCACTTTTTAATGACCAATCTGGCGCAATCAATAAACGTTAACAATCATTAGAATTAAGATGAACAAATGGTACCAGCAATCTAAATAACAGGTAACCCCATCAGGTAACTTAAAGAGATCTCTACCTTAATCTGATCGCAACAAGGAGCGCATTCCAATTTTTGGGTAGCATTTTCTCGTGCTATTTGGTCATGAAGATCAACCTCTCTCTCCTTTCTCATATATTTCTTCGGACAATAGAAGAGTAAGCATGTCAAGAAATATTTATTTTTTGCATGGAACCTCCAGGATCATTTACCATTCCGTTTCGAATTCCACGTCACAGTATCTGTTACGTTCGTACCGTTTGTATGATGGTATCATAAAATCCCTCTCTGATGTACCAATATCTATATCCTCTAAGTACCAGCATTTTAAAGAATAAGAAAGTTAAATTTCCAAAAAAATTGGTTCAGTAACTATTGTGAAAATAATGACGTTTCAACTTTTTGCTCCATATTCGACATTATTATTAGCGTTATTAGCTTCTTTCTGTTGTATATATTTGATTATAGAATTTCATCCTATACTGAGATCCTACCAACGAATCATTTACTATATTACAAATTTCATTTTCAAGATTTTGAGTGGAAATCCCAAGAAACGGACAATATTTCTCTATGGAATTTCTCAGCTTCATATTCTATTGTCAATCACGCATTATCTCCTCCAAATATCTGTGATGTTTTGGGTGAAAGAACAAACTAATTTATTAATACTGCTTAGTTGTAAATCATTGTGATGCAATATCCTGCTAACTATGGTAGTTCAATTGAATTCTTCTTTCTTCCATAATTTTAAGTAGCTAAACTTTCTGATAAGCAGCATTTGATAAAAGAGATAGTGTTTTCATGTTAAAAAACTAATTCAAATTTAGGTCCTCGTTTTGACTACAAATAAAGTAATTTCTCAAAATTATGGAAGGTCTTAAAATTCATCATTAAGGCAGCGACTTCAGTATCATTAAAAGATTTACAAATAAATCCCTCTGTAAAAAACCTCTTCAGACTTCATCTCTGATAATAGAAAGTAGCATATTCTATTAATAAAGCTCGGGTTTTTCTCAGTTTTCAATAAAACAATTTTCAGCATTTATGACGAGGCGCGAATAAGTTCAAAATAAACCCGAATAATTGAAAATAAATCTCACCATTGCGCCCTATTGCACCCATGTATATAAATCCGCAGATGTCACAAGTTATTTCAAATTCCAATTGAACTCACCAATTCACATTTTTATTCAGATCGCAGGTGGGTAGATAGGAAAGAAGGAAATTAAATAGTATTAAAGAAAGTATCACCCAAACATAAAAACAGTTAGATTGGTTTAAAGATGTATACTATAAAAGTTAATCAGTAGGACTTCTGTTCAATGTCTCCAGAGAAATAGAGTTCCAGTAAACTCGAAATTAAATCTTTCCCATATAAAGTATTATGTATAAAATAACAATTGAAATGGAATGCTTGAATCGGAATAGATGTCATATTATTGAAAGAAATCACCGCTGACATTAAGTATTATATAGGTAGTCTCATATTTCGATCCCAGGAACATTTTTGTAAACCTTTCCGGTTTCATTGTGTTCTGGTTTAAATTTCATTTTTTAAAGATAAATTTTTAATAAAAATATAGTGATCAGATTATAGAGTTAAAGTTGCTATTTTATATTTTACGTTTCAATACAAGTTATATTCCTTTCGTAATATGTGTTAACTTCTTAAAGTAATAAAGTTACACCACATAGCTATATCTTATTTGTTTATTTATTTCCTAGAAAAAAATATTTTTACAAGATATGAAATTGCAATATTTATAAAAACAAAAAGATACATTAGAATGTAAAAATATAAAGCCTCGGTGAGATAGAAAGAAACAATAAAATGTAAAAAAAGGAAAAAGACTTTGATTATTATTCTGTGTAGTTTGATTTTGTAAAACTTGTTTTAAGTTTGGCGTAAATTGTTAATATTGAATTACTTTTGGTAGATGTATATTGTAAATATTTTTGAATGTTTGAAATATGGCATAGACGATTCTAGTGGCTTTAATTTCCATATAGGTACCTAACACATATTCTCCCTTTTTGAATTAATAGTATATTTTCTTGACATACCCCAAAGTTATATTCCATATTGTGACGCACTGCAAGAGTATGAAAAGTAAAAATTTAAAATTACGCTATAGTATACATATACATATAGTGGTCTCAGGAAGTGCGCCAATCCTGATATTTCCTGAAATGTGCAGAATGAAAAATTTAAATTCGAACCAGTACTAATATACTGTTTTTTTTTTAAATTCAAGTTTGATACAGTTTCGATTTTATCAAAGATAATCCCTACTTTATTATTTCAAATGAATAATATGGTATATTTTCCAGATTTTTGTCATCTAATGGAAATTCTGAATACGACGCTCTTCTTATTGTGAATATTTTTAAATTTTCCATTTTAAATTCTAGTTAAAAAATTATTTTCCAATCAAGAGTGCTGTGGTGCCCAAAAGATACAGTTTAGGGCCAACATTACCCAGAAATTAAAAAAACGCGTGAGTCCAACATTTAATTGTATAGAGTTATTTGAAATTAATAGATGTAGTTATTACCGAATAACATATTTTTTTTTTAATTGAAAGGACACACGCATATACCATATAGGTAGATTATTTAATAAAACTTTGTAAATAAAACGAATCCAATGAGTGGGGTTCAGCAAACAAAACTGACACGTTTCTAATTTAAACTCTGGGAAAACCTATAGTAGCCATTGTACGTGACAAAACAGATAAACTAAAGTATTGTAGAAATCTGTGAAAAATGTAAGTAAACAAATATTATACAATGCATGTCAAAATTCGACTGCAACTGCAACAATTGCAAAATATTTTAATTTTTAAATATTCGTATTTGACCAAATAATGTTGACACAAGGTAAAAAAACCCAGCCCTGTGTCATACTTTCACGTCTTAAATTCAGCGTTCTTGTCTTGTATCATTATCTTTGACGTTTTTATTGAAAAAAAAATTAATTTCAAATGTTGTGTCAAAAATATACTAAAATACACAGTGTATATATTTTTAGAAAATTTGCAAATAGATGGCCCACTATTTACCTTTCAGTGGATGATAGAAGAACTAAACTAAATAGAAACGTTTTTATGAATTTCTTAAGTGATTGCCAACAAAGTTCAGGATTTTGAAATTTTTTTGAAAAGCAAACAATTGTTTTATTGACCGAAACTATATTGCACAATTACTATATTTAATTTAGTAAAACAGGTATCTTTCAATTTTTTCGTAAAACTCTTATCGAATAACGCAGATTTAATTTACATCTGGCTCCTATAAAATAGAAACAGCGATATCACTCGAAAGGTGAGGGTTTTTCTGTATCAAATTGAATGCAAATTTCAAAAATTACTAAATCACCTGCACAAAACAGTGACTCAACATGGTTTTAATGAAAATGTATCTCCCCCATCTTGTAACGACGTCACTGGAGGACAGCATGAAGGACAGTGTAAAGGCAAAATGTGTGCAATAATAGAGGTTTTAAAGCATCATTACCCTTCAAATTTCAAATCAATAGCTTTCAGATTTCTGAAATATTAAAAAAAAATTGTTTGTTCTTCAACACATTATACCTATGTTTATGAGTAATTTAATTTTTCCAATATCTCATGTAGTTAAGAAAATATCGAATTTATATTTTCTAATTCCTCATACAGTATATTTAATTCCCACTACCAAGAATTTAAAATATCAAGACACGTAAGTATGTACAGTGTTATCATTTTGTTTGGTACACAATTTAATCATAATTTGTGAGTTTATTGTAGAAATTAGAAAAAAATGTTTTATACAAAAGTTGTAGGATATTTACTAAATTTTTATTTGGCAGTAATGAAAAAACAATTGAATGCCGATTTTTTCAGATATGGACATAACCTATGTTTTTCTAAATGGATCGCCCTATATGTTTTTATCCAGTTAGATTTGTTTTCTTTTCTGATTACACTGCTATAGCATACTTAATAGTTTTATTCAGGAAGTTTTTAATTATTAATCAAAAACAAGAACAATGTAGGTAAGTATTCCTACTAGATTATACACTTCTTGCGTTAACAAAGATGGCCGTGGATGAAAACAATAACAGTTTCTATTGTTTTCATCCACGTCCCTCTTTGTTAACGCAAAATGTTTGAAATCTAGTAGGAATACTTACCTACAATCTCTTTATTTTGTATTAAAAAATCAAGACATCCTGTATAAAACTATGAAGTGTGCTATAACAGTGTAATCGGGAAAAACAAATCTAACTGGATAAAAATATATAGGGTGTTTCATTTAAAAAAACATAGGTTAGGTTAGGTTATATAATCTGAAAAATCGGCATTCAATTGTTTTTTTATTGCTGCCAAATAAAAATTTAGTAAATACCCTGCAACTTTTGTATAAAACATTTATTTCTAATCTCTACAATAAACTCGCAAATTCTGATTAAAATGTGTACCAAACAAAATGATAACACTGTACAATATACATTAAGATTAACATTATTTATTTTTATTTTGTCTCTAAGGTACCATTAGAAACACTAACTTTGTCTCAAGGCAAGCTTCAAGATTATATTAAAGAATCTTTTAGAGTTCTATGGGATTAAATTATATTCTGCATAGGAACTTGCAATATACTTACATAATTTAAAACATTTCGTTGTTCTAATAAGTGCTTTTAAGTAAGTCATTTATATTTCTATTACATTAAAAGGAGGAAGAATAATATTGTGGATACTTAAAGATCCGTTTTAATTTGATTTGTTTAAAATATCAAGAAAGACTAATTACAAACAGTTGACAATATTTCTATCAATAGACTTGCATATGCAAGAAATTTTTTAAATTAAATTGTCGTCGTGGTGAACGACTGTGTATTTTCCGGTTATAGAATTGTATTGTCTTTGTGCTTTTGTTCACCAAGAAGGAAACTAACATCAATTATCTCTTGGTAATTTGTAATGACAGGGTAATTATAAGTTTTGGTTTTATCAAAGTAATTGATTTCAAGCAATATAGACTTTGACGTACAAATAATTAAAAACGATTACTCATACGTAGGTACTGAATATTTCAAGCTTGGCGCCTCGGCTCTTTTAATTGTAGATTAGCACCATCGATCGATTAATGGTTAATATTCCTTATTAATAATAATGAATTAATAGGTGTCGCAACACCTTAATTATATTATTTTAATGAATGCACTGTTGAGAGTTCGTTATGAAAGAGATATATTTTTTTCACTCTGTAAAATTAACAAAATAATTAATGTAATAAAAATGATTTGCTATATGTTTATTTTATGATATCTTTTTCATGCAATTTAACAACTAATTTGAGTAAAAATATGGACCACTATTATTGTTATCAGGTAAATGGTATGGTCACATATCTATATCGAGATCAAGATTCAATACTCACATTTTAATGAAAATTTTTAATATTTTTAAGAATTAGTTTATAGAAAGCACAAATGTTCTTATCCAGGGTTTGTTCAAAAAATAGTACTGGTTTTTTCAATACATCTTGGAATAAATTTAATACTGTTGGCAATTAAGCATATAACATTATTATTTGGTGTTTGTTGAATAAAATTAAGCTCTCAAAATATATTTTATGGAAATAATGAATAACCGTAGATGGAAACATCATTGCTTTTATATGTTGCAAATTTTAAATATCCACTGTATATCGATAATTATTTATAATGTTTAATTTGATTTATCCTAACAATAATTGAATAACCAAAATTTTATATATGCTGTAAAAAAGATCGTTGTATATTTTTTTTAATGTATTTATGATTAATTAATATGACGTACATTTTGTAAAATAATTGCCTCTTAAAACAATATTTGCCTTTTTAAACTAGAATAGTTCTCTATTCTGCTAAACAAGCACCTATACAAGAATGGTTTTGGTCAGTTATAAACATTTTCAAATAATAAACCACACCAAAAAAATACTAGCAAAAGGACATTTATATAAACGACTTAATTTATTTAATGATGTAAACAATTTATTTATTTTGTATAAAACCGATGTTTTAAAAATGTATATGGAGGATTGTCCTTTTTATAAAAATAATTAATTTTCTTTAAATTTTTACCGAAATAATAAAAATGTGTAGCTTTTCTGACAAAGAAAAATATAAACATGAAATAACGCAGCGAAATGACCTTTTAAGCATAATTGAGAAAAATTAACAATTCGTGCTCTTTACCCCTAACAATCGTTTATATCGTTACTTGAATATTATACAATATGCGTGACGCATTTTTATTGTTATTTCATGCAGAAACAAATATACTAAACTGTAAATGAGGATGTTTCGCTTTATATTTGTTTGTTTGTTTTAATACAACTCATGTTTTATTTTGTACCATAGTATATTATTCTAAATATCATATTCACACACAAATGACCACTTATTGCACTGATAAAAAACACATTTACCTATTATATCAATATGTAGTGAATCCATAATGGTATTTTACATACAGGGTGGCCCATCTATTCTCGCTCGGACCATAGCGACTAGACCAATGAAAATTAAGAAAAAATCTAATTGGAAGTTATTGGACCGTAAATGTGCTACGTTTTAAAACTATTTTTGAGTGTACGGGGTGTACCTTAAATCCGGGGCAACGAATTTGGACTTTTTAAATGGAACACCCTGTATATTTTTTTATAATTGAAATATATCTTTTGTGAACTTTACAAAGATATTCTATTTTTAGGTATCAGATGCAATGTTGCCAAGTTATTCACGTTTTAATAAAATTTAACGAAAAATCATGAACTCGGAAAAAATCAGTAAACTTACATTTTTCAGAGATTGATTCGAAAATCCAGGTATGCAAGTAGCCAAGGTACTAAAACTTACACAACATTTAGGTTCATTTAAAACGTACAGGGTGTTCTGAGTCAACGATCTAATTCCACCATTTTCAAACCGATAAAACTAATTTTTTCCAAATGGAACACCCTGTATATAGTTCCACAATTTAGAAGCTTATTAAATGAGATATCCATTGATAACATATGAGCAGTATGTAATGCTTATTAATGGATAATAGTCCATTCCTAACTAAATCTTTGTGGACATACCGATTCATGACACGAAATTTTTACTCAGTGATGCCATTCACAAGTTCTCTTTGTTTCATGCCGAGTGATTTAGAATTGCGTGCTTTCGATAAAATTCAATTTTTGTCGATTGCCTCTCTTTCAAGCTTAATAACTCCAGCCTTCTTTGAGACTAAGAGATCAAACCGGAATATCTGAAAACATGAAGACATTTAGGAAATTTTGCTGAGGTAAAACACTTTCCTTCATTTCTTCAAAAAAAAAGTTATTGATTTTTGAAAATCATTAATATTCGATGATTTGGCAAATTTTCCTATTTCTCATTCAAAAAATTCCAGTTTCTTTTTGCATGAAAATGAAGAAACTGAACCTTCACAAGGATATACAGGAAAATCAATCGGAAAACTCTTTTGTTAATTTTGTCTTAATATTCATACGGGTCCGGTATATGATTTATTGAAAACGGCCGCTTCACTTTATTTTATTTCATTGTCATTACCTTTACAATTTCTAGAAATAATTTAAATGGATTATGATTGCATATGTCCAAAACTTAAAATTTTTGCATAATTCGAGTTCATTATGCAATATAGCGCGCTCTAGTTTGAGGTCACCAAATTACACGATGCGCCACAGTAAAAGAAAATGAGTCATTTAAGTATCATATTTTGTTGTCTTTATGTCATGGATTTATATTAGTTTTACTTATGGTGATAAGTAACTAGCTATTACAAAATTCTGCAGGAAAATTACAACATTTTTCAACATAAATTGGGACTGTGTAAAAAATGAAAAAACAGCTTAACATTAATAAAATCTTAGACAAATTATGACAATTAATGTTTTCTCATTTAGAACAAATGTTATCTGTCTACTTCTTTATCTGAATTAATACACTAATGCCCTATACATTATACTTTCTCAGAGATAAAAATTGTGTCTTCATATGACTCTGACTTTCCAGTAATTCGTTTAAATATTGGAAGAAAATTAATATTAATTATTAAATTAAATTAGAAATCGAATGTAAATCCATAAAACGTATAAAACGTAGTTCATATTAAAAATATCGATTATAAACACGAAGATATAATTCGTAATATACCAGTTCGCAAAGAAATTTTGGCTTTAGTCTAGCATTTCCATAAGTAAAATTAGACATAGGCCAAAACTTGGGCTCAACTCTTTTTGAAACTGGTAAAGCAGATTTGAAATGATTATAAATATTCGATAAAACGTATGTTGGATAAAGAGCACGTCGTAGATTTGTAAATGGTTTCTCTATTACATTATTTATCAATGCATCGCATTTTATATTTACCTATATAAACATCAAAATGACATAAATGGAAGCAACACAACTATCAGTAAACCTAATATATTTTCCTAATATAAAAAAGCACCCACACATTTTTCTACATTGAGCAAAATAGACTAATGATAGGTCCTTGGGACATCCCATAATTCAAAGAAGTCTGGCGGGTTGTGCTATTTGTACGTCGCTGGTCCCAACCATGGGCAACCAAATAATTGGCAGCCAGCCAAAACTACCATCAGTATTACTACAATTCCTAACAGAGAATATATAATACACAAGTGTACTAGCGAAAAAACATACAAAGTGCGATGGCACCACCGATTCGGCTCAAACAACGTGGTTGGTGCGTAATCAGGCCACTTAATTCTGAGGATCCAGTAGTTTCCTAGCGAGAACCAAATTATGAGAAATACCGTTAGAGCTACTGATGCCACTTTGGATCCTATAGAGGTTGCGTTCACTGTCCCAACGTCCACTCGGCGCGTATGAAGCTGCGACCAGAGGGTGAGCCCCATTTTTACGCATCCCACGCTTCCACCAACTACCATATAGATTGGAATATTTGGTTCTCTTGGGCAATCTCGCAGAAATTGTATCCCTGGAAACAAGAAATTTTGATTAACATAAACAGTTTTCAAGCTATATGATTATGATTTTATAATGGTATAAATACTGAAATCTCACATATCTGTTTAAAATTTAAACGATATCTTATACAACTTTATTAGAAAAATGTAAGGCAGTAGCTTTGTTTTGAAACTCATGTGCTCAGATGAGGATTGCTGTTATCTATAGAACAGGATCCATTTTCGAGATGATTTGTATATGAAGATATTCAAGTGCATATTTTGACACTCCATAACATTTTTAAAGTTATCTTTCGAGAAAAACTGTTATTACTATTGAAATCGAATTAATAATAAATTATAATAATACATAGGTATATACGTGTATGACGTAACACGTTTTAAGTAATTTTCAGATTTGAAATTGGATATGGATATTGCGTTGACAAATTCAATTATAGTAACAATTTATTTGGTTTATCATAATTGATAATTTACATAAATAAGGGAATAATAGCTCGTTATGTGTTTAATTTAGTCGCTTGGATAATAATAATTACTAATAAATATAAATAAACTTATTTCCTAGTTTAATGTCTAGTTTGTACCGCCAAATATATTCTATTCAACGTAGATGTGTTAATTCAATCTGGGTTGTTATTCATATTAATGAAAACAAAAAATGGTCTAAATCCCAAATTTTTCTTTTTATTGCAAACGGTTTCGTTATCAATATTGCATCACATCATCAGGCTAGAAGACCTCAAATAAGAACATCTAATTATATAAATTCAAATAGTACACGTTACATAAAAATAAGAATAATGTACCCTAGAATTAAGAAGAATAAATTGAAATTTATTGTTAAAACTATTATGAAGATAGCAAACAATTTTATAAATAAAAAGGGAAAAGAATCTGAAGTAAAAAGTTTTTACAATAGCTAATAAGTACTAATGTAAAATTCAAATTCATACAAAAATAGAAAACATATTTATAATTTAATAATAAATTAGACATAGAAATAATATACATACTTAAATTTCTATAAATACCCAAGGGTTGTCAGCGAGGTTGTCAGTGAAAGCATTGTTAAAAAAATTGTCAATATGTATTTAATTTAATAATAATAAAATTTTTGGAAAAAGATGCACGTATAGAAGGTGTTTTTATTTTGGCGCGTAGTTTCCCTTATACAAGGTGTTAAAGTTTAAATTTTGAAAATTATTTTTATTAATACCTTATTTATTTACTTATTTTTTAAGATTTTTACCTGAAATTTTGCACAGACTTTTATCTTACGCAGATGCACTTTTTTGTAATTTTGATAAAGAAAGTCAAAGCGCAAACGTGAAAAGAAGAGTTGTGGTACCCATTAACCTCCTCAACCTTTTCATGTGTACTATGATCTTTAGATATTTATTTTTAGAGTAAATATTTATTTCTATAACTTTTCTTACTCTTATAAGATTTTAATTTAGGACTTGGTTAACGAGATATTTTTACCTATTTTTTCTTAGCACCCTGTATAATTTATTAATTTATGTAATTTTAATCCTTACGTCCTTAATATACGAGTACGAAATGAATATATAATTTATGGAATAATAAAGATTACAAATTTTATTAAATGCTCTAGTGACAACCTTGCTAAATATAGAAACCCAAGTATGTGTAGTTAATTAAATTAGAAAAACCTGCATAATCGGAAATGAGATATGGATATTTATTAAATAGGTTGCGTTGTCAATAAATCTACCTATTATAGCAAATAAACAATTGATGAGCCAGGTAAAAAACTTATTTTAAAAATAGTTGATAAGCGTGATATGAAAAATAATGTTTTAAAATTAAACGATGTTAATACAAATCCTAGAACAAAACTGAAAAGTAGGTGATGATTGAAAATTTAACTGTGAATTAAGTGAAACAGAATTTAATTGGGTTTTTTGTTTCTCTAAGGGCCGATATTTTCAGTCTGATTTAACCCTGATTAAGTTTAACCATTGATCAATTACCTTGGAAATAATTGTCGAGACAATTGTTTCCATGGTAATTAATCAATGATTAAAGTTAATCAGGGTTAAATCAGACTGAAAATATCGGCCCTAAGTATTTCAAGACTTTCCAAATTATTAAGTAGATTACCTTTTCGTGCTAAATGTAAAATTTTAATATCATGATTATACAACAATAATTATAATAATGATTATTATTATTATTTATTGACAACCCTTGTAGTAGGAGAGCTGGTGATATTTTTCAATGATTATTTAGTTAAGGCCTATTTTTGGGGAGAATGGTGAGGGAGACTAACAAGTTATAACATTGGCAGATCGATTGGTCGGTATTAAAAGAGTTGCATATCCCCTTTAAACTGAAAAAATTTCATAAACACGAAAACTTCAAACACTATTTCCAAACGAATTGACGCCGCCAGGGGGCCATTCTGGTAAGAAATCCAAGGTAGAGGGTCCAACTTGGAACTACATCGTGAATTGCACGGTCCCGCTCCGGTTTTCGGCTCAGGAGTGAACGAAAAAGCGTAATTTTATTTGAGTATGTTATACATGTCTCCCTCAACATTTTCTCAAAAAATAGGCCTTAACTAAATAATCACTGAAAAATATCACCAGCTCTTAGACTATTGGGTATTTTATAGAAATGTAAGCATATTTTTGTATGTATTTCTTTATTATTATTTTTTTGTAAATAAATATAATTCTAATTCTAATTATTTCCATATCTAATTTATTATTGAATTAGAAATATTTTTCCTATTTTTGTATGAATTTGAATTTTACCTTAATACTTAATAATAATGTTAAAACTTTTAACTTCAAATTCTTTTCCTTTTATTATCTATAAAATTTTTCGCTGTCTTCATAACAATTTTAACATTAGAATTTCAATTTCTTCTTTTTAATTCTAGGGTACATTATTCTTATTTTTATGTAACGTGTATTATTTGGATTTATATATGTAGTGTTTTTTGCAATTAGATTTTCGTGGCCTGATGATGTAATGCATTATTGCATTATTGATCACGAAACCGGCTGCAATAAAAAAGAATTTTGTGGAATTTAGACCATTTTGTGTTTCCATTAATATATTCTAGTCAATTTACGAAAAAATCTCGTTTCTACCACGTACTGACAAAATGAAAATTGATTTAGCTTAGACATTTGCATATCATTGCACAAAACAACACAGGGTAACAGAATATTGAATATTGCAAAACGAAAATGTATAATCTTAACAACAGGGAGTTTTAATATGTAACATTTCATTATGAAACTATTATTCTTATTTACTTAGAAAACAATTGCTACTTAGTAGCAATAATTCCGTTAAATTATACATCAGATTCTTGTAATAAGTCTATACACTACAAAATACCCAAAACAATACTACTACGGTAAATCTTAAATTTGGAGAAAAGAAAAATTCCTTAACGAAAATTTAAATTTAGCAACGCTGTTCTATGTAATTCGCGTTGTATATTCCGAAAATCATAAAACATACTGGATGATGGATTTATAAAATTAAATTAAACGCACTTCCGGTGAAACCGGAAGTAGGTCATATTGACTATATTTGCATGTCCATCAGAAATTAGTACCAAATTTCGTCTAAATCGGCGAATAAAAAGAGATATGCATGGCCCTTAATGGCCCTAGTGACGTGACCACCTGGTATAATTTTAAGACAAAATATAATATATGTGAAATCGCAAGAGCTTTTCATCAAAAAAATTATTTCTTGTCATAATGGTGTTTTTTTGCTATTTTCTTGTAAAAATAAAAAATATATAAGCCATAAAAAGTAAATTCATTGATATATTCAAAGGACCAAAATTATTCAATTATTCATAATTCAATTTACGTGATTCCAAACTTCTAAAATTTTTATTTAATTCTTGTGAAAGGGCCGAAAGAACTCATAAATAATAATTTTCTTCCATTAACACGTTTACTACGGAGCCAAAATTGTGTATGTGTATTGTAAGCCATTATTTCTGTGTGCCATACATCTTAATCTCTGGGGATATGTAGAATTTTTTTGTTGCCAATTATTTGTCGTTTAGAGTACAGCAGACGAATTATTCACTTGTTTTGATGTGAAATTTTGGAAGCCAATAAAATATTCTGACATTTGACGCACAAGATCCCGAGTATTGTTGCGCACTAAAGAGAGGAAAATATACGTGAAATAAATCATTCATCAATCTATATTAATTGAAATATTTTAAAACACATTTTCCTGACGAAAATTATAATTAATATAATTTATAGTATATTATTAAATGGCGTTCAGAAACTTGATTATATATGCTCAGTGTTGCAAAAGTCAGGTTTTAAGTTTGTAGAAAATAGCAGAATCATTTTTTAAATAAAAATGTTTCCAAAATATTAAAAAACTGAAACTTGACTGTAATATATTTTTCCAAAATAATTGAGTTAAATCAGTGACTTTTACAATCACTAATCAAATGAATAATTTAAACTACTTAGAAATGAAATAAAAATTTAGAGTCGGAGGCCACAAATTAAGATATTAAATTAAAACTTTTTAGTTTCTTCTACTGCATAGACATAGACTAAAAATTATATCGTAGCTTAAAGTGTTTCGAGATTCTACGTCCCACCCTAATTTCACTCAGGTCATCGAAAGCTTTAGGTAGCACTTGTTCTTGGTGAATCTAATAAATAATACATGACTATCACATTTGCAATTCCCACAGTGTTTCTTTCAAATTTCCGAAGCTCCTGGAACGCAGGTTATTTATGTGAATATTTTAGAACGCGACAAATACACCGATTCCTCAGATCCTTTAACAAAGAAGAAAATTGTACCTCAATAACTTAACAAAGCTGTAACGGGGACTACTCACATCTGCGAGCGCGACGAAAAAAAAATATTATATTTTTTTTTAACGTCTCAAACATTTCAACGATATAAAGTGTAATATTATACCAATTTCACAAAAAGGCATAGGATTAGATTTATGAAATATTGATGAATTCCTATACGATCAAGGGAATTTGCAGACACATTGCCTTAGCCTTCTATTTTTAATTCTAAAAATTCCCCTCAACAAATGTTGTGCTCAAACCACCATCAAAATTCAGTTTTTGACAATTTTTGTTAATACGATGTAAGTATTTTGTTCAAATAAATTCGAAATAAAATGTTTAGATACAAGTTCTGTTAAATTGCATATTATAACATTCCCTGTTGACTTACCCTCTGTAATTCCATATTGCAGTGGTATTATTTTGCATTTATTTAAAAATGTTGCATTTCTGAATGTAAATAATTTTAGCAACATTAAATATAACTGGCCTATAATTAATTTACATAGTCACAAAAAATGTGATCAAGACCAGGAACCAAACCTATGTTTTCGTATGTGTTTCGACGTAATAAAACCGATTTAAATGTCTAAGTTCTTTTTTAACAACCATTTTTTTTTTAAGTGAGAAAAATTATATTTCTTGACATGTTACGGCAGCTAAAAGCTTTGCGTGTCTCAATGAACACTCTAAATAGTGATTTCCATATGTTTTAAGAAAAGGCTGGTCACAAAGAACCTATGTAGAAGTAGAAAATGACAGCGAGGAAATGAGTGAAGGAGAAAGTGATGGCGATGAACCTGACAGTGAAAGTGAAGATGATTCTAAAGGCGAATTTAGACTTTTACACTTTCGATGTGCATCGCGGATGAATCATCTGCAGTGAACGTGAAAGATGAAAACTAGAGTATTTACACCTTTTCAATGGTTGAATTAATTTCATTAGTTCTCAAAATGGCGGCAACCGAAATAGTGAGTCTCGGAATTGAGTTAATAAGTCTAGCCCTTACAGAATGTCGTGAAATATTACAAAAGAAAAAACGTCGTCCTCGTCGGTGGTGGGTAAAACCTTGGATTCGACGACGAGAACAATTGGGAGCGTCGATAATTTCTATATATCTCTAAAAATGTTTCCATATGTTCATCCTTGCACGGAAAAGAAATTTTCTAATTTTCTTTCTAATTTAAGCGACAAAACAGTGTATTATTTGAAGACCTGTTTACTTGATCTGGATGCACACACTTTATAAATACAAGTTTAAACTTTTCACTGCCGCTTCACTATGAATGATTCATCCATTCGCTTCATCAAAAGTAGAAAGTACCTCTACTTTGTTCACTGGTCATTTTGGATGCACACTTTGGATGAAATGCAGATGAAAACAATGTTTACACATTTCACTACAGATGAATCATCCGCGATGCACATCGAAAGTGTAAAAGTCTAAATTCGCCTTAAGATTCCTTGAACTATTCAACAAAAAATAATTAAATGATCTTGTACGGGACTCGCATTACCCAAGCATTGCTGGCTTCAACGCTGAAGCAAAAAGTACTCCTGTCAAGAGGAACAAAAGTGCCAGTGACCGAAGAGAAAATTTTTTAATTTATGACTCCCATGTAAATCTTGTCATGAATGTATTAAAACCCTATGTTTATGACGATAAGGACTAGACTAGAGGTTATAGATGGATTTGTCCCAGCAAAGTTTCAAGTTTTACTTCAAAACACCAGTTCCAATAGCGCACTCATCTATTTTAAAGGAAAACTACAACAATATAAAAACAGTTCTAAATAAAATAAATTATAAACAAGTGTGTGGAGATCTTAAGATTTTGTGTCTGAGACAGTTTGTATTTACGAAATATTCCTGTTTCCTATGTGAATGGGACAACACGTTTATCACATTATTGAAAAGCAACCGATATAATTACCTCTCCTACCTTCGGAGGGTATGCTTATTACTTATCCTATTTTCAGATTTGCAACATTACACAAAAATGTATTGGTCTCAATAAAAATAATAAGTTAAATTAATTTGCTATAAACCGATCGATTACAGCAAATGAGCTTGACAATGTCAATTTCTGAGTGAATTTTAATAGGAAGATAAGTAAAATTAATATCTACATAATGCTGTTTGTATTGTCTCTATTGTTAACTGTTGCTATGGGCACTAATTTATGTACTATTGCAATTGTATCCGCTGGTCACAATAATAATTGATAATAGGTTTTTTGTTGCTCAGCATAATAATTCAATTAAAGTACGATATAAGTGATACTAAAAATACCAGTAAATAAATGGAGTATATTTAAATATAACATAAAAATATATACTTAGATATAATATATATCCCTTTTTATAGTAAAATAAAGAAAAGACGGCCAAATTTAAATTTATAATAATTTTTTGGGGCCATAACAGTTACAAATAATAATTAAGTAACATACATACTACATTGTAACTGATAAAACTTTATCTACTAATAAATAGTTAACAATTTTAAATCGGTTTTGTAAAACGAAACGAAAGTCATATTTTAGCTATTTTAGTACCTACAGTATCATTCGTAGGAGTAAGTAGTACCCTGAATATAGCAATAATTCAACAATTAGATCATATCACATTAAATGGTGTACGTAGTTATAGGATTCTTGATTTGAATACATCAGCAACATCATTAATCTTCTTTCATCTGTTGCGTATTGTTTCTAAAGTAATAAAAGGTTCACCAGATATACTTTGATACGGTTTCTGTTTCTAAAACTAGCGTTTTAAGTGTCAGTAACCCTTTAATATATACTGTTTAATATATAAATAGGGCAAGGCGAGCGCCCATATTTTCTTCTTCAATCATGAATTACTTAAGAAGATTTTTAAGAAAAGTACACTTTGGTACCTTTGCGTATTCAAAATATTGTCATTAGAGGAATTAATTTCAATCTAGGTATTCTCGAAAATTAACAAAACAGCTTTAGATATATCCCTGATAATTACCATTATTACGCCCAATAAGAAATAATGAACTTCAATTTTCTAACTTAAATTTCCTTCTTAATAAGAATTATGACAAAGACATCGACAAAAAGAGTAGATCGTTTTTCGGACAAAGATCACTGATATTCATAATATCCGAATTTTTTGTTAAACAAAATTCAGTTTTAAAATAAATCTGCCTTTAATTGTTTGTAGCCGCCTCATCAAATTTTGTACAAGGCAAAAAACATTTTAATTATCAAAATATCGATAATTTCTCATATTTATATTCGTTTCAATGATTTAACCATTAAATATTTTTTGATTAAATGCGCAGTAAACTAAAGAGCAAAATCAGAATATACTGACAACACTGATAACAAAATAAGGATACTTACACGTAATAAAGTTGTACTAATTCGCCGAATATAAAACACAGCAAAGTAACACAAAAAATGCATTACTCTTCACTCTTGAAAAATGTAAAAATATAACCACTTATTTAGCGTGTACGATTAAAAATAATTGTGTTACATAAAGGAAGCATAGGTATACATGTTTGTATTTAATGGAACTTTTAGTCAGGGTAGGTGATTAAAGTTAAAGAACTGGGGAATAAAAACAAAAAGCGGTCTGCTCATAAATTCCAATGTGTCCTACTCGTTTCATTCATAGTATAAGCACATAAGGTTGAAGAATAACACTAAAGAGTCAATGGTGCCTACATACCCAAATGAAAGAGAGAAAGTAATGACGCAGCTATAATCACTTGTTCCCCGAGTCTGAGACTTTACGAAATAAAATCTGAAATGGCATAAATTTAGAACAAAAACTAGACGTATCAGTACAAGTACTTGCTGCGTTTAAGTAAATTTTAGAAGAATTATTTTTACATCTATAGTGCATTAAGTTTCGTTTTGCGAGTTGCACAAACTGTAGGAACTACCGCAAACCGTCAAACCATTGCCACCAGCTTCATATATCATATTAATATCAAGGGTCATACGCTCAAAGACGGGTATATTAGTCATCCAGTCATTTTAAGTCAAGGCAAAAGCAGTTTTTGGTACCATATTGAAGCTTGAGAGCTATATAACATTTCTGATTTGAGTGGACAACTGTCAGCTCCACTAATGGGCATCTGGGATAAGAGGAACGTTAACAATTCGAAATAATATTACTATATTATTATATATTATATACCTCCAAATCGATATCTACTCTGATTTCGACAAATTTTATATTGAAGGATTTGTGATAATGAGTAATAAATTTCTTGGAATATATTTTGACTCCAAATATCAGTTTTCAAAGATATTAAAAGAAATCAAAGTAGGCAATTAAAGATCGTAATATTTATTAGAAATATTAAAATATATTTTTATACATGCTAAAAATGTGAATATCGTTTCCGACTAAACCCGAAGTCGGATCGAAAAGTTCTTATGCTTCATAATGTTACTACTGGCTGTAGTAGTTTCGATTGAATGAATAAATAATTATGAGATATTAACGCAAACTTTCATTTTTCAAATACAAGTCATAGTAATAATAATAATAATAATAATAATAAACGACTTTATTATAAAAGTATACAGAAAGTAGTACTTACTAATACAATGGGCGAAGTTTAGCCAGTTTTACCCAGCTACTCTTACACTTGCTGGCTGCCTGGGTATGGCTTAGTTAAAACCCAATTTGTAATCTCTTTACAATGATATACAGGGTGATTCAAATTCGAGGGCAACCATGGGTATCTCCCTTATTATAAGTCATAGAAGGTAGGTTTAAATTTGGCAAAGTTGTGCATGTTTAAGCCCAACAATATGCCGTTGAGAAATCAAAAGAATCTTTTTTCGTTTTTGAGATTTTTTTAAAAAACTTAAATTTGCCGTTTTTGTTTTTCTTTTATTTGAAAAGTAATAAAAAAAATAAACGCGCTTAGAATAACTTTTTCAGCTCTACATGATGATTGCTACAGATTTTTAATACGACGTTTCGTCTTCTTTAAATCATCATCGATTTTTTTTATTTCTTATTATTACTGTAAGAAAATCCTTTTATTTAAAATTTCAGCTTTACTTATAACCGTAATGTAATCATATTATACATTTTTGAAATCACAAAAAAATGTTCTATTTATGATGCAGAAATCCAATATGGCGTCTATAAGAAATAAAAAATTGATGATGATTTAAAGAAGACGAAACGTCGTATTAAAAAATCTGTAACCATCATCATGTAGAACAGAAAAATTTGCTGTAAGAAAGTGCTTTTAGTTTTTTTATTACTTTTCAAATAAGTCTAATAAGAAATAAAAACCAAAACGTCAAATTTAAGTTTTTTTCAAAAATCTCAAAAACGGAAAAAGATTCTTTTGATTTCTCAACGGCATATTGTTGGGCTTAAACATGCGCAACTTTGCCAAATTTAAACCTACCTTCTATCACTTATAATAAGCGAGATACCCATGGTTGCCCTCGAATTTGAATCACCCTGTATTACAATAATGGTTTATTTGAATAAATAATGGAGTTATAGCCATTATTTGATTTGTTTTATATTCCTTCCTAATATTTATGAAATGAAACAAGAAACACTCAAAACATATTTTGATTTATTGATTAAAAATTTATTAGGTACCTACTTGTCTTTCAAATAAAATTAGACTTTTAAAAAAGTAAGAAATTAAGAATTCTTTTAATTTTCAAGTAGGCCATGTAAAAAATTATTTCAAATAGATATCTGTCAACGTTTTGTTTTTATTGTAATAATTTTTTTTCTAATTTTGACATATAAAATTACACTTTTCAAAACTGACGTAAGTGTTCAACATCACCAGTTAAGAAAAATAAAGAACTCTGAAGAAGAAATAGAAACAAGGTATATTCAAAATATAATACAAGTGTATAAATATTAACTATACAATTTGTGAAATTTGTCAAATTAACTCCTGAAGAAGTTTTATTTGTTGAATTTGCCATGATATTATGTGTTGCCTTATGCACTAAACTAATAACATTTGTCAATTGTCACTTTTGACATTAAAATTAAATGTGTAATGACAGAAACAAAGGTAACTATGATTACACGAATACCTACTTAATTTTGTTTGATTTTTAAACATTTTATTTAAAGAATTTTATTTTTAGACGTTTAAAATTAGAAAAAAATCTTGTATGTAACACGTTACGAAAGACTTTATTTTGTGTAACGAGTGGATGTTTGCGGGAAGAGCGAAGCGAGTTCCCGCAAAATGACACGACATAAATAGCTATTGTATGGCTGTGGCACTTAGGAGAGCAATTTAGATATTCGTTTACTGCATTTCTTGAATTTTGTAAATAATTCCATATGTATCAGGCAACCATGAATCTGTCTTCGTTATAAAACTATTCATTTCTTATCCAAATGTACAGAACTAACAACAAAGATAAATTATTACAACAAAAACAAAACTTTGACAGATATCTATTTGAAACAATTTTTTACATGGCCTACTTGAAAATCAAAAGAATTCTTAATTTCTTAATTTTTAAAAGCTTAATAATATTTGAATGATACGTAGGCACCTAATAAGTTTTTAATCAATAAATTTGAGTGTTTTTTTGTTTTATTTCATAAAAATTAAGGAGGAAAATAAAAAATAATGGCGGTAACTTCATTATTTCTAAAATAAAGTATTGTTGTGATATCATTTTAGAGAGAATAAGAATTAGTTTTTAAATACGCCATATGCTGCTATGGCTTGTATTTTGAAAAATAAAAGTTGGTGTAAATATCTCAAAATCTATAAGAGTTAACAGCAGAAACATTATAATTTTTTCAAAATCTGCATCAAAAAGTGCTCTAAGAATGACAAAAACCGCAATACAATATTTTCATAAATAAAGAAGTTATAATGGAAAAATGAAAATGACAAAAATCAGTTTTTTGCCTATGAAATAAAAACGAGTTGATTTTACTAAAATATTTTTGCTCTACATTTGGTGTCATTTAACCCACCTTGTATCTCTTACCGTTTCCGAGATACCCATGGTGAGCACGTTAAGTGGGACACCCTGTATATCTTGATATTACTTAATACCAAGTCCGGTAATAATGTTTAAAAATACGAACTGGGTCTTTGTGTTCTATGCCAAGAATAACGTCCTAAAAAACTGTATGTGACCACACAGGCCCTGCGATAAAAAGGAGATGTAGGTATAAAGATATTCTTCTTGCGAGTCAGTCAAGAAAGTTGGTTCTGCAGACCACCAAAATTTCGGGTCTCATGGAAGAATTCGCAATTTTTGCAAGCATCTCATTTCATGCATCACCACAATTTAAAGAAGTAATGATACAAATTGTCAGCAAATTATATCTCAAGAAATCTATTACAAATGATAGTAACGTAAATCTTTTTGGTATAGAACTAAGTATTTGGAGAGCATACTCTCTACGAGATATGATTAGAAAAACTTCTAAAAACAAACATTTAAAGCTTTCATCTGGACTACAGTTCAAGAATCATTCCTATCAATCAATCAAAAAGACTGATTTTTACCGAAAGGGTTTTCCACTAAAACTCAATGTTTTCATTTTACAGAAAATACTTCAAAACATGATTTTTGACATTTTTCTTAATACAGGTACTAAGGTATGCAACACCAATTCATTCTTCCCTTTATTCTTAAAAAAAAACGTGAAAGCAAAGCAGAATAAGGTTAAAACCAGCATACACAATGATGACAATGGCCCAGTACCTACTCCGACCAAAGACCTCGAGGTGGAGTATCGTTTAACTACAATCGCTTACAGTCTTTAACCTTCAAAATTACATTTTATTTAAACAGCCTCATATTATTCACGAAATCTGTGGAGTGAATTATAGTAATGTTACAAATAACATAACGGACAACCAAGTTTTATAGTACAATTGAATTTTTAACCATTAAGACAAAATCCGTTGCAGTTTAAAAGTTGCGTATACGCATACAACTTTACTTGTCAATTACTTCTAAATCTTATACGAGCTTGGTAAATTTTATAGAATTATATAATCTACTGGATAAGAAAGTTGAAAGTAATTTAGAAGCAAATTTCGAGACTTTAATGGAATCACGCATTTTAATACTGATTAAATGGTTTTCTTAATGATGTTTGTCGGTTTGTTTGAACATACTCTAATACCCAAACCATGTATACTATTTATCTGAAATTACACCCCTAGACTTTCAACAGCGACAAGAATTCAGTATACTTTAATCACGGTGTGTCAACTGGTAATAGTGGTTTAATATGAGTATTTTTAGTACATTCAAATGTTTCGATATTTAAGAGATTTGCTAAAGTAAGAGCTCTTTCGACGTTATCAAAATGATTAAGGAATTTGTTTAGACAGACCCATATTGTATTGATAAAAAATTTGATGCATAATATTTTTATTGCGTAACGAATTTCAAATTTTAAATAAAGTATCTGGTTTTCCTCTCACACTGTTGATGTTTAATTATCTGTAGGTATCTACCAATAAATCGTAATTAATGTTTCTTATGTCCGAACATATTATGTTATACCGGTATTATTTGATACTGAATAAAGTTAAAAGAAGACTTTTTTCATACTTTCTATATAATTTTCTTCTATACAATTTTATTTTCCATTTCAGTCCATGTGAGTTAGAACGTGTTGAGAATATTTAAACGACTTTGTCATACGGATTTGCTGCTAATGATGCGATATAAAAAACATCTTGGAGAATAACAGCTAGTAAACAATGGTCAGACTAGATAAAGAAGACTGCAAACATATGTTAATAATTTGGCTTGTACGTTTTAAACTATGTATACAGACTTAAGTAGAAAAGAACTTCTAATAAAAATAAATTGTTCCTAAAAATCAGTAGATAATATTTGTATTTCATTTTAATATTTTAAGGTATGATCATTTCCGCGTAAACAATAAGTAGAAAATTTATTTATAATTTTGATGAAAAATACATTCAAACAAACAATAAAAAATTTCTAGTTCCTAACTTATGTAGTTAGTTGAATCTAGGTTGACGTGAAATGAATTAAACTTTAATTTTAAATCCGCTGATGGCAAACATCAGCATTAAATGTGAAAATGTATACCCGCTGATGGCAAACATCAGCATTAAATGTGAAAATGTATGAATAATGCAAATGTCTAAAAATAAATACAATTTTCGTTAACATCACACTCCTTCATTAAAAATAGTATAAATTACCTGAACAATAAACAACCTAGATAAAATGGAAATTTCCACAAACAGTACTTGAAAAATAATATTATTCGTATTCATATGCAAATTAAAATATTTTTCATCCAAACAAATAGGCATTGTCGCATTCCCTGAACAAAAACTTTTTGCTTACCCTAGTATGCAAATGTATTGTTTTATTTTAAATAATTTTAGCACCACATAGTGTTTTAAACGAATTTTTGTAAGTTTGACAAGATGTATGACTATACTGACCACTCAAAGCAAATAACATAAATCTATGGAGATATTTGAAGCAAAATATTTTCAAAACAAAAGTAGGTATTGAGGTCAAGTTTCTATGGAAATGGATTAACTATAAGATCCAATTACAAGTGGATATTGCAACCCTTGAAATTTTGAAAAATATCATTCGTTTTGAAAATCTAAAACCGAAAACACGTATAGGTTATTATTTGCCTTATAATTTTATAGACAAATTGGGAAAACTGTTTTGGGAACTTTTCGATACCTCTAGAAATACATGTATCTAAAAATGAGTCATTATTTATATATGGACGTCATTTACCAACGAGTAGAATTTGTACACCATTGGATGTGGTTTACCCTCAAAGCATTAGGTACATTTTGACTGCTTCCATAATTACTCGAATGATTTTCAGTTAAATAGCGCTGTAGTGCTTAAGTTAGGTGGGGTAAAGACAAGTATGCTAAATTGAATTCCCTATTGAAGTTCGATATTATGGTTAAATCAGTTTTCCCCAAATAAAACTTAGAAGGAAATCTCGTCAATCTCAATACCTACTATTTCCGTTGTAAAATTTGAAAATATCCTTAGAAATTAACATTATGTGACTTGAATTCCAAGCAACTTGGCTATCTATCATATTCAGTTTCAAAGATAACTCTGTAATGTAATGGATTCTACATTCACCATGTTCTCTTAAAATTAGGAGACTGTGTGTACACTGCCGAGTTGGTTCAGTGTACTGCGCCAATGGAAGCTTGAAGTAGCGTTGCATGCAACACGCACATCAAAGACTATACCTACACACACACGCTAGTTAACTTACCCATGATAAGCATTATTAGAGGTAGAATGGACAAACACACCAACACGATTGTAACCACAACTGAAAAAAAAGAGAGGTATTCATTAACACATGTTGGACTAAATTTAAATAATTTTGAATATATAAGGAGAAATACTAAATATAAAAGGGAATTGTCGTGCTTTCGAACTAAATACTTATATTGTAATGGGAATTCAGATTTTCTTAACTATATCTGGGTAACTTGTGTAATCGTATACAATATACAAGAACACTGAGAACATATACGTTGCGATTTACTAAATAATAACTTTAGTAATGTGGCATTTCTTTAGTGGTCGTATTATTTATGCCTTAGTTAGTATATTAGAGCATTACAATATAAAAATAAACTCCAAATATAAACTAGGTGTGTGATCGAGACCAATTCGCCATTTAAATAAGTTGAGGTTATACAATGATAAAGAATTTCAAGTGTCCTTCATTATCTAGATTCAAACAATTGAAATGAAAAATGAAGCAGTGCCATTCTTTAGAAATTTATTAGCGAATGAAAGGAATAACAATAACAATGGCTCTAATAAACTATGCGTCAATTTAAAATTTAATGAAGAAATTTTCCTTCTATTTATAACTGCAAAATTGCCTAATGCATTTCTAGAACGGAAACGGTTTCAAAAAAAATATGTTCAAGTAATAATATAGGGTGTAAAGAAAGACGTGCATTTTTTGTCAAATTTTATTCTAGTGGCATTTCATTTTTGACACTTGGTTATTGACATTTTTAAAACAGATGTGTTCCTTTGGGACGTTTTGGTTTAATTAATCTTAACTGGTTTGAGAAACAAATTTTTTTTTTTGAAATGTCCATTTAAAGAAATTTAAGCTCACTCATTGGCATTAAACCATTAAAAACTCATTTGAATTTTTGTAGTCTTAATTATATACAATGTAACGAGTTAACTTTATTACAAATGAATCATTATCTCTTCCAGTTTGATTGGTTCTACAACTTTGGTCACCACGTTTAGTCTTCCAAATTATAAAACAAATATCAAATAAATCGACTCTATGTCTAGAATGGTGGTTTAATAAAATTTTCGTTTTACGATTAAAAAATGACATTTAAAATTTGAGTTTCTCATCAAATAAATAATAAATTATATACATATTTTTTTAAATGTATATGAATATTTTTCAGGAATGATTATGTAGAATATTAAATAATTTTGGATAAATAAGTGTCAGACGTTTAATTAATAATTTTAATCCGGTTAAGGAATTCCTACATTGCAAAGCTTACTGGATATTTTCTAAATACCTTCCTAGCGAGAGCGGTTAGTTGGAGAGTACCCAGATTAGTGGTTAGTACATAAAATAGTCATAAATTGGCTGTCGTAGCTAAATGTCAATATACAAAGCTAAGAAAAAATTGAATGAAGACAATTTGTTAACTTGTTTTTGTTAAAAAAAATAATGAATGACTTTGTTTAAAGTAAACAATTCTTATCACCTACACATGTTATGAATTCAAAATAATATTGAGCCAATTCTATTTAATAATAAATAACAGCTATATTATATTCTGTTTACCTAATGTAGAAACTATTTTTTCATATTGAATATTTTATTTTCGGCATATAAATATTCGATTTCAAATTGTGCAGTCTTTTAAATATTGATAGCTCAATATACTATTTTTTGTTGTACCAAATGTAAACATAGGCAGCAATTTGTATATTTTATGTAATGCTAACAAAGAACATCGTGTTTAGTAAAGCTGTTTACCTTATACAGTAAAAAATATATAAATGCCTGCTGGGAATTGCTGTTCATTATTTCTAACGAGTTATAGTTGTCCTAATTTCAATATGATGTTTATTATTAATTTATTTTCCCAAAATTTGCTTAGAGTTTATTCTTAATTATGAAATATAACATAAATTGTAGAATTTTCATGACGTACGAGAATTTGCATTTTTAGTGTCTCTTATCCAATGTTGTTCACATAATATAACTACTAATATTGTCCATGGAAAACTGAGCATGTGTATTTAAACAGAAATAACATGCACTGATGCATAAAACTTGATTAATGATTTGAATAACGTACGAGTTCACATCTGAATCAGTAATGAAGTTCAGAGATTTCTGAAGCTTTGTCTTTTTACTCAATAGCATTGCAGTACACTCGTCTAAAAGTAACCATATTTCCATATTTAACTAATTAGAAAGTTTGTTTAATTGCGCGATTTGAAAAATGTTTGCTTTTTAAAATACTTGATATACGTCAAAGATAAAGCAGAGCTAGCTAAGCATTCGTGAAAATCAAACAGATGAATAACTCAGGGATTTACCTTAGATACAAACAAATTCACGTGTGGTGAAAAGTTCAATTGGTCATCGTTGACATTTTTGCCCATCACGTCCTTTGTTATCGTTTTCACATATCAGTGAATTTTGTAGCTTCCCTGAGTTATTCATCTGTTTGATTTTTGCGAATAGCTGGGGCAGAGAGAACATAATACGTTAATAATTTTAAATTAAAATTAATCTGAACATTAAATTTTTATTACCGCTAGATTATAAATAATATAAACCAGATACGACAGGTTTATCGATAGCATACTACGGGAATCAAGGAATGTCGCAAAATTGGCCTCGCACTTTACCATTGAAGTCGCGTATCTTGTTCATTCCTTAATCAATGCTACGAGTATATTCCCAATTCTCATCTTATGCATTAAGTATAAATACTTTTGAAATGGTGGAGTGGTAAGCTGTGCATATCGGCTTAGTAATGTAATAATGATGTGCCTTTTCACCAAGGTCTCAGTTTCAAATAGCTGTAGGATCAAGTCGATCAAGTTACATTTGAATTTACGGATATACCAAATTTTCTTTAATCATGTTTTTCATGATTTTATGTGCATCACAGAACAGTTTCTGATATAACATTTCAAAAAGTCATTTTTACTCAACAATCAGCTAAAAAATATTATGAGCAACGAAAATTGAAAAAATAAACATATCGAGCTGAATATTTTAAAAACTGTCAATATTTTCATTTGAGTAATACACATACAGTATTTTATTTTTAGTGTAGATTTCAATAAAATTATAAAATATATAGATTGCCATTAAGAAAAACAAAGTCACTACCTACCCAGAAGACATGGGACACCCTATATAATAACCGGCATTATTTTGATTTTGCAAATCTTGGGAAACTGAGCACATAGCAGAAAATCTACTTATCTCTTTTATTAACCAATATATTGGACTATCGCGCATTTGGTGCACACCCTGTACAAAACAAATATGTTATTCCGTATTATTATAGATAAGGCACTAATATTGCAAATAATTCTCAATAAATATTTTGCTTTTTACTTAAGAACATATAATTAATCCAAAAATTAACCAATTGTGTCCTAGATTTTACACATTATTTCAAAAGAAGTTGTCGGCACAGGACAAAAAATAAAAATAACAACAATGCTTGTTATAATGCCAACGTTTCGGTTTTTATTACTTTTAAAACCTTCTTCAGGGCTACAATAAAAACATAATATAATGGTTTATAACCTATGACATATATCAAAAATCTACAATTTCTTTTTTTTTATTTATTATAAGTTACATAAATAAGTGTAAAAATAATTTTGTCTTACCTCTAACAACATTGGTGACTATTAATTGTATAAAAAACACCTTCTAATATTAAACTGAATGAAATAATATTTTTAATTTAAACATTATGCAAATAGGCAAAAACCTTTTGTTCAACACAAAATTATTAATAAAAAAAATAGTAAAAATAATTTTAACTACTTACGTCAAAATAAAATAGTAAAATTTACTTTTACTATTTTATTTTATTAAATATTTACCTCTATGGATTTCTGACTTCTTTGGATTTCATTTCTACAAAATTATTAATTTAGAATTACCTTTTAAGGAATAATACCCATGTTTGACTGGTCGACATGATGGGTATTATTCCTTAAAAGGAAATTTTAGATTAATAATTTTGTATTGAACAAAAAGTTTTTGCCTATACCTACTGTGTTTTTTAAAAAAAAGTTTTTAAAGTTTACACAATGTTTAAATTAAATTATTTCATTAAGTTTAATATTAGAATTTAGAAGATATTTTTTATACAATTAATAGTCACCAATGTTGTTAGAGGTGAAAGAAAATTATTTTTACACTTATTTATATAATTTATAATAAAGAGAAAAAAAGAAATTATAGATTTTTGATATATGTCATAGGTCATAAACCATTATATTATGTTTTTATTGTAGCCCTGAAGAAGGTTTTGAAAGTAATAAAAACCGAAACATTGGCATTATAACAAGCATTGTTGTTATTTTTATTTTTTTGTCCTGTACCGACAACTTCTCTTGAAATAATTATAATTAATTTTCTTATGCAAGATGTTCTTCGAAAGTGAAACTTAAATTTTAACATTTAAATTTCATTTCCGAAATGTGCTAATTAAAGCCCAAAAAGTAGAAATAAATGAAATAAAAATTGAATTAAAAATTCACCTATTTAGACAATCAATTAGCGGGTGGTCCTGTGTCAGGTTTAGGTTCTCTTGTTTAACAAACATGGTGGGTTAAGTTGACCTGCCAATTTATTATTTTCTTTACTGTTAAATCATTGTGGACGTTTTGCGTCACTATGGGTAACTAAATAATTAACTAACGTCTTATTCGCATCAGGATTAGTAAGAGCAAATTAACTTTTCCTTGATCACCAAACAAATAAATATAAAAATTAATACATAGGTACTATAAGTAGCTGACGCCAAATTGCGCCTTATTATTTAAATTGTCATCCCGTTTTACGTTGAATATCAATGATTTCTGCAACATATTTTCACCAAACTTCTAGATTTTTCCAGGTTAAGTTTCATTGTTTACGCTTTATGCAACGTGCAAATCTAGAAGCGGGCGCGGAATGTAGGCCGTGCAAAAAACAATCGACAATATTTTTCCCATAATGCATCGCTGCTTTAGTAATTAGTTGGTTATTCGACAGCTTTAAGTGTGTGTGTACTTCGTAAAAGTTGTAGTTTTAAAGTTTTATATCGAAATGTATGCATTTATGTGTTGATGTTGTTATGTGTTGTTGTGTGCGGCGTTGTGTGGTGGAGATGAAACCGGTCAGTGGATTATGCCAAAATAGAGATGGACTGCTACGAGAAAACGTACCATTTGTAGCTTTGGGTAAGTGATTAAATTATTAAAACTGATTTAATTAAGGTTCTTTTGGAAGAGCTTTTTGTACATTGACGATATATTAACTGCCTAAATTGCACATTGTTGTAAAAAAATGATAATGTTCTGCATTTGGCTAAAACAACTACTTTTCAATGCATGAACTGTAGATTTCAGATCTAACGGAAAATTAATTATTTAAATGAAAATGATTTACCGATTTGTTGAAGCTGATAACTTTATTCCTATATTTACCGGTATATTTAAATGTGAAATAAATAGTTATTTAGTATAAACTAGAAAAATATCAACTGCAATCGTAGTGTCATTCACTATACGTGTGGGGCAATAATGCGTCGGACTTCGATAGCTCGAGTTCTATGATAGCTAGAAATAAAAAAAAAAAATTACAAGTACTAGAAGTGTTTACAATGTGCATTATAAACACTTCTAACTCATAAACGGTTGATGCCAGATATTTTATATATTATGTTTTCTTAAAGGAAATTCAATTCTCTATCCAACCACGTAAAAATATACAGGGTGTTCCATTTAAAAAACTCCAACTTATATCTGCAACTTTTTTATTTGACTTTCAATTGTTTTTCTGATAACAAATTCGAATTCTCTGGAAAAAGTTACATAGGTCCGCATATAACGTTACAAACATTTTCCTTTAATAACTGTACAAATGACGTTCAAAAAGGGTGCGCCTTAGATTGAACACGGTGTACATCTCTATGTGTAACCATTTTTGATTTATTAATTTCTACATTACATCGTTAAAAACATAGGTACAGGGTTTTCTATTTAAAGAAATTGAGAAAATTCAATTTAAAAGTTCTAAATTAATAAACAATTTTTGGCCACCCTCTATATTTTTAGAAAGTGAAAATATTTCAAAAACATAAGGTTAGATTAGATTTCTTATAACTAGTACATATTTACATATTTTTTCCTTATATATTTTGTAGTGATTTTTCCAACATGCATTTGCAGATGACATTATTTCAACAAAAATTAATTACATCCAAGTGGTTGGGAGATAGTCAATAATAATATAGGAGTGAAAGGATTCTAGAAACAGGCTTCAAAAAATTTATTGATATACATAGCATTCAATTTAAAAAAAGGCACTTAATCCTTTAATGTTGTTTGGGCTCGCCATGTATATTCGAAAATGATTTCCAGTTATCGACTTTTTTTATTCAGTTTACTTGTATCTTTTTATTTTGTTATTTCTAGCTGTCATAGAATTCGAAGTATCGAAGTCCGACGCACTATTGACTATTGCCCCAGCTCATTGATTAAGGAATGAACAAGATACGCGACTTCAATGGTAAAGTGCGAGGCCAATTTTGGCGGCGAGATTTCGGTAAGTTGCGGGCATTCCTGTGATTTACGTAGTATGCTTTTGACAAACCTGTGTCGTGTCATTTATAATCTAGTGGTAATAAAAATTTAATGTCCAGATTAATTTTAGTTTAAAATTATTAACGTAGTATGTTCTCTCTGCCAGCGATTTCTCAACATTTGTTTGACTTTTAACCGTCACATAATTATTTTAAACTAAATTCAATCTGAACATTCAATTTTTGTTTTCACTAGATTATAAATTATATAAAACCATACACGACACAGGTTTATCAAAAGCAATACTACGTGAATCACAGGAATGCTCGCAACTTACCGGGAATCTCGCTGCCAAAATTAGCCTCGCACTTTACATTGGAGTCGCGTATCTTATTCATTCCTTAATCCATGCCCAGCTTTAAGTACTTTCGATGGTGAGACAGTAGGTAAAAAATTGGGGTGAGAAAATTTTTGTGTCGTTAGATATTTTGTTTTTATTTAATTATTACTAAACAGAGCTGGTGTTTACATGCTACTATCAAATTAAGCGGAGAACACATACGCGCGATCTCGGCCACGATCGCGATGGCGATGGCGGTGGCGGCTGAACGCGTCCTAAGGAAATAAATGAACCCGCACACATTTATTTGCAGCGATCATCGCTATCGCCATCGCGATCGAGGTCGCGATCGCGCGTATGTGTTCTCCGCTTTAAAGTTTATACACATACTCAGTTGTTGCGAAAGAAGCGAATTTCTAATTTCTTTAAAAAAATATCATAAAATTTGTAAAAACATATTTCCATAAAGAGTAATCCGGTTGAAATAATATAAGCATTTCCTTCTGGGTTCTCGATTTTTAATATAATAATTACTTTTATAATAAAATTTTTTCGGTATATGTTTTCATTTAACTTCTAACGCAAATAGATTTCAAATAAAATATCTCTTTACGTAGTAGGTAGTACAAAATAATTTAAAGCTGTAGATTGTCCATGCTTTCCCTGAAATATGTTCATGTCAGATAAATTTTATGATGAGACTTATATTACACAGACACGTACAGCTCTGAGGTTTTTTGTTGTTCATACATCTAGCAGCACATCAAATACGGGTTTTTGTATGTTTTTGATAAGCTCATTTTCCAACTGCTATTCAGAGAGCTATAAAATTATAACTTCCTGACATATAACTCTGAAAGTGAATGAGAAGGGAAAGCATAATAGCGCCTGGTTATTCAATAATAATAATATATTCGTCACCCCTATTTTTTCTCATTTATATGCAAATCTGTTCTGTAATGCTCACAAACGCAATTTCAATAAAAATACTTTTTGTATTAAGTTCTTGATTACATTAAAGATAAATATTTAAGAGAGAAAAAGGCAAATAAAGAGGAATTAAGAGCTTGTAAATGCAAAATACCCAAATGAAAAGCCATAAAAGGAAACAGATATAGGTAATCTAAAAGTAAAAGAAAATTGCAAAGAAGGTAACCAGCAAATAATCTTCCCAGGTTATGTTCTTCTATTAAAATTACAACAAATTCCCGAGAATCAGGTACCACTGAGAAGAAAATAATTTAATTTATCGATATCGTTAGCGATACGTTAAATTTGTTATCTCCACTATTGATCCTATTTTTTGTCGTTCTCCATTTATTGCAGAATGAATAGTTAGTATATCAAAAATAAAATTCCACCTTCGTAAAACTCTAATTTTACTGTATATTATTATGTTGTAACTCTATCATATTCAATATGCTGCTCCTATCAGCACACATCAAACATTCAATATTCACTCTTCAAACATAACTATTTTACGTTACATACTAATTAGCTACTCACCAGTCTTATTAACGATGCTAAGGGCCTTGCAGACAAAATCGCATGTGCCGGAGGCCTCAAGGTTGGCGTCTTTGAGTTGGTAAGCCACGCTGCCATAGGTGGTGAGAGATAGTCCCAGGCCGATTCTTTGGGTCTCCGTGCCGTACTTCTGGTCAGAGCATAGTCGTCGTTGTTCGTCTCCGGACACCTGCGGCAGGCCCACCTGTCAGTCAATCGTTTATACCCAGTGATATACGCTGGCTCCACTACTACATATTTATTTACAGAAAGCTTAAAGAAAGCAGAGGAGCAGCTAAAGCTAGAGATAAAGCTTCTTTTTGTAATAGTAACTGGTTTCAAAAATCAGTAATTCCTCACGAAATATATAACAGTAATAGTAACAATCAATTTTATTACAATACAAATAACAGGTCAGTCAATCAATCACCTACTTTAGCACACACTCACATTGGCGCCTACAGCGTCCTAAAAATTTTGCTCGAATTCTTTCTACCATATTGCCTAGTATTTTGAGATTCTACCTTAGTGGCTGAGTTTTGTATATCCTACTTCAATATTTGCACACACTCACGTTAGTAACGCTTCGAAAACTTTGCTCTAACCCTACTCCCAAATCGTAGTTTGCTAAGTACTGTGTGAAAAGTCACTTTGGAGGTTTAGAGAGACTTTGCCAGGGTTCCACAAAGAATATCAGACGTATCACATTTTTTTACTGTAAACTAATATAGTATATTATCACGTATCACATTGCTGGACTGCATACTAATATAGTTAAAAAAATGTTACACGTGTTGTGAATGAATTAGTAATTAATTAGACTAGTTAACAACGGAATTGATTGTGCAATGAAACGTATGTGTTGAGAGGTTTAATTAGTTATATTGAATCTAAAGCAGGGGTTGGCCATTTTAAGGCTTACTGTTCAAGGCATGATAAACGCTTGTAAATCTATGATGATACAAAAGCTAAAAGCATACCCTATTCCGCAAAGATAGGTAAATTGTTAAATTTTATTCATCTCCATATTGAAAGACTGATTTGTCGTAATATCCTCTCTAAACATTTTATTTTATTGTTCCATCCCCTTTTGGAATTAAGGTTTTCATTTCTTTTCTTTACCTACTTATTTTCGAATTATAAGATGGTAATAGGAGAAGGGCAAGAAGGTTAGAAGGACAAACGTACCATATGTGAAAACGTCGGATTATTAGAGAAAAGTATCACAGGTATAAGTCTTCCATGAACACAAACTGAAATTACCAGCATTACTGCTCATAACTGCTGTTAGTAATCATTTCTATGAATAGAGTTTGAGCTGATTTTAAGGTTTTCGGTGCATTTTTAAATGCAAAACTCCACAATAGAAACATTGCCACATGCCAGAAAATTTTTCTGTTTATATAGCAGTAGTAGCTGTTGTGGAGAGTGGCGGTTAGTCCTATACAGGAAACTAAGTTTCGTTGAAGTTGACTTATCTATATTTATGTGTCAAAATAGATATCAAAGAGCTTTTAAGCATGACCTTACCTGATGTAATTGTGATGTGAACATATTTGTTAGATTTCTTGAGGAATATATTGAAACCATTTATTCTTTAGGTAAAATCTTTGTCAAAATATTTAAAGAAGAAAATTCTAAAACTCTTCTACAAATCAACAGCTCCACGAAAGCCTTAGAATAAAGATATAATACATATGTTAGATTTTTTAGTGATCTGTAGCTAAGAGAGCAAATGGCCAATAACTTTTAATTTATCACTTAGATATAAGGGACAATCAATATGATTATACTTTTCCTCATTTAAAACTACTGCTATGATATAAAAGTAAATAAATATTTCTACAAATATTGATTTTTTTTTAAATTTGTGTTCTGCTTTCTATTTTTTGTCTACATGACTTCAATAGTATGGAAACGCTACGCGCCGGGGGTTGCTCGTCTCCTGGTGTTGGTGATTGGCCCTGGTAGCGAAAATAGGCCGACGTTAAATAAGTTATTAAAAAAAAGAATCTCTACAAATATTGATTTTTTTTAAATTTGTATTCTCCTTTCTATTTTTTGTCTACATGACTTTAATAGTATGGAAACGCTCAGCGCCGGTTAGTTTTTTGAGTTATAGATATGTTTTCAAAGAAGTTTTGTATGTAGAAGTTGTATAGGTTTTAGAAATCTGCCAAATGACAATAACAAGTTTCCACTGATGGTAAATTGCAATTTTATAATGTTTCAATATTTATAAATTAGGTGTTTTTAATCAAGCGTGTGTAATCTTTTATATAACTTTGAATATATATCTGTGTCAATTTTGGACCTATCCACTTTAAAGCTTTATTGTTCCGTCGATTTACAGACAGAATTTAATGATATTTTATATTCAGAAATAGAAAATACACAATACATCTAAAAAAAAAAATTGGTGTAAAATGAGTGAAGAAATCGCCTATAAAACACACCTTGTATATTGTTTTAAATGTAATACAAGGAATGTAATTCTAAATTTGCTAAATAAAATTCAACTGTTGACTATTGTTTGTACTATTGTATTAATATCAATGGATTGTAAATGAATAGAAACTGAACAATTCGCAAACTTGCAATAATTGTTATACTTATCTCAAACTTAAGCAGAAAGTGTTAATAGAAAACAGAAACCATAAAAACAAAAGATCAGTTCATATTATCAAACAATATTATTGTAGATTAATAAGCTCTTAATATTTAAAATGTACAGTGCGTTCATTTTAAGTGTGAATGGTTTTAAATGGTCATTACGAGGTTATTATTAAAGATAGAATGATGGGACAAATGTCGTGTGAGAGGATTAGAAATAAAGCTTTTTATGTATAAAGAGAAAAAAAACAATTGATGCCCGTTTTGGAAAATATTAGAGTTAGGCGTGTTTTTTTTAATGAAACGCCCAAAATATTTTTGCACCATTTAATAGACAAATTTTTTCTGAATACAATGAGCCTGAATAAAAATTTAGCAATTGCTTAAAGTAATTCAGCACATCTGTTATCTTTTTGTGGAAAACAAATAACTACATTTGTGATATGGCAGATTCGAGTGTATGTGAGGAATTTGATAATAATGATGAAAAAATTGACAAGCAGTTGATATTTGTCATTGGCTTTCAAGTATTAACTTTGATTTTATAAGAAAAAGCAATTGCTAAATTTTTATTCATTAGGCTCAATGATGTGCATAATATGGTGGTTTGGATGAATAATTTCCTTAATGTAGCTAATAAACTATTGAAATTGTAAAAATTATTTACAACAGTGATATTACTGAGAGATAGCCATGACTTCAAAATAATATATTTTTTCTAATTTTAGCATATAAAATTACACGTGACGTGAGTGTCAAAACGTTTTACTTTTCATCAAATAAAGAACTCTCAAGAAGAAATAGAAACAACGTATATTCAAAACATAATACAAGTTTATAGGAATTATTATTTTTTAATTATAAATATTAACTATACATGAGATAAGAATAATGCCGCAGACCCCAAAAAAGAAACATGATGCAGCTACGGACACGTGTTTCGGAGTTATTGCTCCTCATCAGCGTAGCGTAGCTTAATGGATCCGTGTGAATAGGATCAGAAACAATAACCAAAGGTTAGAAAGCACAGTACACAGTACTCAAATTCGTGCTTTCGTGCATCATGGACCACGATTGCAGCCTCAAATGATAGCAGTCAGCACATTGAGCTCTACGCTTCGCCGATGAGGAGCAATAACTCCGAAACACGTGTCCGTAGCTGCATCATGTTTCTTTTTTGGGGTCTGCGGCATTATTCTTCATCTCATGGATTATTTAACCCTATTAAACGTCACTCTTTTGATTAACTATACAATTTGTGAAATTTGTCAAATTAACTCCTAAAGAAGTTTTATTTGTTGAATTTGCCATGATATTATGTGCTGCATTATGCACTAAATTAATAACACTTGTCATTTGTCACTTTTGACATTAAAATTAAATGCTTAATAACAGAAACAAAGGTAACTATGATTACATGAATACTTAATTTTTTATGATTTTTAAACATTTTATTTAAAGAATTTTATTTTTAGATGTTTAAAATTAGAAAAATTCTTGTATGTAACACGTTATGAAAGACCATTTTGTGTAACTCGTGTCATTTTGCAAACATTCACTTGTTACACAAAATAAAGTCTTTCGTAACTGGTTACATAAATAGCTATTTCAATATGGGCTTCATTTGTTTTTTTCTCTTTAATGCATAAGAAACTTTTTTTCTAATCCTCTCACACGACGTTTGTCCCATCATTTTATCTTTAATAATAACCTCGTAATAACCGTTCACACTTAAAATGAACGCACTGTACAGGGTGTCCCAAATTGCTTGATTTTGGCTGGTTTCCCTATTTCCAGACCAGGTAGAGAAAAACTGACATATGAGTGTAGAGCTCGATTTTTGTGAAACGCCGATTGGTTAAAACCACATTTCGATATCTCTAACCGTTTCCGAGATATCGGCAAAAGTTGATATTTTACAGATTCCGAAAAACTTTTTTTAACGTTAAAAAATGTTATTTTTAAAGAGATATGTGTTATATTGGCAGCAAGGATGACTAGACATATCTTGGCATATATATTTTTGGAAAGTTTATTTTTTTTCCTATTTTCTAAAGTCAAAGCCAAAACTATGGTTTCCATTTGAAATAACAAAGTTAGCTTTGATATCAAACAATCGAAAAGCGATATATTTTTTTTGACAAATGCATTTTATTCTACGTCAAAAAGTTTTTACCGTTTGAAAAAATATCCAAAAATAAAAAAGTTGACAATTTTTCGGAATCTGCAAAATGCCAATTTTTGACGATATCTTGAAAACGGTTAGAGATATCGAAATGTGGTTTTCACCAATCGGCGTTTCACAAAAATCGAGCTCTAGACTCATATGTCAGTTTTTCTCTACCTGGTCTAGAAATAGGAAAACCAGCCAAAATCAAGCAATTTGGGACACCCTGTACAGGGTGTTAACTCTAATTTTGCCCCCCCCCCCTCTTTTTCTTTATTTGTGAAGATATTTTAAAATTAAAAAATGTAGCCTTATCAGACATTTTCCGAATTTTTCAAATATAATATTTAACATTACCTAGCGCCAATACATACAGGGTGGTGAAAAAAAAGTTTGTCTTTTTTTTAATAGAATACCCTGTCAGGTTTGTAGTATACTTTGATTTGATTTCAAAAATATATAACTCCCTTGAATTTAGATCAATATAGGTCGATTCATTAAAATTTTAAAATATCTTCACAAATAAGGGAATAGAAGGGGGGCAAAATTAGAATTGACACTCTGTACGTATATAAGTGTAGATATAGAAGATACAAAACAACTTGCAATTAGAAAATCGATGTTTTTTAGATTTATACTAATATTTTACAATTGCTGTACTCCAACTCAACAGAGCATTACTCAAAGTAGCATTAGTGTATTTGTATAGAATATCTTAAAAGGAAAATCGATACATTTTTCTTCTCAATATGAATAGAACTGTATTATTATGAACTACCTACATATTAAGAATTTATATTGTCAAAGAGCTAGAAATTTATACAATGGAATATGTGTCTGTTTGCATTACAAAGATTTTAGAATCGTATGGGTTCACCCTCTAATCTTATTGAAGCAGAATTGCTTCTAGGGAAACTTTCTGCAACGGATAAATATTATGCTATTCCAGAAATAAATTTCTATAGAATACAACGAAATCTTATAAGCACTAGAAATATTTTAGTTGCTGAAAAGAAACCAATAAATTTAGTTTTAGGTTTGTGTTGGACTGGAAAAAATCACGAATACATGTATGTTAATCAATTCTTCAGGTATAATATTACGTTTCCTTATTCATAATTCATATTTGTATGATTCCCTATACTTACCTAACTGATACATTATGAAATTTGGTATAAGTCTTTTGCTCATGAATTGTGTAAGCGTCGGTGTTCCAGTGTAATTATGTAGGGATAGTTTGTGAAGTTTGTTGGAGATGCAGAGGATTTTGTTCTGTAGGATTTGAGTCTTTGTATGGACTGTGGCGGGAACAAAGGGTACCAAATGGGAGAGACCGTAAGAAAGTTGCTTGGGCATGAGGGGATTTTCATAAGATGGGATATATATAGGTAATTGTTTTAAATAATGACCATGGCATTTACCGATGACATTGTTTGCATGTTTGACTAAGTGGAATTTTATTATCTAAGTTAAGACCAAGGTAGTCGCAATTGGTTGACCAGTTTATATGTGTATGATTTTATTCTGAGGGTGGTTATTGGGATGTGCGTTCTATGGGTGAAAAGAAGTCAGTTGTGTCTTGTTGAAGTTGGTCTCCCAGGTCGAGTAGGTACTGGTTTATGGTATCGTCAGTCTGTGTCTGGAGGAGTATCACGAGTAGATCGGGTTTTCATGACATGGTTCTGTTGAACCCTGGGGGACGCCACCAGAAAATATGAGGACGGGAGGGGAGCATGTCTAATTAACTGCTACTCAGAAGAGGCGGTTAGAGATATCTGAGTGTATTGATTTAATGAAACAAGTGCCCGCTAAGTGGAGTTTGTATAGCAGTCCAAAATGCCAGATTTTGTCGAAGGCTTTCTCGAGGTCTAAGGTGAGAAACCCCGTCTATAGATCTCGGTGGTAATAGCTTCACCCACTAGGATAGTTGGTATAATGTGGAGTGGGATGACGGAATTTGTGCCGGAATTCACGAAAGGTGTATTCCCCATGGACTCCAGCAGATTATTAAGGATGAGGGAGTTGGGGATTCTAAGGAAATGTGGCTAATGGGCAAGTAGTTAGTAGGGTTGTTGCTGGATTTGTTCTTTTTTTATGAGTATGATTTTTGCTGTTTTCCAGGGAGTGGAAAAGTGAGAATTGAAGAGACATGTATTAAAAATCTTTGTCAGATAGAGATAGGTCCTAGCTTCAGAGTATAATTGGATACTTGGTCCAGCCCAGGGTCTTTGACATGAAATGGATCTTCTGATTGGAATTCAAGAAATATTTAAAATTTTTCATCTCTAAATCGGGCAATTTCTGTATTGATTAGTTGATTTGTGAAATTTAGTCTTTATTTATCAAATTCATCTTTAATTCTTCACAAAATCTTTAGCAGATGATTTTTGGTTTCTATGAATGAGTTGGTTGATTATTGCTGGGAGGAGCTTCTTTAACTAAGTGGAAAAGTATCAAATCAAATCAAACTGCTTGGATTCCAAGCCGAAATTGCACTGAGGTTATTATTTGTATTTGTGCTGAACATATAATTTTCTCGCAATTGGTTTAGAATTAATATTATATGAACAAAACGCTTTAATATGAATAGTAATACTACTTATTACTAAAATGTATTACCAGTTTCATAATTAATTGTAATATAACCAGTATCATCTTGAATAAAACGCATTTTTTGTTAATTATTTAGAAAACTGATGACACACTAAAGCATTACAACACATATACAGTGAGGTCGATTAGTAAGGAACAAATTAATTATCTTAATTATCCCAAAAGCTGGGATGTGATCAACTTTGATTTTTCAATCTTTTTTTGCAATTTAGAATTCCTTGTAAAATTCTAAACATTTAACATGTATTACATCCTATATCTAAAATCACTCGTTTCTGAGTTATTAACATTTATTTGCATTAAACATGCTAATTACATCAGACGAAAAAATCAAGAAGAATTTATCAATTGTTTAGGTTATATTTAGATATTGAATTTGTTCCTTACTTCTAGACCTCACTGTATATTATGTTTCTTCGTTTCTTATTTCCTATCATAAAATATTCACCCGTAAATGAATTGAAACATCCTAATAATAGTAATTTAAATTTTGAGGCAATTATTTTTGATATCCAACGGGACAAACCGTTCTCTTGCAGAACTTCTAACCGAAATCAACAGGTGGTGGATGGAGAGACTTAAATTAACTTGCTAAATAACTTTACGGGACTATAATAGCTATTACATTTTCCGGATAATTTTGTATTTTAAAATGCAATTTGTAACTTCGTGATTTACCTTATTAATTAATACCTTGGTAATAAAATGTCGAACTATTACGAACACAATGCGGTTCACTTAATACATATGCTGATTTTATTTGAGATGATTTAAAATACTGTAATTTTATTTTAAGGTGCACACTTGCACACATACAGAACTGTGTTGGATCGTAACCGCAGTTTTGTTTAATTTGAGCTCCCATTGAATATATTATGACTCAGTGAATGTGCTAAACTTTATAAATTTTTAACCCAAAAAATTATTATACTAGGTACTTCTTATTATACGCATCAAATATAATAATAATAATCAAATCTAGGAAAAATGTTATAAGCAATATAATATATTTCTATACAGAAAATGCTGTTTATTTTTACTCTTGAGAAACTGAAATAAAAATTCACAGTCCTTCGCAAAGATGCAACCGGAGGAGACATTGGAAATGACGAAGTAGAACGCAAATCTTGTGATATTTCGGATGTGATAAAAATGAAAATTTGTTGCAAAATAGTAAATAGTTATTTCATTATCACAAAACATTTTCAAAAATTAAAATCTTATTATCAGTAGTTTTATTTAGAAATTAAAATAAAAAGTTATTTTATTAACAAAAACATTCTCACAATGAAAACTAAAATGGTATTTTTTTTCACTACCAAACATTTTTAATGTTAAAAATAAAATAATTTAAAATAATTTCGTGAAGATGAAAAGTGATTCCTAACAATTACAAATACCGATATCGATTAATCGCAAACTATTAAAAGCAGCTAATAGTACAGGAAAAGTGTCCAAACTGAACAAGAACATAGTGAATTCGTTGAAACTTGACATATACGTTTAAGTTTCAAGAAACTTAAGAGTCCCGAACCGTAAGGGGTGTGTCGGAGCTGCCTACTTGAAAAATCGTGGGATGAACTGGGTTTTCTCACATGCATAATAAAAATTGGCAATTGAACCATGAGAAATTTTCAAAAAATAAGAATATTTTCATTTATAGAGAAATATTAATTTTTGACTTTTTTATTACATTTTTTTACCAATTTTACGTTTGTTTCCTTCATTTTTTGCTTGTTTATCTGTGAGTATATTCTGCAAAATGAAAAAGTACATAATCATTGTACAAGTGAGGATTATCGAGTTGTTTAAAATTTTATATGTATTGAATGAAACACACTTTGTATCTAAAGAAGATCGGAATCGATAGCATATAAATAAATAATTTTATCCATGTATGAATTTAGACAACGTATTCCCTGACAATTTCCGTAAATTTGTAAGCATCTTCAACCTGCTTTTCTGTTGCGGTTGCAGGAGATAAGCTGCAATATTGATTCTGCTGTTGGCACAAAAAGCGTTGTCACAGGTTGTAAGGAGCCGTTAATTTTCTTCTATCCCCACACTGGATTTTTTTAATTGCCAAGCCATTTCTGAATTTTGTAGAATACTCGTAATGAATATTAAGCGACTGCCTCTGAAGTTGATGGTAATATTTCCAACTTTGATTTTTGTTCGTGCAGCGATTTTTTGAATTGATTAAATCGGTATGAGTTGAGTGAGACATTTGTGATTTTCCTTGCACCGTATACAAGTAGAAAAAGAGTTTCACCAGCCTGTTTTACTTGTGAGGGGATTAAAATCTTACCATTGATAGTTCTTACTACATTAACCAACTGCATTTCTTTCTGAAGAAGTTTGATGACTTTTAATATTTCTTTCTGAAATATTCTAGACGTGATGGTATTATAACCACTGAAGGCGTGAGTCAGTAAAATTGTATTTTTCTACTACCGTCTATATAAATGAACTTTGTAATCCTATGAACAGGCGCGATAACGAAAGTAAACATTCGAGTTACCTGTTTGCTAAGGCGTTGCTATCTTCGAAAGTAAAACTTATGCGGCCAGGGCAGAAAAGTAGAAAAACAAATTTTAAACGAAATTAATTCGTTCTATTTGAACAAATTAATACAACTAAACAATTTTGTATTAATAAAGAAAGATCTTTCTAGGAAGTACGCCAACATTTTTGTAGGCACGTAGTACCCAACGTAGTACCTACCTACTCCATTTTAAAAACGCTTCATAAGTTTGCATTTAAACCTTGTTTTGGATTTCTTGGGGTAAAACAAGGCACAAGCAATATTCCCATTTATATCGCCACAAAACATATGTATTTGTTTATTTTAGTTTGAAACCACCAGAAATTAACATGTGTAATATTTGGTTGCCATGGAAACAATTTTCACAGGCAGCCTCCTGAACTATAAAATTTATTAAAAACGTCAATTAATTTAGTTTCATAGTTTTAAATTAGTAAATCCCATAATTTTTTTCGGTATAGTAGAAGAAATATAATACATTTCACGATGCGAAAGCCCTTTTAAGTATTCGGTGTTTTTTGAAAGGTCTCGGCTTCGCCTCGACCATTCAAAAATCACCTCACGCCTTAAAGTAACCTTTCGGATTTAGTAATGTAAATAACTATTTTTATACGTTCTTGTCATTTCTGGATTTCTGACGAATAAAGAATTTTCCATATAATTTTTCCTGTTCCTGGCCTTATGAAAAATATATCTTTTTCTTCTGGAGTTAAAGCGATTAATAGAACAAGGAGATCAACGTCCTCATCAACTAAGTACAAATGTTCGTCTATTATTTAATATTTCAATTGCTATTTCTGAAAGACTGTTTTGGTAAGAAATCCAAGGTAGAGGGTCGAACTTAGAACTACATCGTGAATTGCATGGTCACGCTCTGATTTTAGGCTCAATAGAAGTGAACAAAAAAGTGTAATTTTGACGTCTATCGTTCTGAAGCCGCTGAAATCTCACGCGTTACGTCATTTTGCCATGAAACTGATTTTCGACCCCCTACTAGGAAACTAAAAACGTTTGTTTAATCCTGCTCTTGAAACAAGCAGTTTCTTACTTGGATACAATACTCGATACAATTAAATGTCAAAGTGAGTGAAAGGCACTATCGAGAAACAGACAATTGTTTCGGGGCCCTGAAGTCGTCCCGAGTCCTAAACTATAATCGGTTCCGTCCTAGGACCGATATTAAGAAATCATTAAATTTCGCTGAATCGACTGTAAGGTGTAATCTATCGGACGCACTATGGATTTTTTGGCGAATTTTGCGAAAACACGAAAATTTTAAACCTTATTTCCAAACGAAAACAAGTCACCGGGCCGCCGTTCTGGCAATAAATCCAAGCTCGAAAGTTCAACTTGAAAGTACATCGCGAATTGTGCGGTCCAGCTGCGATTTTGAGGTCAGCAGATTCTAACTAAAAAGTGACATTTGTGACGTTAACGAAAAATTTTAAAGTTTTGACAAGCCCTGCACGTGCATGAAATTTGGAGGGCTCTGCTCGCGCATTCGGCCTTTTTAATTTCGCAAAATTTACAAAACTCTTCGACATGGAGTATTGAAACGCTAATAACTTTTTAAATATTCAAAGAATCGCAACGAGATATAACCGTTAGGATTTTCTCGACAACGAGAGGCCTATAAAAAAAATAATAACATGACTGCCGGTACCACGCGATTTAGACAACCAATCAAAAATTGTCGCCACTGTTTCTGTAAGTCATGCTTCATAATATGCAACATGAAACTGATTTTCAACCCCCTATACGAAAACAAAAACATTTCCAATGTTAAAAGGTAATATCTTGTAGAGATATGAAACAAGATATTGAGAAGATATAGTAAAAGTTATAATAATCAAGCATACATTGAAATCTTGGCTAGGTATGATCTTTAGTAGTTGGTGACAGAACTGACTAAAATGGGAATAAACTCATAAGAAGTAGGAATACGAGGAATGAAAACCAGGTAACTCGACGAATCATTCAACATGAATAAGAATGAAAAAAACTTTGATTTCTTTGAACACGAACCACTAATCACATTGACTGGTCCTTGGTTAAACATAAAATGTTTTATCGGTTTCAGGATATTAATCCGTTGTTTAGATATGCAAAAGTAGGCTGGTAAATAAGTCATAACTAAAGTTGTAAAGTTATATTTATTGCTTGTACGGTAATATTACAATACAGATCTGTCAATAACTATCAACAGATGAAATAATATATAATGAAACTATAGGGCTATTTATTAATACAAACAGACAGAAAACTCCAAACAATAATAATTAAATACTGAAATCCAACTGAAATGTATTTTCAGGCAATCCAAGGTCCAATTTTATGTCGCCATTGTGACATTCAAAATGTAAACATTTATGTAATATGAAAAAAGATAACAAATAAAAACAAACAAAATATAACTATAACCATGGCGACAAATCAACCCATACAGACTTGACCAACTAATAAAATGAAAACGTTATTAATAAGAGAATATCAAAAGGTAATATCTATTAATAATGTCTTTATTTTCTAAAACCGATAAACTATTGAACAAATCACGGATGTTATGAATCATAACAGCCTTAGATGTCTTAAAATCCTCGCTCTACGAGCTCGGATTTCAAACCGACATCTGCGGCAGTTATGATAGTCATAACATTCCTAGATATGTTAATAGCTATAACTGCTACCAGTCAACGACTAACCATGACGACCATTACAGTAAAATAAGTTTCTTTGGTCATGAAACGTAGCGACCTCTCCTCATCTTTTCATAAATCCGAAGATATTAAGTTATTAAGCCAAAAACGTATCCAGTAGGATGATGAATAAAATGATAATGTTCAGTGACGGATTTCGATTTGTGCATGGGTTCATGATGGGCGCAGAATAATTTACAATCGATATGGTTAAAGTTCTGATCTTATGTTTTGTGTGGAATGAAAAATCGCTAGTATTTACATATTCAAAGAGTTATGCTATATCGTGGTGCAAAGGCATAAAGAGATAGGTCCCTCTAGTATTTCTAAAAATATTTAAAAGTCTTTGAACTATAGGTACCTACTCATCAAAATTTGCTTCGGGACACCTTAAGATTTACAACGCTGTAAGACTGTCAAAAATGTATGGATTTGTGCCAGGTTTTTAGCGTTTCAAGGGAAATTTAATTGGCTTTCATCTTACCTATTTAACTCTAAGATAAAGTTACAAAAACATGTTTATACAGGGTGTCAAACGAATGCCTGTTTTTTCAGTCAATTTTTATCTTGAGCACAGCGTTAACCAAACACCCTGTATATTAGAATTTTATAAAATTTGTTTGTCTTGTGTGTCTGCTTTAAAACATTTTTTGAATTTTGCTCTTATTTTTTCTTGTAGAAAAAGATACAGAAGTTTTAATAAAATGCTCGATAAAATGTTACATTTTCACAATAAAATAAAAAAACTCAATATTTTATACTTTTATAATGATAAGGACTCACATTAACATTAATATCTTTTATTTAACAATATTAAACATTAAAACTTAACCGTAATGTAATTAGCAATGAGTTGGGCCTCTGGATGTTATAAATCTCTGCAACGTTGTGGCATGTTCTGAACCAAATTATTTATTATCTCGTTTGGAATTTGGTTCCACTCTTCTACAAGGGCTTCTCTTCTAAGTTCTCGTAATGTATCAGGTTGATGGTTTCGACTAGATATTCGTCTCTGTAGAACATCCCATATTTGCTCTGTAGGGTTTAAATCTGATGATAATGCAGACTACCAACATGCGGTTTATACCCTCTTGGTAAAAAAACCCGTTTGCAATACGTGCTCTTTGGGGTCAATTACAATATACCCAAATTTTAGTAATCAAATCCATCCCTTATTTTATTGTGAAAATGTAACGTTTTACTAAAACCTCTGTATCGTTTTTTACAAAAAAGATAGGGACAAAATTCAAAAAATGTTTTAAAGCAGACACATATGACAAACAAATTTTATAAAATTCTAATATACAGGGTGTTTGGTCAACGTTATGCAAAAGATAAAAATTGACTAAAAAACAGGCATTTGTTTAACACCCTGTATAAAGATGTTTTTGTAACTTTATCTTAAAGTTAAATATGTAAGATGAAAGCCAATGAAATTTTCCTTGAAACGCTAAAAACCCGGCACAAATCCATACATTTTTGACAGTTTTACAGCGTTATAAATCTTGGTCAATTTTAAGGTGTCCCGAAGCAAATTTTGACGAGTATAGTTTGTGTTTGTGACATTACAAAAATAAAAGTGCCTGTCTTCCTTGTCCACATATCGAGTATTGTAGATGTACTGAGTAAAATAAATACCATATAACATTCAGTATTAAGATAATCACTTAATTTTACGATAATTACGAACCTCTTACTGATTAAAGTTAAAATAAACATATTATGGCCACATTACAGCTTAAGATATTAGATATTACATATAATTAGGAATTAAATGAATTCATCACCTAACTGTGAATATTGTCTCTCTAACTTGATTATATATTAAATGCCTTTTGAGGTAATTACTTGTTTCGTAGTTCTCGATTTAATATGCTCTACATCTTGATTCCATAATTGCATGAGATGTAATCAAAACTTTCCATGTTTCAACAGCCAGTTGTAATTATTGAGGTGTAGCAGTATTGCATGAATCACGTTTAACGTGTTTGTTACTTATTTAGCGAAAAGGAAAGAGGTTATTTAAAAACTGTACTATCTTTGAAATGCTTTTATTAATTTCGCGTAATGGCTCGCGTAATGGTCTTGTTTTGAAGGCCCGTAATCGTGTAAATAGATTACTTGCTAGTACTTCTCACTTGTTTGTTTTTTCGTAGAAATAATTAAACTCGTATAAATAAAGGATACTGTATTAGCTGCCAAATAATATATAACAAACAGCAACTGGCTTTCAAATGCGAAAACAACACATATTATAGTCATTGGGTGTTGCCGCTGTTGCTATATTTAACAATTTTCTTAAAGCCTAAACAGGTCTACATCTAAGAATCAAGAGTATTAGTTTTATATAAAATCGGTTTATTGATTTTATCTACTATTCTTACCACAATAATGAAAATAACTAAATAATTTTAATTTTCCCTGATAAAATAAGGATATGTATAATAGTGAAACGTCAATTATAATAAACATTGTTTGTTATTTTAATTATTGATCACCACGAATATAAAGTTAATGAGTAGACAATCATTTAAAAATAATTAAATTAAGGAAATAAAGGTTACTTTCTTATGAATATACAATTTACAAAACGAGACGCAATCACATGAATAAGGTAATGTTCCATTTTCTTTATTTGTTGCATACAATGTTTTCCGACCTCTTTCCGACCACCGACCATCGTTCAAAACACTACGCAGAACAGGTAAAACAAATAATTTTCTACATTTGTAAAAGTCAGAATTGTAACCGTAAAGAAACTAATAAGCTCAGCGTCTAGTTCACATAATTTATCTGACCTTAATTTAAATAATCCTAAAAATATTCTCTAATAAATAAACTGATGCACAATGAAGAATATTAAAAAAACATAGACTTCTATATCTTGATTAGTCTTAATGATGGGTTTTTGATATTATCATTGATAGCAAAATTAATTGACCATCAACTGCAATTAATATAATTGTCGTTTTAATTGACCAGCCAGCCGAATTTTCTAAAATTTCATCTCTTTAGCAAATTCTTTAAAAAAATTGGATTTTTAACATATCTATTTGTATATATTATTATTCATATTTCTTTGTTATCCAATTTAATTGTGTAAGAGTTTAGTTATATTTACCAATTCAAATTAACACCGTCTTTAAATAGATTTTCTTATTTTTTTGGTCTTATTTCAATATTCCCCATAAAGACATGAATGCTGAAATTAAACTGATCTTCTTACTAAAGCAGAAATGAAGTTAGGTCTATGGCTGTTGGTTAAAGAGATATACCTTTCTCCTACTGCCGAAAAGAAACAATCGTTATATTGTGTTGCAAATTCTGATGTTTTTACATATGAATACATTTTCCATCATCTTCCAGTACTACAAGATCCAATATTTATTGGAAATACTTAATTTCCCCCCCAATACCTAACTGGCTTATAAACTACAAGCAAGCATGAGCGTACTACTGAGTGTGTGCCTATATTATGGAAATAAAAGATGTGAGGACGAAAACGGAATGAGTTATTAACTTAAGTTAATATAAAATTTTTAATATTTTACTTTTATGTAATTTTCAAAAAAATTTGTATACTCAAGATAAGTACCTACTTTTTTTTTAAAACGGCATTAAAGTACCCCAAAATCATCATTAAAGTGATAGAAATAGTCATCAAAGTAATCCATTATCGTACGATTTTTATAGTTGGCCGAGGTGACAGATAACCGTAAACATAAATTTCTCATTGCTCGTGACAATGATTGTGTTGTAATAAAAGGTAAATAAATCCAGTTTTTTAAATTCGGAATTGTATTATCACTATTATAATTGCTAAAAATAATGGTTTTCTTACAAAAAATTATTCCGATTTGACATTTAAAAATAATTATGACATTTCCTAATGTCACTTAAAATTTTAAATAATTATGACATTTCGTAATGTCACTGAAACATATTTTAAATATAGAGTTAATTAATCTTAATTTCACAGTTTCTGGATTTAATAATTAATTTAATAAGCACCTCGGCATTAAAGTTTTATCATCATGTGATTTATTTGATAAACTGCTAAACTAATACTAAACTCCACATTCATGATAAAAAGTTAAACTTTAATGCCTTGATACATAAATAACTATTATTTATCTTTTTTTATGATTTATTTGAAAAATACGGTTTCATTTGACAACGACTGTATTTTGCAAAGCGAGTAAAGTGATAAAGTACTTTCTCGGCGAGTGGCATTCAGTTTATTTTATAGACATTTGATCAACAGAAAACTGTCATGTTTCTATAACTCAACTGAAATCACACGTCATTTTGATCTACGACTTTCGTGGAGCTGATAATTTGTAAAGGAGTCTTCTCTTTTGGGTTCTCTTTTGCGCCAAATATTTTTTCTTTTGCGCCAAATATTTTCGCTTTTGCTTCAGAAGACTACGAAAATATGATTCAGGTTCTTCTACAAAACATAATGTTTTACTTCGTGAAATTGTGGAGTTTCCAAAAAACTATTGTGATTTCAGAGTTTTTGCAAAGCTGATGATTTGTAGAAGAGCTTATCAAGTCATCGCCTTCGATTCAGAAAAAGACAGGATCGTATAAAAAACAATTTGCCCCATCAGATGAGGGTTTTACTCTGTTGTCGAAAACTCATCCAAAAATTGATCATATTGATTCTGACTGCTTCAATTACCAAAAAGGTAAAAGTTCCACGAACATGTACCTAAAAGGAAATAAATGATCTTATACGAGATTTATATTACCTAAAAATGAATCAGAAAACCAATTTATCCAAAGGTACAATACCTATATCTAAATAGAGAACAAAAATTTTGAAAATATTTCTCTTAAGATGAAGAATCTTCATTAGTAAATTGTGCAGACAATAATGGATTCATGAACAATCTTAAATCAGTTGTAGTTTACAAATAAGTATGAAGAATGGAGACTGTTTTAGTGTTTATAGGCTTTTTTAAAGAAAGTCTAAGGGCAGTATTGCTTTACAATACAAATAGGTGCTCATCGATTCCAACAGCATACTTAACAGTGCCAAAAGAAAGCTAACATAATGGAAATATGGAAATATTTGAAGAGAAAATAAACCCCGAAAAACTGTTACTAATTTACTACTTTTTATGACTTTAGGAAAATAGAGATTGAAAAAACTATTACAAGACTTGAAGTATGGTCAAAAGGAACATATTTGCTCAATTTAAAACTTTGTCTAATGTAACAATCTTTCAAGGCTTTAGATAAAGAAGATGAATGAATGAAACACCTTCATATGACGTTAAGGGATGATATTTTGTTACCAAAATAAACGACATCGAAAAAGTAGCATGCCTCAGTCCATATTGATTATTTCCCAGAACATCTTGAAGAATATAGTGAGAAACAAAGGGGAATATTCTATGAAGGTATCAGAGAAATGGAGCGCCGATATCATAGGTGGGATGGGAATATGAAGGCTGACCAGTAATGAATACTACAAAAGAGGTAGACCACAAATAGGAGAAGATAAAAAGAATAACGATACATAGGTCTATTGAATGTAAAAAAGTGCTTTACAAGAAAAATAAATTAATTAACTTGCATAGCTATAAATATAAACAAATTACTGAGCTGTCACAAGTTGTAATGCATTACAGAAATATTTTCACGAATATTCATCAATTTACAGAATGTTCTTTACCGTTTGATTAAAACGCTGACATAATGAAACAAATTTACCACGAATTTGGTAGCAGCACATTAAGCAAGCTGCTCTGCTCTATTATAAGGTCAATTACACGTCAAAAGACTCTAAATCTTATCAATTTTCCAATTTACGTTAGATTAAAATTCTGACCTGACAGCCAATTTGATGTCAGATTCTTATTCAGAATCTCAAAATACATAAGGTTTAGGTGGTTTCCAACGTCTTCAGTTAACAGTTTAATCACGACTCTAAAAAAAATTCTATTTTAATGTCATTTTTGAGGCTAGGACAAATTCTTCACGAGATGGGGAAAATCTGATGCCAGATTTAGTTTTAATGGTAATCTGCTCAGTGTAGTACATGCCAATTCTTTTTGTGTCTTAATTGTGATTAAGAATATTAGCTCTTCTCAAATTAATAAAATAAATTAGAGACTTTAAATATTATTTAATTAGGTATTAAAAATTAAAATCATTGAATTTACTGAATTTATTTTGAGAAATACGTACTCGCAAATTTACTCCCAAATTAATTTCTTTGCGTTAAGAAAATGGTACTGTTTTACAACTTCCTCACATTTTTTATTTCTTTAGTGAAATGTTATGTTACCTGGCTGACTGAACTACTGGCTCTCCGAGATCCGCTTTCCGAAAATCCAGAATTACCGCTGTATCCCATATTTACCGTGCCTCTAGAGGCCGATCTGTAAGGAGAATTGCTTCTGCCTCGGATTCCTGTAAACAACAGATTCGAATTAAGTACCTTATAATTAATTTCACTGTTTAAATATAAAGCGCAAGATTCAGAGAGAGAAACGATTATTTGAAAGAAATTGCTTTGTATAGGAGTATTAGCTTTCACATAAAGCTTCTGCAAGCATCTATAAATAATTTTTTGACAATGCTTGAGACCAAAAATCAGGAAGGAATTATAACTTTTTTATTATTATGCAAAGAGAGCATTGAAATAATTTCACACACAAGTCAATTTTTTGCAAAAAATTCAAAATAAATTTTCATTGCTATCACTAATGATAAAATATTAAATCATTATCGCTTGAGTATTTGAAGGTCCCAGGAGAACGTCCAGAATGTTCAATATTATGCTGAATTAACGAATAGTTGACAACTATTTCATATAAAGGATAGTTAGATTTGATGGAATGGGAGCTATACTATGTTTACTACATCCTAGTGCTTTGTCGACATTCTCAAGGAGTTGAAGTGTTAACATTTCAAAACAGTTCAGAAAACAATGGATCATCGTATACAAAGCAAACGCATTAATAAATGATAGAGTTGAGGCAAAAGACGCCATTATACAATATTAAATCCTCTTATGCTGCTCTATTTTATATGTTTGTGACGTTAGAATCAGAAGAGCCTAAAAATTAGGATTAGGTGGATCACGGATATACGAGTGAAAAAAAATTAATTATTATTTATTTTATAATTTGTTTTTGCATAACAAGAAATAAAAAGTTGAAAGATTCCAATTCTTATAATCCATAAAAATTTGGAAATATAAATGGCCTACTAAAATATGAAATTAATTGGGGCATAATTTAAAGTATTTTCTTCAAAGAATTAGCCACAATATATTTTAAAATTGATCCAATGAGATTATTAGGATGCCAAAAATAAATGAGGTATCGGTTCTTGTCTAGTGCCAAACAATATTTGGAAAAATTGATTGTGGCATAATTTTATTATTACTTATATGGCTCGTCAAGCTTCCGTCGGCGTCGTCTGGAATACGTAAATCTTCAAATTTCAGCCCCTTTTCAGCTTGATTTATGAATTATGATGGCAGAGATAAACTAGTGTCGCGACGGTATGTACATACTGTCTTATTAGTCATATTTATAAAGAATAGTTTATTCATTGAATGGAAATGTAATAAATTCTCCAATAGTTTACGATTATATCTTATATTATGTTAATTCACCACTTCCATAAAACACTAACCAAAAAAAGCATCAAAGTATTTGAAATGTAGCTTTTATCATAGTGTAACCTTCATAATCTACAATTTTATCAATTTGTCCATTCCTGTGAGACCCATAAATTTTATTAAGTAGGGTGTTCGCTATCTTCCCGATAGAAATTTATATCGCCTTCTCGCGTGCCCCCATAGAGAGTTCTCAGGGCGGTACTCACACAGCTTTGTTTTATGGCACCTTAAAGCTCCCTTGAAACTTTTTATGTTAATATAATGGAGCACTTTATTTATTATGGCCATAAGTCAGAAAAATAGCGCCTATTATATTTTAATTAATTTAATAAAGGAGTATGAAGTATACCGGGTGGAAAGGTCAGCGAATGGCTTTATGGAGGCCTTTTGAATAATGAGCTAATAAAGACGGATAAAATTCAAGGGGTTTATTTTATAGGTGCTTACAAGAAACTGTGACTTTCAGAGCGTAATATAATTAATTAGCAAGGGACAATATAGGTATAGCTACAAAAAAGGTTTAAACACGAATATAATAATCACGTCTGAATGCTTCTATACCGTCAAATTAAATAGTTTACGTACTTTTTGGATGTTCCCATATACTACGTGAAATTAGGGATATCAAAACAATATCAAAACTGTTTGGAGATAACACATCAGGCTTAAGCTCTTAACTCCTTAAGAAAAATTTAAAAAGATTCTACCTTATTGGCACTAACTGTAAATTTGCATTAACTTGGTTCCTCTTCCGTCCTGTAGCATGAACTCTACTCATTACATTATTTTAAAAACATACAGGGTGTCCCGTAATAAAGTGCAAAAAATTTAACTGGAGATTCCTCGTCGAAAATTAAGGTAGGTACTTCATATAAAATAATTATAATTTGACACCAGCCCAGTTTTAGTATTTTACACTAATATAATCCTGCTCATCGCTTTTGATTGATCATTTAGGCAGATGCAATTTAATTTTTTTCTCAAAAATGGTCGATTTGACGAAATTTTTTCAAGAGATAAGAAAGTTTCTAAATGAATAATAATATTTAGTTATTTTTTTTAATTGAAAAAAATACCAATCAGAAAGGTCATTACAAAATTTCAAGAAGGGTAGTTAATTTCACCCCTTCGTGTACATACTAGGTGGATGAAATGATTTCGTTAGATGCCTTTTGATTAATAACCAAGATGTGCCAAATTTCATCTTTTTCCGATTACGCTATTTTCAGATAGAAATTAAAAACCATTTTTTAGCCCACCCCTTTAAGGGGGTGTAGCCGAACAGGGAAAGCTTATTTTGGAAAATTTTATATGAAGTACCCACCTTAATTTTCGATGAGGAATCTCCAGTTAAATTTTTTGCACATTATTACGGACACCCTGTATTATTGCTAATAGTAAAAATTTCCAATATTTAAAAGCCAAGTTGTAACCACATGCGTATATTAGGAATTATAAAACTTTAAAAATGGCATAAACTTCGACGTGTAACGTTTCAATAATTGAGCAACATATTTATTGAAATTGATATTTATAACATATAGGAACATGACGGACCTGGTTGTTGTTTAAAAACACGTAAGTATATTTATTTTCCAGTGGGATGTCATTTAGTGTTATCTTAATTAAACTTTGGTATTTTAATCAATGAATAAGAAAGTGTAGGAATTATAGCGTGCTAACAAGACTAACTGAAAAGAAATACAAAATTTCCGGTAGAAATTCATTTTATCACGGAATTCTCGTATTTTGCCCTGAGGTTTTTATCTTAACAGCATTTTTCATTTCAGGACAAATCAACTACTACGTTAAAAAATATAAAAAAATTATATTAAAAATGTGCAATCAATGAGAGTCTGTTTGATTTTAACGAGCATTTGCTTGCAATCTACTCAGGAATTTAATGTTTCAGCCCGCGGCATTTTAACAGGGTTTTATTGATTTTATTTTATGTTTATTACACTTCTGAAGCTACTTTTATTTCAGACCTGTGTAATCTAGGTTTCAGAATTGTAAGAAAAAATAATCTGATTTTATTATTTAATTGTTCTATGTGTCGAAAACGAGTTTCTCTTGGAAAATTTTAATTATTGCAATTAACAAATTATTCAAACGTCTCCAGTTTTCATTCTGAAGGAATTATTTAGATATTTCAACAAATTCTATAACTTTTTTTTAGAATTTATTAGCACATAATTGTATATTATGAAAATGTGGTGTGATAGCATAAGTTGATAAATTGTCCTGCTATTAAGATTAAGTAAGTGTTAAATACGTGTACTGTGTTTCTAACCTTTACTAGTTATTGTTTCAGATCTTAGATTTTTTATTTAGCTACGATACGCTGATGAGGAGCAATAACTCCGAAACATGTGTCCGTAGCTGCACCAGTTTCATCTTCGGGGTATATGGCACGATTAAATTTCTTATTCATATTATTTAACCATGGTAATAATGTTAATAATTTAACAATATAAGGTCATTCGACTTTTTCTGCGTAATATGAAATCAAATATCTATATAGTTCTCATGTATATTATTGAACGAATCTACAAATACCAACGTCAGTGTTAAAAAATACATATTTTTAAGGAATAAAATAAACAATGAAAAAATTGCTGTTCTAGCCGATACTTAGAGGTGTTATAAAAAATGTTCATATGGTAGAGCAAAAATTATTTCTTCTACTGATGAAATTTTAAATAAGGTAATGTAGTACCTGAGCATCAATAAGCAATATTAGCATTGATTCCTTATGTGCAAAGATTATCTGAGCAATTACGTTGTGTACTAACAAATAATAACATAATCTATATTAACAAAAACAAAACCAGTAAACTGTGACCAAAATTCAAAAAACTGTATTTGCATTATTCCATATTCTGACAAATATTATGTGGGTGCATCATCAAGAACTTTTAATGTAAGATTGAGTTAGCACAAATGTCACATTAGGAAGAATGAAGTAAAAAAATTTAAAATTTGTGAACACGATTTTGAACATGAACATAAAATAAATTGGGATGCGACAAAGGACAAAGGAGGCAGACAGTAAAAAGAACAAAATTAATATTCAATCCGATCAACAGTTCTGTGAATGTGGTAAGTATCTATGGATGCGAAATAAACATAAATTTTAAATTGTGTAATTTTTTTCACAATGTACACATTAAAATAAGAAGTTAAACATTGAAGAAGGAAATAGATTGAAGTTACGAAACGTCTGCAAAATACTTTTACTTTTATTTACATTTTATATAAAAAAGCAACCACCTAACAACGCTTATAACTTCTTAAATGAGACGAATCGGACCCATATTCATATAAAGTTTTTTTCTTAGAATCTCATCAGCTGTCATCTGTCCAAGTTTGTAATAGAGCTTATGAATCACCCAGTATTATAAATTGGTATATGATAAAATAAGGCTACTTTAAGATTGGGTCAATTTTAATTATAAAGATAATGTCGCTAATAGAATCTGAAATAAAATAAACCAAGAACAGAAACTTCCAGCAAATGCAACATGAAGGACTGAGTGAGTATTATACACACTATTCTTTTCATCTATTGTTGAGTATTTGACCTAATTCAAAATCCTATCAGCGCTAATCCGAGAAAAAACGATTATTCCCTGATACCAGCCAGCGCTTGTAACTGCACCTTATCCGCTCCAGGGACAACAACGTTTTTCAACAAGATAAACAAAAAACAACAAATTAAGGAAATTAACAGATATTCCGTGCTCCCCATAAAACCTTTGATAATTGAGTGAATAACAAAACAAATTTCTGATTAAATCATATTGAATGAGCTATTTTTATGGTTATGTAAGTAGTTTTTATAAACTAAATGGAGATACTAGAAACACTACAAACTATTTTATTTTAATAAAAATAATATTCTATAAAACGTATTTCAATTCTGGAATATATCAGTGAAATGATATACATGATTTTCTCAGGAATTATCAAAGATCTCATTAAAAATAACCTCCATGAAATTCTTGCCAATAGAAAAATTTATTGAAATTTGCGGAAAGTTTTGACACACATTGGAAAATGTTTCCTTGGTGATTTCCGCCTTTGAATTTGAGTTATATTCCATCAGGATACTATATCCGATCTATACATTGGAGTACAGGTTGTCAAGATATTTCTAATTTGCCAAAAAGATATAGAAGTAGATATTGTAATGTAATAGGGGGCAGATGAGATTTATCTTGACTTTTGTGTATACCTATTATTGGAATTTAAATTTAATTTTGTATATATTTATTATTATTCTTTAATTTGGGAAATATTGTAATTTAAGTTTATTTTAGAATCATATTTCTTTTTTTGTTTTACTTATCGTCTTTAATTATCCACCCACATTGCATGTACAGCATACGAATTTGTTCGCCCCTGGTGTAACCTCCAACCGTTATTTCTATAAACGACAGTGTGTACTTTGAGGCGAATGACTTACTAATGGGTTTGCTGTAAACCCCTCCTTTTCCTCTTTCAGGGCGTTCCAGGGATATTCTGGCAGAGGAAAGTTACCTTACTCAATATTCTGTTAATTTTGATTCGATAAAGATTTATTTGAGTTCATTGACTTTACTGTTGTTTGTTTTCAAATATAGGTCCTGTCAAATGTGCAGCGGCCTGTAATTATAACTATCTGAATGGTTAGAACAGCGATCATGCACACCTGTGGACTATGCAACACAGATGTCACCTTTGTCAGTGAAATAATGCTTTAGATAACCTATGATAAATTAAACCAGCTAAGAAAACTCTAATAACAAAATCACAATAAATGAATGCAAATTTTATAACGGGTTGTTGAATTTGACTCTTATATAGGCAAATCGTCAAATAGTCTAACACACACCTGATGAAACTAGTATGCATGAAATTAATCTACCTTTCAGGTGTAATAGATACCTTTAATATTTTATAATATTAAGTTAATTTCTCGAGCAAATTATCACCAAAAAATATTCCATTTAATATGGTTCAATCTCAACTTTATATGTCTATCTTCTCTATCAATATTTTTGCCGCATCCCAAATGTATCCTACGTCCGTGTTCAAAAGCGTGTTCGCAAATTTCGGATTTATCAATTTCATTCATTCTAATGTAACTTTTATGCTCACCTAACCATACACTGAAAAATCTTGAACTGTCTTCCCACATAATATTTGTCACACTCACATGGGATACTGTAAATACAGTTTTATTTTTGGTGGTATAGTTATCACCGATTTGTCATTGTTCAGGTACAAATAAGGGAAGAAAATTCAAAATTGTATGGGCAATTTTGTAATACTTTCGTAATCTGATTTAATCAATCAATATAATATTTTAAACTGCTGCATTTTCAACTTGAAACTGCATAGAATCTCTTACCTGTAGGATTATCAGCGCTGGCTCTCCTTTCAATAGCCGGAGGCTCCTGAAAAGTAAGTGTGAGGCTACCTCTCGGACTCCTCTTTTCGAATTCATCCGCCGTTAAAGTACTCCTGGCTATGCTTCCTCTCGGGCTGCGGTTGTCTCCGTTCTCGTGACCGATGCTTCCCCTAGGACTTCTGTCTCCTATATATTCACTAGCGATGCTCCCCCGTGGGCTGGTTCTCACGCACAAACTCTCAGGTGCAATACTTCCGCGCGGGCTGCGATTACTGTCCGGTACTATGCTGTGGCGCGGACTTCTATTGCCTGAAATGAAAATTGAATGTGGGTAATGAAATTACTTTTGCACTCTACGTTCAGAATCAAGCACAAGTGTAACACGTCTCAGTTTTCTGCTATCCCTTTTTCTAAGGTCAACGGTTTTAAGCCAGTTGGGAATACTTTCCGCAAAATTACCAACGCCTTAAGCATTACACCCCTTAGAAAGCTTCCTTTATTTGTCTGGGTTAACAGTTATTACTGTTATCACTATATTCTAACGAAATAGAATATGTTCTATAATACTTTCTAAATTACGTTTCAGTGTCGTTTTATTAATGTTATAAAAATAAAGAAGCGACACAAATAATCTCTAAAGAGACTTTAGTGACGATAATTTTTTAAAACGGCAACTGTTATTAATTTTTTGAAAGATTTTCCAATTTTTCATGTTTTGTTATAAATATATGATTAATAGAAATGTAAGAGTAGTTCAAAAAATTATAAATTTATTAATAGCTTAACATAATTTTGGTATTTTACTTTTAAACAGAAACTGTTTAAGATAGTCAAGTTCTTTTGTTTTATTGCATTCAAAATATGAAAATATTGCAAATAATTCAATTGTTTCTAAATAGTTTTTTCCTGTCATGTCTAAAAATGTTCATTGTGTTCCTCTAGAAATGAGCTTTTAAACGATGTCACTTAATTTCAGTTAAAGGTTCCGCATTGTATCTAAGTACATAAGTATGGTTCCAATATTTATTTACTGTGCAATATGCATGCCTCACCATTACTTGTCACAATTTATCTCTCAAAAATGAATGTACCACTGTCTGGGATTCTAGATGTATAAAACCCATGATCATTGATTTTAATGCCATTGGGGTTGCTCTTCAGTTAACTGTCAGACGCAATTCCCTGTTTTCCTGCATATAATGGAGAAACCAGCAAAGGATATGTATTCCCAAGGGTTGCCAACGTTTCCTCGTGCAGTAATTGAGAAACGATGGACAACAACGTTGTGAATATTTACAAGACCAGACACTACACTTGTTATATCGCCTCACTTTACCTAACAGGAAATCCTTGGATCTTCCCGAGATTTCGGTGACTTGAGAGGCTGTTAAGAATACATTTAAGAAAATATTTAGGACGTCTTTGGCCCTGAGGAAAAAATTATTATTATTGAATTAACGCTGTTTTCAGCACGACAATAATTATTCACTGTCTTATGGATATCATTTATCTACGCAGTCACTTGATCTGATGCAGTACAGCAAATTTTATCATGTTTTAGTATTTTCAATTTCAGATTTAACGTGTTTTTCATACAAATAATTTCATAACCTCCTGGAGGATGTAAGGAATTTAAGAAACAATTTTTCGGTGGGTGAAATACCTGATTGTTTTCCTGGAAATCTGGTGAGTTTTAAAGAAACACGCGCTGAGAGCTTTAAACACCATATTTCAAAACTCATTAAACAAATGAAACCATCTGAAAACTTATTATTTCAAAAACAAACTAATTGACCCCAATGCGGAAAATTAATATAGGACTATGAGCTAGGACTGGCCAAAAAAAACTACCTGTTTAGAAAACATCTGACCATTGTATTTAACACACTAAGCAAGGAACTGGATCAATAAATAGAGTATAATTTATCTATTTATATAGGATCACTGACTGCATCACCTTAAAGCAAAAACTCCAGAAGAGTGAAGAAATAAACATTCCAAATTCTTAGGCCATTGGTAGAACTTGTAATAGTTAGCATAAGTAGTAAGGGAGTATATCTGGGACACCGGACAAATCGGCAAATTTTACCAAATTTTAATTTTTGGCAATTTCTCAAGATTTTCTGCAAATTTCAAATTTCTCAAGTTTTTTACCATTTTTGACAATTTTCACCAAATTTCAATTTTCCCAAGATTTTTATCAAATTTTTCAAAATGACGTCATAGGTCAAAGCTCAAGGTCATCAAAAGTCGATCACGTGAGCAGAGCATGATCAAAATCTGCCAAGTGGCCAGAGCATGTCCAAATAGATCACGTGGCTAGCTGATGACGTCAGTTCTAAATTTTCAGTATTTTTACAATATTTTAACTTTTTCAGGTTTTTGCAATATTTTAACTTTTTCAATATACTACATAGGTAGAGTACTGTTATTATGAGAAGATGCCAGCCAATTAAAACGCGCAGAAATGAGTTTATGCATACCCTTCATTTTAAGCCAATGAGAGCGACTTGCGTCATATTCAAGGGTTGTGCACAGTGTCAGCGTCAGTAGGCGGTCGGTGGTTGAACCAAGAAATATAATTATTCACACACGTTACTTCCGCCCCGGGCATCTTCTCATAATAATATTACCATACTACAATTTTCAGATAATTTTTTCGTTCCATTGTAAATCATTATTTGTGTATCATCATTTAGATCATATGTATAGTGGTTTGATTATCTAAAATATCCATAAATCTTATAATTAATTTATATTTTTTATCATCTAAACAACAGAAAGTTTCTCCATATTTTGTGTTGATAATTTCGAAATTAGAAGTTTGATAAGGTCTATTTATTTCCAAATCTCGAAGTGCATTATATTCAATAGAATTGCCACATAAATTTAGTTTGGTTTTAAATCCATTTATAAAGAAAAAAATTAATAAAAATTTATTTTCTATAAATGGAAGGAACAACACCTTGTTAAATGTGTAAAAAATGGTTTTGTTCTTGTAAAAATTCTATTGAAATACATATTTAAAAAAAAATCTATATTGTGATGAAGAAATACCTCCAAAAAGATGATGAATTGTATCAAAATATTAAATGACTGACTTATATTTTGATATTTTTTAACAATCTAAATAATGCATATGCTCTTTCATAAAGTCTTTAAACATTTTTTGATATTTACAAAAATATACTCCCAATCTAAATTTTCTTTAAACTCGTCAATAAATTCTTCACTTAAAATTTGAAATTTAGAAATTATACTTCAATGAATTCACGTAATATGGGCATGTGACCTTTGAAGGCCTTGACCTTTGACCTGTGAAGTCATCAGTTTTGGTAATATTGAAAAATTACCAACAATTTAAAACATGGTAAAAATTACCAAAAATTGAAAATTTGGTGAAAATCTTGAGAAATTGCTAAAAATTGAAATTTGGTAAAAATTGCCGATTTATCAGGTGTCCCAGATGTAGGTACTCCCTTGCTAGTAGCATACCAAAAAACCTGCGAAGAAACAGGATTATGTCATAATCATAATTATCGCCGTCTTATCACTAGAATGCTAACCAAATCATCTAAAAATTGCAAAATAACAATATTTGGCAGGCGTGAAAAAAAATCTGACTGATATCGCCCAGATCGAGTTATTTGAAACATTACTTCGGAAAATTAACGATGACCTGACGCCCCTTGAATGGATTCCATATCATCAATTCTACAGCAGTTGTATCATGTAGGCAATAAATAAGGCGATAGAAAATAAAAAATATCGCTCAGTTGTGCTCCTACATTAATCAAGCATTTGATGAAATCAATACAAAATCAAACGAATTTTTCCTCAATCGTTTTTCAACTTAATAAAATCGTATAATAAAATTAATTGTAAATGAATGGCATTTCAACCTGAACTAAATGAAGAAAGATCAAATGACACAGAACTATCCCCAGAACAGGGATCGCTCTGTTTGTTGCTTGCACATTTTATGATGGACCTTATTTCAGAAAGATTTGTGCTGCGATAGAAACTTTCTGATGTCAGTTGCTAACAGCTAACACATGTTTTATTTGCCTCAGATCTGTTGACGTAGATATTTGCGTAAAATGTCAAATGAATACCAATAAAAAAATCTAGTGTTTAATGTGTGCCATTAAGCAAACGTGAACAAATGTATATATCTACTTTCGCTGCATTTTAGCAAAGTTAAAGCCGTTGTGTTCAAAACTGAACCCAAAGTTGATCTTTTCAACATCTAAGTATTCAACATTTCATTCACGTTCATGTATTGTATATTATAAGGCCTAGGGCTATGTTTAAACAGTGCAAAGATTTGACTTTACACTTGTTACTGCCATAACTGTATTTTAAGTTTCACACGCATAGAAGTTTGTTTACTCATTTACTCAGGGAGAAGATAATATGGTCCATTATTATTGTGAACATGTAGTCATATGCTAAACTGTCAGATTTATGTTTCGTAAAATAATATTCATGAAAATTTGTAGGGAAGGAATACCTTTCAGCAAAATGAGAGGTGAGGTAATAATAATAATATTCTCGGTCTACAATTTGTTGTGGACGCTAATTTTTGGCATTCAAATTTTATCTAGTGACCAGTTTTCTTTAATAATGTTCAGGAACTGCAAATTTAGTAATGTGTCAATTTTTTTAGTGATTTATATGGGTATATTAATTAAAATTATATGCCTTTTAGTATCTCAAAGTAAATTTCTGGTGAAACCAACTATTTTGAATGCTTGTATTTAGGAAATTGTTATCTGATTTTCTGATTCGCATTGTAAATAATTTTTTTACGACTTGTTCTCTAACGTTTCATTGTTTTTCTTGTCTACGAGGATGTCCAGAAACTGAAACCCTCTATCTCTTTCGATTTTTCGATGTTTTGGTGCAGGCTGTTCACGTTCAGTAAGACAGATTTTAACATTCTCAAGCTACTCACGGCCATATTACCAGATCATTAAAGTATCATCCACATATCGAAATCACCATTTTGGTTTGCGACCGTAGATGTCTAAGGCATACAGTTCAATTAATAAACTGGCAAGTACAAATGTCAGATGGGAACCATTTTTTATTCATCTTTTTGTATGTATAGGTTAATGTTGAAATAAGTCGAATTTAAGCAATTGATATCAACTTGATTTGATACTTTTAAGTATATAAGTTTTATAAAAAAAAAGTGAGGTTAAATATTCTTTGAATCAAGAACATTAATTTATAAAAACACGGTGTTTTAAAAGTAGGATCATCCTTGGAAAAGACCCGCAGCATCAACATTTATTTAAGCCTCGATAGTATTTGTAGAACAGATAAACTGCTGCAACTCAAAAAAAAATTCAAATACCATTCATCATTTTAGAGAAAATAATATTTTTAAAAATCGGCTACTGATACACACAATATTGAATTCTAGCCAAGAAAACCTTAATTGCTTTGAAAACTAATCCCACAAGGCAACTTTGAAATAAAAAAAAATGCAGATAAATTTATAATTACCTTCATCGACTACCCACGTTGTAGATTCAGAAGGTGTTAAACTTTGTCTTGGTGTCCTGCTACTATCTGGAACTAAGCTATTTCTTGAACTACGATTATAGTCTGTCGCGATGTTTAACCGAGATCCATATGCATTACTGTCTGGTGTTAAACTATGTCGAGGAGTTCTATTTGAATCAGGTACCAAACTATTTCTTGGACTTCTACTATACTGATCTGGAACTAAACTGTTTCTTGGACTCAACGCTGAATCCGGGACCAAGCTATTTCGTGGACTTCGAGAGTAATTATCATTCGGTACAAGACTGTGTCTTGGACTTCTTTGAGAGTCAGGAACTAAACTATTTCTCGGACTTCTGTCGAAATCTGGTACTAGGCTCGGCCTTGGACTTCTGTTGCATTGGCTGTCTGTGGAAATTCGATCTCGCAGTGTTTGAGTGTCCAGGGATATGTCGGGAATAATGGAATGGCGTGGACTGCGGTTCATCTCAGGGGCTAGCGTGTTGCGTGTGGCCCTTTCAGTATCCACAGGAGACACAGCAATACTCGCCCTACGTCCGGGACTCGTTGCTGCCGACCGCGTACCTCTTGTCTGAGGCGAGGACGCGGCGCTCCGGGATGCCCGTCGACGTCGGGATGACGTGCTTCGGTGAAGCATTTTTGCGGCTACAGTCGTTGAGTTATTGTCTTAGCCATTTCAGTCTGAAACAAGATTGTATTCTCAGTATATACATAAGCAAAATTGTGCACAATGAAAATTAATAAGCTTAATTATTATGATTAAGTTTGGTAATTTTCTGACCATATTATACGAGTACAATTATTTATATCTTATTACTTATTATTTCATTTGGTGGTATAAACATCAATAAACTTTTATAATTTATTTGGTATTGTGAAAAATCCGATAAAGGTAAGAGATAATTGAGTATTGCATAGGGTGGCAAATGAGAATGAAGTACTTAAAAAATTCGTAAATATTTCTATTTATTTTGATGGACGGTTTATTATTTTCAGTCAAAGAAAACAGCATCAGTTTTTAATATCAGAACACCTTCCAGTAAGAACATGAATAGGAGAAGTTATGACTGTCGTACAGTGCACACTGGCGGAGCAGTGGAGGTTGTACCTCAGAGTAGAATTCACTTTATTATAGTCGACTCGATTAAATTATTAAATAATGAAAATGTTTCCATGGTTGGGTGTTATGATTGAGAAGGTTTTTGGTAACATTTGTTTAATCAGAGAAGGTCACCCAAAAATCATCACAGGAACTCCGGTGGTTAAAAATAATATTGACATACGTATAGTTCCAAGAAAGCAATGGAGCCACTGAGCGATCGTGAAGCTTCTTAGATTCGTCAGCAATTCACGAAAAACATTATTGTTGAAATAACAAATTTGGAACCCAAGACGTTGCGTTTAGTAGTGGAAATACTCTAGAATCAACTCAAACCTATTAGCAAGAAAATGGAAGGTGTTTGATGAATAGCTTTAAAAACGGCTAATGTGTTGCAGCAGCAGTCAAACCAATCTACGATTTATTTCAAGCAATATTTCAATTCAACGATAGATGTATAAATTCCATTTCCTCGGTACCTTATGTATGTTATATTTTTGGTACATCAATAATATGGCCGAAAGTTTCATCATGCTGAAACACTGGATTGTCTAACTTTCCAAAAAATCTTATGGTAACAGTTATGAAGTTTTGATTACCAGGATAACCACTACAGGACCGGATACTAGTAACTGCCTATAGTAACTGCCTCAAGTTGAGTGTTTGCCGTTTCTTAATGTAAGTCGAATACGTGTTGTACGAAGTGGTGAGGAATTTTCAGGTTTAACCAAAATTGATCGGTTTCTAAAAATCTGTGGAAAGCGTGACAACAATTTCGTATGGCGTTATTTATTTGTTCATTTGTACTCTTTAAATAACCGGCATTAAAATTTGAAAACACCCGTATACAGGGTGTTTTCTTCTTTATGGACCTACTGATGAACTTTGCTTACGCCGGTCCTGGAATATCTAAATTTTGAATACGTCACAGTGATGCTAGACATTAGTTTATAGTTTTACCAAAATATCACACAATTTGAATTTACCGTTTAAAAGCGGCAGCGAAAAGAACTTTTGGTCAAAATCGATAAATCACTCTGTATATCAATAAAAAAAGGGATCTGAAACTTTTTAATGCGCATTTGATATTCTACTCAATGAACTCTATACGTGGTAGAAGTTTGTAAAGTTCCTCACGACTCACCCTGTATAACAATAGACCATATAATTTGGAGGATCTGAAGGAGAATACGGACGGAGATTGGTCGAATACCTCAAGCGGCATTCGAAAACTGTTTACAAAACTTTGAACAGCGACTTGTACAGTGCCTAGCTGTTAATGGAGCTCAGTTTGAACATTTTATTAGATAATTTGTAAATTTTTTTCAGTAATAAAGTTTTACTAATTTTTCCTTTTTCTTAAAAAAAAATGTATTTCATGCGTTTGGGAAGCCAATTGCATCGACAGATTTCGGATTTCTTTACAGCGTTGAATAGTCTATTAAAATACCTTTCTTTTGGGGTATCACAAAGGGTAGGTTGCCATTTGAAAAAACAAAGTTGGGGTGGCTGGGGGAGGGGGTGTGTAGAACTAGAAATTATAAATCGCACCAAAAGTTGCGAAATTGAAAATAAAAATCGACCTGTCCAAGGGTTTTTTTATACAATCAATATTTTAAAAGTTATGGTCATGTTTCAATACTTTTTACACACGCTGTATATCGAAATAACTACGACCTACGCAGCCATCGTCGTCGTTAATATGTATAGAGTAGTATAGACAATCATACAAAAGATTGTCTACTAAAATATACGTATATACGTATAAGTATATCTGTTAGGTATTAACATGCTATATTAGGGATTCCATCATACTGATATTACATTTTTAATAACCTTTTATTACCTATCCTGGCACCTATCCTTGCCTGTTTCCACACAACAAAAAATTGGAATAATTTGACAGCAAGTAAATTAATTATGTAATAGCAGCGATATATGGAACTAATAGCCAGTTACACTAGGCCAATATTAATAAATGATAAATCTACCCACATGTTAACGCTAGATTTCACCATAATGAACAATAATTCGCTCAAAGCGGATCATTAATCTTATTCGAAAAAAGTTTGTAATATAATAACATAGAAGGTAAAAATGCACTAGCTCTGAAGTATTTTTCGTTCAGTTAATAGATAGCTAAAAGTAAGAGAAAAATATGCAACCTAGATACAGCCTTTAACAGATAGTTTTTATTTGGACATTTTAACTAATTATACCCCAAAAGTAAAATTACACTGAAATTATTTTCACAGTAGACCTGAAAGCAAAGAAAATGTGCGATTCCGATTACGAGCGTTACACTTTTGACGATTTTTAACTGTACAACAGCGCTAATCCAATATGACAGATCTATCAGTGTATAGAATGATGAATAGGATTACAGGGGACAACTACTTAGCGAGCAAATATATTATTCAATGTTCTATCTATGAAGTCGAAGACCAAATATCTGAATTTGAAAGAGTTAATCACTGTCGAAAAATAAATCTGTTATGCAATTTTTTTTCTCAAATTTCTAATAAAGATTGATTTAGTAAAAATTTTTTTATTTGTATATATTTTTATAATTTTTATACCTATAATAACACAACATCGATTATTCCAACGCCGATTTATTTCTGAATTGATTCTTGGAGCTTCGATTTTAATCGATTCGGAAAATCGATCTTTTTGAAAAAATCTGCATCCCTTAGGTAGACAATATTATTTGTCATTTCTTCCCCAGTTTAAGGCAGACTAAATAAGACAGAAGTGGTGAGGAATAAGTTTATCCCTCTGGTGGTCAGCGCTACTACCTCTCAAGACATCAACGATATCTTTGTGACAGGTAGCTACTTCCCAAGCAGGTACCAAGAGCGGCGACCTCTAGCCCTCGGGGAGTAAAACTGCATACAGAATGGGATTACAGGAAACATCATACATAGCCCATACCAGTCCCTTCCGTGTGAAAAATAATATTGCCTACCAATTAGGATTTTCATATGCAGGTCGGGGTATTTGCCCGCTGAGAAGTTGTTTCCTTTAATCCTATTGAACATGGTGTAGTCCACCAGGGCTAGAGGTCACCACTCTTGGTACTTGCATGGCCTCATGAAGAAATTATTCCCAGTATACTTGAATATTGAATATGTGTCCGTTATCCCTAAATTTGTTTTCTCTCAGATATAAAGTCTCAAGTCTCATCAGGGATAAAAGGGGTCGAATTACCAGAAGCGTTTAATTTAACTGAATTATTATCCTTTGCAGTTTACAGCGTTTATTATAACTGTTTGCGATGTGCTAATGAAGTAAGGGAGTAACTTATTCAAGTGTGTATTTACCTTCCTCTTTTTGCATTCCAACGGACTTATGTGCTTTGAAGTGAATATCATGATGATTTTATTTAAATATGCTCAAAATATTGGTCGCTAAAATGAAATATCGATTGCCAATGATTTATGTTGGTGGATGCAACAAATATATGACCATGTTTACAGCAATTAAAGGGCTATTATTAGGTTCCACAGATAATAATAGTGGATCCAAGTAATAACAGGTTTATGGTACGCCGTTGCAATGTCCATGTTCTGTGTCGAGTATAATTAGATACACTGATAATCTGCATTTTCACGGGCAAGTAAATAGATAAACAGATAGATTATGATGTATGTGATATTAACCAGCTGCTAAATTAATATGTAGTTGAAAATACACAAATTTGACTGTAATAGTCCAAATAATCTATACTCTGGACCAAATTGTGGGTGGAATTTTCTTATTATACACTTTATATTTTTGAGTAATTTATTATAGGTACAATAGAATTATTCTTTTAAATGCATAAAAAGTATCAGACGAAACAAAAAAGTCTGATAATCTAATGCAAATTCTATCAAAAGTTTTATCCAAAATAAAAATCTATTCATTTAGTCCAAAATTTAAGGGATTGTGGTAGGTAAACGAGTCAAGCATGTTGAAACGGTGGAATTATTTTAAGGTTTCAATCGGCTATTAACAGTGGGCTATAATGTTAGGAGAACATATTAGTCATTCTGATTCTGAAAAAATAAAAAGATCAATGAATTATTAAAAGGTGTCCCTGAAATATATTGCGGCGGTGCAGAATTAAAATTATAGATGTAGTTTATTTAACCCTAATCGAACATAATACCAAAGATTATGTATACACTAGATAGTCACTGTTTATTTCATCGCCCCATCTTCTCTCTCTAACACGTGCAAAATTGGATGCCAAATAACAGAGAAGTATTGCAGTATAATGAGTTAAAGTGAGATGAAGCTTAAGTTGGGGTCCATTTATGAGCGATAAAATTAAACAATATATCTGACTATCTAGTGTATACATAATCTTTGATAATACTTTTTGCATGAAAGTAGATAAATAATCAATCTTACAGAGTAACAGAGTAATTGGGCAGCGAGCGGAGGACTGACTTCACTCACTTCATAGCGATATTAGGAGTAAAGCAACATTTACCGCGTGTAGTACATGGATGGGGACTATCCATGGAAAGACGCGGTCTCGCTTCCCTACTTCTAGCGGCTTGTATATCAGCTATATCGCAGAAGCAATACAACTGTAGGCGAGAGGTGTATTGAGGATATACCATCCTTCGGAGGGGATGTAAAGCAGTCGGTCCCTTGTCTATTAAATGTTAGGCAAGTAAAAAATCCCTACTCTTAGTAAGATAAGAGGTTCGGCAAAATTTCCAGGTTGGGGGTTGCTCGTCTCCTGGCGTCGGTGATTGGCCTCCGTAGCGGAAATAGGCCGACGTTAAATAAGTGATTAAAAAAAAAAAACAGAGTAATTCTTTAAGAAATGATATAAGTTTGTAGTAAAATGTTTCTTGCTACGACCGTCGAATAAACTAAACTTTTACACACTCATTTTAGTGCATAAAGTAGTATTTTATCACACTGACGCGATAATAAAAGTTTATGGCACGTTGCTATAAAGTAATTTTATTTCACAGCGATATAAAACCAATGAATAATAAACGAATTAAAGAATATTTTGTATATTTGTGTTGTTAACAATAAAGTTTATGTCATACGTGTAAAAGTGAGTTTATTGACTTCCAAACTCTTTACTCGTTCCGAAATCTGCTTACTTGTTTATTGAGGTATCACTTTTGACATTTGTTACGTAAATAACTATTGGTGATTTTCATTCATTTTTTTATATGTTTCAGCACTAGTTATAAAAACAGTAATTTTCTATAACCAAAATATGGTTTTCGACACCGAGAAGGAAACATTCTTTAACGATCGAAGTCAGTCCCAAATATTCTTCCAAATAACATGCAAGTTAGCAGAGTAAACATTTACAGAAATGTTCCTTGTGTTATAGACACAAAATCGATAATACAGGATCCATGCATAATTAATGTTGATATTTACTTTCATAAAAATTGCAAACCAGAAGGTCTGACTCGATGTACTAAAAAGTTTTACTACAATACAAATATTTATACAATAACTTTACAGAAAAAGTGCGACATTTGTAAGTACATTTAATATAACAAAGGAAATCGACTATATGGCGCTTCGGTAATGTTACAAATAGCGACGTAGAGCAGTACTCTCAAAAGAGTTGTGGCGAATGTTTTCTGCAGGAATTTGTTATATTCACTTGTAATATCACAAGTGCTTAAGTTATTTCCGAAAATGTTTTGGAGATAACGAATATTTTGAAAATTATCCCGAATCGAAGATGAGGGATAATTTTCTTAAAATATTCTTGACCAAGAAAAAATTTCCAGGAATAATATAACTACGTATGGTATTCAGTAAGAAAATTTCACGCGTAAATCAAATGAAAAAACAAATGACAGATTAGGTTAAAAAATTAGAAACCGCCAATTTTACGTTGGACGTCAAAATCGCCACTTTTCGTTCGCTCCCCTGCTCCGAAAATCGCGAGACCATGCGATTCGCGATGTAGTTCCAAGTTGGACTCTCTTCCTCGGATTTCTTGTCAGAGCGGAGGTCCGGTGGCGGTTTTTCGTTCGGAAATAGCGTTTGAAGTTTTCGTGTTTTTATATGCAACTGTCAAGAAATTTCCACTGTAATACCCTTCCAGGGTACCCCAGCAGGAGAAAAATTTCCGAAGAAATACATAGGTTGCCATGGCAACGTTAAGAAATGCTCCTATTTTATTGGTTAACATGTTGGCGTGAAGTTTTTAGTGCAATTTTAACATTTTTAGTGCTAGCTAGGTATTAATTTATATATTTATTGTTACAGTCTGTGATTGTCACTGAAGTTTTCCCGTAAATTTTGTTCATTTAAAATAATTCAGATAATACAAATTATTCCAAGAAAGACGACTGACAGCTTATTTTTTTTTTATAGATTTTAGAAACAGAAATAAAAATGGAAATAATTTATTGATTTTAGAATATTTCCTTAATTTAGCATTACGTGTGTTAACACTAAAATCCATTAGAGTTTGCGTAATTGTGATTTTTGACAACCACGGCCTTGGTGTGGTGGATCGATCAAATTAATTAAGCGACATAAAAGAAACGAATTTTGAACGACTTGTACACGGAGTTGTCTTGCTTGCTCTCGGCGATTGCAGGACTAAAATGGGCTTGGTCCGGCAGATCAGGCAAGCCCACGGTGTAAGACAATTAGGTGATGCCACGAGCCGGCCGACCGCGTCGTCAATTTGTTAACGCTCGGATTAGAGAGAGATGGTAGAACTAGGGCCGCATATTTTACCGTGAATTGGGCTCATTGTATGGATGTAGCTGTTTAAAATCTAAAGCAATTCTTTTTAAATGTTCTAGTATTATATATCTAAATAATTAACTTCACTAATTAAAAACGAAACAATATTTTTAGACTATACCTATAGAATTTAATTAAAACAGCTGTAGTAAGTAATGATTTTTATATTATGTCAATGATCGCATTGATCGAAAGAATCATTTATTGCTTGCAATAAGGTATTTATTTAAAGATAATATTTTTAATATTGTAAATAAAGTAAAAATAGTAGTATATTTTGATGTGATAACGAATAAATAATAAGGGATACGTGAGTGAAATAAATAATGTATACGAAAAAATGTTTATTTATTTATTCAAAAATTAAATAACTATTCAAGTTAAGTAAACATAAAGCATTATTACTTAGATATTTTTATTGTCCAAGATCAAAAAAAAGAGAAAAAACTATTAATCACATTTATATTGATTCTTAAATTTTAATTTAAATCTCTTGCAATGTGCTCAGAAATTTAATGTGGTAAATTGAATCAACTATAATAGAGTATCAGGTTAATTGCAATCTAGATTCCTTCTTTTTATTGGAAAAAGATTTTGTTTTTGTCTGGGATTCTCTTTTATAAAACTGTTTTTTTTAAATTAAAGTACCCCAAAATCGGCATTAAAGTGATAGAAATAGTCATTAAAGTAATCCATTATTGTACGATTTTTGTAGTTGGCGGAGGTGACAGATAAATGTAAACATAAATTTTTCATTGCTTGTGACAATAATTGTGTTGTAATAAAAGGTAAATAAATACAGTTTTTTACATTCAGAATTGTATTATCACTATTATAATTGCTAAAAATAATGATTTTCTTAAAAAAATTTCCTAATGTCACTTAAAATTTTAAATAAATATGACATTTCTTAATGTCACTGAAATTATTTAAAATATAGAATTAATTAATCTTAATTCGCCTCGGTCACCGCCTGGCGGATTTAGTCAGAACCCTCGCCGTGTACCGCAGTTTCCTGGTTTTCAAAGTTTGTTATTACAAAAATGCAATTGTTTATGCGCAATCGTCATTTCAACGTATAAATAACGTGAGTAGTTTTTAAAATATCTAATTCCAGTATTAAGTCTTTGCTACCTATTTTCTTTATGAAAACTTAAAAACCAGTAAACTGCGGTACACGGCGAGGGTTCTGACTAAATCCGCCAGGCGGTGACCGAGGCGAATTTCACAGTTTCTGGATTTTAAAAAAAAATTAATATGCTCCTCGGCATTAAAGGTTCTTTTTATCATTTATGTGGTTTATTTGCCTCGGCCCTACGGACCTCGGCAACTAAACTCCACCAATTCATGATAAAAAGTTAAACTTTAATGCCTTGATACATAAATAACTATTACCCGCATTGTTATGTAAAATAAAATTAGTTTTGTAATTATGTCTTGAGAGTGGGATTCACAGGGAAATTCTAGTGTTTTGCTCTGATTAATACATAAGAATTCGTCAATGGTCTCTTCAAATACGTCAACTGAGTTGATATGCTTGAATAAAATGTTTTCCAGGGTAAGGAAGTAATTGAATATAGTTCCATTTGAATAATTTAGACCTCCCCTAGATTTCACACTTACAAATTCGGCTATAGCTGGTAAAATTATATATTATGCACACACTGTTTACCTAATTTACAAATATAACTCGATTTCCGGGTTTCCCGGTAAATGAGTGCATACCTACCACAGTTTCGGTACATGCAAGGCGCAGCCCGCGCGGCCCTATACTCCCTCTCTTTGTATTACGATTTCGCGTCTCTTGCGTTAACAATTTGGCGACACTCTAACCATACGATACACTGAGGCGTTTCATCACCTAATTGTCTTACACCGTGGGCAAGCCCTAAGTAGTACTTAGATAACAATATCCAACCCTGCTGGGAAATAAAGCATGATCGAAAACACAGTACACACAAGAAATAGCTATAGCTGAACTCAGCCTTAAGTTGGAGAAATATTATCTTGAGCTGTCTAGAAATAACCACAAATTATTACGGAATTATCATGGTATAAGAAAACATGGTATGCTCATTAGACAGACCTAAAAATGAAATCGCCGCGCATGACGTCAGCTGGCAGACACTTGACACTGACACAGTCGCAGTGCTTTGCTTTGGTTTGAATTTGTTGAACTGTAGAATATTATGTTCTCCAAGTTTTCTTATAATTTCAATGCTATTTTCTTAATAAAACGTGTTTTGTAATAGTATAGTGATATAAACATGTTATAATATGTAAACGTGTAAATCGTCTAACGTTGTGATTTACGGCTAAAATGTTGAATTGTGCTGTGGCAAAATGTAAAAATTATACCCGAGTGACCAAAGGGAGTAATATAAAGTATTTTCGGTTTCCAAAGGATGCTAATTTAATAAAACAGTGGGTTATTGCTTGTAGTCGCCAGGACAAAATCAATGTAAAGAATATTAAGTTAAGTAAATTTTAATCTGTTTCTTAAGTTATTTTTCTGTATGAAACCTATGTAGAAAAAGTAAAACGTTTAAATTTTGCATGTCTTAAATTTAAATAAGTAAAGCTATATATTTTTATAATTTGTTGTTTTTCTTACTTCATAAAAAATTTAGTTCAAAAATAATAAAAACTTGTGGTGCTATTCTGTAATTCATTTTACAGCGCTGGCTGTAAGGGCTGTAAGCCTTTGACCTTGACTTTTTACATCCAATATAAAATAGTGTCTATTCTATACCATAAAATGCAACTGTAAATTTATAACGGAAATGTAAAGTGTTATAGAAAAACCTAACCCTAGACTTAGTGAATGAAATTTTTATTTGTAGTTTGCATTTAAATACACTGCTGAATATTATAGAAAATAGAAAGTAATAAGATAGGCTTAATAAGTAATAATAAAAAGTAAAGTTGCCATTTACATCCTGCTATAATTTTATAGAGTTGTATATGTTTATAGCGCTATAAGAGAAAGTTATAGAATAGATCATTGATAAATATATATTATGTGTTTATTAAATTTACTCATATAGCAACAACTTGATAGAAATGATAACAAAACTAAGAAAAATGCCCTAAAAGCAGCGAGAATAATATTTATCTCAATTCTCCATACCTATTACATCACGAATTTCGAATTTTGTAATCCAGCTGACGTCATATTGTGCGAGAGAGATAGCTTTAGGATGCGCAAGAACATACCGCGTAAGCTTATGTGTATCGTGGGAATTATTAAAAAAACATAAACCATTATTGTTACTATCAAAAAAAAATTGGTACTTTAACATATTAAGAAAACAAAGTAATCATTGTTGAAAGAACCGCCTACCTTATGTATTACTTAAAAAGGCTTATCTTTGAATATCTTTTCGGCATTTAAATGATATAGTGTCTTTACTTCTGGTTCTCCTATCAAATTTACAAATCGCATAAATAGTTCTACTTTCTTAAGGAGTTACAAAGACAGTACAGTTAACTTGCTTTGAAACATGCTCATTTCACTAAAATCTCTGAAATAAACATCCAACCCGACAGGAAAGCAATAAGAAATACCTACAGAAATGTGGCGGCCTCGGCTCATGTAAAAAGAAATTAGATTTTGGAGGGATGCTGTGGTGAACTTATTTAAAATTCAAAAAGTTAAAGGTTCGTTCATTCATATTGAAAATAATGCAAAAATATTGATTTAAATGACGATAGCGACAGTGAAAATTACTTAACTGATTTGTAATTTTATCCTAAAGGTGTGAATAAAATGGAATTGATACAAACATTTTACTTAGTATGATTCATTTTAATTGCAGTGGAATTAGAACAAACATTTAACTTTATATAATTAATTTTATTTATTGTTAATAAACGGTTTTCTTTTATAGGTATACAACTTCAATGATTAAATACGAAACTGTTTAAACCACCTGCTGGGGATCAATAAAATGGCAGACAGATAACCACTTTACTATCTATGAATACCCTACAAAATTCTAACATTGGGTACCTAAATTTATATGTACCTACCTGCATCTCCCTGTTAATAATTACTAATTCTTTGCATCAGCGAATAAATTATTATGCATATTTTATATTTTCATGGCATGTTTACATTATTGCAACAACGTTGGGCAATTCCGATAATAATTATGATTTAATCCCACCGCATACATCTCTGTTTTCTTGTCGAGAACGAAGTGGAACTACCTACTACTCGCAAGAAGCTTGTTAATGGCTAAATAAACTCAGCTTGCATCTAGCATCTTAACATAAATAAGCATGTTTTAGATTTGTTGTCATGACAAAGAACGATGAAATTGAAATAAAGTGCAGCAGAGGCTCTTTATACAACAGGACGATTAAAGAGAAGCTGCATAATTTCCTAGGAATATTGAATATGAAGTATGTATTAATTGAGCTCTTGCGAAGGAGGTTTCACGATTGGAGGTATATTTACTAAATTAAACGCAACTTTATATCCAATGTAATAAACATAATGCTCATTAGTAGTTTGGATTGCAAAGGTAAAACAATATACATAGTATGAAATAATTATTTCAGTTACAAATTTATTCATGAAATCTTTTAAATCAGTCGACAAAACCAGATTGCTCTGCATGTTTACAAGTGCTTCGTAGTACATTTTAAAGGAAACTTCAATCTACATTTAACAGAAATTTCTGAACGTTCAGCTAAACATAGCAATTTCTTTCTTTTATTTGAGAATTTTGCTAACAGAGGTATTTTAAAATTTTGAATGTCGAGATGAATCGTCGTAATTTATCCATAAAGTATGTTATGAACTGAAAGAGATATCTGCATGTAATAAAAATAGAATGAAATCGTATTGTAAATAATGATTTATAAATAAATAAATAAATATACCACATGTAATTACGACACCCTTTATCCCAGAAGGCTCTAGAAGAGCCTTGTGCGGGAGGGGCTACACATTTAAAGACAAGGGACACAAATCCAATATCCGTGTATAATGAAAAAATCCCTCTCACAGTATTTTACATTGCCACGACCAGGAATCGAACCCGGGACTTTTGGGTGAGAGGCAGGTACGCTACCATCTCGACCATCAGTGAAGCAATAGTTTATGCTGACGAAATTAACGAGGAGCACTTACTCGAAAGAGTTAAAGCAATGCGTGTGAGGAAATAAGAAATAATCCTGGTAACATTAGGAGAGCAGTTAATAGTTTGCCTAAAAGGGCTAGAATGTGTATTAGGTAACAAAAACGGTCATTTTGAACAATATTTGTAAATTTAAATGTGATTACTCAAGATACCTACTCTTCTTGATTTTTTTAAAATAATTTGCCTTATAGTTTGTAAGATTTGTTTTTTAGTATGTTAATTTACAACAAATTTTCATACTAAAAAATATTCTTTTATCAAAAAAATTAATAGAAAAATGAGGCGCCCATTTTCTTGCCAAATCTTAAAACAGATTTTTTAAACTTTCGAAACAAATTGTTGTTTGTGAGATTTAACAATTCGGTCCCTTTTCTCTGTCCGACCCTGTATTTTGATTCCGCTAAATTGAAAAATCGATAGGCTGATTGAGTAAAACATACACACCAAATGTTGCTTTTTTATACCTATTGGCTCTAAAATTATGGTCCAAGACCAAAATAGACAAAATCCCTGAAACACGCTGTATCTTGGTAATTAAAGATTATTGGCTCACTAACCATAGGTAATATGGAATAGTCCAAGTAACCTACATATTCAGGTAAAGTACGTACACTTACCAATGAATCATCCTGTATACAGGCACCACTTTTTTGCAGAATATACACGTATCGCAGGCTTTATGAATACACCCTTGTATTTCAAAAACTACTACTTTTTGAAATTTGTGTGATTGGTACTGCTCCCAATTTGACAGGGCCCAACCACCCACATTTCAAAAAGATCGCACAAGTAGTTTTTGAGATCCATTAAACCTATGACACGGTGTATATAAAGAGCGGTACTGAAAGTAAAGTTTACCGATTTTTATAAATCGTAATATGGTCAGAAGTCGTTTCTTTAAATTAATGGCATATCATTATCTTGATTTGCTCCAGACAATGTGCTTTTATGGTGTGGAGCGTTTTCGAGACTCATTTAATGAACGTGAAATAAAACGTATTCGTTGCGTACTGTAACGAGCTCTGCTTCGTCCCAGGGTCAGCCTCTCTCTTTTTCAGGTTCTTTTCAGATAATGAGTAAGTTTTTATCCGTTTCTTCAACAATTTATTTCAACCAAGTGATTTACAATTATTAATTATTTTTACATTCAACTAAATACTCTCTTGCTTCTTCTAAATTAATTTTCTTATTATCCTCGTTGCCATCGCCACCCATGGTTCACCTGTTTTCCGCAATGGTCACCTTACTTTTGCTCTAAATTGTAATTCTATAAGGGAGGCGTGTTACAGTACGAATAAATCATCACGATTTAGAGTGACCTTTAGCTTGTTTATATTAATTATTTCTGAGTGTTCAAATTAGACGGTTTTTAAATTAATGAAATAAACTTCAGCAATATATCTTACTGCAAGGTTTTTTTACTAAGTGTATTTTATATGTAAGAAGAAAAATGCTCAAAAAATATCAGATACAAGAAGAGCAAAAATAAAAGGGTAACCCAAACAGAACATATTTATGATAAATTATTTCATATTTGATTTTTTTTGTTGTTTCAATTTCAAACAAAATATAACTAAGAAAGATTTGATTTGTCATATTTATTATGTATAACAATGTAATATTTATGAAATATTGACTCTGCATTGTGAAGTGCTGCCACAACCACCATACGTGGTAACGACTTGTGGAATAGGCCTATTAAGAGGCCATCTTCACCCGCAACTTGACTGACAAAGAAACGAAAACAAATGGAGTGTAGGTTTGATTTATTGACCAAAAATACTGACAAACCTGGTGTATTAATATAACACCTCATCTTTGTAAAATACATAAAGAAAATCACTTTAACTGTATCCTCTATTAAATCTGTACTTTATTTAAAATGAGTCTGTTTCAATTTTTGGTTGTCATTAGCAGAATATTTCAAGAAGGATTTATTGTTTCATGTTAAATTCCTGATGAAAATTTTGTCTTTAAGAAATTCTATTCTGTATTTAGATGCTATAATTCTTCAGGTTATAAATCACGTAAAAAATTATTTATTCTCTACATTAGTAACATAATTCACGTTTACAAGTTTCTCATTACGTTTTAATTGAAAATTTGATTGCAAACATAAAGCATGAATCATGCCAGACTGTCATAAATTACGAATGCTATCCTGATTTTAATTACTTACAACATGCCGTTTGTATTAGAGTTTGATAGTTTTATTGAGGAAAAACTTATTATTTTGAACTAGATATTCGTGTTAATATATAATAGAATTATTTCTAAGATTAAATACAAAATCCGTCAGAGTCTGCACTATGAGAATAATACAGAATAATACTTGTATTAAAGAAGGTAAAGAGAAACGAAGTTCTTCTCAAACTAATAATAATAAAATTAATAAATTAATTACCTGCTTAATGGTTCCTTCACAAAAAAAATTGAGGCCACTATAAGTTTTTACAAAAACACAGGGATTTATCCAATTTACAGTATATGGTGAGTGGTGAAATGGCGTGATTGTATTTATTAAGGTTTTATTCGTCTGAAATTGAATATAGAAAATCCATTACATCGGTTCATCTTCTTGCTGTAAGCAAATAAGTTGACTGGGGACTGATTTGAATAGCTTAAGAACCAATAAAAAGTACCTACCTTTTCCATAAAATAAATGTACTGTGACCAAAGTACTTGATGTACTTTGGGTAGTTTATTTTAAAATTAATTACTATTAATTTTATTGGCTTTAGGTCTGTTTAAAGAAATCTACTTTGATTAAAAAGCCGACGTTTCGGTGTTTTATTACACCTTCTTCAGGGCAATTAAAAACTAGTTTCCCGTGTTGAAAAGTAAAAAATAACTAAAAACAGGTGTCGTAGATACATGGGTTTATATTTCAAAACTGACCGTTCATTACTACTTAAAAGTTGGATTGGAAAAATGTTTCCTATGACTGATGGTCGAGAGATATCATCTACCTCTCTCAGCCAAAAGTTCCGGGTTCGAATCCCGGTCGTGGCAATGGAAAATACTGTGAGAGGGATTTTTCCACTATACACTAAGGATATTGGGCGTATGTCCTTTGTCTGTAAATGTGTAGCCGTAGCCCCCTCCCATACAAGGCTCTTCTAGAACCTTGTATGGGATAAAGGAAGTCGTAATTACATGTGATATTATTATATTATTATTATATAAGTGATGGCATGCGATAGGAATTGGTATTTTAAATTTGCTTGTATAGCATGACAAATAAAGAATATGGTTAACTTCTTGATGATGACAACGATGGTTAATATGTAGTATGTTGTAATTTTCTTTTTGCGATTCTTGAACTTTAGGGTATCAACTTCAAATATTAAAAAGGAATAGATGTGCTTCAACATAGTACAAAGGTTGTCAGTTTTTCTATACTCATCTTAAGTGCGTCAATTTAAAAAAAAATTCAAACACTTCTATCTCCTAACCTATTATCTTTATCAAAAAAATAAAAACATTTTTCTTAGTTTATTTCGATCATTTTTGGTCTCTGGTAACATACAGCTAAGATTCTTCCCTGCTTTATTTAACCTCAAAGCCAAAAAAATTCATTAATACAAAAATTTTCAAAATACATTAAGTGTAAAATCTCTTAGATAATGCATCCATCACGGTCAAGAAAATGTAAGCGTATACGTAATGAGTACCAAAAAAATAATTTGGATTTTTTTTCAATTTGGAATTTACTGAAACAAAAAACGGGCACTTGTTTTATAAAAAATCAAAATTTTGCCTTTATTTTACTTGTATCATATTTGATTTAGCAGATATCAAAATTTGCCAAAAGACAATTTTAAGCTTCAATTTGATTCGAGGTACAATGTCAAAAGGTTTTTTAAACTGTATCTCGGCAAACAAATTTGTATTTCATGGATTATTTTTGTTATTTCATTAGCTAACTTTTTTGTTATGACAAACTTTTTCGAAAACATTTTTAACCCCTGTAACTCGGCCGGTGTTAAAACAAAAATAACGTTATGGGGGAGTTTTTTTGGTGTAGAATTTGACGATCTACACGTTCCATTCATTGAACTTAATTCTGGGAATCACGCCAAATTCTAAAAAATAAATAAAAATAAGAAAATTGCCAAAATATGTCAAGATAAAAGTGTAGTATCAAAGGCAAACCTCAACAGTTTGCCCCAGAAAACCACTGTATATAGTTCTAAATGAATATAAATACAATATTGTTATCTAAAATTTGTATCAGTGGTTTTCTAGTATTTTACACTAGAAAATATAACAAAATGTATATTATATAATATATAGATATATATATATTTATATGATATGTAAAAAACAATTATAAAACAACTTATCTTAACAGAACGTTTCGAACCAAAGTCTAGGTCCTTTTTCAACTGTGATTACAAAAAATGGACTTGTCAAAAAAGATCACTTTGACACCTGACACTGATTACAGTTGAAAAAAGACCCAGATTTTGGTTCGAAACGTTCTGTTAAGATAAGTTATTGTTTTATAATTGTTTTTTACGTATCATATAAATATATATATCTATATATTATATAATATACATTTTGTTATATTTTCTAGTGTAAAATACTAGAAAACCACTGATACAAATTTTAGATAACAATATTGTATTTATATTCATTTAGAACTATATACAGTGGTTTTCTGGGGCAAACTGTTGAGGTTTGCCTTTGATACTACACTTTTATCTTGACATATTTTGGCAATTTTCTTATTTCTATTTATTTTTTAGAATTTGGCGTGATTCCCAGAATTAAGTTCAATGAATATTAACTATCCGCCACAAATAAACTACAAACAATATCTACACGTTCCAATAATCACTTTTTTTTCGAAACACTTGAGTTGGGGTGAAACTCACCCCCAACGAAAAAGAACCCTTATTCCTTTTTTATATTTAATATTTGATCCATTTTGAATTGAACTATCCAAAAATATTTGAATTTAAAATAGCTATAGAATTAACTCTAAATGAGATCACCAAGTAACTGTACTATTAATCCTCATTTTGCATTTTTTTTTGATTTTAATTTTGTTTGTATCACATACGAAATTTATCTATTTTATGTAATAACACACCTACGAAAAAAAACTTTATTTGATACCTATATGAAATATTACTGTTACTATGATTAACGAACAAGAAACGATAATTTAAAAAATACTATGACTGAACCACTTAAATAAAGTCGTATGTACTATCGATTTGTTCACTCTAACATTTATTCTTCTCGTATAAAATTTAAAAGATATTTTATTCTTTGGTAAATATATCAAAATGTAACAGCTCTACTTAATCTTACAGTGCAAGGAGTATACATTTTAAAGTTTTATTACGTGTTTACTTCCCTAGAGAACATTGCCACATTAAACGGACATATGTTTGAGTTGACATTCAAATAACAGTAAATACGTTTTACGTCGGTTTTTAACCCTATGTCTATATTTTCCTGTTATATCAATAGAATAAACTTGCAATAGTAGGTACGGCTTAAAGTTGTTTTATCTGTTTGAAACTTTTCCAGGTGTGTCTGATATCAAGCGATTATTTCAGTATTTTGCACTCAAATTACTAGCTGCCAGCATTAATCCATTTCTCATCTCCCTCGCTATCACGAAGTGTTCGCCTTCTACCAAGAAAGCATTCCAGAAGCTTCTAAATTAGTTTCTTTAGAAAATCTACATTCGTTTGTAAACTGTTCATTAATATTGGCACGCAACATCAAACAGTAGCGGCGCTGAATATTTAAAAGCTCGTTCCTACTGCGTTTTTTTTTTCAGACGAAATTAACAGAGAGATTGGAAAATTAACATCGAGAGTTCATGGACTCTTATTCAAATTGTCGAATGTTATACGTATTCTATAGTCAATGGCACAAAGGTTGCCGATTATATAAAGTAATTACCGAATTGCTGGAAGGTATACAGCCAGTTAACTTTCGAACGATTTGAAATAATTTTCTGAGAATTAGAGTTTATAACCCCAGATACGACTTTTTGACTTTGAGTTTAAAATAGAATAAGCACAAAATGATGCTCATTTGATATATGAGTATCAATCTGTTTGACTTTTCCTTCTTTTCTTATTTGGGATTTACTACCACACTTCTGAACATTTCCCAGACGATCTAAAAAATATTTGGATTTTAAAAAAAATAACCTTTACGCCTGCGAAACATCATTCTTTTTATTTTAGTTTATTTATATTTTATGTCTATAAAACCATCCTTTAACTGTTCCTTTGACGTAAAATCACAGGCGTAAAGGTTTTTTTTTTAAATCCAGCTATTTTTTTAGATTGTCTGGGAAATGTTCAGAAGTGTAGTAGTAAGTCCCAAATAAGAAAAAAAGGAAATTGAACGATGCCACAAATAACTTTTAGACAATCTATTTGACTTTGAAGGAGCTCAATTATCAGATTCAGATTTAAATGGACTAAATTTGCTACTTTAATATGTTACCAGTTATTATTAACTGTTTTAACAGTAGTTAAAACACTTAATTAATTACATAATTCAATATTTGATTTAGATGCATAAAACAGATAGACTATCGACACTCTTTTTTTATATAAATTAAATTGGTTTAATAGGGAATTCTATCCCGCACTACTAAAAAACTTCTTTAAAGACGTATGACTATCTGCTTCTGATTTGATTCTGTTTGAGGCCTTAATTAAATCGTAGCATTATTAACTGATTCAAATCGAAACTTGCTTAAACACAGTTACGCATGAAGAGGACCTTAATTTAGGGTTATCCTTTCCACACAGCGGTAAATATTTGCAGGGTAATAGTTAGCTAAAGGGTTTCACAATTATCATTAATAAAGACATATGTAAATTATAGCTATATCTGCGTAGAACACATACTTTCAACGCTTGTTGAATTTATCCAGTAAATAATTAAATTAAACAAGAAATGTAAAACACATTTACTACAGTTAAATGGATTGATCTAGACAGATCCGAAGTTGTTGTACATGTCTTATAATTTCCTGCAAAACATCCTACGAATAATTTATCATCTGATATCCGAGACACTGTTCTAAATGTTGAAGTTCCAGGGTAATTACAGCTTGACACCTTAGTGAGGAATAGGCGATGGGCACACTGAACCCAAGATAAAAGATTTCTACACAAATAAGAAGCGCAGACATTTTTTAATCGTTATAAAACACAAAACGTGATGACAAGGAGAAATAAGGAAACGACGCTTTTGCTGTATTTTGTACTGAAAGAGGAATTTTTTTGGTAATTAGTCACTCGTACGCATTTAAATTTTTTTGAAACCAAGCAAATGTGATGTTAAGCAATTTTGCATCCAACTCCTTGATCCATCATCCTGAAACACACTTTATATGCAAACATGTCGATATTATAAGTATATACTATTAAAAACAAATTGACGAGTATATTAACGCTAAATTTTATTAGAATAGACATAATATCTACTACATATTATAATGTTTTAACATAACTTAAATTTAACTAACTTACGTATTTAATGTCAAATATCCGTAAATGTTTGCTGGTATTATGTTTTCGCTAGATGTTATATGAATAATACCAACGATGATTGATTTTGAGTGAACAAAACATTGTCGTTATCTTAAGCCATAAGAAGTTAAACGTCATAACAAAATCAGTAAATGTGAAGGAAAGTAAAATATCAACATCACTCTGACGAAACAGGCAACATGAATAGACAATCCCCAAATTTAAAACCATCTGGGAGGAGCGTACATATTTTCTAGTCTATCCAATGTTTTGAACTGTAACTTTTCAAACTGAACAAATTGCCGATGGAGAACTATTAAAGAAATGTAAGAACATACAGGCAGCACTCACCTGATTGTTTCTACTTCTCTTTTTTAAATAACGGATGAATACACCTTTTCATACTTGCAATATCAAAATAAACAGTTCTTGCTTGTATGGAATCACCACCGCTGATAACATCATCTGCATAAATGTTTGGGGAAAGTCCAAATACTCATCCAACATTGGTTGCCTAGGAATTCAATAACAAACAAGTAACTGAATACACCCCAAATGTGAGCCTATTTTCTACATACTCCTATACTGATCAGCCTGGTATTCAAAAACTTTCCCATTTGAAGATTTACCCGCAACTTAGTAAGTACTTATACGATTAGATTTAATAACAACACGATGTGGGAGGATCTAGTAAACCTGATCTGAATTTGATATTGGATGAACTAGTACCATGTGTCTCGATAATTATGCATGGCTTCCTGTTAAGACGAATATACACAAAATTTTTTTCCAAACGATTTTCTAAAGATTTCAAATAACTATTTCAAGACTATTGAATAACTATCCCCAAAAAGTATATTGAAAGGCAAAGATACAGCATATCATCCTTCCAAATTCCTGGAGTGACCGATAAAGTGTTTTGTAATGGCGTCTACTTACGTAACCTGTACTGTTTGTAACTGGCTACCTACAAACAGAACTCTCTGGCTTTGTAACACTTTTTAGAAGGAAACTCGCCAGTTCCTTATTTTTAAGTGCAAGGAACAGCACTTGTCTGGCTCACCGGGGTGAGAACGTTTACGGGGTAGCTAACAGTGGAGATACGGTTGTTTGTCCAGAGGGTAGAAAGATGATTATCTTGTCAACTGGACTGGACAATTTCTCAAACGGGTTAATTAGAAATAAACAACGGAAAGAATAACTCGTAAATTTTACATAGCATACCAACGTATTTATTTATTAGAACAATAATGAATACATCAGTAAACAGGATATTGCAGCGACTTACTTTGCAGTCGGTTGTGTACAAGTTCTATAACGATAATATGCAAGCTGGAAAACAGGAGGAATACGCGTGGGTAGGGTTTGATTTCGGACGGCGGCTAGACTTTGATAGCCGGGGTCTATTTTGCGGCTGGAAGGCACTTAAACTTAGGGCCTACGAGGCAAAAGAAAGCCAAGCAAACGGTAAGTGCTCTCTCCGCCGACGTACGTTAAGTTTGCAGGTAGAACTTGTTGTTAGATGCACTGAGGCCTTACAGATCACCCAAACGAGCAAATCTAACCAGCCGATGTATATTTTATGAAACAAAAGACAAATGGAGAAATTACTTATTAGCTCTAGTTTGATTTAGTGGGATTATACGATGGTACTTACAAACAATAAGATCTCCGAATATCTATACTTAACTGAAGGCGGTACGGACGGATATTAGCGGACCACGGTGTATTCTTACCAAGATAATTTTCAAGAAAATTATAATTCGTTGCGGCGGTTACGGTCGGGATTCTGGCAGGTTTACGGACGGAAGCGAAGGCGTTGACGAGGTGTCAGGTTTGACTGAAGGTTCAGACTCTTTTACTGTTTCAGACTGTTTCAGGCTGTTTCTTTCTGGATGCTCCTCCTGCGTTTTATTACTTGTTTTAATGACGTATTCAGGATGCGCGTTAAAGCTGCGAATTGAATTGAAACGAATGACTCGTACTCAAAACGTTACTTACGGAGGTCGAGCGTATTATGTAATTTGCAGCGGTTATTTGAGGCGGCAGTAAACGAAAACAGACAGCTTACGATTTTTAAACTATGTTTCAAAAAATGTCGAATTAAAACGGACACGGATTAATATTTTAACAAGTTTTAGTAACTAATGATTTTTCTTTTCAACTCTAGCACTATTGTTAACAATTCACGAATATTAGTTATAACCAAAATTTTAGGTGGTCTTGCATGATCGTCGCTTCAGAACTGTTGATTTAAATTACATAATAAACACAAATATATAATACAAGCAAATTTAATTAACTAAAATTTTGTGATAGAGCAATAAATGGATATCTGCTTACGTAGGCATATGTCTTATTCCAACACCATTTATTGCAAACATTGTGAGAGTTTTCAATTTTGTAGGAAGAGTGAACATATTTATAAACACAATTAGTTGGATAATTGGGAGAAATCTTATTTATACGACTTCGGAAAATATTTACTTGGCACTCGGTCTATTTTTCTTTCCCACCTAATTCCTTAATATAATTTGATTAAATTTCTAGATTTAACAGAAATCCTTAAGCTGGAAAATAGTTCTACCCACACAATTTTATTGGGATGGTTACACTTTCTACTCTCTCACCAAGATAAACAAACAAGAATAACAAATAAGACACTTCCAATAAAGCAAAATGTGATGACAATACAGAGAAAAGTAAATAGAGGCAGATATATTTGCATATTTCTCCCTCAACGTGTAAATAAGAAATGTAATCTTATATACAGTGTATTGCGTTTCAAATACAACCGTATCATTGGTATTATATTATAAGGCATTGAAACTAATTTAGTTTGTATTTATACGTTTATAAAACGTTAATAATATTAAAGTAGAAAGCTATCAGCGAAAGGTCAATAACCGCACTTTACTTTACAAAACTTATCTTAGCGATAAAAATCAATAGTCACATATTTATATCAATAAATGTTCTTTTAAACGACATTACATATTTGAGAAACGCAGAGATTACTTTCGAACTTAGTCCAGAATTGGCAGTAAGACCTTGCATACTTATCACAAAACTCTCTCTAGTCGTCTCCACTTTCGAGTAATCGGTTTTAATTAAGAGTTGTAATCGCCTTGCAAAAACACCCTTTCATAATATATTTTACGATCAGAAATTCAATCAGATTTTTCACAATGAAAAATTGTCAACGTGAGACTAAGTTGATCAAACTAATATTTAATTTCTCTCGACGATTCCGTTGTATAATATATAATTATATTTATTAATATATTGGCAAAGTCAGAACTACCTTAGCACGTTTACACAAATACTCATAATCACAGTAGTTAAGCTATTAAAGTGGAAAAAATCTGTAGATAGATCAATATTATGTTTCCTAAGAAAACACTTCAATCTGCCCTCGAAGTGTCTCTAGGCACTCTTCACGCAATAATCTCCCATCCAGGCACTCGTAGTAAATTTCAAATAGACCTACCTACTTTAGGTTAAACGTGCACACTGCACAGAGAGAGATCTCCTTGGCAGATGGAAAGCTACGATACCGACTAATGGGAATAAAAGGCTTCCTTTTATTTTTCTGAAAGCAATTTCAAATAACAGATCAGGCGAACAAATTAGAAACAGGAAGCTTTATTCTTTGACTCAGTGTTGGATCGAATTGTATTCTTACATACTACTAATTATCGTATTTAAAACGGTAATATTTCCAATTGCAACAACCACTTATTTAAAAATACTCTATAAAAACGATATTCATTACTTGAGCCTATTTTGTATTCTGGTCTTCACTTTTTGAACTTCAAATTAATACTGGCTCGTCCTGCATAAGCTTCACTGTATTATGTCTGAAGAATAATCAAAAATAAATTTACCTGAAGAGTCAGAGACTAAGGACGGGGACAGAAAACTGTAAGACAGCCTTGCCAATTATCAGTGTGTTGTGGTACCAATACATCCATTGGGAAACTATATAAATAGTTTACCATAATTTGCAGGCCCCCATTCGCGCGTTACAACTGCATAATGGTGAATAGGGGACGCTAGGGTTGAATACACATTGACCTTTGGCAAGAAGACAGAAAACGCCCTATAGTTTGATGCGGAGTTCCTGCCACATCTAGAGCATATAATAAAATTGTTATTTATTATGTCTAGAGTATCGACTGTCTTCTATCTAAGCTTGAAGCAAATAATTATAATAAGCAGAATACAATTTATTTAAAAAACTACCATTTTTTTATGTTTCAACAAAATCAAGAAAAGGTGAAGTTCAGCAATTTGCTATTTCAAATTGTACATGTTCTTTTACTTAACGACAACAAAATAATGGAAACCTGTGGGTTACAATATTGTAAGTGAAAGACCTTTGAAATAGTGCAGATTTATAAATAAGTAGGATGTGCGGCTAATGGCCTAATGCCAATAAAATTAATAAAAAAGTGGAGTTAAATTACCTCTAAACCTAAAATATAAATTTGAATCCACTAGGAAGTAAATTTTTTTATAAAAACATATAGGATTACAATTTCAAATAATTTTCATTCACATAAAGGTGATCATCATGCAGAAGACGTGCATTATTCATATTTAACCAAAAAGTTTCCTTTAACTTTTAATTAACAGGATTATGTCTCATGTCTATCTATTTTTAAACAATTAGGAATGTCTGTACTAAATCTAAACAATATTAAATCCAAAATATGAATAAAAAGTTAAAATCTTAAATTATGCCAAAAAATATTACTGCACACTGTGTTAAACGAAATAAATGCTGTAAGGATATTTTATAAAGTCATTCCAAATCTTTATTAATAATATTACACACACATTTGTACTTCACAATGATTTAAAAATGATGAGAATAATGAGGTATAGTACAGCTTCTTGTGGTCTCCAAAATATATTCAAATATTTGTTTTTAAAAACCACATTTTGCTATCGCCCATTTAAATAGGTTCCAATAAAATTTATCGCAGTCACACCAAATCCAATAAAATTTAGAATCTGCAATAAAATAGTGTGATCAATAGTATCAAAGGTCTTAGAATAGTCAAGCAACACCAATATAGAGGACGAAGCAGAATTAAGGGAGCTAAAAATGTGGTCGGTATTGTTTAATAATGCAGTAGTGCGACTGTGTCCTTTCCTAAAACCAGTCTGTTCATCTAGAAGTATCTTATTGGAATTCAAGTGGTTCGTGATTTGATCTTTAACTATATATTAAATCATTTTTTATAACAATAGCAATGACCGTATTGTTTTAAATCATATACATGCGCATGTTGATTTTAGGGAGAATAGCCATTTTCCAATCCTTGGGGAAAACATAAATAAAAATATATTTAAAAATAACTACATAAAATAATGAAATCAGTGAGAATACCATATTATTATGATACATTAGCTTTAGATTTAATAACAAATATGTCAGAATTACACGTAAATATGTTGCTATGTTGTTTCTTATATCATTGTACCGTAAAATGGGGTCAATAGAGAAAGTTTTCCAGCTTCTCAGTTGTATATTTCAAAAAGTAGATACGAAATCGAAATGAAATAGATGCTAAAATTCGTATGGGTCTTTGGACTATCCACTACCAAAATTGGAAGTAAATAAAAAAAGAAACAGTATTTTTTTTTATTTTTTTTTTGTGTGTCTCTATTTACCCGCCAGTGGGGTCAACAGAAACAGTAATATAATTTTAATAGATAGTGCTATTGTACCGATTTTAGGGCCAATAGAGACGCTTATTATTTAAAATTTTTCAATTTAAATGCCACAGTGTAAAAAAGAACATTAATTTGCTGCTAATATTTATTTCAAAAATATATATAAAAACTATTAACCCAAAATAACAATAAAAATAAATAAATCAGTTCTTTCTGAAATCTCATTTTTATGCCTTTTTACAAAAGAGTATTCAAAGTCCTTTCCAGGCATATTATTTAGAAATTTCTTAACAGTTAAACCGGATTTATCTGGATAGTATTTGACTATTAAGCGTAATTCGAACTTAAATTGTCAATTGGTTAACCCCACTGAGCAGCTATATATATGTGTTTAACAATCATTTTCTCCACCTTTGGGTCTAAGGTGGTTTGACCCCCTTGAGATTTTATATTTGCACCAAATTTTAGGTGTCTAAACAAAACAGACCTGTGAATGCCGTATTTTAGCTGTGCATCTTGATACACTGAGGAAAAATATTTGTAACCAGAACTAAAAATCTCATAACCACAACAAAATTTCCTAATAAAATAGAGGACAGGAAGGTAGATTTATACCCACAACTAAATACAACTTTCTGGAAATTCTTAGTTGTCTTTAATAAAACATTTTAGTTAAAATTAACTAGTTACACCACGTAATAAATAATACTAGTAGCCTTAACTAAAAAAGTAGTAGCCCTAACTAAAAAATAAAACTTTTTTTTGTAAAGGCAACTACATTTGTTTATTTACTACCGCAATACTATTATTTGTGATAATTAATTTAGGTAATTATGGTAAGTAAGTCACTTCGTTGCCACTATTAGTAAGAAATAGTAAAAAGGTAGCATAAAAGATTGGATTCTATACGTTTTTCTGATTTCAACCATATAAATATGTCATATGTTTGCTTAGGTAGTTTATTTTAAATATTTTACTATCCCTTCCACATCTTGAATATAACAAACTGCAACTACGCTGCCCATCATGTTAGCCTGGAAAAACAAAATTTGAGAAAGTACGTCAATGACACCATTAACAAACATTGACGTGCTTTCTCAAATTTTGTTTTTCCAGGCTAACATGATGGGCAGCGTAGTTGCAGTTTGTTATATTCAAGATGCCGAAGGGATAGTAAAATATTATTTAAAATAAACTACCGGAGCAAACATATGACATATTTATATGGTTGAAATCAGAAAAACGTGTAGAATCCAAAAATATAAAAAAATACAGGGTGTTCCATTTAAAAAAACATAACTTGTATCGGTAGATCGTAAATACGATGTGCAATTGTTTTTCTCAAAATTGGATTTTTAAGCCCTTGTCCTACAACTTTCACTTGAAACTTTTTTTTCTAAAATTACAAATTAAAAAGTTATCGGGGTGATCATTTTCGGTGAAAAACCCTGTATACAGGTCTACAACAGCACTGCTGAAATTTACACACCTATACACCACGAAGTACTATAGACTACTGCCGCCAGTGCCGCCGCGAACCGTCAAGTCAAGTGATGCAAAAATGGCCGACGGATTCGGAAGCACCCGAATACATAAAATTACACACATATCTTTTTTTCTGTAACTATGCTATTTGTTGCAGCTACTAAAATACGATTGTATTTTAGGTATCACAAATATATAAACTATTTGCCACAACTAATAATTTATAACTAGATTTTGTTAGTTGTCCCAACAAGAACCATTTAACAGTAATGAGTTTTTATTATTAAATACGGATGTTAACAAACTTATTTAAATGTGAATAAAGATCTTATAATGTACTGGCTACTAGAAGCCAAAAATAGATTTTTTAGTAACGGTAAATAGCGAAGCCAAGTTACTACAACACAAATTAGAGAAATTTATTTATACCAGTAACTAAAAGTGTCAACTAACTTTTTTAGTTAACAGGATTTTCTCAGTGTAAGACATGCCATTTTTTAAATCATTGACACGTTCAATCATATCTGTGGAGTGCTTTTTACATGTCCTCTTGCCTGGGACAAATTTTCTTACACGGGGCATCGTTCTAGTGGGTTTTTTCTGCCGTCTCTATAGACCCCGAAAATCTTAAAAAAAACGCACTTTTTCAAAAATTTCTTATGAAAAACAAAATTAGCAATAAAATATCAAAACGAGCGTGGGTATCATTAGAATAGACCCTAATTAAAGTGACTTACCACAATGTTTCTCATTGAAAAATTTATAACCGCTTTTTCCAAACTAACTTTTGCAATATACATCAAATCTTTCAAAATCAGCCGCTCAAATATCGTTGCCAACTTCAGATCATAGAAATATCTCTAATGTACCAGTGGTCTTAAACAAGTTAGAAGAGACCATAGAACACCAACAAATACTACAATTTGTCTAGTGTAACAAATAAACAAATTACAACATAAATTACTAGAATCCCAGTTTTTGTCTCTACTTATCCTCCAGTCTCTATTAACCCCATTTTACGGTACTAATTAATATTGTAAAAGTTATTACCCTTTGAAATAAAATTTATAAAGAGATTGTTACTTAGATCCAAATCTGCAAAATGAGATAAAATATTTTTAGTTTGGCTTGTGTTTTAAATATTGTTTTAATTTTTCCAAGTAAGATCTTGTTCTGGAAACTCCAAAAAAGTTTTCATCTCTTTATAGAGGTAGTTATAATTTATATTCCTGTAAATCCTTATGTTTAATTTTAACTAATTATTTTATGACAACAGTAATCCTTGATTTATAAAACATATACAGGCTAACAAAGATGCATGTAAATCTATTAAAACAGTGATATTCTCATAAAAAAAAATTAAATTTAAAGTCTTGTCCAAATTATAATTCACAAATAATAATTTATTATGCTTCAGGATGAATTAGAACCATCGAACAAAGGAAATAGATATCATCGCGTTTACCCACTAATCTTCTAATTTTTATTATAATTAATGTGTAAATGAATAAAATATTCAATGTATGATTTAACATTTTTTTCATACATAATTAAGATATTTTTAAACTTATGTAACATACAACTTTACTGAACTTTATTTTTTTAAATAGTTTACACGATTATATCAAAAGAATTTCAATTGCATCCTGCTATGCGAAATACTAAATCGTATCAGAAACCATTTCAAATACAATTTTATTTACTGGATAGATGCACACTTGGGTTTCTTATAACAATTTTGAACTCATATCACTCTTTCTATAATACGTAACAACGTGTTCACCTTGATAGATTTTCTTTTTAATAAAAACAGCAGGCAGTGCAACGATGTAAGCTTCCAATCATATTTTATATGTTTCCGTTATTTCAGGATACAGATAAAATTAGATATTAGATTTTCAGGAAACCGTTTCAGCATAACGACTTAAATCCACACTTTCAAAGGATATTTCGCTGTTATTTCATGTTTTTGATTTCAAATATTGAATCTTCTAGTAAATTCGCATCCATGTTTGATAAAATTGTAAATGGAATATGTCTTTTTATGTTACTTTCAAAGAATATTAAGTTTATAAAGAGTTATGTCGTGTTCGAGTTTTTCTGTATGTGTAAATGTTCATATTTTATTCCGTATAATTTCAAGGAAGAGAAAGTTTAATACCAAGACTAAAAGGAAACCGCGTTTTGGTGGTTTGTTGTAAGAATATGCTAAACTGGTATCGATTGCCATCTGTTCAGTCACATATTTATTTCTCAAACAACGAGAAGTTTTACCTGAAAAACAATAAAGGAGTTTTGTGAACAGAAGTTGGAAATAAATTGTGCTTATACGTAATTTTATTTTCAATATTTCTTAGACCGTCTCTCTGGAAGTGCCATAAGCAAAGGTATGGCACACAATGGGTGGTGACAAAGTGACTGTATTTTTCACTACTTATATAAAAAACTCAGGCGAAGTCACTCTAGATAATTCAACTGCCTCTTATCAATTTATTAAACAAGGAGTTCCTCAGGGAAGCATAATCGGCCCCATCACACTAGAATTCATCAATATGCGCATAATAGAATCTTGGAATACAAGAAAAAACTATGACAATGTTACAAAGAAAAGGAAACCTAAGAACTTGAAGAAATTGTGTTCGAGAAAAATTCGAGGAGTATAATAATTAAAAAAATTTGGGATTCAGCTTGAATACCAAAAGGAATTTTAAAACTCATAGACAAAATAATTCCCAAAAGCTACATGGACTTTATGAGCCTACAGAAGCATCAGGTAAAAATAAAGGACTACAATCAAGAAAAAGATATAGAGTTGCCAATAATAATCACACTGATACCCCAAAAGAGATGATGGATAACGGAAGAAATGATCACTACCTCAACCATGGAATTTCTGCTCTATCTACCTTCACTGCACTAAAAGGATATATGCCCATGTCAAGAAATGGGCACCAGGCTTAAATGTTTCACCAAATAGTTAGACCCATTTACTTAATATGGAGTCAGACAGAATCAGCAAAACTTACAACTGCACAAAAGCCTTCAGGGCAAAAAAATCCTGATAAGGAAGAGGAAATTGCGAGGACATTCAAGCGATACTGATGGATCAGAAATGTCAAGCAATACCGAAGAAGTTACAGGAAATCATTCAGAATCAGAAATGGTATAGAAGTCATACAAAAATACGTAAATCCATATCATCACTATCAACCAAGTGGTCATTAGAGCTGTAGAGACAGTAGAGGTACGTTCTAAAATGGTCAAATATTACCTGGAGTACTTGACGAAATTGGTAAAACACAGCAGGGTATAACTGAAGTTGTTTCAAAGGCAACATAGGCAACGGTACCTATATGAGACAATATTGTAGTGATATAAAATCACACATAAGTAAAAACAATGAATTTTAATCAAGAAAAAGAATAAAATATAAAAGTTTACCTAATTTAAATGTCATAGCAGAGGTTATGGAATGTTTCACTAACTTAATATACAAAAGTAAAGTCATTTCGGAGTTGAATTTTCTTATTGTTCACTGGAGTAATCAATGTTGTATAGATGGACAGTATGGCAAATCAAATCCATAGGTTGAATATTAAAATCCAAAGTCCAAAATGAAAACGTTCAGAGAAAAACCTAAATCAGAAAATAAATTGTTAGAAATTATAAAATATGTCACATAGAATTAGGAAATAAGTTAAGCAATGATGTTAAGTGAAAATAATAGAGCTAAAGGTTCTAAAAGTGAATTAAAATAAGTGTAGTGCAACGAAAAACAAGCAGAAAAGAAGCAGAAGGAACACAAGTCCATAATAAATAAATATTACAACGATAATGACAGATAAAGAAAATAATGACAGATTTGAAATGAAACATTAAATAAATGAATTAAAAGCAACAAAATAAGGACAAGTATTAAAAAGCAATAGATAATTAAAGTAAATTAAAAAATAAAATAACATTTACTTACCAGCCATAGAAAATTGTAGTGAGATGGGGTCATGCATACAATTGCCGGTCTTCGATCTTCGGAGCAAAGCAGCGGTGGTCGGAGCCGGGGAATGGATTGGTGACCGTATCTCATTACATTACCGAGGATAGTGCAGCGGGCTAGATCGCCCTTGAGTGGCACAAGGCGACTATAGTTACTGCCTATCTCTCCTGGGTTCGAGTCCCAGCTCCGGCAGATGGCAATGTCGGAGGGAATGGGTGTATGTGGTGTGTCCTGGTTAAGTGTCAGAATAGCTCTAAGCTAAACTTCGCCAGGACGTTAATATAAATAAGACGATTAAAAAAAAAAAAAAAAAAAAAAAAAAATGACAGTAATAAAGAAGCCAGCCATGAAATGATAAAAACTTGGTATCCAGGGAAAAGAAATGAAGGTTGTTAGGTTGTTGTTGAATCGCTCTCTGCAGAAAATAAAAATGATGCCTGGTGAAAAAAAGGATAGAAGAAACCAAAACTGAAGTAATTATGGTAAAAACCAGAGTTTAATGAAAATCCATCCCGATCCAGTCCAAAAGTTTGAATGTCCAGAGATTAAAGTGATAAGAAAGTCATATGCAGCCAAGTACCTGAAACAGAAAAGAGAAAATTAAGATAACCAGTTTCAAAACCTGAAAGAAGACACCAAAGCGTAAGACAGTAATGTTTCATATTAAAATTGAGTATAATAAGAGTCAATATAAAAATTAATCAAAGTCAAAGTACTTACCAAGAACTATAAAAGTTTTTAAATGAAAAGGAAATAAATCAATCATCAATTGAAAACCATAAACAGTCCCAAATAACCGTAAATTATTCAAAAAGAACTTTCAATGCAAGGAAGCACTATAAACTGTGTGGTATTATTATAATAAGTTAGACATAACCTTAAATATTAAGCAGCAGGCAATTTAAAAATTCAAGGGCAGATTTGTAAAGCCATGTTTCAATAAATTATTCACACTTAATCAATTATTATGCCAGAATTCTTAAATAGCCACTCGTATTCTTCATTTTAAGTTAGCAGGGATAATATTAGTTGTAGACTAAACTGAACAATCTCGAATGTTTTTGTTTATGTAAATGCAAAATAATGTTATGCAAGTAAAACGATATTGAGGTAAAACAGAAAGCTTTTATTTATTTGTCCATGATAAGGTATGCAACATTGAATACAAAAAAATAAAATAGTAAAGCCAAGAGCTAGGCAACATAAATTGCAAGAATAGAGTTAAAATAATTGCATATAGCCAGTGTAAATAAAGTAAAGATTTAAAAACAAATTCATTATCGTCCAGGAACCCAGATGAGCCTGAGATAAGGAGTAAGTAAGTAAAATAATAAGGTATATGAGAAAGGTGAGATATTCTATAATTCTATATAAAAAATTGTTATGTATATTATAAAAAATTAAAATTAAAAATCAACAATAAATTAATTACACAACAAATAAAAATTAAAATCAAAAATATATAATTCAAAATAATTACAGTACAATTAAAATGGCCGCCACCAATGTGGGGCAATAAATTCAATTAAACAAAAATATATAATTCAAAATAAATTACATAGCAATATACCTAGAGAAAGCAGAAGAGCGGTTTTGATGGGCAGGAGGTCAGTAAACAAACTACTAAAACAGAAACACCTCGTGTACTGGACGAAGGTACTAATAATGTGGCAGTAACGCAATTTCATTGGTGGGCCATCCAAATGGAAGACTAACGAAATGTTAAAGATAAACAAAAGATTGATAATATTGATAGCTTGATGAGTTCGGAGGAATATTTGCTCCACGGGACGAAAATACTTTTAATTAAGCTACTGAAGAACTACCCTAATGATGTAAGAGACTATGGGGTAAAATAAATGTAAGCTTGAGTACCGCCAGTTTTCATCCCCGCAGCCCGTAAAGAAATTTGCTCCAATTGAAATTGAGTAATATCCATCGTATTTTGAGGTATTTTCCTGACGATGATAAGGCTCTAAAGATAAAGCTCTTAAGTTAAAATAGAAAATTATGATATTTTAAAAGATTCCATTGTACATAGAAGATTAGTAAAATTTTAAGTTTCTGTAAAAGTTTTAATTGTCTCTGGATGATGCCGACACACCAAAGGTTCCAGTCCTCTCCAGGTTCTGTAGAACTACCCAAAAGACATTTCAAAGCAAATTTCTATATTAATAACTATTGTAACTGTTAGATGAAATATATTCCGTTAAAAGACACGAGGCGTTTTATATACATCGACCAATATTAATAAAATATTCCCATCTTCAAACAAATTTCCATAATAGCAACTAATAAGTGACAAATCTTACTTAATGTATCTTTAAAGGAAAATTTTAAATAAATCCCCAAACAAGACATAAACTATACAGTTACCGAACATTAGCAGTTATTATAGCTAACTTCTACATTAGCATGTTAGAAAAGGTGGTAAAAGGAGTTTAGAATAGATTGCTGTGGCGTGACTGAATGGCTTATAAAATATTCAATATCTTTTCGCTTGAGTTTAAGTGGATTAAATTTCATACACAGTCTAATCATCGTTTTTTAAATACAATTCCCATTGCATGATAAATAAACATGACATGGAAACAAGAGATTAATGTTAATTTTCTGTATTGTTATCAATTACAACTAATGAGCAGATTTCAATTAACAATTGGATTACACGTACGTTTTACGAAAGTAAATATTTATTGTACTAAACTAGGAAATAATAATTATCTTCTCTTCATTGTAGGTTATTTTGAATACCTACTTGACTTTTCAAGTATCATGTCCTGATCTGAAGTCCAGAGAGTGTGGAAATTAGTTGCAAGAAATTACACTTTTAATTCTTCAGTAAAGTTGTGTATGTGAATATTTAAAAGATTGTTAGTTCTCTTGTAGAATCTATTAATTAAAAGTTTGTGGAGTATGAAGATTAATGACATAAAGAAATAGAAACGCCCTTACTACCCAAGGAAACAGCGCTAAATGAGAGTTTTAATGAAATTAAGTCACGTACTATTTTTATTAATAATTTTTTTCGTGAGATTTAAAAACATAAATGATAAAATGCGACTAGCCTTCTGCCACGCAACCGCTATCTAGCCAACTGTGCGAACAGCTCGATGGATTTACATCTCATTTTTAAAATACACAAATTTACTTACCTCGTGCGTTTGTTGCCATAAATATTAAAGAAAAATCTGGTGTAAAACAGTACTTTACTTTTTCTAGGATATTTTTTTAGATTGAACACGTAAAATCCCATTAAAATGTCGACGTCGATTTTCAGAATCATAACTTCTTTTACATAATTTTGTTATCTAAGAAACTAATAATACAATACTAAACTTACATAACCTTGTTTTAAGAAAATAAAATACGTTTCGTGTTCTAATATAATTGTGAAGAAAATGTTATTCAGTGCTGTGCATGTCGTGAATATAAAGCGTAAAATTTGCACTTCTAATACGCGAAACATAAAATTCAACGTTTAATGCCATGCTGTGATTTAGAGTGTTATAATAATGTTATGACATTCAGACATTGGAGCAAGCAACGGAAAATGTCTATTTTACAGTCAATTACCCGCTCTTGGATTTAGATTGAGGAAGATCAGGCAAGTGGGAGTTAAAGCATAGCTAAATTTTAAAGTAATATGAACCTAAATAAATGAAATTGAGTGAAACTGGAAACGATAAGTGTGTTTAACGACTGGAAAAGTTTCCAAGTACTATCTGCAATAGCTAATTTAGTTTCTGAACTGATATTTTAGCCTAATTTTCTTTTGGAGTTAGACTTTCAGTGTCTCTTTTTGTTTCATTAAAGTTTAAGGACATCATTAGTACTTTATGGAAAAGTAAAAATTGTTTAAGGATCATAAAACAGCTTATAGTGTGGCTCACTAACATTTCAAAAAGTTTTATTTGTCATTTGATGAGTACGATCCTTTTCCAGGGTTGAAATTCAAGAAATGTATTAGCAGTTTATTTTATAGAAGATCTAATTATGCCACTGAATTTGTGACTCCTTTATTGAGTGTGTGTATCAGATTTAATTGAAAATATGAAATTTCAACGGCTTATGATGTAATTAATACTACCACTGTTACCATTCAAATTGCCGATGAAATAAAGGAAAGAAAGCAATAAAAATATGCATTTTTATTAACTACTAATAACAATATTTAATAGAAAGCAATCGTGCAAAACTATAAACAAATAACGATTACCGTATTTTTTTGGTACATCCACCACATTGTTTTAATATATTTCTATTACTTTTTAAATATTCAGGAGTAACTTTTCTGCGCATATACCGGGTGTAAACGAATAGTGCCACCCCTGTAACTTCCTTGTTTTTAAAGATATCGGGATAGAATATTGTATGGTGAAATTAGGTAAGATTTCCAACTTTTTGAGACTTATCCGCCATATTTGTCACTTCCGGTTTCACGGGAAATGACCCAATAGTCTTTTCTAAATGGACCACCCTGTATGTTTTCATGTTTTTGACATAAATATCACATTTTGGATACATTTATACTATTTTGAATAATCTATACAGGGTTGCACGAAAAATAATTCGAATTTTAGTTGTCAATCTAGATGGCTGCGAATATGTTAAAATTATTTTTGTTCCAATGTAATTCTTATAAAAAATACGAAAACGTCAATATGGCCAATAATACATCATACTCTGAACTCATTAAATTCAAATTTTCTAAAATAATTCTTTTTTTTAATATCATGATGAGTCACCAGGATATTCAGAAAGCTCTATTTAGTAGGGGTTAAACGGTACCAAAAGTTCCGTACTGTGTAATCGTTACCGGCAGGAATGACAATTTTTCTTAAGAAATTTATGATTTATATCATAAAATATTAACATAAATATACAGGGTTGATCAAAATTTAATTGGAGTTAGATATAAATCGTAAATTTCTTAAGAAAAATTGTCATTCCTGCCGGTAACGATTACACATTACGGAACTTTTGGTACCGTTTAACCCCTACTAAATAGAGCTTTCTAAATATCCGGGAGGACCATATTATAATATTTTAAAAGAGAGTTATTTTGAAAAATGTGATTTTAATGAGTTTAGAGCACCCTGTATGATGTATTATTGGACATATTGACGTTTTCGTATTTTTTATATGAATTGCATTGGAACAAAAATTATTTTAATATATTCGCAGCCATCTAGATTGACAACTAAAATTCGAATTATTTTTCGTGCAACCATGTATAAATTGTTCAAAATAGCATAAATGTATCCAAAATGTGATCTTTATATCAAAAATGTAAAAACATACTGAGTGGTCCATTTAGAAAAGACTAGTGGGGTCATTTCCGGTGAAACCGGAAGCGACAAATATGGCGGATAGGTCCCAAAAAGTTGGAAATCTTATCTAATTTCACCGTACAAAATTTTATCCCGATATCTTAAAAAACGAGGAAGTTACAGGGGTGGCCCACTATTTATTTACACCCGGTATATTAAACAAAAATACAGTTCTGCCCAAAATTAAAATATGCATGAGCATGAATTAGTCCAGAATAAAGAAGAAAATGTAATACAAATATGTGGAAGCGGTACAAAAAAATGTATTGAAGTAAGTATAAAGAAATGTATTGAAGCATAAAAAATGTAAGTAGTACCTACGTTATTGCTTGTAGTCTATCCCTCTTTATTATTTTCAGTTAATAAAATAACACTCAGAATCTATTATATCTTCTGCTAATCTTGAATGGAACAGAATTATTTGAGACAGTAGTTATAAGAAAAACAATATTGTGATTTGAGAAATTCGATCATGGAAATCCTGAAAAAATTAATTATTCCTAAATTATAGCAGTAATTTTCATAATTTTAGAGAGAGACCTGAAAATTTGCAGAAAAACATCAGTCCTTAACAATATTTGTATTGTTATTAAAAATAAAAATGATCATATTTTTAATGATATCTGTAAGTATAGATATCATTAAAATTGAATTTTCTACCTCATAAATATTGTTTTATTTAATGATTATAGAAATAATTTTGAAAGACAATATATTCTTGGGCAACTCGGTGTCTTTACTTGTGGTTTCATTACCTACGTAAAATTAGTAACCGATGTTCGGCATACAAATCTAAAAATAATGTTTTATTGAACATTTAATGGCGGAGTGTAACATTTGGTAATTACTACAGTTAAGGAGGTGATAAATGGGCAATTATGGTAAGGAAGTTCACCGAAGTTGATAGTCGCAAGGCTTATACTCATTTATTTTCTACGAAACTTTCAAGAACACTAAAATCCTTCTAAATTATAAACTTACATTAAAAACTCCAACCGAAATATTATAAAATCATAAAAATAAATGAGCTACTTCAGTAGGATTATCATCAGAATTTTCTTATATAGTGCATATACGGGTGATTTATGAGTTTTGCCCAAAATTTCTTAAGGTAATATCTTTTAAACTAATCACTAGAATCAGCTCGTATTGTGGGTATATTATATACTATTAATTGTCAATTTACATGCATAGTCAAAGACAGAAAATTCCAGGGCCGGCTCAACTAATATTTATTTTTAGGGCTCCTATGAAAAAATTCACCCTGTGTACGTGATTTTTAAATTCTAATACTGAATTATGAAACTACATACAAAAGTGATTGAAAACATGTACTTTGTTGTTTTGCCACACTTTGGGCGAATTTTAAATAAACGATCAATTTTCGCTAAAATCGAAGGTCTGCACAAAATAAATTTATAAAATTACATTTTCCTCTCTTATTCAAACTAAAATATTTGTTATACAAAATTTTGTGATTTCATGCATGATTAATATGAAATAAATAATCAAAAATAAATAATTTCAACATCAGATGAAGTAGGTAATTTTTATTTCTGAGGTTTCTGTGAAAAATCAGTCTGTATACATTTTTCTCAAATTCTGATTATAAATTGCGGAACTACATTTAAAAATTAACGAAATTATTTATTTTTTATCACAATACATCAATAAACAGAACATTTTAAACAACAAATTCACAGAACATAAAACCTTATAACTTATTTTCAAAATGAGAGCCTTCTGCCTCCCTACATTTTCTTTGTCGTAAAATTAAATTTCCTACGGCTTTCCTAATAACGACAGGATTATTAATGTTTTGTTTATTGATGTACTGTGATAAAAAAAATAAACAATTTCGTTAATTACTTCCTCACGTGAAAAAATTTTGAAAATTTTTATTGCATTTCTGGACGATTCTCGACGAATTATGACGATACACAAAAATTTTCTTTTTTTGAAATAAAGCTTTTAAATTTGGTACACACGTTCTAGAGGTCAAGGAAAAGATTGAGTTCGTTGATGAGCAAAATCGGTCCACTGGAATGGGTCTACCGGACCCCAACATTTCTATTTCTAACTTTACAAAAAAATGTATTCTTGATGAAAGATTATAAATAGGATCTGATATACAACTCATTATAATATTGTGTCCAAATGTTGAAATACACAAAATACGCCAAAAAAAACAAAATACGTAAAAAAACAAAATGCGTCAAAAAACAAAATACATCAAAAATTACTTTTGTTACAAACTCCACCACACGGTGAGGTAGTTTTGATCCCATAATTGGCAGCGGATTTTTTTAATGTAGTTACATAATTTATTATCAGAATTTGAGAAAAATGTATACAGACTGATTTTTTTCACAGAAACCTCAGAAATAAAAATTACTTAATCTGATGTTGAAATTATTTATTTTTGATTATTTATTTCATATTAATCATGCATGAAATCACAAAATTTTGTATAACAAATATTTTAGTTTAAATAAGAGAAGAAAATGTAATTTTATAAATTTTTTGTGCAGACCTTCGATTTTGGCGAAAATTGATCGTTTATTTAAAATTCACCCAAAGTGTGGCAAAACAACAAAATACATGTTTTCGATCACTTTTGTAAGTAGTTTCATAATTCAGTATTAGAATTTAAAAATCACGTACACAGGGTGAATTTTTTCATGGGAGCCCTAAAAATAAAAATTAGTTGAGCCGGCCCTGGAATTTTCTGTCTTTGATTATGCATGTAAATTGACAATTAATAGTATATTATATACCCACAATACGAGCTGATTCTAGTGATTAGTTTAAAAGATATTACCTTAAGAAGGCTCAGGCTTTTTTCAATAGTCAATTCTAATTCACCTAAGTGAACTCTATCTACCATAACATTTTGTCCCTTTCCTCGTGAATCACCCTGTATAACGCTATGTGATCTCACATTTTGATATTTGATGATATAAAAATAAGTTGTAGTAACTATCTCATTTTAAATTAAACTACATGTTTCACTGAACTATTAGAATCTGATTCTAATAATAATATATTCTAATATATTTTGCTAATGTATGATATGTCAAAAGTTTATTACAAATTAGTAATTCCTCAATATTTGTGATAAGCATTAGTGATATTTAAATCTCAAATTAATTTAATTTCATAAAAATAAAAACATTGGAACCCACAAAGTTACATTGGGTATAATAAGGTTAAACTCTATCTTTTTCTGCAAGAAGTCATTTTTGGGAAAGAGTTAACGACACTGTCTTGTTTAACAAAATACTTATGGTTAAAAGATTGTTTAAAAATTGTTTTAATAAAATATAATTATTCTTACATTAAATGTGTATTATTATAATAAGTCTGAACAAATTAAAGAATTTAGGAAAACTTCACCTGCAATGCGTGTACAGCCGTTCTTATATTTCAGAACATGACAAATCTAGGCATATACAAATTTTGATCCGAATATCTTTAAATTTTTTCAAGTAATGAGAGATAGACAAACAGACCGACAAAAACAGTTTGTAACGTTTGTTGCCTTTTCAAATTACCTGTTAAATTTGTAATTTGATTGACTTATGCTGCTTATCTTTGTTGCAAGTTGCAATTTCATTTAGGTATTTAAAAGCTAGTCTTTCATACCAAAGAATAGGTATCCAATTTGATATATTTATATTGATGTTCTAATTTTCATTCAAAATAAAAATTATTAAAATCAGTTTAGAAAGCAATTTTTGTAGAATCCTCTTCGAAAATTTTAAGTTAGAAATGCCTTGCGGTGCCTCGTACGGCGGGGGATTTTAATTTTCTATTCAGTAAAATTTTGTCAGTGTCTTGTAAACTCAGTTGAGGTATTTTTTACTAAATTAATGGTTTGTATTAAGAATGTATTTCCAATTTATTTCAATGTATTTCTAATTTATTTTATAATTAAATTAAATGTTCAAAATGACTGCCAGTCGCTTCTTGACAATAAGCATGGATGACATTTTGTGTAACCTCGGGGTTTCTTTTGTGAATTTCTCCGGTTATTCTATTTTTTGTATTTGCAATATTGTCTGGTCGCTTAACATACACTTTTGATCTTAAATAGCCCATAAAATGTAATCGAGAGGGGTCAAATCGAGAAACCGAGGTGGCCATTTAATAATTATATCTCGTCCTCCATTCCAAATTCGTTGCTAAAAAATAGCAATATTAAATAAGAATTCGACCTATTTCAGGATTTTTCCTAAAAGTTCATAATTACGTTTAAATTTAAACCAGAACATAGAACATAATAATAAAGTTTGTTTCATTATTTATTAATTATCTGTTAAAAGAAAAATACCTAATATATTTTAAGTTTTGAAACAAAAAATTATTACAAATAAGTTTCTCTCATGTGCCCGTTTAGAAGCATCTGTAACGCCACATTTTTGTTAGATGTGGAACATGACTAAACATTGTTTGCATAATATATAAAAAGTCGAATAATATATCATTTGTAAACAAATTGTTAACCACATACCAACACAAACGTTGCATTAAAATTAAGTGTAGTAATAAGGACGGCATTTTGACAACCTAAAATTGTACATCCAGATTTTATACTGGAGGAATCCACTTTGCATTGATTGAAATCGATGTTAGACAGTAGATTACTACCCAATTGTGACGTGTATTCTACCATTATTACAGATTGGATAAGCGGTAAAATTCACAGTGGCTGGAAGTTGAAATATATATAAATTGTGATTTCTATTCTAATTCATGATAAATCGTTTTCCCATATTTTACAGTTATTGACAGCTATACAATTCAGAATCAGTCAATTTTTGGTTAAGAAACAGAAACCACTATAATATGCAATAATATTAGATATTTGAAAATAGCGAAAAGAATTTTTTTAATCTAAGAGATTAACTTAAAACTTCTCTATTAATACAGAAAAATTTAAATTTATATCCATTATTTTTAATATAAACTCGTTTTCGATCAGCATTTGTTAAATCTGAGTAGATATACCATTATACTTACAATAATGCAAGTTACTTCTACTGGGTATGCCACTTTTTGTAGGTACTAAGTTTGAATACATCGAATCACAATACTCGTATGTTATTTAGAAAAGATGTCATGCTTTTTTTATGTCTCCATGACAAAGTTATTTTAAAGTTCTCTCTTTAAAATATTCAACTCACGGTCGGCGTGTCTAGTAGATTTTCTCGACTGGATACTGAACTAAACTCTAAATTGTTTCTACTTGTTTTCTATTTACTAGTGCATTATTGTATTCTTATACGGTCTCGGGTCATCGAATATAAAAATACAGTTGCTCAAGTTAGGTCTGAAATCGACCAATTAGGAAAATTTAACGTACAGAAGAATTTGTTGCTGTTTACATACTACTCGTAGTAACAGTAATGTATAAAAGAGAAATGTAGAAATAAGCCATAATTCGTCCATTAACCTGATCAACTTGGATCTAACTATATAATTCAGAACCCAGGCATACGTTTTCCCTATTAGCTACTACTCTACGTAGGTCTTCATGATCAGAGTGAATCTACTTCACGTTTTTCGCACTCGTAACATTCTTATATATATTATACAAGCAAACTCTCAGATTTTGTAAATTTTTTTGAATTTTTTTTTTAGTTTAAAATGTCAAACTCACGCGCTGTCCATTCTAATACCAATATTATAATCTATCTAATAATAAACCAAGCGTGTACATTAGAAAGACAGAAGACTGCTTACGTTGAATATTAATGTTTATCTATCTATAAATGTTTTAGTATATCCTTGCGTGAGTTTGGGGAATACAGCCTACGTATTTTATCTGGATTAGCATAGTGCTATATTAAATCCTCATCGACTTTGTTGAAATACAGGTTTTAGTAAATTATTTAAACCACCTAAAATATCTAGACGAATTTAATCCAAGTCATTTTACAACATAATCTTTAATCCATCTAATTATAGTTTCAGCAAGGGAGTGTTCACTTTTTAGTATGCAATATGTGATCAAGCTAGATTCCAAACTTTATTCCATTATTCGGCACTGATTCAAATGATATTGTTAACTACTTAGCTAAATTATATTTCGATTTGTTTTGTGGATATTAATAAAATATTAATTTAATATTTTTTTGAAGATAGCAACAACGAAAATGATATAATATGTAAGAAATAAAATTATTTTCGTTTGCCTATTCTTGTCAGTTTACTGTCAGGAGCTACAAATTGTATATTCAGACCACGGAGTTGAACTCATTATTCTTTATTATTCTTGAATTCAATGTGTCTGTAAAAGCACTTAAGGATTTTAATAATTATATCCAAACAAGAATGTTTTCCTTAAGTACGTGTTATTCCATTAAATAATAAAAAAAATCTTAATGAAATGAATTTCTTGTTTTAGAGATTTGCCACAAATAAAATAAACTATAACACAGGATTAACTGCTGATTTGTTATACATAATACAGGATGTTATGGAACTTAAGGAAAAAAATTTAACTGAATGTTATTTTTGATGTTTTAAAACAAGTACGGCATAATAATATATTAAATGAATATCTGAAGAAGAAGAAAATAGTTAAAAATCCGAATAATTATTATTGTATTTGTTTCAGAACCACTTATAAAAGACTGCTAGCTGTCAACAAATTATGTCTAGCTGTGCCATAAATTAATATCATGTGGACAATTTCAGAATTCGAATAAACTTGATTTCTTCGTTATCATCCATAACACACACATCGGCACCACCTAAAATGTGGTACACTGATAGAAATAGCGAATCGGAATGATAATAAAATAGCAGTGCAACAGCTGATATGTGTCTCAATACTGAAATTAGGTTAGTAAGTTATTAGCAAAACAGCTGTGTTATTAGTTTGTTTACCTTTTACGCATGATATTTCACTTGTCACAAGGTGTCGCTACACTGCGCTACGTTCCTTGATCATTGTTCTAATTATTCCAGTGACTATCAACCATTTTATTGTGATTTTATTTGAAGAAATGAAATGAGGATATCTGTAAATATCACTTTTAATTAGAATAAATTTGTCATTAGATGTATTTGATTATGAATTTTTATCTGTTAATTGTTTTTCCTTAACTTTAGTAACGCCCTACAGTGTGTCTCACTTTTCACCACTACACCCCAATATCTAGGTCATTTGTTGATGGATTTATATCAAATTTGGTATACTTCTTTTCTTTCAGATTGTGTTTAAAAAGTTATTAATAAAAAAATTTTTCAAAATTAAATACGCTTACTATGATCAAAAGAAATTGGCAAAAATTAGGAATTTATATTAGCGATTGAGATAGGGTTTTTGTTTTTACAGATTCTTGTTCAGCATGACCTAAAACACCTGTATATGAAATTTCGTTAAAAAATATTCATCCCTTCACAAAAAAAAAGTAATGAAAATCTAAGATTTCAATAATAATCGCCCTACTATTCCAGTTATTTATTGTCGGATATTTACATAACTTGGTAGTCGGGTGATACAATGACGCTAATTAAGCATTAGGGCACTTTTTTTTAGAAAATACCAAATAACTCAACTTTTATTATTTTTTATTATTGAAATCTTAGTTTTTTATTACTTTTTTTTTAAAAAAAAGAAAGAACATTTTTTAACGAAATTTGGTATACAGGCGTTTTAGGTCATGCTGAACAAGAATCTGTAAAAAGAAAAACCTTATCTCAATTGCTAATATAAATTCATAATTTTTGCCAATTTCTTTTGATCATAGTAGGCGTATTTAAGTTTGAGAAATTTTTTTATTAATAACTTTTTAAACACAATCTGAAAGAAAAGAAGTATACCAAATTTGATATAAATCGATCAACAAATGGCCTAGATTGGGGTATAGTGGTAAAAAGTGAGACACACTGTATATATTCTAGATGTTAAACTTTTAAACTTAATTTAACCTAACAATTCAGTAACTTACTAATGGTCTACATATAGGTAGCAAAGTTTTATTCGGTAATAATAAAACGAAGGCGCTAAACACAAGCACTGGTGTAGAAATGAATATAACTGTAAAAGACATTCGGGTATAAATTAACTGCTGATTTGTGTACTGGACAGCTTTGACCTCAAAAAATATATGGCAAGTAAACAGTGATAAGCTACCATGTTTCATTCAAAAGTTGTAAGCGAAAGTAGAACGTAATTTTAACTTTTAATTAAATATCAAAATTTATGCGCTCTTCTGACATTGAAATGTAGGTCAAAAATTTGTTAAAATTAAAAGTTAATTGCTTGGCAGCAGAAGAGTTTACAGCTATAATATAAATATGAACAGTGTGTCATAAAAGTTTTTGTTAGTAATTTATTATTGTGAATTTAGTATAAAGCACAATATTGGATGACAATGTAAAAAAATTATTTTTCTGATTTTTTTTTTTTAGTTTGAAAACTACAAAACTATTTTCATTATAAGACAAGTTCTCTGTTATAATGTCAGTTTATTGTGATGCAAGACCTTTTTTTTTTTTTTTTTTAATCACTTATTTAACGTCGGCCTATTTCCGCTACCAGGGCCAATCACCGACGCCAGGAGACGAGCTACCCCCAACCTGGAAATTTTTCCGAACCTCTTATCTTACTAAGAGTAGGGATTTTTTACTTGCCTAACATTTAATAGACAAGGGACCGACTGCTTTACATCCTCTCCGAAGGATGGTATATCCTCAATACACCTCTCGCCTACAGTTGTATTGCTTCTGCGATATAGCTGATATACAAGCCGTGGATAGTCCCCATCCAAGTACTAAACGCGGTAGCTGTTGCTTAACTTCGTATCGCTATGAAGTGAGTCAAGTCAGTCCTCCGCTCGCTGCCCGTGATGCAAGACTGTCTACATCGATGCTATCACACACATACTTCGAGATGCTGAAATAGATATCTGTAAAAATTTTCATTTGTACAATCATTAAAAAAAACATATTTGAATATACCCATCCTGTTACTATTACAATCACGACGCTACATAATTATAAATAAAATCCACATATCATAACAAGAGAATTATAATGAGTAAACTTCCCACCTATAGTAATTGTCGGTTGGTAATTTAATACATTTTAACTTCTGGCGAATGCGCCAGTCATGCGAATATGATAATAATTAAAATCTTTTCATCTTTCATATTTATTTTATACGGTGTCACCTAATTCTTTGTTAATTTCAACTCTAACAGTAGATATATACCGTAAAGTTTTTATACGTGAGTAATTATATTCAGAGAGAAAATTAAGGATTTAATGTATGATGATGTGATGATGATAATACGTACACTGCGGATTGTAATTTATTTGGTAATACTTTGATATATCATGTTAGCTCTAAAATATCAATTATATAAAATTACATACATTATACAGGGTGACCCACTTAAAACAAACAAATCGTCTTTAATGACCCCTAGAAAAATTGTAGAAACGCCAAGACAGGTCAATTTCTATTCCGAGACTAGGAAGATATTTTCAAACTTATTTAATGGATCAAAAATTTTGAAAATGTTTGAGGTAACCAATCTTTGTCAATTTCATATAAAAAAAATTCTAGCATTTTCAATTATTGCCAAATAAAGATTTACACATTTTTTAACGTATTGTAAAGACATTTTTGTCACTGAATGACAAATCACAAAATCATATATATCGTAAACAGTTGATTTCGTATTCTATAGAATATTTTTGGCTTAAAAACTTTTGAAATATTTGTATAAAATTATAATATTATAAAATCAACAATTCAGATTTAAACTTTCAGCAGCATCTTATTAACTTAACTTTCAAATAAAATAAACAGTTTTCCATAAACACCCATTTTATTCACTAAATGTGTTACTGGATGGACTCGACTATAATCCAACTCATACAATCTCTAGCAGAAAAAAATTGCATAAACACCGAAAACAATTCAGCTAATTTTATATCAAAAGGATTAGAACTTCAACGTCTTAAATCATTAGTTTTGTGGTGGGAAAGTTCTGAATAGCTGTCCAAAAAGAGTTTTCATTTGAGCTTTAAAAATTTCCAATCACAACCATCCTTACTTTTCATAATCTAGATTTAGTCAAAAACTTTTCTCTAAGTAAACTTTATCGAATTAACCTATCAAACTCGCAGATTGACTAACCGGGCCGTTAACTCCGTTAAGAATTAAAGTCAGCGACTTTAAGCTTAGTCTATCTCGTTTAATGCGACATTTGCTTACATCGATCTGGTACGGTGAGTAAAAATAATAAAAGTCTGTTTTAAATCCATGTTGAATTGGTAAGCGCTCTTACTATCAATACATTTTTAACCGCTATATAAAGATTTACCTCTCATGGATATAAATGTGTTTATGTTTAAGTAAAAGACGCGCAACGTCACTAATTTGACAAAATGTATTCACTGGCATCTCATCCTCAAGGGCTCCATATTGTAGTGTGCTTTGGGCGGCAAGTGTTTTCCAACAAATATTAAACATGTTTTAGGCAATGCCATTCTTTCCTTCGAGGAGTTCATCACTATATTAAGGTAAATAGAGGCCAGAGTAAAATTGTAGAAGTATAAAGGTGACGAAGGTATCGCAACTGGTTTTTAAGACCTGAATTGTTCATTTATCCATAATAGTTTGTAAAATAATTTAATTTTTCTTATTTTCATCTTGTCAAAATTCTCTCTAATTAAAAATGTTAAGAACCTGTTTTAGGCTTGTATAATAATTTTGTGTCAATAAAATATTAAGGAATCATTTGTCATTTTGTCATTTTATACCTAATAAGTTGTTCAAAATAAAATCATAAATCCCTTTTTCGGGCACCTGACATTATTGCGATAAAAGGTAGCGAAGTTTATTTCAGTAAAACTCTCTTATTTATGAGTAGTTTACAGCCTCTCAATTTTTTTATGGATTATAACAGCAGCGTGATGTTTAAAATTCACATCAAAGGGAATATAAGTGCTACTTTTATTTACCTAAATATACCAAAAACGTTTTATTGTTTATCTTACAAAGAAAATCTGTGTCAATTTAATTTCTTTACGAACAGAAGGATCCGTCTGACTTGTAATAATTTACTTGGATACACACCAAATTCTAAAACGTTTGAAGGAAGCAAAATGTAAGCAACAAGAAGCTTTGAGAGCTACTTCATTTCTTGAGCTAACACACCGCCTTACACATTTAATCAAAATTCAACCACTTTTAAAATATTTGTGATCTAAATTACAATATTTTTTAAGTATTATCCAAAACCGGTCGCTAAACGTGCATGTGCTGATTGCGACCAGTTTAATCTTTAAACCAATGTATGGACCATATTAAATCACTTACTTATTATGTCTCTTTCAACTTTATGAAGCATGGGGGCATACATGCCTGAAAGTGTTTTGTACCTCGTCCACCGTAGGAGTACTTTATTATTGAAATACATTCTTTACTGCAATCAAAGCTTTTTCACATTATATTTGATTTAGCCTGCTTTATTCATTAACGCTATTGTGTAAGAGAAATTTTGCAGAGAACATTTACTATTTAATACCTCTAAAGCATGAAGGAACTTTTCACTTTGTTAGTAAGATAATTTAACTTGTTATTGACTTTAAGTAAAGTTATACGGCTAGGAGAAAGTTTTCATAAATCCCTTATCTATATGAAAGGTTCACTGTTGGCTCTTCATCGTTAACCATCATTAGAGCGTAATGACTTTTCCTTATACTGATAGCAACTAATACCGAGAATAACACTATACGTGCGTTACGTTATAACCTAGATAAGCAGAAATGGCTGTGCACAAAGAAATTTATGGAGTTACTAGTTACTATCTGAAGTTGATTAACTTTGTAATGTAGGTAGTTTAGTTTTTACGAGAAAACTCATATCGCCTCGTTTCGAAGTCTGCAGTTTTCGACGTTGATACTGTGATAGGAAATGTTTGTATAAGAGTAGCTTGTATTGTGTTTCTGATGGCTTTGTATTTTATTTTCTCACAACGTATGCAAATCCTGTTGTGTTGTTTTTTAAGTTTGTCCATAATTTGCCGTTTAATATTTTTTGTTTAAAACAAAAAGTGGTAACGGTTTAAAATTGAGAATGACTACATCCTTGTTCTCTTTATATATTTATCAGATATCTTTTATATCATCAAAGAATTTACCTATTTCAAGAGTTTAACTCATTAATGAGATAAGAATTTAGTGTTTTTAGTTCAATTCGGTCCATATACAGGCTGTCTCCTAAAAGGCGCCGCAAGCCATAACTTTGTTATTTATAAGCTACTTTTAAAAAACAAAACATTAAATGAATTGACTTTAAATACACTATAGAGGAAGCCTACCGCAGTATTTTTAGACTTATTTTTTTGAGAAGCGATAGTCAACTTTCTTTTTAAAATGGCAATTTTTTTATTTTTTTTATTTACAATTGTGCAGATTTCTTTTTTCAATCCAACGATGTATAACAAATTGACTTTTGTGAAACATTTATCACAGATTAACTTTATATCTCAATTAGGTACCAAAAGTGAAGTGAATCGAGAATATCTCGAAAACGAACACCTCTGGAGATATTTAACAAGAGCATCTTTATTATAGCATTTTGATTGGGGAATTTGAAAATGGGACGATATTTTCAAAATATCTGACAGCAAATTTTTTATTAACAAAAAAGTGTTAGGCTACTCCTTTTTCTACGCCACTGAATAGTGATATCACATTTAAAATATCATACAGTCATCGGTAGTCTTAAGTAACACTCGCTCACAAAAATTTAGATTCCTTTGCCTACTCTGTTTAGAGATATAGCTAAATAACTGATCTGCCAGTCGACACTATAACACCCTGTATTTTGAAAACGAAGCGTTTTCCGATGAAACTGTATAGAGGTTTTAGTTTTATTTTTTAACGTTCTTTACAAGCTCTTAAATTTATGGTAGTCAATTTAGAAACACCTTGTATAATATTTACCTCTAAAGTGGTTAATTTTCGAAAAATTAAATATATTTGTAAGGAGGCCATGGAAAATTGTTAACAAACACTTATAAAATAAAATAAATTTACCAAAAATAGGAAAAAATTAAACTGGGATAAATGTTCGAAATATTTTCAATTGACATCTACGCATATTTATCCAGTTTCTAATATTAATTGAGAAAGCAATGGAAGAAGAAGAAAATTGAAACAATCGTAAATTTCAAAAACTAATTGTTTAAAATGGTTCAAATTATTCATTATGAAAAATATGATATGTACAGAACGCGGAGAAGATTAAAATTTGGCTTCCGAAGAGTTATAGACAATAAAGTTGTGTGCCAAAAGTTCCGTTTAAACAGTTTTTTTTTTAGATAATATCCAGAAAAGAGACAGCCAGACAACAAAATAAAAGACTGTATTTTACTATTTATTTAAAACAATTAGGATCATTTGTAAAACCTCGATAAAAAATATATAATAAAGCAGCCACAGAAGCTGTAGAAAATGTTGTTTTAGAAACTGTAAGAAATAATTCTATATATCGTCTCGCAAAATACACGAAAATTTAGAAATCCCAAAACAATTGCGTTGCGTTGTTTAAAAAATATAAAATGAAACCCTAAAAAATTAGGATTATACACCATCTATGCCCAAATGACTTTCATCAACTAATTGAACCATTTTTAACAATGCTCACTCAATCAAATCACAAAATTAGATTTTGACATTTACGATTGTTTCGATTTTCTTTTTTTTTTCACCTTCTCAAAAAATATTAGAAATGCGATAAATATACGTAGATATCAATGGATCCCAATTCCAAAATTTATTCTAGTAATAGTATATTACAAGATGTGTTTTTTAATAGTTTTCCATGGCCTCCCCACAAATATATTTAATATTTTGAAAATTAACCACTTTTTCTAGTGATAAATATAACATATTATATATCGCAAGTAATTTCAATTGTGATCGAATAACAAAATAATTTACAGGGTATTCAAAACGCTAGTTATATCTATATCTCTAAAAACGATACATGCATAATTGTCTTTGAGCAACGAATGAATTCTACTCTAGAAATTGCTTTAAAAATGTGTTGGTGTTGGTGATTGAGATACAGAGTGCACCTAAAAATGACAATTTTTCTGTAGTCGAAATAAATAGATCGCGGTATGCGCCATTGTTTGTTACTCGAAAATCGAGCCCAGAACACATAGGTATATCGGTTTTCGTCTGTTTCTCATACTTTCAGAGAAAACCCTAAAACCCATCGGATTTGGTCGACCCTGTACTATATCTATGATAAACAAGTGAATTCTTAGTGACACTTAACCTTTCCCCCAAAAAAATATTGATCTGAAGCAGCAACTGATTATTTTAAAATAAATAAAATCGTTTTAACAAAATTTTGCTTTTGCAAAGCAAAAATAAGTAGTGTTTCATCTTTGTTAAATAATTTTTGTTTAAAACCGATGAAAGTTTAAAACCGTTTGTCAAAAATCGGCCTTGAGCGATCTGCGAAATTGAATTATAAATTGTGAGGGGCAGATTAACTTATCCAGCGTTCTAAATTTTGCCCTACTGTGCGACTTCACTGTACACCATATCATTTGGAGGAGCACAAACAACAACCTAAGAAGGTAATCACTATTAGAATTTTCAATAAACTAGATATGGTGAATCGTAAATGTGGAGGTGAGACGAAAATTTGTCGATGTTATTGAAGCAACACAATGAGCTATCAATTTTGAACCACAGCACAGGCAACTACAGATACCACCAGAGAAAATTAGATGAGTAGGAATCCAAGAACTTGCGACTTCGAACATTTTTAATAAAATGGAGCAGAAGTTGAAGGACTGTCATCGAAACCACAAACAACGCCGGAAATAGAACAGCCTTCGAACAAAGTTATACTTTGAAAGAGCTTGTCTGAACATTCTGGGGTTATCCGTCTACTCAACCAGGCGAATTAAACTGTCGAGATGGGTGGGAGAAGTACAGAGCCTTTCATCTGAGCTGTACCGGTAGTCACTCTCCTCATCTATATCTATTATTCTTCCTAAAATAACACTATCAATATCAATAGTATTTTCAATAATGAATACACTTTTCCTAACCGTCATTTGTTTCCGGGGCGTCTTAATTTTTTCTATGAATGGTGATAAAAATAATGACGTATAAATAAAATACACAGAGTGATCCGTTCATGCCATGTATGTCACTAAAAAAAAAAAAAAATTACGTCATAGTGAACTATTCTGTGCAACAAATAATATTAATCAGAGCAAAATAGTGCACTTGAAAAAAATGGTGAATATTGAAAAAAAAAATTAAATCATCTAATTTACTCATTCTTAAAATAAGGTAAACCTCTTGTACTTCACTTAAATCTCTTATATTTGCCGGACGACTCTTTAGATTGTCATTCACCTTCGAGAATTACGGACCAATAAAATAATCTTAGTAAATAATTTTGTAATTTATATAATATGGTATTCTGAAGAGCCTTTTACAATTTTTCGATTCCATCCATAAAAGCTTAATACTGCTTCATTTTTACAACTATTGAATTAGTCAATTATAAAAAAATCATGTTACAGAAATTGTAATAAAAATAATATCCTTTAAAATTTCAAAAGGGACAAGTTATTTTTTTCTCGTAAATCCACAAATAAAAAAGTTTTTCTTTTTCCGAAGTTATTTCGTGGACATGGACATTGGACATATATATACCTTTGTATACAGCCCATGTTATATGCAACAAAAGGTTACAAACTTAATAAAAAGTCGTATATTATTAATTCAGTCTGAATGAAAAGGACAAAAGAAATTTATAAATTCTGCATCTCCCTTTACCCTTCATTTATTATAGATATGAAGCTTTCTTAATATTTTAGGCAATGCAGTTTTTTGATGAACTATGAAAGAAATAAGGTAATCCTTAAATTTTGCACATACGAAATTCGCAAGGTGATTCACAAATACGCCAACCTTTTAAGATAATTCCTAAGCATAGTGTAATTTTACACCAGATTGTTATAATAAAAGTAAGTGCTCTATATTTAAATGACAAATAAAGAATTCATATGTAGACATAAGAAAAACTCGTTAGCATAACGTGTTTGCTTCTAGCCGGTAAGGTCACGATTGTAATATATTTATATTTACGATGCTACTAGACTCACTGATAAAGCAGAAACATAAAGAAAACTCGCGTAGGCTATTATATCGTACCATCCAACAAATTGTATACACTTCATTTTGTTTCCTAGGCTATATAAGGAGGTAGTAAAACTGAATGTATATTTCAAGCGAACATTACTTCAGGGTGTCGAAAATCTCTACAACCTCTACTAACGTAGTTATATTAAATGGTTTACTAGACAATTATTTATTGTGCTGTGTCGTATGTAGGAGTAGCTGGCGTATATAAATAGAGAAAGATTTATTTACCACATTACATTCACGTCCATCAAAAGAAGACAAAACTCAATTTTTCCTACAATGTAATTGTATTGACATAATATGTATTTTAGTGACAACTAAGAAACACCAAAGTATCACTTTTAATGCCCTGTTATCTATTATGAATGTCTAGTAAATTTTTTATGAAGGCGTATTACAAAAAATAAAAAGCATTTGTCATTTATTTCCGCGTTCCCAAAATTCAGGTATTACCCTTGTATATGTATAAGAATACATATACAAGGGTATTACTAACTGTAACCATTTATATATTACAAAAACAATAAACATCGAGTTAAATTTAGCCACTTAAATGACGATAAATTGATTAATTATCTACTTAAATATAAATTATCAGAATACAAAAATGATGTTAATTCTAGCCAACCTGAGAAAAAACTGTCCAATGTGACAGAAAATAAGATTCACTAACTTATCTACTTATCTAGGAATCTCAAGAAATGTGGTAATAAATCCCAAAAAAGAAATGGAAGAGAAATTATCTACTCGTAGTTTCATAACTTTAAATTCGTCTTGACTATGAAAAGCCTTGACTCTGCTACTTGTCTACCTCATTAAATAAATAACTATTTGGCGGGTACAATTTAAATAAAATTATTAAATCTTTTCAGAATACTCGAAGTGGGACAATCCTCCGAGGTCTACGATACCACACGGAAGGAGCCCCAGCAATAGCCACTTCCATCATCCGTAACTAGGTATCAGAATCATGTACCTTAATTAGATGCATGGCGTATAAAATAAAATAATATATTCAACAAGGAATTACAACAGCGTCTTAAAGTCATTGTAGTCACCAAGATGATAAATTTACTCTTTCAGATAAAAGACCTCTATGAGAAATTATATTTCTCCGAATATTTATTATTTTAAACGAATAAAGTCGTCATTTGTTTGAAGAATGGGAGAATCAAAAAAAAACCCGCACGTTGTGGGACTCGTTGTGGGACCATGTCACCCGACAAAAAATAAAGGAAATGATTTTAAAAAATCCTCACTTGAAGGCTGATAAATTTATACAAGAATTTACAGCAAAAAGCAGAGAAACAGTACAGAGAGCCTCAGCAACCAACTTAAATTAATTACCTGGAGAAAAAGAGGATTGGAGAAAGTGGCGAAAAGTAAGTGTATTTAATTTCTAGTTACGTCGCCTTCCATCAGAGTTTAAATGTTTCTGGTTACAACAGGCTTTCATAAATATCTATGATAACATTGCCTTTAAAATAATAAAACCTTTCTACTTATCGCGAATTGAACCTATGGTCAATTTGATATGAAATTTCTTTTTGTTCTTTTATCTAACGCCATAACTACTAATTATCACAATATACTATGTTTGCTCTTTGGGATGAAGAACTCGGCGTGGAATGTGAGGTTAAGTTAATGTCAACAAAACTACGTTTAAGTGCCCATGCATAATAGGGTATGCGCATATGCGAGATTTTTAAGCAAAATTGGTTATAAAAGATAGTTAATGCTATAAAAAAATTAATAACAATAAAATTTTATCAACAATGTACCCTATATTTATGTATTTGTTAATTAAAATTCATATTATTTTTAAGTTTACGACCACTGGTCGAGAACAAACGATGGAATTCGAATCTCACCGTGACGTCAATAACTCGTTTTTTGACAGTACTTTAGAGAATCTTTTATGTTCGCCGTTGTGCAATATGTCATACTGTTGACATGTAGATTCAGTGTGCGATTTCGGTGTTAAATATTAACATTTTTCACGGAAAAGTGAGTGGAACAGATTTTGTAAAAGCCCAGAACAATCAAAATACATGATCTTTTGTGTATGTAACTACCTATTAATTTAAACATCATATAGTTTTCTAAATCTTCCTCTAATTGAAAAAAAAAGTAAAATACATAACCTAAAATTGCATGATTTTAAAAAGGTACAAAATCGCACTTACGTTGAAATGATACTCACATACAACCCCTTTAGTGTTTTCTGATATATCAGATTCATTCCTTCTCATGGTATGTAACCATAATATTCGTTTTTTTTTCTTTAATTTAGCGCTTGATCGTATATTGGTAATGAGACAAATCTTTTTTCTGGTGTTTTTTTTATTTACGACTGGCACTGCGGTATTTAACAGTACCTTGGGTGCTTAGTATCAATAATATCCTTGTTTTCCATTGTAGAATGCTGCATTAAACGCTATTTTAACAAACATTAAATGGAAATACGAGTTTCTGACGTCACAACACACACCAGCCATTTGCATGACGTCACAGTCATTTTTGGAATAACCAATTTTTGTTATTTTTTTTTGGATAATGGGTTACATCTTAGCCATTTTTTATTATTGCGATAGCCATTTAGTAAGTTAATTTACAAAATTACATTTAATTCGAAAATCATGCGCATACCTTATTCATTTGGACCTCGGATATCAAAATTCGATTTCAATGTGAAAAAAATCCAGCTCTGGTGTTTGGTCTACCTCATAGGAATACCGTAAATGATACTCGTAACGACACATTGTGTTGGTAGATGTGTTGTCACGTTAATAGGCAAAAATAAATGAATGGGCTACTCCTGACCTGACGGCAAGTCCTTCAGTTCTAACAAAAACCTCTATACACAACACGCACTTAAGGTAAACCCAGATACCTATTGATAACACTATCTTTTGACAGGTCACAATAAATTGCTCGGTCTCCGATTTAAGCCCAGCTGACGACAAACCAATTGCTTCTTTGTTGCAGAAGCCACCATGCACTATCCTCACAATTATTTATATGCATATCAACTTCAAGCATTCAGTAATGCTTCAAGATATTTTCAAATTCCTCATTATTTTAAATCATAAATCACATTTTAATGCAGTTGACAGACAATTTTTCAGCCATTTTGAAATGTATAAACAATGTGTGTCCCATCTGGTATAATCACACGTTTTTCAAATTATTCCCATATTACATGCTCACCATCGCATCAATCAGCTCAAACGTCGAGACCGCACTTCTGTACAACTTCATAGTTTCCTGCTGCTGTATAATTAGTCTTCAATATTCGAAAAGCGTTTAACGATTCATCATTATTACACAGTTACATTACATCAATAACCTTTTCAATCAAAATAGAGCGTATGGTTTATCCATTAAAATTAAAATGAAGCTACTTATTGCACCTGATAAATAAGAAGACTGACAGGTGTCTTTAGAGTGATAATAGTATATTATTCAACGACCGTATAATGATGGGTATTAATCACGAGGTGAAGTTTACGGCCACGAGCCGCAGGCGAGTGGCCTAAATCACCGAGTGGATAATAGCCATTATACGGGAGTAGAATACTATACTTTATCCACGACTACTAAATATTTTTGTTGTTTGTAGCAGAACAATATAATATTATAGCTAAATCAAGGAAGCATCTGACAGTAGGATTAATGACTCATTAATCACTGCCGTGATTAATTGGTAGACGTATAATGGGTACATTATACAATAGTCGTGGATAAAATCACTGACAGTAATGATTAATGACTCATTAATCACTGCCGTGATTAATGGGTATTATTAAGGTCGAGCAAACAGACGTATAATGGGTACATTATACAATAGTCGTGGATAAAATAGTTAATGCATACAGTTAAATTATTTACATAACCATCTGACACTTTTAATTAATTTTGTTTAACTATGTAAATAATTAATCAAACATTATATGGACCAAGGTATCCGACAAGTGCATTAATCGGACATTCCAATTACACACTCAAAAACATTAAAGTAAAAGCTCCAGCGTAATAATTGGTTGATGTCAAATGCACAAAGATGAACTCGAAATATGTTAAAATAATTTTCCGCTTTCTATTGCGATTATCAAATTAAAATGTCCCACCAAATTACTCCAACATTACTTGATAATGGGTTATTCTTTATTTTATTTTAAAAAGCTTTCATAATTCAATAGGGCTCGATATTAACTGGAAAAGCTGTAACTTTAATTAATTCCCTAATAATGTTCAGCCTAAAGTACTTATTAACTCATAACCATATAGTTGTATAAAAATCAGAAAATGTTTGGATCTCATGTTAGACATATCAATTTTTTTACATTATTTTAGCAGAAAAATGAATCCAACCAGCCGATCTCCAAATATACCAGCTTAATTGTGTGGTATTCAGGGGAGGAAGACGTTTTAAATGAGGTATCACTTGCCCTATTAATTATCGTTTACTTCATTTAAAATTTTAAGGGCCTGGGCACAGCACAATGGATGGAAGCGATTTGCAGGTGAGTTCTATCTCTCACGAAAAATGAGTTGACCTGCCTGTTTCGTTTTCAATGGCTCACCCTGTATAATAAAGATCATGTTGGATAGCATAACCTTAACTAAATCTCTTCACCTTCGAGATTATCATTTCCTGCAGTAATTAATAATATTTTGACTTCCTTGTGATTGTTTTATTTGATAGCTTTGAAGGAATTGTGAAACATTATGATGAGCATTATGTTCAATATACAGCGTGTCCCACTTTTAATGGCCCCCCCTTCACAACTCAGTTATTAGTTATCCAATTTTAACCAAATTTGGATCGGTGTCAATGACCTTTGGTGTGATCTTTTTGAATTAAACAAAATTTATTCTTTTCAGTAGCGTGCATTTTTATTAAGAAAAAGGGGTCGCATTTTCGAGAAGTCATATTAGGCTTTTTTTACAGAAAAACTAATACAATATTATTAATCAGCATGCTTTAGAACCCCCATGCCGAAAATTTCACAACATTTTGATTAAGGGTTTCCGAATAACGGGCACAGTAAAAATACATTTTTTCAGTCGTAAATAATCGACAGCTAGAAAACGATTTGCGTTTTGAAAAAAAGTCATTCTTCATTTTCAATTTAAATTGATTTAATCTATCTCCCCATGCCTTCAAAAGTTTCAAATGCTGCAAGCAAAAACTTTTCATTGAACGAAAAAAAATATTTTAACCGGTTCTGTATTATTTGGGCATTAAGTGATAAAAAATGATCTTATGTGATAATAAATCAATTTTATAGCAAAAGAAAAAAAGGTTGCTCTGATATTAAATTAAACTCTTTTTCAAAAAATAAACTGTTGTCAAGTTAATTATTTACGACTGTGGCATTTCAAACTTTTGAGCACATGATGTGATAGAGTAAATCAGTCTAAATTGAAAATGATGAATGACTTTTTTTCTAAACACAAACCGTTTTCAAGTTATCAGTTATTTACGACTGAAAAAATGTATTTTCACTGGGCCCGTTACTCGGAAACCTTTAATCAAAATGTAGTAAAATTTTGAACTTGGGGGTTCCAAAGCATGCTGATTAATAATATTGCATTAGTTTTTCTGTAAAAAAATGCCTAATATGATTTCTAGAAAAAGTGACCCCGTTTTTCTTAATAAAAATGCACGCCACTGGCAAAAATAAGTTTTGTTTAATTCAAAAAGATCACACCAAAGGCCGTTGATAATAACCCAAATTTGGTTGAAATCGGATAACTAATAACAGTTATTAGTTATCCGATTAAAAGTAGGACACGCTGTATATCTTTAACGCTTTTTAATGTTTCGGTTTGAACCTATTTGCAATTCTCTACCATTAAATATAGAATTCCGTTAAACAAAACATGTTTTTCACTTTAAGAAGCTAGCGAAATGTCTTCCGGGATTTACTACAGCAGAAATTGTGTTAGCAAGTAATATTTTAAACTGCTTTTGGCATTAAAATACGGAACTTTTTGTCATTTCCAATAAAACTCGAACTCTAACCTCCACAATTTATTCTGTAATTTTAATCCGATTAGTGCATCCAATAAAAGAACTGAGAGTAAATGGACTAATTTATCAGACGTACTAGCTGTAGATTTCAATACAAGCATTATTCTCACAATATTTTAACGGAAAACAACTAATTTATTTAAACGTACTCTGGAAATATGGTTTAACACTATGATAAATAACTCATTAAGTCGGGATACATTTTCCAGATATCCAGATGAGAATTCTAAGATCATACATGGTAAATTTGGATAAACCAGTGTGAATGTGTAGATTAAAGATGACAGAGCTTTTACATACTCAAAAATTTACAATAAACAGTGACATAACCGTTAGTTATATCAATCCAAAAAGGTAACAAATTATTCAGTATGTACCATAATACATTTTTTCGTAACAATAAAATAGAACTTGCCACAACTTCCTTAAGAAAGTTATTGAAGTAAATCCATAATACAAGATGTTTTCCTATCGCCCCGCTCACATGTTTGAATTAAATATGCAAATGTATACGCGTATACACCATTTTTCACCCGGACCTGTCCGTTTGTATACTACCTACTTCTTTATTCTAAAATGGGTTCGATGAAAATGAAAGCATCGAAATAGGCAATGTATACTCTTGGGAATTACCGATATGCTTCATTGCTAAGGATCAATTATCCATAAGAACTTTGGCGTTCGTTTGCAGCAATTCAGCGTTATTTTGTTTTGGCAGCTTCACGAAATAAAATTGCAACTGAATCAAGAAACTGTCCAGTAAGATGATTAATGAAATTGGATAATGTTCAATAATAAACGCCGATCCTAAAGAGTTCAACGTCGAGATGAAGAGAAATCAGTTCGGCAGTTTTATGCGGAACGTAGGTCAACATTTATCAGAGGCATATTAGTACGGGATTTAGTAGCATATGGAAATAGATTTCCTCTAAGCTTCCTAGTAGAAAATAATATAAATGTGTAAAAATTCAAAATACATTCGTATGGTCCTAGATGGTTTTGTTGCTATATTTTGTGAGGTCTGAAAGCCCTATTTTTCAGCTGTGTAATTTTATATTCAGGAGATTATTAGAAGACATTTTCTGACATATTATATGGGGTGTTAGGAAAAATGTGACAGAAATTCAAATGGGTGGTAGAAAATCAAAATAATCTTATAGGTACAACCATTTTTCTGTTATAACAATAGCTACGAAAAAAGAGTTAGGCCTTTCCTAGCTATATATATTTAAATGTATCCAACTTTTATCATGATACACCTTGTAGAAATTTTTATTTTAATAAAAATTAAACCTACTATCAGTTACTCCCTAATTGTAAATATATTATTAAATCTTTTATTCGATGGGCCCATAAAACTAGTTTTATTCGAAAAGTGATTCCACATTTCCAGATGATACTTAAACAATCTGATCTTTTTTATACACGGCTGACAGACGAGAAAGTGCATCTAATCCAAAATTTAATTGGAAAGGCCAAACACTAAAACCCATGGGAGAACAGAAAGTGATATTTTAGAGACGCAGAGAGATTATGTTGAAATTGCAAGAAATCTGTATGAGAATCACGTTACATTAGGTCCGTGAAACTCGATTACTTACAATTACGGTAGACGGCATGAAAGTGCCAATTACAAATTCGAGTCGAGATTTATTGACCGCTCGAATAAAGCACTATCAGTTAAACGTTTTTATACTATTCCAATTTGCATTTGTAAGTTCAAGCTCAAAAATTAATGTTCGCTTTCGTTTGGTCCATAAACGGGATAATATTCCTGCTTTCAAAATCAGTCACGTGCATACCGGTGATTATAAACTAATATCACAAACACGCTAGGCAAATTATAATCGTTGGTTGCAATGAGCTCTCAGTGAAGGAATTATTTATTTTGCTGGTAAATTCTATTGGTGACTATTGTTGTCTATTATCTTTTATCATTACGGAGCATTAGCACAATGCTCAGTAACGATAAAAGACAATAGATAGAACCCAAGCCCTGAGTGATATTTGTGCCCTGCTCAATATGGCACATCTCAAATTAAAAATAAATCCTTCGCTAAAAGTTTATTGCAATTTTTTATTTTAGTGGGTAAATGAGTTGATACGTTCTTACTCGGTTGCAAAGACTCCTGGGGTTACGTCGGTTACTTGAGAGGCGGTTAAGAAAACATTTTAAGAATAGCCCAGGCGAAAAAGCGGGCCACCTCTTACGAGACTTGGTTTTGACGGTACAAAATAGCAATAGTTCTGCTCAGTCCTTGCATAGCATCCGAGCCCATCACCGTTACTAAGAATATTGGCAAGAACAGTTACAGATTTACATCTGTCTTAAAGTCATTTAAGACGAATGTAAATGTCTAATGACACGAGGAGATTCTCTCATCCATTGTACAAAACTTAAATACTAGGTTTTATTCGGATTTGTGTTATTATCAATCGAATATTGATATGCACATCGTGAGAAATTATCAAAATTTGATTTTCTCATACATCAGTACATTGAAAATTCAAGGAAAGCAAAACAAAATAGGGAGCGCTTTTATAAATACATGAATTAAACATACTCTTTTAGAGAAACAAGCATTAGATTACATGCACATAATTCCATACATACATTTTTAGCTGAATATTGCGTTCGTTTCAAAGCAAAATCAAATAAAATGCAATTTTTGCATAATATTTCCCTAAATCTGGGGTTTATTTAAGTAAATCTTCTTTATGCAAATTTATCAGTAAAACAACTAATATACTATGGTCTAACATTATTTAGGTATACGATATTATTAATATTAATATATTTTCTTTAGATTAAAGTGGGGTAGATCTGAATATATTTTTCGTCCCATTGAGTAATTTAATACTTGTTTAAAACAGTTTTGCAACTTCATATTAGTTTTATTTATAAAAATCGATTTTTATTATACCATTACTTTTCTCTCTTTATACAAGATAAAAGGCTTTTAAAAGTTTGCAGGAAGGTATCAAATACATTTTAAAAAACGTTGCTTTATTATGTATTGAAGTAAATGTAATGAGAGAAAAAAGGAGTTTACGAGAAATCCACCAATTGGTACGATGAAATCGTATACAACTTAACTAAGTTTGAAAATTTAATGCGCCCAAGACTTTTTATAATGGGATTTAACTTGAAAGTCTTTAGTGGATTTATTTTCAGGGTGTAATCTTTATCGGCTGTTCCCAAGTAATCCCTTTTATCTCAAATATTTAATATAGAGAAGGATTACATATAATTCTTATTATTATTACTTCATCTATAAAATTCTCTACATTCTAAGCTCTATATTTTGTCCTCATCGCAGTGGTCAAAATAGCTAGTTTATTTCATAAAATGTATCAAATTGTAACTTCGCGAAATAATATTTTGTTTTGCGTTTATGTTATGTTGTTTAATACTAATAATAATAATTTTATTTTGATTGAGATACGCATAGGATTCGTCAATAGTCCATTAAAATGAATCCTTATGCTTAATATAACATCGTTGAAAATATTTTGAATTAGACTAAGTGAAATCTATTTAAACAAGTGAACTACATAAGTCAATGTGTTTACATAGTAAAGAAGAAATTAAAAACAGAACAGCATACCAGTAATTAAAATATTTTATTTAAAAAAAAAAAAAAGTTAAAATTGTGTAATGTTTTAAATTAAAGCCTCAAAACCATCATTAACCGAACAGAAACTATATATCTCATCCCAGGTTTCCTTACAAACGTAATGTAGTAAAATATGATCTGGAATTTTCCAAGATAATAAATCACGGTGAGCAATGCTCCGGCAGATGGCAATGTCGGAGGGAATGGGTGTATGTGGTGTGTCCTGGTTAAGTGTCAGAATAGCTCTAAGCTAAACTTCGCCAGGACGTTAATATAAATAAGACGATTAAAAAAAAAAAAAAAAAAAAAAAAAATAAATAATTTGAGCTGTTTATTTTTATCTGCGCCCTACAGAAAGAAAGTAGGACGGGACACATAGCGAGTATTGATACTACATCAACTCTTTATTGGCTATTAGGTCTATAGTGTCCGACGTTTCTTAATATCCTTCGCTGGGGGAAGCGATAGTTAAAAATTTACCTTGTGGTCCCAGTACAGGTATACCTTCACTTAGCGGAACAGGGGTGAGGACGCTTGGGATCAAGAATTGTATTATATAGGAAAAAGACAGCTTTTACACGGTAGCTTTGGGATTCCCCTTCACTATCCTTACATTTTATAATAATTCAACTGTAAGAACCTTCGTTCTGGCACTCACCAGTTCATAATATCAAGGACAAAGCAAAAATGTACTGTCCACCAAAACCAGATGACAGCCCTCCTCTTCGCCGTCCTGATCATCCATATTTTCGCATAACTACTTATACTAAATACAGTAAATACTAAATACTTCTTCTTGTCAAATATCTTTATGCCTATTACAGCGTCGGATTTGGCGTTTTTTTCTCTCTTTTTTATCCACTTCTTCCAGCGGTAGCAGTCGTGGGCCGTTTCTTTCAGTTCTCTTATTGTGTTCCCTCTTCCGATTTCCTCTGTCCATGTTGCCCTGGATCTTCGTCTCTTCCTTTTTCCACTCTATTGGGTGTCTTACCAATACCAATACCAATTAAGTTTTCCGTTCTTTAATTCTGTAATTATCGATCCTTTTTATAATATTTCTTATCTCTTCATTTCTTATCCTGTCATATTTTGTCTTTCCTGCTATTCCTCTAAGGAATTTCATTTATATTCCAATGAGGAGTATAAACTTTGTTTCCTTTTTCACTTCCTTCTTTCTCAGTCTCAGTATTGTTGTGTTTAGTGCATTATAAATGTTCATTGATCTTTGTGTTTTCAATTCTTTCAGTTCACAGGTTTACCAATTCTTGTATATTTCTTTTTGGTTTTGTAATTGTCTAATTTTGTCGTGTGTGATCCTTTTTTGTATATTGACAGCATGAGATTGTTTGTCCATTCCTTCGGTATATTTTCATTTTAAATACTAAATATAGTAGATAAACTACGTATGTTACAGCAAAGTAACTGATTAATAGTACTTCCCATTTTTTTTAAGCACATCACTGATTATGCTTGCCTTATAATGAACAGTAATGTAAACGTTTAATGCATGTTTACTTATTATTATGTCTGATTATCATTGCCTTTTTGAGGCTCTCTTGATTAAAATGTTTTCCAGAGTTGTAGACTAATTAGATGTAATTATTTCTCTGTATATGTTCTTATAAGATAAATAGAAGTAAGTGTATCATTTTGTTTTCTATAGTTATACAAAATAAAATAATGCTTTATGGACCCTGAATTTTTAAATTGCGTACTTGTACTGATGTCAAGTTTATTAGACACAGTATATGTGTTGACTTTTACCCAAACCAAAAATAAAATAATATTATGTGGTTTCTGAAATATCCGCTTTTGAAACATAGAATCAGTGAAAAGATGACGGATAAAAGTTGATCTCATAAAATTGACAAATGAAATTCCAGTGGTTGAAGTTATTGGTAACAGAAGAAACAAGTTGAAGTAAAAAATAATAGTTGAAGCGAATGAAGAATATTCACACAAAACATTAAGAATAATACGTATTGCTTTTCAATTTTACGTTTTGAATGACTACATAAACGATAGCACACTATAAAGATCAAAGTGACTTGGAAACACTAAATTGGTCCTACAGGTTTTCAATAAAAAGACGAACATGAACATATTGAGATAATTTACGTTTCAATATCACATTCAAAATGAAAATTATACTATTACCATTTAAAAAGTATAAACATAGTTCAATTTTTTCAATGCTACAAAACAAAAAACTAATAAATCTTCACTCATCTTTAATTGAGAACTACAAAATAGTAAATGTCTTCACAAATATATATATAACGGCATAGTACTTAACAGTTTCAGATACCAATAAAAACTGCCGTCTCTTAGTGAAAAAAAAATGCTGGTCTATACAAATATAAATACAGTAAAAAAGAATAAAATTTATTCCATTTTTATTTTAATATATTTTTTTATCATTAGATACTAAAACCACTGAATATTTTAATCAAGACTAATGATTTTTATAATACCAGAAAAAAATTCCTTGTTAAGTACATATTTCTCTTCGCTTAATCTTGGAGATTAAAGTTAACTATTTCAGACACATTATTCTCTGTAACTCAGGAAGCAATTCAGTGCCGATCCTAAGATTAAATCCTGCCTGGGAGCTCTTTTAATTTTCCAAATAATAAACTTAATACAATACGGTGACTGTACATTAAGTCGTAAACCTTTTAAAAGGAATGTTTTTATTCATTACTTTTCTATTTTGGTGCACATTTTAGTAGTTTCTGCTTGTGATTTTTTTACTTATTTGTAATCACAATCAGTATTCTTTTAACACCTCAGAGCACACTTAAATTACGAAAGAATATGCAGGTAACCATTTGAGTTTAGACGCCAACAAATTCTCTTCAAATACATCGCAAGTAAAACTGAACAAATGTATTTCTTATGTATTTTATCGACTGTGTTTTGTTTCCTTTTCGATTCGTCTTGTTTATTGGATTTATTGCTTTCATTTACCTTCCTTCGGTTTGGAGCCTATTTACATCTCATACATTTTGATATAAATCTAATATCTGCTAAGCGACGCGTATGTTAGTACATACCTCGAAGCATATCCCTTACCTTTACTAATATTCTTTTTCCACTAATGTTTAATTAATACGTAGAACTTCACTGATACGTATATTTTGAAATTAAACAAATTAAGGAATCCCTAATTCCTAATAAGATGGATAGATTACATAGAAGATGACTTGAGAACTATGAGTATTAGAAACTGAAGAAGAAAAACTCCAGAAAGAACAGAATGAAAGAAGATAAGCAAAGATCCACCTTGGGTTATGATGCCAAAAGAAAAAGTTTTGTATTATTAAGATTGGCAAATTTGTAGATTAATCCACGTAATTTTTACACTATAGCTTGATAAGATATTAACATCTTAGACTACAGGTCCAAGTACTGTTCCCTGAAGTGTATCATAGATTGCCTAAAATATCAAGAGACGTATTCTGTGCCTCAGGTATTCTCTAAATAAATAAATATATGACCCTTAAATAAAGTGACTCCAAATTGCATAACAGTTAGTTATATCAGACCGTATCGTATGTCTTCATTATTTCTAGAAAGGTACAAAATACTGGTTTCGATTGGTCAAACAATTTCTTTTGTCAATACAAATTTGACAACCAGTCTTGTGAGTTTGATATGAAAACATGTTTTTAATATATATTACTCTACTTCTAATAACATTTTCCACAACTAACTAAAAGCTGAACCGACAATTAAAATCTGGCAAATTATCATGGAACTCTTGAAGTGACACTAGCACCAACATAGTTTTCATTTGGAACCTCTGAAGATGACTAAAACTAACTAACTAAGGCTACGGATTATTTGGAAAAAATTATTTATTAATATTATTTTTATATTTTGTAATTGTTCAATGGTACCCACACTCTTATTGTGACCTTTATTTTATATCAGAAAATTGAATAGAATGTATCGCGTTAATTAAAATTATCGAATTTTAATCAAATATTTAAAGTTTTCAAATAAATTTTAATTAACGATTTGCTATCTTTCACAAGCAAACCCTTGACTTCGGAAACTTTTAATAAAGAGTTCTTAAAAACTTTTTTATTTCCCTCGGGAGCAAAATGAAATTAATAAATCTGTTATTATGGTGCTACAGAATCAGTTGAAGCTTTTCATCTCTTCATGTGCATTGTAATTAATTGTTGCAAAATCAATAAATTGAGAATGGAAAAATGTCACGTTCGACGAAATATTAAGTAAACAAGTTGCATAATCACTAACACTGAACGAGATCAATATTTACGTACAGCAATATGGTTATTGACTAGGGGCACATACAAAATTCAGCCTTTCAGATTAATTCACAACTGAAAGAATACACACTGCATTTAATATATCGGTTATAAATCACTATCTTTTATAAGAAGTTTAAGGACAATAATTCATTTAAGCAAATACTATAATGAGTATTAACATTTTATATGAGTTATGTATAATAAGATCGCTACTATTCAACACAATTATATTTCTTATATCCTATTTTCTTTCTAAAGTACTTAAGAAACACTCGATTAAATTTATTTTACGTGGTAGTCTGAACAAATTACAAAGATCGGCTTCCGAGTTGTCAGCTATTATAATTAAATTCGACTTCCCTGCTAGTTCTGTCATTTATGTACTTTCAACATATATTTTACAGAGAATGTGGTGAATCAACATGAGACATCCAATTTGCACATCAATGAAGCAGCTCCTTTACAGATACTTAAAATTAGCACAATTTACTAGATTTTCGCTACATATTCAATTCCAGTAACTTCACTATTCACGCATATCACTTTACATCTGGCTATAAAACGAGGCTCTTGGAATACGTCTTAAGTTAAGTTTTAAGTTTGATTAGATACATGCAGAATGTGCGTTTGCGATGCGACTAATTATTGAAACAATAAACCAGAACCAATTGTAGTTGACACTGATTTCTCCATTTTGGTCAAATTTATATCATTATTTCTTTAACTACAGTTGCTTATTACTTCATTAGTTCTAATAACTTTAAAATAAGCTATAGAGTCAGGGCAAAATACTATATATACCTAAGTTAAGTAATTTGCAAAAGTAATTAATTACTGTTTTTTCTTGAATGTGGTCATAAATTGTTACATTTAAATCGAGATTTAAACGATAATTGAAAGTCTGACAAACATGAATAACTTCCCTCTAAATGAAACATTATCCCTATTACTTACCTAATGGACATTTATAAGACACCCCTCTGCAAACAAAAGTTATACAATAAAAGAAGAAAATGAATAATTGATTTCTATGGTAAACCATGGACTTATTTTAAGTTTATTTTGCTCTACATGTGACTTCAATTTAGAAGTGAATTCAAAGCTAATTTAACCGTAACGCTAAACAGATTTCTTCTGTCTGTTTGATCTTGATGAGGGTGTAACTAATTATAATTGAAATCGGACTGGTTAAACTAGTTCGAAAACATGTCGGATTGATTGGATTCAAATCATTGCCTAGTAATTTGCACTACCTACTGGCGCACAACTCATATCAAACAGCCAAACAGAAGACTAGCACAAATTTAATTATGTTGACTGATATCTTTACTGCGATTTAGGCTGGAAATTTAAAACATTTCTCGTTCTTGTTTCTTGTCATTTTTGTTTTTGTTCCAATCAATTACACATTGGTATGATACATAACTAAGAAACAATTCAAACTATGTCACTTCCCAGAAGAAATAATTGGTAAAGGTATCTCGCGTTTCTATAATATTATAACGAATGACAAACAGAGACGATACTATGTCTTATTTTATCATTAACATTATAGAAGTCATTGTCTAGTCAGTCTAGTGTCTACACCACCATCTCCACTAGTGATTTATGGCAAAATTAAGTGAATATTTGTTTACAAAAGAATCAAGATTCATATTGTATATAATGTCTAAAGAAAGCATGCCACGGGTTTCGTTTTTCACCATTTTTTTAAATAGTCAAGATATGGTAAATGATATAAATATTTGCATAGCAAAAAATTTAAATTTCTATAATAATTACTCAAAATTATTATTCGTTCGGTTTTAGTTACTTGACTACTTGACTAATGTAGTAAACTTTATATAACATTTTCAACGATTTTTCTGGCTAAATATATTTCGAACGTCCCTACGGAACTACTGATTTAGATTGTCCAATGTCCCACTTCCTAATATCTACACTTCATTTAGTCTTACACCAAATAATGTCCGGTCGACTATAGACATCGCCCGAATTTATTTACTCTCTGCGAAGAGTCGAGATTTTCCATTCACTAATGGAGCCTGCAGCCTCACAAATTTAATTGAATCGAAAGTCCAACTGTTTGTAAACAACACTCCTTTGAAGGTTGTAAACGGAATAAAAAAAGTCTCTTTGAAAATAATTTACATTTTAACGAAGGTTGTATTTACTTTAATGGAAATAAAAATGTATTATACCGTTGAATGAAAGACTAATCATGAAGCGCAATATCGTAATGATGTTGTCTACGAGATATAGGAATAGACGAAGAAGGCCCATTGAATGGTCCAGATATTCACCTGATTTATCAACAATAGTCTTCTTCTTATATTTAAAGAGCCACAGTGTTTGAAACGAGGAATTTTGCAGGCAAATCGAAATATTCCTACTAATACATTTTATAGACTAAGAAAAGGATTTCATATTTGCCTAGGAATATGCCAGACAGTAAATGAATATGAATGAATCAACGGGACCTGATGCACATTTTAGCCATTGTCCTCAAGATGTGTGCCTTAGAGTTAAACCTAGTGCTCTGCTATAAAAAAGGTAAGGTAAGGTATCTTTTCTTCTAACCAGGTGCAACCAATATCCAAGCAAGGAAAGCAAACGAGTCCAAATAACTATCGTCCCATCGCCGTACATCTATGTTTTTTAAATGGAAATCGTAGCTGCCGGAATATCTTGATTTGGCAGGTATCTTAGGTTTTCATCAAAATTATTTAACACAAAATCTGCTCACATATGTTACTCAACGATAGAATCGATAGATTTGGAGAATCTTAAGCCATATGTATTTTCAAGGCATTTGATGGATTGTGGCATAATTACCTACTAAATAAATTACCAACTTACGGCTTCTCAGTTCAGTTGTGCCTATGGATGTCAGATTTTCTCTCTAACCTTTCACTTTATGTTGTAATTGATTAATTTGATGTGTAGATTCCTAGGTTTTCGGTCATGTGGTAAAATAAAGAAACTATTTTCTAACGTTTCGGTTTTACTAAACCATCTTCAGCTAGATAGAGAACTTACTTTAAAAATTATTTATAATGAATTCACAGTATATACTTACAATTATTTAGGTGTGGTAAAAATTACATAATAATTAATATTAGATACATTTTTACGTCTATTTTGGTTGAGATCTTAAAAGGGACTAAAAGCTAAAATATTTTGTGCCTGATGTTTTTAAGATCTCAACCAAAATAGACGTAAAAATTTACCTAATATTAATTATTATGTAATTTTTACCACACCTAAATTGTAAGTATATACTGTGAATTCATTATAAATAATTTTTAAAGTAAGTTCTCTATCTAATTCTCTAAAGATGGTTTAATAAAACCGAAACGTTAGAAAATAGTTTTTTTATTTTACCATATGACCGAAAACCTAGGAATCTACACATCAAATTAATTGATATCAACGGTCAAGAAAAGAAAAACACTATATGTTGTAATTGATAGAATCTTATCAGAAACTCGAGTATTTCACAAGAATCTCTCTTATTACCAACTTTGTTCCTTCTTCTTATTAATGGTTTGTTTTCTGCAACATCTAACCCCGTACACAGTTTAACTAATGAAATTATTTGTAACGCAAGTTCTAAAATTTTGAAATGGAGTTCAAATAATCTTGTAGACATCAGTTCTTCTAAAAAAAATTAAAAAATTTTCATGAAGATTATTCTGCAGATGTTGCGTTGTTAATAGCATCACGAATGCCGTATGCACATGATACTAGACAAAATGTCTCAAATTATCTGTGTATCCTTAAGTTTTGTAACTGTCGAACATCACTTTACCAGTTATCTTATTTTACCTCAAACAACAAAGTTATGAAATTCCTTAGCCATCCATGTCTGCTTGAGTACTATGCTCCTCAGGCTTACAAAGTCAGCTCATCTTCCAGACTTCCCACACTTAGCAATCTGAAATTTCCAACTAACTAAATTTCTAATTCCAAAATTTGGATTAAACATACTTTGGTGGTTATCCTTAGCGACTAGTTTGCATGAATTTCTAAATATGTATCATCTATAATGTCCCATTTGATAAACCACTAACTAACAACAGCTATGCTTTTACAGCAGTCGGAATTGAAACAAAACATTCTTACGCCTCGGGCCTTTAACAAGTAATCTTATAGTTTGGAGAAAATCTAAGAGTGAGCAATCTAAGTGAAAAGGCAGAATATTTTTGAGAATATTGTTATTTTGCATACTTGTTTAAAGTCGAAATACGTATATGCAAAAATTGGGGGAAATAGTTTTTATGTATTAAATCATGGGAGATCAATCAGGAATGGCAAGGATAAAGATGGTGCCAATATGCGTCATAATATATACGTCAAAATTGTCTAAATCTTATTTGGGGCATTCTTTAATTTTTCTTTAAAAAAAAATTTTATCACATGTAAAAAAAATATATACCTATATATTATTTTGAGAAAACCACTGCGTGTGTGGCTTTACGTTTCCCTTCCCAAAAGAAATATTCCTTTTTATATCTATATGACAAAGATTATATATGGAGATATAAGCAAATACTTATTTACTTAAAATCGCGATATACCTATCTTAGCTTAATTTAAAGTACATCCTTAAAACAGCTGACCTACTTCATACCAAATAATTTCAGATAATACATAATATAATTCCATATCTCAATTTAATAAAAAGTTAATTTCCTTTAAAATTCATAAAAAGACAAAGGAGTAGATTATGTAAGTTCTAAATAAAATAATATTGTCAAATTAGAACAAAAATGTATGCAAATAGATTCTTGAGAGTTATGCAAATTTCAAAAAATATATTAAAAACCGGAGGATCAAAGACAGTGGCTACCATTTTACTAAAAATATGTAAATAAACTTTTATGAGAAACATTTTTACAGGAGGGATATAAATTATAATTTGCAAAAAATATAAAAAGAAAAATTTAAAGTTAATAAAATTAAATATTTTCAAGGGGACGTTGTCTAATGCAAGTGCTTTCCTGATTGATTGATTTACAGCAACATCCATAGCAGATAATCATGCCTTCACCTCTTTATCAAAAGCATATTACATGAATCGCAGGAATGCCCACAACTTACCAAAAATCTCGCCCCCAAAATAAGCCTTGCACTTTACCATTGGAGTCGCGTATCTTATTAATTCCTTAATCAATGATTCAAGTATATAATATATACGTAAAGGGCCAATAATATATACACCCTATACAAGATATATTGATGACTTTATTTAGGCTTTATACAAGCATAATAATAACAAACATATTCAATTTGATATACTTATATTGATTTTCATCTCTAAACATGCAATTTATTGGACTTTCTTTAATACTTAAAAATTACAAATTTAAATCGTCTAAAAATAAATGATTGAAAAAATTTTTTTAACTAAACACAAAATTCATTCATTATGGTCACCAATTAAAATACGATGTCCCCAAGAAAATATACATATTCTTTCGCCTTTATTTACCTCATCAGGGAGACGATACCATGTTAATTTCAAAGAATCTACCTATATCTTGAAACTTATACTTAAAATTGTATTTATTGACATTAATAAAATATTTTGTAACCATAACAAACAAACTCTCTCATTATATAATTAATATGCCTCCTATATCTTCACGTCCCTTTGCAATCTACTCTACTTTCTTTTTTGAGATTCGTTGCCTATAACAAATTTATTTAAGTTTTATACCGGCCCAATAATAACAAAAATATATAATATATTTATTGATGTTCTACTTCTGAACATTGCAAAGGGACGTGAAGATATAGGAGGCATATTAATTATATAATGAAAGAATTTGTTTGTTATGGTTACAAAATATTTTATTAATGTCAATAAATACAATTTTAAGTATAAGTTTCAAGATATAGGTAGATTCTTTGAATTTAACGTGGTATCGTCTCCCTGATGAGCTAAATAAAGACGAGAGAACATGTACATCTTCTTGGGTACATCGATTTTTAATTGGTGACCATAATGAATGAATTTTATGGTGAGTTAAAAAAATTTATTCAATATTTTATTTTTAGTCGTTTTGAATTTTATAATTTTTATACCAATTTTTATCAAGTATTAAAGAAAGTCCAATAAATTGGCTAATTGTATGTTTAGAGATGAAACATCAATATAAGTATATCAAATTGGATATGTTTGTTACTATTGTGCTTGTATAAAGCCTAAATAAAGTCATTTATAAACAACGCATATCAAGCAAAGAAAGATAATTGTAAAAAGGATATATTGAGTTCTACTACAGATTCACTTATCTCCTACAAGTGTATAATTGATCTGTACGAGCATGCATGCCAGAAACTGCTATTTTGACTTCTTTCTGGGTTATATTTACATAACAAAGTTGGCAATTTAGATAATTAAGTATAAATTACAGTAAACCCCGTAAGTAATCGCAACACAGACAGTCATTTGTTTAATTATGGCGAAAAGTGCATAGTTTTAAATATTTTAAGCACCTACTTTCAATTCAATTTTTTGGTCTTCGGTCTACAATATGAAATTTACATTAACTTATATCATTAAACAATTGAAGCAAATATATTTTGATTGCTGTTTGATTGTTTCATTATCGGTTGTAGTTTCTGCAAATATTGAGAATAAAAAGGCAGCTTGCATTCACATGTACCCCGATATTTTTATTAAAAAGACAGACCTTAATACCTACTAAATGTAAAAGTTCCAGGCTGGAGGCAAATACAGCAGAAAAAACTTATGAAAAACCCAACAACAAAAATGGAACTACAAGTATTGAAAAACTTTTTCGTTTCCAACATTTCAATTTCTAAAACTTACTCTACAGAATAGGAATTTTGTTGAATTATCATACTTCCATAACTAATTTAAATTCACGAAATGTTTTAAAACGAAATATTCAAATCAGTGGGTGTCAAAATGTTCACGATTTAACTTAGCACACCGTAAAAGTTTTTTAACAATAAATCGATAAAGTACCCAGTGACTTGATATTTAACTTTTACATAAATAACAAATGTAAGCAATCCATTATTTTTTTTATTCTTTGAAACAATGAAGTAGAATTTGAAAAATTTGTATGTACACCATCAGAACACATTTTTTGGAGTACTGAGATTTTACTTTTCTAGTTGACCTTAAACGGCAATCCTCCAGTCATTTTCAGATAATCTAAACGTTGATATGGTAAATAATCAATTATTGTTTTGTGGTTATTTGATATAACTCTATGGAATGTCGTGGTATGTTTAAAATATATTTCATAGATGATATACATGGTGGTCCAATATTCTCTCCAATATTCTTAGGGCTGGCAGTACAACCAAGAATAAGGGTACTCCCTTTTATATAATTATTGGTAGGTCCGAGGTGAACCTAAGTGAACATATTATATGCGATGACAGAAAATTGCCCCTTATGGTACTCCTGCCTCCATGTTGACAGCACGCCTTCTCTTTTACGTGGAAATGCCTCTGGCAAAAGTAAGTTTAGCTCACCATGTTGCTTTTCCAAACTATGCATATTATATTAGAACACAAATAGGAAAGACCCCTTTTATTCTGGTGCAATTATTTATACGCATCTGCCTATTCACATGCAAAGCCTAAATAATATTAATGCGTTTAAACTTTTAAATATGTATACATTGGAAAACATTAATGAGTTTTTCGAATGTAATTTTGTGTAGGTTTAAATTAAATTCGTTCTTTTTATTCATCTTTATTATATTTATTATTTAATGCCTCGCTCCATTTTCCTGTTCTATAGTAGGTATAGACATTTCTAAAGGTTTTGTATGTAACTTATCTTACTGTTTTATATTAAATACGTTATATAAAAATATGTGTGACACCATTGAGTAAAAAATAATAAAGAGTTGCAACTGTCAAGGTTTCGAGATTTTACTATTGTATTTCTTTGCCAACAACTTCATGATTGTCATCAATTTTTAGTGCTACGGGAAGGTATTTGTAATGTGGCTGTATAGCCCTTAAAATTGAAGACAATCATGAAGCTATTGGTGAAAAAATACAACACTAAAATCTCGAAACCTTGAGTTGCGCCTCTTTATTATTTTTACTCAATGGTGACACACTATTAAAATAATTACTGTAATTATAATTGCAGTGTGTGGAAATAAATTATTCTATTGTATTCTATTCTATTTATGTTCTTGTATATTGGGAAGTCTGCGTAAGTCAACTAACATGAACAATAAGAAATACATTATAATTGATTTCTTTATTTTAAATATCTATTCGGTACTCCCTTAAGTGGATTAGGTAATATATTATTTTAAAATGGTGGGTATATTTCTAAATTCATTTACCCCGTACATACAAAGTGGAAAGTTTTCCTTTTTTGTATGGCAATTTCATAATAAGAATGGATGGAATAGCTTGTGGGCGGAAGTTTTATAAATTTTGCACATTAGTTAATACTGTCGCTCACCACTCACATTATCCTATATTCAAGGGATGGGCATACTTGGCTGGAATATTCATATTAGGTGCAATAATTAATAGAAATTATTTGACTCTTTTTATTCCCAAAACGAGTATATTTATCCCTTTGACCTACTTTTAAGATATGTTAAGCCGTTAGACAAAAATACGTATCAACGGTTAAAGAAAAATAATAACTAAAATACATTTTTTTGAAATTTTAAATGTAAAAATTAACATAAAACTCCTTCAACGTGTTATTCTAATAAAATCAACATTAATATAGTTTACATTACCCTGCTATATTTTAAAACAATTTCTATGCATTTATTTTTACAAGTAATAAAGGAAAGTAAATATTTGACTAATAGCCAAATTGAGGTTAAATAATGAATTGTAACAACTACAATATTTGAAGCTATTGAAAAAATTTTTTTGGATTTTTTGCTTATGAAAATTGGTTACTTTGCTTTTCATACAAATATTTTTTAGTATTTAGTTGATAAAAATACTCTATCACTACCAAAAAGGATGGAAAAAAGCACACTCATGTTACTGGCTCAAGGAATTTTTTGGCGAGGGAATCAGCGAAAGTCAATGCCGGGAGTAGTGTGGTTGTTTCAAATATGGTGGCACAAATTTAGAGGACGTCGGAAGGCTGACATCTGACTTTGACGATCAGGCACTTTTGGCAACCGTGGAAGAGAATGATATCTTGACAACCCAAATGCTGGCCCAAAATTTCAAAGTCCATTCCACCAAACGCACCACATTTCCTTCTTGCAATGAACATCTTTTGGGATGTCTTTCGGTGTTTGACTCGAAGAAGTGTAGATCTTCTGTTTTTCCACGTTTTTGAAGAGTAGCAAAGACTCATCTTCAGTGACGACATTTTTCGGCAATTGGTCATTCCTCTGAAGAAGTCGGTGAATATTCGACCTGAATGCTTGTGCAGTACTCATCCGGCCAATTACCACACCATCTCGAGCTTTTTGAGATGACGGGAAATTGTGAAATGACATTGAAATCTTCGGCCAGCATTCGAGTTGTTAAGCTTTCGTCCTCTTTCACGGCCACCAAGACGCCTGATCGTCAAAGTTCGATGACCGCCCTTTTGCTGACTTGTCGTCCAAACTTGTGTCGCCAAATTTGAAGCGAGCAACCACCAAAAAGTTTGTAGAGATCGTGAAATGACTGACGAATATGATTATTATTGATTACTAACAAATTTTTATCAACTAAATATAGAGTAATATTTTTTTAAGTTATCAAAATGCCAATTTTTATTGGCAGAAAATGACCAAAAATAAACGTCGACTAATTATGAACCATTTAAATAAATCAACATAAAAAATGTGCAATATTTCATACAGTATTTCCAGGAAAAAATAGACCAACTGCGTTTCTTAAGCTGCTTAAGGACACTAGGTATTTTCCAATGATAAAACTAAAAAACCAAGAAATATGAAATTACTTATATTAACTGTTCCTGATTTTGGATATTGAATTTTTCTAAGTCGAAATAAAAGTCGAAGGCCGCAGCAAAAAACAAAAACGTTTTTTGGAATATCTATTTTATTAATCAGTTTATAAAATTTGACAAAAAATATTTTCTACATATTTCAAATAATAAATAAAAGTCTATCAAGCATATCGTAAACATGCAAAGTACAATAAACTCAAATTTATCTTCATTCTTGCTAGCGTTCAGGAATATAGCAAAAACATCACAATATGCAGGTGAAAAATCTTTTTTATATTATAATTTACAATATACGACTCTACTGCATGTAATAATTGGTTACTGAGACAATGAACAATGATATCAGTTAATTTCTGCGGTATAAAGTTAATTTAAAACTTTAGCAATAACATTCTTTAGTAGTCTTTAGTGTCAAGAGTAAACGGCCTAATAAAACCCAACCATGGACGTTAACGTTTATGTAAACAAGTGTGACTTGATCGTTACATCATTAAACTTTTGATAAATGGTTAACTTATTAAATGTTAGAAATGGCTTTGTGAGATATAGAATAAAGTCAAAGTTTAATAAAAATTTCTTCTTGGATATAATGTTTATTTTTTCAAGCTTATAAATGCACTTTTCTCACACCTAGAATATTATATTCGTCCATTTCATAATTTAGGGGAATTCCACCTCCATCTGTAAAAAGCCTAACAGAAAATTCCATAACGAGACAAATCATTTTGGGTATATCATAACGACTCACTGATTAGTTACATAACAGCACGTGGGCACCTAAACCAATTAATAAAAATTTGTGTAAAGTTTATTATTTTCTATGTCAATTGTTATTTACGTTGTTAAATTGGCAATAATTTTTTAGGTTATACCGTTAACTCCATGAATTTTTGGTTTTCAGTAATGCAAAATATGCCAATAAAAATTGTCATAGGTACTTTTTTAATTTTATATTAAATCACAAAAATGTACCACTATGAACTATTATAATTCACAAATATAGTTTCTAAAAATATTGAAAATAGAAAATATGAAAAATTTAATGCATATTTTATAGATGGTAATGAGTCTGTTTTGGAAATTAAAGTTATTGATCTGGATTTAAGTTAAGTATAAGATGAGGTCTTTTTTCTAAAACCAAACTAAGTTAACGTTGTATATTAGTAGATGATTACTAAGTATAAGCTTCTTTCGAGATGCATTTAAACTTATGGAAAAAGAAACGTTTTTAGTTTTAGTCTTTCGTTTAATTTTAATTAAATGATAAAAATTAATTTTTTTCATCTCTCTTTTTACAATTTTTCAATTTATCTAAATATCATTAGATTATACCTACTTAAAAATCACAATTTTAATTACTATTGACACCTGCAGCAGTTTGAAATTAACAGAGAATTTTTGTCCAACTTTAATAATGCAAAAATCAATTTTTAGCCAGGACAATAGAAAATGAATAAACTTCATATATTTCAGTATACAAAATATTTAGTTTTTGTTGTTACATTTTAAGAATCGTTATGATTATTAATTTCTTCAAGCTCAAGTTATTTTTTAGGTACCTCAACGTCCTCAACAAATACTTTAATAAAGTTTTTGGGTAATATACAATAATTACAAATTAATTTGGACTCCGGACTCCAACCGACAGATGATTACTGTTATTAAGGAGGGAAGGGAAGGAGGGAAGGAGGGAAGGGATAGGTAAGATCAATGGGAAAGGACAGACGGCTTTGATTGATCTACTGTAACAAATGACTATTGAAAAAAAAATGTTATATGTAACATTTGGGTTAATATGAAAATACATGTACTCATGAAAACTGATTGTAATGGTATGTAAATATAGGTCAGATAATTCGTTCGTTCTTATCACACATTAATATCTCTAGTTTAGTGAGTTATTTTATGTTTGATATGTGATTTTCTCCGCCACAAAGCTTCTATTGTTGCATAGTTTATTGCTCTTAAAGTGAAGAAAGAAATTTAAGATTCGAAAAATTTGTTCTTTAGAATTTTTGGGGACTCTGAATCGACATGCAATTTAAAAATAGCCAAGTTAGAGCCAAGAAAATATTTGTTTTAGATTAATAATTTTTCAGTTTAAAGTCTGAGAACACTCCAGATCCAAAGCTGGAAAAGTAATCTTAATGCTTCGACGACAAGAACACAAAAATATAGTCCTTCCTGTCAGGTATAAGTAACCCAAGAAGGACGAATCCAGGGAGGCGATTTATGTAGCTACTATTTCTTATTGATATAATTTCCACTTCTGAACGTGGACGTAGGTACTCTACTCATCGGCAAAAAATGTATAATAAATATGTATACAATTAAATCTAAGCAATATTTCAATAGTAAATCCTTTCAAATATCAAAGACATTCATTTCCATACAAATTATTCAAAGAAAAGCAAAATGTCGAATAATTAACAAACAATTCTTCTTCCAACGACACCTTCAGATAAAATTATCGAAAACCAATTGTTCGAAGCGACTCAACTCTGTTTGCCAACGCTGCACTCACATCCAAGCCCCAGTGGCGATTTACCATCACTTTCCTCACCCACTTTTCCAACAACCGTACATTACAATAAAACAAAAAATGTCTCATGCCCTACAAAAATCGATTAAATAGTAACCTAATGATAAACAAAACTGAAATTAAATAAATTACTAAAGTTTGCAGTGCTGTCCGCTTGCATAAACTTACTAATAGTGCCCTCGGCTTTCTGTTACCAGAGCGGTCCCTAATATAAACAGCTGGTCACAAAGTAAACAAATACCCAAATATAATGTTATATTGATTGCGGTGCCCTATAAACAGCTATCATTAATAAATCAGAATTGAGAATTAGTTGGAAATTAGCGAAATATGCCGCACAGTTTGCATGGATTAGTAGATGCTTTACATGATTTTTTTGTCTCCAGTATCACGATTTGCATTGCATTTGCAATATTATAAAAGGTGTACTACAAACATACCATGATCTTTTTCTTTTTCAAGTGATATAACAAGTCGTAACAAAAATGTATATTTCTGCTCTTCTTATTAGTATGATTAACCTTGTATTAATAATATTCCTTTTAATACATTTCCAAATAAGTAAGCTTAAATTTTCAGAAGGGTTACATCTATTTAACACGACCATACAAATTAAAAACCAATTCATATTTGCTCAATTTACGAAAATCTTTGAAGTAATGTTCATAATTTTCACATATTTTTGGAAAGCAAATATTTGGCATCCTTCAGAGTTCTATTTCAGGACTGTTCCTGTTTCTTATTTAAGTCAATGACTTGTTCAGCAGAATTCGATTAGTAAATTTCGCTCTTTTTGCCTATATTCCTAGTGGCTCAAGACAATTTGCCTGAGGTTTAAAACTGGTCCTCAAATAATCACATGGTTTTTATTTGCAAGAAAATTTTGCTATTTCGTATTTCGCAATCTAAAAAAATATTTCGCGTTCACAGTATTAATTGTACATCATACGTCGATACGAAGAGAGGATGCTAAAATTATTTCTGGATTATCATGCAGATATGATGTAAGAATTATTTCGAAAAACTTGCATAATATAGTGCAGTGCCTTGTTATCTGATTTTAACTTAATCAATCGCTCATAACAACCTATTTTTATCCAGGATATAACTTTTTGTTTTAACTTCGTAATTTTAGTGCAGCTTAGTTCAGAGCTTCTACATCTGTATATCTATTTGTATCAGTTAATTATAATAATGAAAATAATATTCACCTGTGTTTAGTGTGACCGTTCTGTACATAAATATTATCAATAAATTTCGAACTTCATAAAGTATGAAAGTAGTACGGACAAAATACTACAGAAAATCATTTCAAGTTAGACAGTTAAAGATATTGTGTAAAAGTTTTTCATGTTAAACTTCATTGAAAGAAACTTCGCCTTTCGAATCATATTTATTTCAATCACTTCTAACCCCAAAATAAAAGGTCAGTTCTAAACACCGAAAAGTATCGGAATTTACTCTTTCCTGGAGAAGAATTTATACGAGTATACCATATTCAGAAAAATCAGAAACCCAAAATGTTATATTCAACCTCAATTTCATTTAAATTCCTTATGATGAGAGTAGCCGATCTCGTTGAATATAAACATATTATCCACTGGAATTTTCTGGAAGGGAATGTTAAAATTTAATCACCGTGTTTCAGTAATATGAAATTAAAATTTATTTTAGAGACGTAAATGAAATGTGCTGTTTATGTACATATAACTGGATTATATTATTACATGATGAAAATAAAATTACAAAGATATTTAATATTTTATCCATTTATAAACTACGTACCTCTTATTTTATTTATATAATAATAATATATTGTTTTCATTTTCGTGTTAAATATAACCACTCCATTTTTTTTACCTGTCATCTTAATATCTCTGTCTTTCCTGAACACTTCGTATATCTCTGTACTATTAATCCTATCCGGATTTGAAGCTTGTGATAAGTAATTAAACTACGACGTTTATCAGGGAACCGCTAGATTAATATACAACAACGGACTGACAGAATGGGCACATCGAGATTACTTATCAGTTAAAATGGCAGCTTACAGAAACTGTTCTCCACTATTACCATAATTGGTTCGTCTTAAAACCGTTCAACAGTCAATCTGTTACCTACTTATTCGAATAAATTATTCAGATAAAGCTTAATCTTTTGGCAAATTGATGAAGTGTTCCAAGTGAAATATTAAACCCATTATATCGTTTTTCTTTTGGACTCGAACGGAAAAGAATACTTTTCATTTATGACGCAAATACATCTTTTCATTTATAGGATTATCCGAGTAAGTGTATATTTCATAGGTTTAAACGTACACATATATTCGACAAAGCTCAATGTTAAAGGAAACATTAATTCAATGTAGACCGTTTATTAATTCTTCATATAAATGGAAAACTGTATTTTACCCCAGATTGTTCTCTATAAAGTGCAATTCTGTGAAATGTGAGGCGTTATATTTAATGATTCATATAATACACGCGCTAGGCCATAGAGTCAGCAATACATTGAGCTAGTTTCAGATAACCGTTACATGAGTTTCAAATTATTTCAAAAATTTGTAAATTCATAATCTCATAGACATCCTGGAAAGGGCTGAAATCTTTGATGTGATGGTAGCACCGACGTTGTTTCTACAAACACCAAATCACACTCGACGCGCGTTCCGCGAACCAAGTTGGTATCATTCGGCGATGATTAAAACTGAAACAACTTTAATTGTCTTCAGAGTTGCTGTATTAGTATTTGTGGAAACTACGCGCCGATGCTATTGGCCATATTCATTGTATCTGCAATCCAATACCTTCGTTATTATGTCGTATTGTGTATTGTCAAGATTAAATTGCGAGTCTTTCCTATTATTAATGAATTATTTTTTTGGATCATTATTAATATCACGTTCAATAGTTCGAAAATATAATTTATAATTTAAATAAATTGTATTCTGTATAGTTTTACTAGAAATATATAACACTTCTTAAAGTACTAAATTTTTGATGGGCAAGTGTATCTCAGAAACGTTCGTGGTCATTTCAGCCTTACGTTTAACTATTGTTTAACCATGCTCTGCAAATTTATATGCCTAAGCGCTTGATTGTAAGTTTGTGAACGTTGTATATTTAATATCTCAAAGAGCGGTAAGCAGTAAAATAAAGTCAGATAAGAAACTGAATGCTGGATGCTTCTCTGGATTAACATTCCATACTGAGCACTTCGATAGTTGATGAACAAAATTGATTAACATTAATAGGTTTAGAATTTGTAATTAAAAGCTATTTAGTGTTGTAGAGTAATATAGAGTAATGTAGAGTAATTGTGGAGGAGAAGTTATTATCGTTTGCTTTCCAATAAAAATATCCCTAAATATGTACTAACTCGAAGAGGACTTAATTTCATGTCTTTGTGTTTATATACCAGGTTTAATATAAAGTCAGTTAGAGAAAAAATCGCGATGGTTGAGAATTAGGATAAAATGACATAGAATACGTCGACTTACCACCATATCTTTATACGAAAGTGCGGTGGACAGTGAGTAAGGAACTTACAGTACGAATACTGTTCGAATCTCTCTGAATTATTTGCGATATTTTAAATTAATAGTGCTTCCTGAAAATTAAACAAAAGGCCTCCGTATATGTGGCACCTTTCGGTAAATTAGAGAAATTTCTGCCAGAAGATTACCATTAAATCATTTTTACCAGAGCCCTCGACCAGGATTTTCGACCTCGTCGCGACATGAGGATTCTATTTTTTTTTTCAACATTCATGTCAATAAGAAAAAAGAAGTCTATTGCGACTGACGTCTATCTCGTTGCTTAAGGGGTGAAAAAAATCATCGAAGATGTAAAAAAATGGGTCATAATAGTTATTCGATTATCCGAGCTCGGCCGCGGATGAATATTAACTCGGATATTAAGCAACAAAATTTTCAGGGATCCGCGGGGAAGATTGGTTCTAGCTCTTCTGAAAGTTCGGTCGAAAATATCCTTCGGGAAGGGAAGCAAGGGCTCCCGGAAAAGTACAGTTTTCCGGCAAAATCGACCTTTTTAAAAAAATCATATCTGGGCTAATATCGGAGGACCTAAAAAAAAAAGTGTTCTTCATTTTTCCTGCTTCTTGCTTGCCGTCCGGGTCCGGGTCCGGATCCTCTAGATCCAAAAGGAAAGGCTGTGGCGCGTTTCAAAAGGGTACATGTTTGAGAATCGCTAAAATCCAACAAAATCGCCTCTCTTCAAAAAATCATAACTTCCTTAAGGAGGCTTAATCGTGAAAAACGTTTGCCTCAGGATTTTCTAAATTACATCTAGTTTTCAAAAAAAAAAAAAATACGCCGCCGGTCCCTCTCGAAGGAGGCGCGCGAGGGTCCAACTTAGAACTGCATTATAAATCTCACGGTCTCGCTGCGATTTTCGAGGCAATAAGACCGAACGAAAAAGTGGAATTTTTACGTTTTGACGAAAATTTTGAAGTTAGGTTAAAATTTGCAAATTTCCGGAAGCAGTCATTGTTTTCGAATCTCTTTCTAATCTTACAAATTTTACATAATTCTCCGATACGGGGGTACTGAAACATTAATAACTTTCTTAATGCTCGAAGGATCGCTACGAAATATAGCCTAAAAGATTTTTCCGACACGAAGACGCCTATAAAATACGACGCCACACCCGGAAAAAAGCTTTTGAGGCAGCAAAGTACATAAAAATCTCAAACGAAATTAGAACGAGTTTGCCTGTTCATCGTAATTTTTTTTTAGCGACATCCTAGGACTTTCCTTCGAACTAAACTAAACATTTTTCATGAAATTACCAGTGTCGTGACAACTCGAAATTTTAGTCGAGGGCTTTTCTACTATAGTTTCTTTAAAGTCACAAACACGATACTAATTTTATTTCAAATATTTTTTGTGACGGCGCAAATTCACTAAAAGTGAATATTTCAGTATGCCCACATTGGTGGGAAACGAAAAAGATGCATACAATTTTTGGAAAACATTCCTCATTTAAATTAACGCAATAAAATATTAGGGACTAATTATTGTAGAATTAAACTGGTAAATAATTTAAATAGAGAGAAAGCATTTATAGTTCTTGAAAAATTATTTACTGAAGCCACAGTTAAAAAGGTTAAATGGCTGATTCAAGTATGATTTTTCTCCTTTGCACCATTCTCTTAACGTTAGAAAATAATTATCCAATAGAATGAAGTGGTCGTGGAATAAAGCGCTAATGGCACCAATAAAGTTCTAAAGTTAAACTTCTTGATTTTAATTTCTAGGCAATTTTAAGACAAGTTTTCAATTTTTTTTTTTTCAAAACACTTTTAAGATCATCGGTAGGCAAATATTCTTTCATTGCAGCGCCATACAAATTGGTTGCGCCACGGTAACAACATAATATGTATGCTGGTTTGGTAAAATCATAGTTTATAAAACTTAATTTTTTTATTCCTTGACAAATGTTTATAATTTTTATAATAATTTTTTTATATTACTGAAATAAAGCAACGCAATGAGGAATTCAGTAGAAACGCTTCACAAATTAAAATTTAGTATTTCAAAAAGATTAAGTAAATTTAAACCTGTATTATTATGTTCTTTGGAATGTGGTTTAGTAGACTCATAGTTTATAAAACTAAATTTTAATGTCGCCGATTTAAGAAGGGGGTTTAAAGTAACGTTATGAGGAAATCAGTAGAAACGTTAAACAAATTAAAATTTAGTCTTTCAGAAAGGTTAAATAAATTTAAATATATGTTCTTTGGCTCTTTTTGCTCTTTAAAAATATTGCACATTAGTTTTTACACATTTTGTAAGAAAAAATGTTAAATTATTAGTATTATGCTTGAATATGGTAAATAAGTATACCTATAATAATTATTATTATTATCAAAAATAATATTCATGAGGATAAAAATGTAAATGCACTTCATGTGTAATAAAATTATTTTAGTAAGCATTTGAATGCTCAATTTCATCGGGACAAAAAAAAGTACACTAAGAGAATACATTGTGATAGTCTAGACCCTATAGGCAATATTAATTTATATTATTTAGAATTCTACTAAAATAATTTGGATTTCAGCTAAATCTGTTCATTCAGTAACTTTACTAACAATTTTACAGTCAACCGCTCCACTCCAATTTAAGTTTGTTCATTAACTGAAAAGATACGTTTCAACAGAGCAATACAACGAATTTATAATCGTTTTCCAGCTTAAATCCACATAAATTGTCAAGTCATTTTAGTAATACTATAAGTTCACGCATCCTTAATTTCATTAACTTCCATCCCGTTATAAATTGCATTTATAAAGCACCATCCCCTAGTATCTACAGAACGGAGTGAATATCCACATATGATCAAAAGGATATCATATTACAAGTGTGCTTTCTGTGATAAGCGCATCGTCATCGGCAGTGGCAGCGCCGGCGTGACGCATATTAAATTAAAAAATTAAAATATCACATAGGATTAAGTAATTAGTTAATGCCTGTTTTTGAAAAACTCCAAACTAATATTAAAAAGACTGAGATTCGGATGGCAATTGACGAAGTTACGAGCATAGGATGAAATGTATTGGTAATTATATTATTCATCTCCAAGCATATTGCTAAGCGATAAGATTCGTCACTTGCTCTCCGCAATGTATCAGGAAAGATGTATCGTCCGGTCTCTCCAGATTCTAAATCCTATAAAGATTCTGTCTGTGTCTTCGACAATCCTCGGTTAGCCACATGAAAACCTAGTGGCGAATAACACGCTGAATATACTAATCATTTAATGGGCCATTATCCATTTATCGAGATACCGTTGATAAAGATATTAATTTATTTCTCAAATTAAAAACTTTTCAGATGGTTACGAATTCGTATGCCTATACTCTGTACCACCAACAAAAAGCAGTAGACTCCTCCCCAAAAATGCCCGCTAAATTTGAATGGAATTTCTCTATTGGTCGAATTTATAGAACCCGAGTTACAAAGCAACCACTAAATTTGACAAAGGCCGACTCTACAATACTGGAGTCACACATTAAAACTTTTATGTATTTTGGCAATAGACCAATCAGCTATGTTATCATTGTCGCGAAACGTATAAACGCTAAACATATTAAAAATCGCGCATAAATGGGGAGCCGGCCTCACTGTAAACCTGTGCTGTCAACTGTCATATTCATTCGTCTATGTGAAATTATTTCAAATTGTTTTTGTGAAGGTACGTATAAGGATTAACCTTATTTGTGTATTAAGTATTAAGGTAAGTAGATAATGCAAACGATTAATATTGATTCAATGTTAAAACATCGTTTTTTTTTAAGGTCAAATCGAAAACTCAATAGAAGGGGGCCTAATTTCTCCACCGAAAAAACGAATCTCCAGGCATTTTTTGAGGATAAGGAAAACGTGTTGAACATCTTTAAGGCGAAAACGTATGAAAAACGCGAATAAATGGGGCGCCGGCGTGACTGTCAACTTATTCGTTTTTGTGACATTTCACATTTCATCTGGGAGTTAAAGTAATAAGGTACGTAAATGCAAACGATTAATATTGATTAAATGTTAAAACGGGTTTTCTTAAGGTTTATGATGGCTGAAGGAGGTATAATTTCTCCACCCAAAAAACGATTATCCAGACATTTTTCGGTGGAAGATAAGGAAAAGATTCTGAACATTTTTAAGGCCTACGATGGGGAGAATCCGGAGAAACCAAAGATGGAATGCATGGAGTTCACTGCAAAGGCAGCAGGTGTGAGTGTTCCAAGTGTTTCTAATATTCTTCATGAATACAAACAAACACACCAACATCAGCCACCAAAAGTGTACCACCGACAACGGACAGTTTTGGACAATATTGATGAAGGAACTAAAATTGCTCTCAAGCGTATAATCCATTCCTTTTTTGAAAGAAATGAACCACCAACTGCAAACAAAATTTTAGCAGCGGTGCATGAAGATGATTATTTGCCTCATCTTAAACGGAGTACTTTGTGACGATTACTTTCGGACTTTTTATTTCTTTGTGTTGTAATGTAATTGTGTTTGGCATTAAAGGTTCTCAAAAACGTCACGTAATAGTGCCCTAAGGGAAGAACATAGAAGTTGTAGTTTTTAAATGAGACTTGGGTGAACGCTGGCCTTACTGTAAGTAAATTATGGTTTTTTTTTCGAAGGAGAAATAGGAATGCTCGCCGGTTCTGACTGTTCAGTGTAAAAAATAAAAGTGACATCATATATTATTTTTCCAATTATATTATATACGTTTATCTTATTATCGTTGTTTTAATATTATTTACAAATTTATGTATATGTAGGGCTTTTAAAGTCTATTTTTTTCTACTGATTTAAGTACCAAATGTATTGTAATGATGAATAAAGCCATTCTATTATTATATTATATTGATATCATTCATAACTTTCTTATACCAAAGTTTACTGAATACTATTAGTAAACTTTGCTTATACGTAGGAGCTGTAATAGATAGAAAACCTTGTGAAAATTAAGAAGAAGTAGGTAGGTATGTGTTTATTTATTTGGACATGTTAAAACTTATAAGTAGTTAAGTTCTTGCCTTCTAGCAAATGATAGGCTTTTTAAAGATTAAGAATAAAAATAAAACAAGATGTAGATACCTACATTATATAATATATAGTTTGTATAGTTGCTTGAACATTCCACGACTATTCGTAAAAAGAACCAAAAGTAATCTTACGATAGATATATATTAATAAATAAATATGTACAGTGGTGGAAACCAAGAGTCGGCAGATTTGGCTATTGAGTAGTGCATGGGGGTCATTGGGGTTTATCCAGTGGAGTAACCTATGTGAAATTGTTGCAGTAAATCACAAACTAATCTTTTTTGCCTGAAATAACCTCATACTTTCTTTTAAATATGTGGAAATAACTCGCGAAAGCACCTAACCTAAAAACTACAAATGTCAACAACAAACCATCAATCAGATCTGCTGGTCTAGACAGACGACCGGAAATCAGAAATAAATGTCTCTGATAAAGTAACTTAAGTTTGCGCAATGCGGACTAACTTCGTTTAAATTTTCGCGGGAATAAGTATTATTTTTAAAAATCCAAAATTGATAATGTATAATAGAAAATTTAACGGGAATAAACATTATAAAAATACAGTATAGCTGTAGTATAAAATATAACACGTATAATAAACAAATTTTGTTGAAGCTATCTCAACTTTCTTTAATTTCATCGTGTAAAACTGACTATTGCGCACACCGTTCTGCGCAACCATAAAATTAATGGGGCGGAGTCTATTGTTTTTTGATGATGGTACAGGGTATAGATGCATCTCTAAAAAACTTAAAAATATTTTCAAAATGCAGGTCACTTGATCTGATCTTCTCGATTTGACAGGCACCGCAACGCCGGCCGTCACGACGATGCATTTTTCACATCGCAGCACATCAATATTTTTAATGTTATTTCATTCTGTTCTGTTCCAGAGAAACTAGAAAACGGTGACTTTATGAAATAGAATATGGCAGATACTCCTTCACTGTTGACATAATTTATGTTTATTTTTCGTTTTCTGAAATTTATTATGTTCAGTTTTACCTTTTAAGTTTGCTCCAATATTTATTGATTTACTTAAGTGCCTATGTGATAACGCCATTTGCCACGCTGTATTTGTCAAGTTTAACAAACCAAAATCCTAATCCGCTATCGTTCAGCATGCTAATTGTGTAATACCACTTCTAGCACCGTAAACATTAGGGGTTTCTTTTATCTCATTTCACTAAGTATACATATAATTTTATGTTTACTGCCGCTTTTACTAGTCTGCATTTTCTTTATTTCGTTATATTTACTCATCTGCTTTGTATATTATGTCTAGACATAATTAAGTTGAGGTTAAATTCAGTCAATTAAAAAGCATAGAATTGCTATGCACGTTTCCCGTACATTCAAAGTAAAAATTATTTCGTATGAGGTAATTCAATTAAATTAATTCACACTAATTCTTTATATATCTTCTATGCAGCAACGCCAACAGAATCGGTCGATGAAACAATTTCGATGAGTAGAATGCAGATGAGAATAATGAATACTAAAACAGAGTATCAAACAATGGACATGCAAATTCAGAGTAGCTTTAGAACAAGTAGGTCTTGCATTGATGATAGTGTATTATGTTTCAAACAACTTATTGAAAAATCTAACACGTATGGTTGGGAGATCCGCATAGTGTTTGTCATTTGTAAAATAATGCATGCCGATAAACCCGTTTACATAAACGCTGTTGTCGATGCTTTAAGCGCTTACATTCCAGGCATAAGTACTAAAATGCTTCAACTTAACAGACACGAAGCTTCTTCTGATTCAAACATTTAAACTCCGCGCCTCAACTTACAGTGAATTTACGTTCAACGACGTTGTAAAAAGAAAATTTTCAGTAATTTATAAAGCTGTGCACAAGCTTTTTCTGTTTGTGAGAAATCAAAGAATAACTATAGGTAAACTAACTGAAATTAGAAAAATGATTTATTAAAAGCAATTTTTTAACAAAGTGTATCCGAAAACTGTTTTACTGTAAAAAGTCGTATAAAACAATTTTCTTGAAACTCTTTCAAAAGATGATAACATCATAGCGATCCCTGCTTTTTACCTGAATTTGTTTATGGTCTTTATCTCTCGATACGATATATCAGTGCAGCACATTCGAGTTTAGATATTTATTGAAAACTTTTTTAGTTATATTTTATAGCGTGGACAAAATCAAAACCTCGATCAATACTTAATGATTTGCCACATCAAAATCTTAAGATTTTGCATTGACACGAACGTTTTAAACTCTTCAATCTAGCATGTGGACTTGAAGTGCGAAATGCGTATAATTCTTCTTGCTGTGGTCATGCCAAACTGCCAGGCTGAACTGTATAGATAAGCTAAACTACGTTCACTTAGCTTTCATTATATTAATTTCATGAAATTATTTATTGGAAGATGCGGTATACATTTTTTTCTGAGGTGTGTTTCAATAAACACAAATAACATCTTTGACATTTTTTTCTTCTTCTATTCTTTACTAAGTGATTATTCTCCATATTCTTATTCTTATAAACTTCTTGCATAAATATAGTAAGTACTGAAAAGTTACATGATGTATTGAAAAGTTTTGCTGCAGAAAATAATACTTTTATAACAAGTTTGCAAAAATTATAAGATAATTCTTAAGAGTTCCGCCATATTATATACCTACCTATTTAATTCTAGACCTACTCTAAACGTTAAATGAATTAAAACTAATTGCGAGGCGTAAATGTTTCCTATAAGAAGCTGCAACAATTGTGTTTTATGCATGTTCAAAAAATTTTAAACATTTATCATTAATAATTATTATGAGAATAATAATAATAGTTTGTAATTTTGTAACAGAATGAAATCAGAAAACTATTTTATTTTATTTAACCACTTGTAATAATTGTAAATAAACGACTGTTTTCTTGAAATTTTATTTACTCAATACGGACCTGTCTAAACTACCTGTTGGGTTTTTCTTCCAGTGCTAATAGCAGGCATATAGCGACCGTACTATGTATAAGAAAAGCTCTTATATTTATTAAGTAATCAAGCACAATTTTCTGTTTATTTACTTTTTCATGCTTTTTTAAAAACGTCTCAAACAAAATATTCCCTTATATGATTTATTTACAAGCGCTGGAAAATATATAAGGCAACACGAACTTGACTGATCCTTTTATTGCAGCTGGCAGAAGCCAATTAATCATTCCTCTTGGAATAATGTAAACATCAAATATTGCTGATGATATAAGAAGCGTCTTGTATAATTTTTCCAGACACTACAATCCTTAACAGAATGTATACAAATTGGAGTATACATACATAAATAATCAAAAATATTTGAATCGAATCATCTAAATTTAGCTTTGACTTGATCTGAAGCAAATATGTGACAAAAATAAGTAGAATTACTTATATAATACATATCTTAAAGTAAAGATATGTTTCAAGTAATTGATAAAACTAAATTGGCAAATGTATATTATGGAAAGTTGTTCGGAATCAAATATGTTCAATTTTAACATTTTTGAAAAATCGACTTGACTAGATTTTACACTATGCTTTAAAGCTTTGTTTATTTATTTCTATGATATATAAGAAAAGTGTGAAAATAAAAATTGTTAGAATTAGCGTCGGAATCATTTTTAAAGCAGTTGAAAATCGCTTCTTGGTATAAAACAGTAAAAATTTTATTTAATAAATATATTTTTTTTAAATCGGCATTAAAGTACCCCAAAATCGTCATTAAAGTGATAGAAATAGTCATTAAAGTAATCCGTTATTGTACGATTTTTGTAGTTGGTCGTGGTGACAGATAAAGGTAAACATACATTTTTCATTGCTTGTGACAATAATTGTGTTGTAATAAAAGGTAAATTAATTCAGAATTGTATTATCACTATTATAATTGCTAAAAATAATGATTTTCTTACAAAAAATTATCCCGATTTGACATTTAAAAATAATTATGACATTTCCTAATGTCACTTGAAATTCTAAATAATTATGACATTTCTTAATGTCACTGAAAATTATTTAAAATATAGAGTTAATTAATCTTAATTTCACAGTTTCTGGATTTAAAAAAAAATTTAATATGCACCTCAGCATTAAAGTTCCTTTTTATCACTCATGTGGTTTATTTGTCTCGGCCCTACGGGCTTCGGCAACTAAACTCCACATTCATGATAAAAAGATGAACTTTAATTCATTAAATTAATTCGTTTCGTTTTGGAGCATTTGTGCTCTTAGAATAGGTATCCTTCCATTCCTGCCATTTCTGCCATTCAATTGAGTCAGTCCACCATTATTTTCAAATTCTTAGTTCAGCGATTTTCAATTGTTTTCATGAAAAGACTGAGAACGCTTCATAGAAAGTCTAACAATTTTGAGATTCATATTTCTTAAACTGTATTGAAATAAATGAGATTAATGAACCAATGCTGTTGGAATCAAAAATCAAAGTATTTATTCTGATTTTTATAATGGAAATTTTTCATCACAGAATTATTGCAGTTTATTCTTATTAATTTTTAAAACTTCTAAAACTATTCTGTACTATATCATAGATTAAATAAGAATAATTTATAATATACTATGGTAATAATACAAATGGATTTTATGCATTCTAGCGTTCTGAAAATTGTTTTTATGTCCACTGATTAATTTTTTAAGATTCTGAGGTAATTTTATTTAAATAAAATACAGTACAACATCAACTAGCTAGTAATATGCAATATCCATTTTTTTTTTAAATAATGGTGGTTAAATGGGGAGGTCCCTTTTTTGTGTGCACTGATGAAGCCTTTCGTGGAAATTCTCCATAACCCTATGCAACATGTCCAAATGAATATTACCAATTTCTTCAACAATTTTTCTCTTAAGCCCCTGAATGGCTCTTGGTTGGTCAACAGAAACTCCATGTATTATATAAATCCATCTTAATTTTTGCTAAATTCTGACACACCTTAGTTTTAGAAGATGATCTTCGCAGTCATATTAGGTCATATACCTTATTTGTATGTACTATTGCGAGCAATAAATTTTCAACGGTTCATTTTAGCTTTGTAAATAGGAGAAAACGCAGTGGCGACGGATGTCACTCTATTTTGTTAGTGACTGTCAGTGTCACTTTTATATTGATTGTCTCATTAAGTATTTTTTAAATTTTAAAACATGTCGAACCACAAGCTTACAGACGTCGAATTTAGGGATTGTAATGGCCAAATTAAAAGCTGAATAGTGCTTACAACGTATGGCAGATGAGTTACATTGTCACAAAACAACAATATTTTACCTAAAGCGCAAGTGGACACAAAATGGAAATCTAGCTCGTATGCCGGGGTCTGGTCGTCCGCGTCTTCTAATGTGGAAGATGCTGCTTTGGTGGAATATAACACAAATTATCTCTTTTCGACAGCATTAAAGGCTAAGGAAGAAACACATTTTCCAGCATCTAATTCAACTGCCCCATAGAAGCCGTAGAAGAATTCAGCAACATTGGTTTATAAGTTTTACATATTGCTAATTTTATGTTAGATTAGTGTTGTATTTTTTCGCTTCAGCTTCAGGATTGTTATCTATGTTTAGTGCTACTGGAAGGTATTCGTAATTCGGCTGCATAGCCCTAAATATTGTAGATAATACTGTAGTTATTGGCAAAAAGATACAACACTAAAATCTCGACACCTTGACAGTTGCGCCTCTATTATTATTTACTTAATGGTTATAGAGATTTTAATAAATAAATTTAATGTTTCCTTTATAGATTTCTCTTTTGATACGTCAATGTATTGTGTCAAAGATTTTATAAAATGTCAAATATGACTTTAAAACCATTTTTACAAAGACAAATTTTACAAAAACCAATATCACTTGATTAAATATCGTTGAAAATTTATTGCTCGCAATAGTACATCCATCCATGATATTTTTTTCATATTTTAAATATACGAAATAATTAAAATGCACATACAGCTGACATTAATATATACTTTCTCTTTCCTACCACTGTCAATTTTTTTAACAAATTATTATATTTTAATAATTCCTTATACAGGGTGTTGTATTAAGTATGAGTACCATTATTTTAACAGGTGATATATTGACCTAAAACTCGACCTAAAAGGAACAAAAAAATCTTATGCAATATGTGTCGAAAATTGAACGGTTTTCCCAAAAAAAAAAATAATATGACTTTGATTTTTGAAAGTTAATTATATGGAAAATAATAGAAAATAAGTTAAGAAAATTTAAGAGAAGGTGCAGGTCGAATGTGCAAATATAAAATTGTAATGAAAATTTTTTTTCCGGTGGAGGGTTTTGATGAAATAATTTAAAGTGTAATTTAATACATTTTTAAAGAGCGCTCTTTAAAAATTTAATAAATTACGCTTTAAATTATTTCACCAAAACCCTCCACCGGACAAAAAATTTTCATTACAATTTTCTATTTGCACATTCGACCTGCACCTTCTCTTAAATTTTGTCAACTTACTTTCTATTATTTTCCATGTAATTAACTTTCAAAAATCAAAGTTATATTATTTTTTTTGGGAAAACCGTTCAATTTTCGACACATACTGTATAAGACTTTTTTGTTCCTTTTAGGTCAATGTATCACCTATTAAAATAATGGTACTCATACTTAATACACCCTGTATACTTAAATAGAATGTTACTGTACACAAAATTATTCAATATGCATATGCCATAATCACACAGACACTTTCAAACACCTGTTGGTTTAACATAAAATAGATATACAATAAAGTATTAAACTAGTATCCTTGTTTTTAAACATTATACTTGACTGAGATGACATTTTTAAGGATTGAATTTATACATTTACATTCGTTTTAATTACTTTCCTTTTTTTTTTGTTTGTTGTTTTTCCATAATTTGTTGGAGTTTCCTGGCCAAAGGAGTAGATCCAAAGTCAAATTGTAAAAAGAAATGTATACTAGTGCCTAATAAATTTGTGACACAGACGAAGCATCAAACATTTGTTGTATGTCAGCGTTCTTACATACCTACATATACCTCAAGCATATCTCGTACAAAAATATTTACTGCACTATTACTTATATTTATAACTGAAATAAATTTTTACTTGTAAGTACTTACCACGGATTATTTAGTCGGGTGCTGCAACAAAAATATTATCATCATTATTTAATTATAAATTACAGTTAATAATTTACTAGCAATTTTATATTACATAAAAATTTTTTAAAGAAATTTAGCATAGGGGAACTCAGCTTTGGTGTTACCTGTATGCTAAATATCTTTTTAACTGTCCAATAAGGCAACATACATATTTGTAAGGCATAATGTTATTGGACAATTTAGTAAGTAAGGTTTAAGGGCCATTTAAAATGCAAATAAATCTGTCTCGAAGAAAGTTTACACAATCATCAATGTGCTAACCAAATACGATACCATACGATGCATGAATACATATTACCTATTACAGTGTAAAATGCATCAGTTATAGTCGGAAAAGTGTATTATAATATGATTCATTTATCATTTTTTTTAGAGTATGTTTAAATATAATTTATGTCAAGTTTTTAATTGGACGTAGAATTTTAATTAATTGTCTCACTACACGCTTTTGCACTAAAGTAAGATTGGCTCTAAGTGAGCATAACATTGTTTTAACACAAGCCATCGTACTCATGAAAATATTCGAGTTGGGTGAAGAGTTCATAATTTTCTCTAACAAATAATGCACATTCTAGTATCATACTGGCAAGTTTCAGTGGGTTTCGTATCAAAAATATTTCTTAGGCAGCGCTTTTAAACAAAAATCCTGCCATCGTCTGTATAGTTTGCCTACAATACGTTGTACCATATCGAATACGTCTAAGGATCTAACCATAATATACTGACAAAGAGGGGTATTCACCTACTGCCCCGGGTGTTGCTCGTAATGCATAGTAGAAGGACTCAGCTTTGGTATTATATAATCTAATTGGTCTTCCAGTTTAACATACAATCAAGAATTAAATACGGAAATTTAATTTGTGACTATGAGATTTCTTTGACAAGAAGCAAACAAGTTTATATTTATGGGAATCGAATATTACATTAATTTCTTGTTTATCTGTTTAATTTATTTATATTTTGAACTGATGATTCTAATTCTGACATTATGCTTTATATTTTTGTTTTAAAAAGTATAATGTTCTTTTGTCTAGGAACAATCATCATCGGCAAGCAATACTGATTAACATGACACTATTACAAAGCAAAATACCTATCTTGTTATACACTAAGAAAAGAGAGGGGACTCAGTGTGCACTTTCTTTCGGAAATTCCCACCTTGATGATTCCTACCATTTGTCGAAACCTATACCCATACGCACTATCTATTGTTGATTAAATACGATTTTAAGAGGTTATTTTTAATGCCACAGAAACCGCACTAATCAATTTCTAGAGAAAAAATACTGTCGAGGGACATACCAGGTTCAGAAATAAACCAGCAACTTCCTGCACCTAGTTTAGGGCTGAAAAACGACTCGTGTGGTCAATTTACCTTTAAAAAAACCGTTTTGCCTATTTTGAGAGTCTTCTTAACTCAACCGGAAGCAAATTAGCTTCTCAAAGATTTTTGATTATTTGGAAGAATGATTATTTTTCTGCGATTTTTTATGCATCAGCAGATTTTTAGTAAGGCGTCCTTTAGTTGCTCTTAAAAACACTACCATAATAAAGATTAAAATAAATTGGTGTAGTAAAACACTTCAAAAGATACCTATTAGAAAAATCAATCAACTTCATATAATTTTGTACCTGGAAATTTGTAAGAATAAAACCAACCTTTATTTGTCATTTGACTTAATTTGTGTTTTTCCTAAAATGATGCTCACCGGAAGTTCACTCTGAAATGTAAATTCAAATTTTATGTGCGCTCGCTTTCCTAGCAAATTAATAAGATGTATCATAACTTATGTAGTCGATTTCGGTTCTGGAAAAATTAACTGTTTCAGGGGATCTGTAAATGGGTCTTAATTAAAACCATCTAATAATTTTGTTAGCTTCCTTACAGTATTCGCCTGACACTAAGTTAAGAACTGCAAATGAACTCGATAAAGTAAAACAAAGATTTAATTAAAACCATGAAAGAAATTGAAACTTGTAAAATTATACTTTCACCATTAGAGTTAAATCGAAACCACACGCCTACGCCTTCAGCGATCGATTCAATAGCAAATTCCCACTCATAATCACGTATTAATAAATTTTCCTACGAAATTCTTGTAATTTTCCAGCATTAATACCTCGATCCAGAAAAGTAATTATGAGATTTAAAAGGCCCATAAAAGCTATGTCGAGAGCTTAGTTTTAATTAAAGGTAGAAATGTTTGAGTATATATTTTCTTCCTAATTAGTTTACTGAAGTCGCAATCGCTAATTATACTTTAATAACAAGTAATTAAACTCGCATTGACATCCATCATTTATAAGCAGAAATTCAATAAAACTTAGCACTGTAGGACAATTTACAATAATTTATTGATGTTCCGCATAGTTCCATTTAGTGTGTTGGAAATGACAGAAAAGTATTTTAGTAATCGTATTTTTATTATTGTATTTTAACTGTCTTAAATTTCTAACAGCAATTAAATATTTTACTGGAAAATGCTACTACCATCTGCCACTAGAACAATTAATTTAAATCAATTATTCCAAACGATCAAACTATAAACTTCAAACTTTTCATTATCTAAAATTTCGTATATTTAGAATATACTTATCGGGATCTTCCAGAGTTGTCATATTTTCGATACTGCCACTACTAGGATGACGAATTGGGATGCAAGATCTTAGAGCAAAGATCTACTGCACTTATCAACGGATATTGTTTATGGAGCATACGGGAATTATCAGTCTCATCACCTTGAAGCTCTTCTCTTCATTAGTTTAACAAACAACAGCTTTACCTTTAACCGATAAAGTTGCTGCTAAGCAAAACAGTAAAGAAAGAGAATCGGTACAGGAACCATAAAAATTCTATCCATGCCTAAGAGTCTAAGGTAACTTCTTATCACCCCTTCAGTGATGTTTGGTTATGAACGAACTCCTAGTATAACTGGCACTACAAGAAATATGTGCACAAGGATATACAGACGATGTCACTATGTCAGTAGTAAAAAAATTTAAAGTCGTTGCATCTGAAATTACGCAAAAATTAAATGAATAATACATTCAGAAAGGGCCATTTGTGAATACAATCAAGACCACTACGAACAGTCACAAAGAAAATTAAATCCAAATCCTAAAAATAATAATCTTTGGAGAAAAGAATTGCAGGTGAGTAACGAAGCCAAATATTTGATATTTTCCTTTTATATCTTAGGGGATTTTTTACGATACCGTACACTCGTCTCTTGAAGCGAAATGGGTCTATTGGAATAATAATTCTATAAAGTACAATAAGCTCCAGTATAGTACAGTACTTACAGAGGGTAGTCGACACCGCAACCCGTAAGAGAAAAAAACAGTTTTGTTATTTGTGAGTGGAAATGTGCATGAATCTGTAAGAGACCTACATCTACACATCGTCATCAAAGTAAACTATAGTGGTTCAGTTCAATATGGAAAGAATGGCGACAAATATTTTTAATGACATATCCAGATTCAGATTATTGTCATAACGAAAAATTTGTGTATAGAATGTATGTAAGCTCAAATCTACATAAATATGACTCAGACTTCAATAATTAAAATTTTTTAACCAATCACTATGAAAACGTTCTACTTAATAAACTTGATATCCTGTAAATTTTTAGTTAAGTACGACAATTATTTCCAGAATATTTTTTTCTTTATTTGAAACTAGGACTCACTGTATAAAACTTGTCTCGTGTTAAAGTGCCATAAGAAATGTAATTTATGTTTAAGAATGCCTCGAAGAAAATCACTAAAATAGTAACTACGAAACGAATATGAAGGCTGGGGAATAGCAATAATCACCAAGAATGACTTTTGTAGAGATAGTATTTCGACTTGTCTGTGTAAGTTTATTTTATAATAGCAGTCCTAAGATAATCATACTCGGAAATGGATACTAATCACGTAATTTTTTTTACAGGGTAGCTAAAGTAAATCTTTTCTGTTCTTAATGAATTATACTATACTACTATCCAATTGAAGTGAATGTTGTAATTCGTACATGGTTTTCCTCGTTGTAAAGGCGATTCATGGCAACTAACATGATCAAAGTGTATTTCCCAACGACATAAGAATTACTAGACTTAACTAGACAAGTAATGATCCCTATTTGTTTGCATTCGTCGAGCGTACTCAGCGTGTCATTGGTGCGCCACGGGTTTGTAACCAATGAGACGCTGAGTACGTGGACGAGTCCATTTCATTACTTGTCTAGTAATTCTTATGTCGTTGGTATTTCCTTCTCTGCCGTTCCTTTTTTACAACACTGCTTGTAATTTCCGGAATTCTTGTTTCGCAAACTAAATTTCATTATTCAAATCATAATAATTATGTTATCCGGATGTGATCATTACAGTCTACAGTTCACTCCGCAAGGAATGGTCCGCCTAAATAAAATGTTTCCACTTATGTCCGCTTTACCACTTTACCTTTGTAAATGACTGTAACTTTTCATGTGATACTGGGGTTGTTTCCAAAACTAAATATTTCATTCTAAACATTTTTTCCACCAAATTGATATTATATGTAGTAGATCAATCAAACTGTGTTTAGTACTCTTACTTTCGTGTAGATTAAGCCGGGAATATATCTTAGAAACGATGTCATTTGTTCGTATTGTCAAACTTTTATTTCTATACGTTCAAGTGTGGAAGAAGAAACATCCTTTTGAGATTAATTTTTTATACTTAAGTAGAAATGAATATACCTAATGGTATGAACTTGCTACTATTGGATTTGATAGAAAATTTTCCTTAAAACTACACCAGAATGTTCCGAGTAGATCGTATATTTCTCGAGACTTACTATTTATACCTTCGACGTTCTGGTAATAAATACGAATTGAATACTTATTGTGATCTGGACCGATATAGTTGGAGAGCTGGTTACAATGTTATTATTAGCATTACCTAGTATTTTTGTGGAATTATTGTTAACAATAATGTTATCTGATAATTGCTATGGAGAGGTCCAATTATGTCGTTCTTAAATTCCATCAACTTACGCTAAGATATATCAGGTTTATTTCACCAGAGGGTTACCGTAAATATAAACATGTTTGAAAGCGATTATCAATTTAATTTGATTTTAAGAATGACAGGGAAAAAGGAACGTTATAAAGCTTCATTGATTTAATTACGGGAATCCACCTAAAAGGCTTCTAAAATTTGACCACATGTAAATAAAAGCTTTATACCGTACAGGTAGTATTTAACTTGAATATAGGTACTGAAAAATTTGAACAAACCTAATAAAAAATTTGTTCCTTTTTATAATCTAAATAGTTGCAGTCAGTAGTTTCAACTAACTAAAAATTTAATTTTCGATAAAGACGAGAATTTTATTGTCGAAGTAGAAAAATATTTGTTTTTTTTTTAATTTATTATGTTAAAATTAAATAATAAATACCTACAATATGAAATAAATCGCTCTGTAAAAAATTTGCTACTAGCCATATTAAAGGTAATATCAATTTGCCAGACGAAATATTCCCTGCCAGATTAAATGCCTTCAACAGAACGCTAATCTCCTCAAGTTTCTGTTGTAGCAGATGAATTTTCCCTTTTTCGGACCGTTCTGTAGTTACGTGTTCTCATTTCCCGCTGCCAAAAGATTGTGTCTCTGAATGCTAAATATGACCTTTTCATGTTAAGGGTTATATTCACCGGACATGCAGTTGACCCGTATTTAAACCAAACTAAATATCCGGATATTCCTTAAAATGTGTGTGTAGGAACAATTTTGTCTCTTGTAAATGGAATAGCGACTTTTGTTGGTGTTTTCAAAATGGTTCTTTAAACTTCTCATGTATACAAAGCTTTAATATTAGTGTAACATGATAAAATCACATTTTGATTGTGCTAATAAGTTATCTTATCGGTATATCGGTATATTGATGTCATTTAATGACCATAATATATTTTCTCACAATTTTAGTTTGATAATTTTCCAATTTCAGTATTGCCTACTGATTTTCGTCCACTGATAGAGAAAATTGTTTTTTTTATTGGTGTAATACTTTGTTTGGAAATGAAACAACCAACATTATACAAGGTCCCCCATAAAAAAAATAGTACCGTATAGTATTCTGTTTTCTCTCTATTTTAGACTCAGCATATTATTCTGCATAAGATATCACCAAATTTCTATGGGTTACAGCAGGGAAATTTCCAGTAAAATTAAATTTCCAGTAAAATTAAATTTTCCAAATAAAGCGATTGTCATTTAATTAAAATTTAAATCTCCAGTGCCCATCGAGGGTCCACTTTTTTATGAGAAAAGATATAAAAAAAATCACCTCCTTGCATCCTCACTTCGGAATAGCGGTCAGGAATTATTTATATAATTTTCTCAAACAGGTAGATTAGGAGTGGAGAAGTAGAGGGGTCAGTCTCCTGATTTCAAGTAAATCTCTATGGCATCCGTTGGAAAAAATTAATATACTTCATTTTCAAAATTATTAGAAAAAATTCCTAAGGTAAGAGATATTTTTAAAAAATTTGTAAGTCATACAGAATATTCCTGAAAAAAATTAAAATTTTAGTCAAGCGTCCACCATAAAAAACTATATTAAATTTATTAAAGGTCTTTTTTTTTTTTTTTAATCACTTATTTAACGTCGGCCTATTTCTGCTACCGAGGCCAATCACCGACGCCAGGAGACGAGCAACCCCCAACCTGGAAATTTTGCCACCTCTTATCTTACTAAGAGTAGGGATTTTTTACTTGCCTAACATTTAATAGACAAGGGACCGACTGCTTTACATCCTCTCCGAAGGATGGTATATCCTCAATACACCTCTCGCCTACAGTTGTATTGCTTCTGCGATATAGCTGATATACAAGCCGCTAGAAGTAGGGAAGCGAGACCACGTCTTTCCGTGGAGCCCATCCACGTACTAAACGCAGTAATGTTGCTTTACTTTCATATCGCTATGAAGTGAGTGAAGTCAGTCCCCCGCTCGCTGCCCCTATTAAAGGTCTTAAATGGTGTAATAAATTTATTTTCTTATTTTAACTGGAAAGTAAGTAAAAATCTACAAATAGTGTTGAAAATATGGTGACGAAATTATTTATTTTTGTATGTTCAGTATCTGCGACAATGTTATCGTCAAATGAAAATTTTATAAAATAACATTGTGGGTTTAACAAAGAATAACAAACTTGCAATTAAGAATTAAGATGGGATATTTTGCAGTCAGTTAACGACTTAGGGTGAAGGAGGTCGCAAACCGCCATAAATAAATTACGGACGCCAAATTTATTTAAGTTCGTTATTCTTTGTTCAAAATATTGTTTTATAAAATGGTCCAATTTATTATACGTTTTTATTGTTTATCGGTTTCAGGATATTAATCCTTTGTTTACATATGCAAAAGTAGGCTGGTAAACAAGTTATAACTAAAGTTGTACAGTTATATTTAAAACTTGTACGGTAATAATATTACAAATACAGATCTGTCAATAACTGTCAACAGATGAAATAATAAATAATGAAACTATAATATAGGGCTATTTATTAATACAAACAGACAGAAAACTCCAAACAATAATAATTATAAATACTGAAATCCAACTGAAATGTATTTTCAGGCAATCCAAGGTCCATTTTTATGTAGCCGTTGTGACATTAAAAATGTAAACATTTATGTAATATGAAAAAAGGTAACAAATAAAAACAAACAAAATATAACTGTAACCATGGCGACAAATCAACCCATACAGACTTGACCAACTAATGAAATGAAAACGTTATTAATAAGAGAATATAAAAAGGTAATATCAATTAATAATGTCTTTATTTTCTGAAACCGATAAACTATTGAACATATCACGGATGTTATGAATCATAACAGCCTTAGATGTCTTAAAATCCTCGCCCTACGAGCTCGGATTTCAAACCGACATCTGCGGCAGTTATGATAGTCATAACATTCCTAGATATGTTAATAGCTATTAACAATCACATTGATCTAGTGAAGTTATAAAAATAAATAATCTTATGAGTCTAAAAACTTTATTTTCTCTATGTTTTTACTTTTTTCTAATGCATTAGAATAACGTTTTTAAGCATTTTTCATACTTTCAACTCAGGCATTTATAGTAAGGGATCCAAGGCTTTCAAAAACGGAATGACCCATTCCAACAAGGTAAATAATTTTTGGGAACAAATTTGGAAAAAGGGTCCCTAGGGGCATTAGAAATTGCTTGTTGGACTTTTGTTGGCTCTTGCACAACTTCTCAAAAAGAAAAGAAAGATGGCGTAATGGTATTTCATGAATACGTGTTTTTAAACGGTCACCTTCCGCTAAAAAATTAACTATTAGCGATATTGATTTGATTTTTTTTATTTATATAGTAGAATCATGAGCGCCTCTATCTGTACCAATGAAATTTAAGAATCACTTGCAGTTTTTTTATTACTAAATCCTAAAGTTGCAGCAACGAAATTTGTGTATCGAAAATTTCGATATATGGGAAACTATATTAAATGTTATAAATTTGTACACACTATATGTGAACAAAATGTGGTCCGAAGATCGAAAAATTAAAAAAAAAAATCAGGTCGGTATCTTACACTGTTTGAGAGTTATAGATTTTTTAAAGAGACAGTTATTTACGTTTGCGGAACTCCTAGTAGTATTCAGCTGTTTTCTGGCGCGCGCGTTGCCATCCAGCTTATTGTAATGCATAAAGAAGTTGCAGATAGTAGGACAAAACAGCTTTTGGAATTGCGTGATTGTTAATGAAATTTTTACAAATTAAGTAAAATAAAAGTCACATTTGAGAGAGGATTATTAGGGTATTGTTGATAGATAAATAAATTATTAGATTATTTACTATCCCATTTTATTAGGTACATTATGTACAAATGGTAAGACATTTTACAAAAAATGTGAAAAAAATATATAAACACCTATACACAAGACATTCAAGCAAGCACTTACGTGTTCCTAGTCAGAATCACTGTCTGACAAGAGCTGCTCCGTATTATTTTTGCCTTTAAAACAATTGTAGGGAAATGTTGCACATGTACAGGCAACAGAACACCAAGTGCATGCACATTTTTTGTCACACTTTACTTTACAATTGCACTTTTTAATTTTTTTTAGAATCAGTTGTGGTTTTTTGTCATCATTTGCGGTTTTATTTCAGTATTCTCCATCACATATCCAAAATCTATGGGAGAAGGTAAATTTGGAATGGGATCGGTGGACCGCTTGAAGACTAAAATTTGATATACCTAACGAAAGCGTTTTCAATAGGAGGTAGCGAACGTAGGTAAGTCACCCTGGCTAATAGAAAATAAATGCTGCCTTAGCAAATCCAAGGATTTAAAGTCACTACGGCACTATAGATTCACAAAGGACTTAAGAGCATCTTCAATTATACAAGCATCAATTGCATCGCAGGATAAAAAAAATTGCATCGCAGTATAATAAAAATAAAGCAAACCTTTTAAAATACATTTCCGAATTGTGGTGTAAACAAGAACATATCTTGCCTATCAATGTAGCCTTATATTTAAGAGGCACATTTGATGACTTATATAAATGTGTTAAAATATCTAAAAATGAGTGCTCTACCGTAATAAATTTAAAGTGCAATCGTGAAGAAGCGGACACAAGAATATTTACACATTTAAAATTTGATGTTTAAGAATTGCGTATTGAACAAGCGTTAATAGAAGCCACGGATACGGATATAAATTTTTTAAGTATGTTTAATTTGTGCAAAATAGAAAACTTAGAAGAATTATGGGTATATGGCAAAAAAGGTTATATAGCAATTCACGAAATTAATAAAAGGTTAAATGAAAAATATAAAGAATAAAATAAACTACTGGACAATTGAACTGCATATTCGGATTATTTCTTCAAATTTTGGAATAAGATATCTCTACAGGGAGGAAAATTATGGAGTTGCGGTTTTCGGCATTTTGTTGCAAATTGTATTGACAATAAGAGGTTTTGTCTGTTGGAATGAGCATTTGCAATAAATATTGTATGCACCACCTTTGCGTAAAAAAGTGACGAATAAAAATATCCCATTAAACACCTGAGTGGAAAGTCGCTATATTTTTTAAATGTTGCAGATTTTGAAAAAGTGACCAAATTGGTTTTTTGCAAATAGTATGTAGATTACGCCCTATATAAAATTTTAAACCGCTGTTGTAAATTCCCGGTGTCGATGAAATTTTCCATTTTTGGACGGGTCTTACATTAGGCGCTGTATACAATATTTATTGCAAATGCTCATTCCAACAGACAAAGTCGCTTATTGTCAATAAAATTTGCAACAAAATGCCGAAAACCGCAACTCCATAATATTCCTCCCTGTAGAGATATCTTATTCCAATATTTTAAGAAAAAATCCAAATATGCAGTTCAATTGTCCAGGACTGTATATATAACACTTTATGGACAGCATATATATTATCCGACTGACTCCGTCAGTTATCCTTTCCGAGGGGGAAAGAAACGTGCAGCCACAGTTGCCTTAAAACAATCAGGTCAACTAAATAATTTGGCTAATTTTGGAGATAACTGCGATGCAATTGATGATTGTGTAATTGAAGATGCTCGTACGTTATTTGTGAATCTATATGGCCGTAGTGACTTGGCAGCATTTATTTTCTAGACTTACATTCGCTACCACCTACTAAAAACGCTTACTTACTGCATTTAAAACGCGAATTATATCAAATTTTAGTCTTCAAGCGGTCCATCGATCCCCTTCCAAATTTACCTTCTCCCAGAAATTTTGGATATGTGATGGAGAATAATGAAATAAAACCGCAAATGATGACAAAAAAACCACAACCGGATCTAAAAAAAAATTAAAAAGTGCAATTGTAAAGTAAAGTGTGACAAAAAATGTGCGTGCACTTAGTGTTCTGTTGCCTGTACATGTGCAGCCTTTCCCTATAATTGTTTTAAAGACAAAAATAATACGGAGCAGCTCTTAATTGTCAGCCAGTGATTCTGACTAGGAATACGTAAGTGCTTGCTTGTATGTGAATGTCTTGTGTATAGGTGTTTATATATTTTTTTTACATATTTTGTAAAATGTCTTACCATTTGTACATAATGTACCTAAATAAAATGGGATAGTAAATAATCTAATAATTTATTTATCTATCAACAACACCCTCATAATCCTCTGTCAAATGCGACTTTTATTTTACATAATTTGTAAAAATTTCAATAACAATCACGCAATTCCAAAAGCTGTTTTGTCCTACTATCTGCAAATTCTTTATGCATTACAATAAGCTGGATGGCAACGCGCGCGCCAGAAAACAGCTGAATACTACTAGGAGTTCCGCAAACGTAAATAACTGTCTCTTTAAAAAATCTATAACTCTCAAACAGTGTAAGATACCGACCTGATTTTTTTTTTAAACTTTTTCGATCTTCGGACCACATTTTGTTCACATATAGTGTATACAAATTTTTAACATTTAATATAGTTTCCCATATGTCGAAATTTTCAATACACAAATTTCGTTGCTGTAACTTTAGGATTTATTAAAAAAAAAACTGCAAGTGATTTTTAAATTTCATTGCTACAGATAGAGGCGCTCATGATTCTACTATATAAATAAAAAAAATCAGATCAATATCGCGAATAGTTAATTTTTTAGCGGAAGGTGAACGTTTAAAAACACGTATTTATGAAATACCATTACGCCATCTTTTTTTTCTTTTTGAGAAGTTGTGCAAGAGCCAACAAAAGTCCAACAAGCAATTTCTGATGCCCCTAGGGACCCTCTTTCGATATGCCATCTCAAAAATTATTTACCTTGCTGGAATGGGTTACTTGACGATTTTGACGTGTTTTGAAGGCGTGGATCCCGTACTATTATTTATGCAATGACAATAATAAACGCACGAGTAAAACAAATTTAGCGTATCCATCACTGTCCAATATTTCAAGTTGGCAATTAAATGTTACAGCCGCAACTGTTCCACGAACAATATATCCACAAACCAAACCAAGTTATTTCTTTATTTTTCAACAAATTGAGATGAAGCATATGAACTGACGTTATGTATTCAAGATTCAAGCAAGAATATTGTAGTTTGTGGTTTTGTTGATATTTTTTACCAACTTTTAATGTTTTTACCTATTATTTTCAATATATTGACTTCAACAAACGCTTCTCCTTCTCCTAATGATGAAATAAACAAATTTCGAAACGTCGACTTTATAGAAAACAGTTTGTTGTTTTAATTATTTTGCCACAATAAAAGATAATAAATAGGATTATAGGAAACAACTACTGGACGGGCAAAGGCCCCTACTCCCATTGAATTATACCTATAAATCCAAATTGGTAGCCAAATTTGTTATTTGTCTTTTCTCCACCAGACACAGACCGGTTTCGAACTCTTGTTCTCATCAGTGTGCCACAGGTAGCTGAAAAGACAAATAACAAAGGCAAACCAAACTAGTCTATGGCAGACCCAGCACAAGTAAGTAATGAGAGATAAGTGCATCCCTCTGGTGGTCAGTTGCTACTACCAGTCGAGACATCGACGATGTCTCCGTGACCAATTAAAAGAATATATCATTTCTTTACAATGGTTCTCTAAATGGCAAATTTCATCCGACTTGAAATCAAATCTACTGATTACATATATTTTACAGGTTTAAACTGTTACCAGCAGTTTCTAACTAAAAGCGTGCGACATGTTTTAATTAAAAACCAAATATATAAAGGAAATTACACCATTATTAAAGCAATCTCCGTGCCCGTGCTATTTGTTATCGTGATATTGAGGTCGTGAATAATTCTTAAATATAAATCAAATAACAAAAGGAAATCATTTAGGTTTTTAGGTTCTTGCATGATGAATTGCAATTAAAGCACATTTATTTTGCTTTATTTAGGTTGATGTAATAGAAAATAAGTCGCTAATTTATTTGCAATTTTCGTGCCATATAAGTTGTAAATATCTAATAATTTCAACCAAGTTTGTTTGCATGTACAACCTTGTTAAAGTTAGAGTTAATTAAATAATAATGATTTAAATAGAAGTAAAATTTTCGAGACTATTTTCATAAGATATCAGCCACGTTAAAAATAATTTATAACATCGTTGGTATTTTCTATTTGAATAAAAATTAATCATTTACTCTCCATTTTCCATGTTACATGTTAAAGAAAACTTTCTGAAATTAATTTTAATAGATCTCATTAAAATAGCAGCTATTCTTATATAAAATTTTTTTTCAGTTTCATTTCTGCAATTGTTAAGTGAAGAGAAATATTTAAAATTGAATTTATTAAGTTAGGTATACTAGGTTGCCTTTTTTTCGATGAATTTTGCGCCATTTATTCACCCTAATTTTTGATACAACACTATCACTGAATTAGTATATTCGTGAACAAAAACATTGAGACGAACCTCAAAATATTTTAAATTTTTGCACGATGTGATGGCGAAGACGTCATTAATATAGAAATAATTTAGCAAATAACAGTATACTTTCTTCACCTACATTGAAGATAAGGAAACCAATGTTAATTATTTAATAAAATCGGACTCTTTTACCTAAAAATATTGTTTTACAACACCATTTGGATACAACGCTTTTTTCTGACTTTGCCCTTACATCAGTGGTATTGATTATTGGCATTCCTGTGCTGCTTGTATGTTTTTAGCATAACGTCTGTAGAGATCTTAATTTCAAAAGTTGGAATACTAATGAATCGACAACCCCCCAATCTACCCATCGTACTTTCGAGGTTTCTTATACGCAAGTTATTTTCCCGTCATACTAAAAGATCACTTGTTTAAAATTAATTTTTAACCGAAAGAAGAAATCATCTAATTAATTACCACCCTATTATTGTCGTAGTCGAAATACTCTCTAAAATACTGAGTGCGGTAGAAGTATGCATATATTGCCATATCTTAAATCAATAGTTTTATTCGCCAAAATGTTCAACCGGAAATCTTCTCACAAACGTCCAACATAAAAAATAGAAGGCAATCTAGAGGAATGGAAAGTGCCAATCAGTAGTTTTAGATACACCGAAGTCATTTAATAGTATACCTTCTCTGGTGTTCCAGAAAGAGCCCACTCTGTTTACCCTTTACATTAATGACTGCAACAATCAAATATATGCACAGTTTCGCTAATAATAATAGGCTCCATATAAGCGTCCTTTCAGAGGCCTATTCTTGCAACAATGCTAGTTATAGAGACCAATTCGATTAATTCGAACCTAACTATCACTATCCAAACAAAAAACAATCGTCTCGATTTTATTCAATATATAAGGTATTTCCACGAAATCTATCAAGAGTGGTTCAACCATAACCAGATAAGGTCATTTGTACGGGGTTTTTAGATATTTATACTTGAATTAATCATCTGCAATAATCTTCTCAGCGCGCTCGTATTATTAGTTTTGCAAAATCGGCTGTTCCCACATACTTTGGGTGTCTTCTAAAAAACGGCCAAAGCCATAACTCAGTGAAAATTTAATTATTATTTTTTTTTATTGAGGAATATGTATACAGCGTGTCCCACTTTTAATGCCCCCCCCTTCACAACTCAGTTATTAGTTATCCGATTTCAACCAAATTTGGGTTACTATTAACGACATTTGGTGTGATCTTTTTGAATTAAACAAAACTTATTTTTGTCAGTGGCGTGCATTTTTATTAAGAAAAACGGGGTCAATTTTTCGAGAAGTCATATTAGGCATTTTTTTATAGAAAATCTAATGCAATATTTTTAATCAGCATACTTTGGAACCCCCATGTTCAAAATTTTACTACATTTTGATTAGGGGTTTCCGAATAACGGGCCCAGTGAAAATATATTTTTTCAGTAGTAAATAACTGATAACTTGAAAACGGTTTGTGTTTCGAAAAAAACTCCTACGTCATTTTCAATTTAAACTGATTTACTCTATCACATCATGTACTCAAAAGTTTGAAATGCCGCAGTCGTAAATAATTAACTTGACACCGGTTTATTTTTCGAAAAATAGTTTAATTTAATATCAGAGCAACCTTTTTTCTTTTGGTATAAAATTGATCTATTATCACATAAGATCATTTTTTATCACTTAATGCCCAAATAATACAGGACCGGTTAAAATTTGTTTTTATCGTCCAATGAAAAATTTTCGCTTGCAGCTTTTGGAACTTTTGAAGGCATGGGGAGATAGAGTAAATAAATTTAAATTGAAAATGAAGAAAGACATTTTTTCAAAACGCAAACCGTTTTCAAGCTGTCAATTATTTACGATTCAAAAAATGTATTTTTACTGGGCCCGTTATTCGGAAATCCTTAATCAAAATGTTGTGAAATTTTCGGCATGGGGGTTCTAAAGCATGCTGATTAATAATTTTGTATTAGTTTTTCTGTAAAAAAATGCCTAATATGACTTCTCGAAAAAGCGACCCCTTTTTTCTTAATAAAAATGCACGCCACTGACAAAAATAAATTTTGTTTAATTCAAAAAGATCACACCAAAAGTCATTGACACCGATCCAAATTTGGTTAAAATTGGATAACTAATAACTGAGTTCTGAAGGAGGGGCTATTAAAAGTGGGACACGCTGTATATTGGCCCACGAAACGCTCTTTTCAGCATATAAAATATGGAGGTACTACTTCCGGTTTTACCGGAAGTGACTTCATTGTCATTTTTTAAATAGCACCCTATACATTTTTTTCGAAATCTCTACTAGGCGTATCTAAAATTTCCTTTCCGATGATGTGTCACAAGTCAATATTATCCCACCAATAACCCCCTAACAACTTAATTCTTCTCGAGGTAAGACAAATTGCTATTAAATTATCAATTGTGCCGTGAAGAACAAAAACAAACACAAATGTCAACAAATTGACATTTAACATTAGTTTCACAGTTTTTTTGCACTTTGTTTTGTTTTATGATGTTATAACAATAAAATCTCTTTCCATGGCACAACTGATTTAATAGAAACTTGCCTTACCTCGGGAAGAATTAAGTTGTTATAGGAGGTTATTGGTGGGAAAATATTGACTTGTGACATATCATCGGAAAGGAAATTTTACGCTTAGTAGAGATTTCGAAAAAAATGTATAGGGTGCTATTTAAAAAAATGACAATGAAGTCACTTCCGGTAAAACCGGAAGTAGTACCTCCATATTTTATTTGCTGAAAAGAGCGTTTCGTGGGCCAATATATTATTATATTCCCCAATTAAAAAATAAAATAATTAAATTTTCACTGAGTTATGGCTTTGGCAGTTTTGCACTTAAAACTTCACTGAAAATCTTTTGAATCGATCTAAGATCAAGCCATACGATTGGTTGGTTACACAGCTCCTTTTTGCAACATCTTCATAATGTTACCAATCTCAGTCCTTGTTGATGGGGAATTGATGGACTTGATAGTATCCTCAATATACCCAAATAGAAGCGGACTGTATATATAATTGTATTTCTTCACTTAGGATGTTATTGTATCTTGAAACTATTGTACGAATAATTTGACTTGACTTGATAAAATGTATATTTTAAACCTTGTAATACATTCTCAAAATAGAAAATTATGTAATGTTTTTTCTTGTCAATCAGTAACTAACTTATCTTAATTTTTTGTTTAAGATAACATGATTAAATACAATTTGTTTTATAAAAATATTAGAATGACATATTAATAGACAACTATGTCTTAACAGTCCTTTCTACCGTTATTTTCATGAAACTGCTACAAGCCACTTATATTAGTGGTATTAGAACTCATCCCTTTTTCTGCTTCCTATTCTCTTCAAGTTTTAAGACAAATCTTCCGCACACGGGGTAGCCACGGTGTATTTTTATTAATAAATAATTATTCGTTTCGTCATAGAATTTAATTCTGTTCAGATATGCAATGTAATTTATGAGACGTTAATTCCAAACAATGTTTTTATTACTTGAGCGTTGTTACTCATAATTTGCACTTATATAAAATCATTATTTAAGGAAACTACAGAACAGACATTCCATAGACAACGGTATTCGAATTACTTAATGAAATCCTGAGAAAGACGACAATAAAATTATAATGAATGCAATCAATCAGTTGCAAGGATAAAGGACATTGTCTTAAACATTTCAGAACTGGTTGGGTGTGACAAGCCTAATTCAATTAAAGCACTTTCTATCGACCTGAAAGATCTCTTCGCAAACCACCTTTAATTAATTCATTTAAGCAATCAACGTTAAGCCCTCATCGGCACTGACTGCATTTGCCCTATCAATTAAATTAATTCCAAGCAATTTAGGCTGAAGAACGTCCACCACACCAAATGGATCACAAATTCTTGACATCTTATTCATCTTCTCTCTATAAATTGATTGTTAAAGATTATGCTGCTATAATTACTTTCCTCTTTAATAAAAAGAGATCATTATCAGAAAATATTTCTAAAATTGTTGTTCGTAATAATTTTCAAAAATAACAATTTTTTATTTTGTGGATATGAAAACCGAATTTTTAAATAAAACACAGACGTTTCAAATGCGTGTCGAATGTTCAAGGAATCAAAAAGGAGCTAACATAAAAATGTCATTGGTTGTTTTCATGATTTCCTAAAATATCAATATTTATACCAATGAGGATGCTGCATGTTGGTGGTAAAATGAATCAAAATCTTCATAAATACATATTTCAGAAACTATGCAAAACCACCCGTACGTAATTGACGATAAAGAATTTAATACCAGTTAAAATCCCATATCAAATATTCTCATTAATGTAACTTTTTTCTAAAGTTAATATTTATTATTTTGTGTGCACCCATTTTTGAAACTCGCTATACTGTAGACATTCATTCATTTTAAAATACTCAGTCATAATTTATTCTATTGCACTTAAATCGTTTTGTATTTGCACCTATAAGAAATGGAGTTTTTTAAACAGAAAAAACGAATTACATACAACGAACCAGTAGCCTTTGCAAAAAAACTTATCAGCGCATTCTATAAATATTCCTTTTACTTTTTCAGTTTGTTTGTTGGTGGTGCGGAGTGCATGTGCATAGAAATATTATTTTCAATAGTTATAGAGTCTTAATTATACCTAAATTACTAAACTGAAAAATAATTAATTATTATGATGTGTTTTTGAGATTTTCGTGCTGTGATATTGATGGAACTAAAGGGCTCAACATACTAACCGCACCGACCTTATTTTTGGTCATTTTTAAATCGCCGTACCTGGAGCCTGGGCCATCCGATTTAAACGACTGGCACATCACTCGAAAGCTTGTCTCTTGTAGAATCGGCGATTGGGTTGCTTTTTTTAAACAGTTAATTTCTTGGGTGTTATACAGGGTGACAAAAATAGTGTTACAAAAATGTTACAGTTTACCTCTTTGCAACGTTGATAGGAGCAAATTTTTAAAATTCGTTTTTATGTCATACTGTACCTTTGGAAAGTACCTCTAGACGTTTTTGGCAGATTTTTTATTAAAGCTCTAGAACGAAAGTTACGGGGGTTTTCCGAAAAGTGGTACGTTTTGTAAAAAATTAGCTGTTTTCGCCAGTTACGTCCACTAATTCAGCTACAATCTACCCTGCATAAACCAAATTCCTATCTGATTTCATTTAAAGGATATACAGGGTGGAATGTTTTACTCATGGAGGTCTCTCCTCGGAAAAGCTATAGTTTATTTTTAAATAATGATCTTTCTAAACATAAGTACGATTGTCAAGCCTTTATCTTAAACCATTTTGAAATATACAAAGCGTCCAAAATTGTGTTAAATTTATTCTTTGCTACAAATTTACATTTTAAATTATTATTATTATTAGCATTATTACCTGTATTAGCAATAGGAATTCCCATTTAAAATGTAAAATTGTAGCAAAGAATAAATTTAGCACAATATTAGACGCCTTGTATATTTCAAAATGTCAAGCCTTTATCTTCATAAAGGCTTGACAATCGCACTTATGTTTAGAAAGATCATTATTTAAAAATAAACTGTAGTTTTTCCGAGGAGAGACCTCCATGAGTAAAACATTCCACCCTGTATATCCTTTAAATGAAACCAGATAGGAATTTGGTTTATGCAAGGTAGACTGTACCTGAATTAGTGGACCTAACTGGCGAAAACAGCTAATTGGTAAAATTTTTTACAAAACGTACCACTTTTCGGAAAACCCTGTAACTTTCGTTCTAGACCCTTAATAAAAAATCTGCCAAAAACGTCTAGAGGTACTTTCCAAAGGTACAGTATGACATAAAAACGAATTTTAAAAGCGTGCTCCTATAAATGTTGCAAAGAGGTAAACTTTAACATTTTTGTAACACTCTTTTTGTCACCCTGTATAACACCCAAGAAATTACCTGTTTAAAAAAAGCAACCCAATCGCCAATTCTACAAGAGACAAGCTTTCGAGTGATGTGCCAGTCGTTTAAATCGGATGGCCCAGGCTTCGGGTACGGCGATTTAAAAATGACCAAAAATAAGCTCGGTGCGGTTAGTATGTTGAGCACTTTAGTTTAGTGTGATAAAATGAAGGCGAACTGTATTACGAAAAGAGCAATAAAGGTATAGTTTTGTAAATGATTAAATTAAAGTCTGTGTCATATCTATACAGCACATAAAAAGAGCCGGCTTGTTTGAAGTTTTTATGGGCATCAAACAAGCCGCCGGTTTTTTATGTGTCTTACAAATCTGAAGTCGACCATAATTTCTTATTTTATTTTTTTTCTCAGATTTAGGTGGGGCTGAACCTAATAAGAAAAATAACAAACTGTTTTTAATGAAGTCGGCGTTTCGAAATTTATTTATTTCATCAGGATAATTTAAAATTGTTTCCTGTTGTCAATATATTATAATAAATTATAAAATAAATAGATTTCGAAACGTCGCGTCGACTTCATTAAAAACAATTTGTTGTTTTGATTAACCCCAACTCTGCTACCTATCTCTGAAGAAAAAAATACATAACGTGCTATTACATTCATTTATGATTGTTTCATTCTCTTTTTTTATTATTAGGTAGGTTCAGAACGAGATAGGACATGGTGCAAACATCTTGCAAGGTCAGACATTTTTATTACCTATATACATACTTATACAACAAATTGTCGCGTGCAATAATTTTAGTAGCAGATGCTTCTAGTAAAATAAGAAAAAAATTCTTATAAACGTGAATCTAAAAAAGAAAGCTAAATCCTCCTAATTGAGGAGTCATGACAGCAGTTTTCTCTAAATATCTCCAAAACTAGGAAAGTCAGAATATTATATAAACTTTGGCATATCCAATGTTTATTAATTTAATATTTAATTAACCATTGGTTTGTATGTTGATCTGAGGATTATTTTTGATGCAGCTTGTGGCATCTTCTAAGTTAATGTCTTTATTGTCTTTCCTGTTCACATTAATTATTTTACAGTTTTAGGCACATATAATTACATTAAATAAATTAAACTAATACAAGGTTACTAACGAGTGTTTATCGCAGCTTGACACATCCTTAAAATTAAATTAATTTTTTGTGCGAAGTGTATGTTTTTGTATTAAACTGCACAACATTGTAAATCTCGTAGTGAAAAATTTCCTTCAATTTTATATACCTACCGCTCTAATATCTCGATTACGGTGTGATATATGTGAGAATACTGATTCGAAAAGGCGCAACAGTGGTATATTACCTAACTCTTCTACGCATACAATGTTGGCACATATTTTAATTACAACGGATGGAAAGTGATCAAAACCTAACGATTTATTAGTATCGAATGATGCTACCTACTACCACATAATGCAGTGCAAAATACTATTTCTGGCATCAAAGCGTTAAAGAAAGTTATTTGCAGGCCAATCAAATTAGACGAAAATATATCTGCAAAATAATTTACCTTGTCTCTTGATGACGTAACCAACTTTCATAAGAAATAGAAAAGTGCTGATTGGTTCTGCCGTACAGCATTGGTCTTGTACCAAAAGTTTTAGCTTCCTTCTGGTTCGATTTGGTTATTTTACTTACATGTTTTATTTCAATTATTTGATTAGGCTTTGCAGTTACTTGTATACACGAGCGTAAATTTAGAAAACGCAACATATTTAAATCATGTGAATCGACATCCACTATCCATAAATAATTTGACCAAATTTTTAGGAATAGATAGTTCAATGAACTGGAATGAGCATATCGATTCGGTGCATGCTAGATTGGACAAATCGTATTTTACTCTGTAAACCTAAAAACTCAAGGGAGTTACTTTTAAATTCTTATTTGCAACAAATTTTTATAATATTAAATAAAATACTAAAAGAGTGATGTTTGGCGGGGCTAAATAAATATAAGAAAAAAGAATAGTGCCATATACCCCAAAAAAGAAACATGATGCAGCTACGGACACGTGTTTCGGAGTTATTGCTCCTCAAAATACTTATAATATGGGTAAAAATATATATTATTTATGTAAGTAGGTACTTCTTTTGACGGATTTCCACTTTTGTGATGAAATTCACTCGTATTTCCTGTAGATGGTAAGAGGGATAAGTAAAATTTATATCTCACTGCTTCTTCAAGTTTTCACACATTATTCTCAAGTATAAACGAAAATAAGAAGCTATCGTCAATTTTTTATACATTATCACATTCGTTTCACTTGACAGAAAGTTTCAATTTATATAGCTTTGGAATGTATTTTAAGTAAAAGGGAACTTGAATAATTATATGTTTTGAAAACCTCAGTAATCCATTTTTTATTAACTCGCAATATATCAATATCAATACCACAATATATAAAATGCCAGTTATAGGACAGTATCCAAATTGTACGCTAAGAATAACTTGGTCCTGTTCGTTTCTCCGAATTATATGTCCAACCAATTAATCGGGTAAATAAAAATTTAGGAGCTCCACAAGATAAGCTCTATATTACAAAGAGACTTTTAATAAATAAATAAATAAATAAATACACCACATGTAATTACGACCCCCTTTATCCCAGAAGAGCCTTGTGCGGAAGGGGGCTACACATTTAAAGACAAGGGACACACATCCAATATCCGTGTGTAATGGAAAAATCCCTCTCACAGTATTTTCCATTGCCACGACTAATCAATATAACCAGGTCGTTGTTGAAATAGGAGAGTGAAAGACCTTTGTAAATTAAAAAAATGTTTGAGTATGTTGCCGGATTTCACATTGGCACTTCCTTGTATAATCTACACAATTATACCATATAAAGATATTGTGATAAAAATAATCGATAATGAGATTTAAGAGAATTATGTGTTCAACCGTACTGAATTCGGGCAAAGTGGGTTTTTAAAAATGTCTGTGTGTCTGTTGACTGTCTAACATGATAATTTAAAAATAATTCTAGATATTATGATAAAATTTGTCATACCTGTATATACCTATACACACTACCTCTGCGTTCAAAAGCTCTTTTACTTATTATGCATCATTTTTGTACAATGCCTTACCACCTACTCTTAAAACTTATAATCTTTGTACTTTTTAAACAAAAATAAAAATTTACTCTAATAGCTTAACTTAGATTGAAGTCAGAAATAGTAAAATTACTAACAAATGCTGCATTAAATTGCATTTTGTTATCAATAATTTAATTTTTTTGTATTTGGTCTTTTTTTTTAATTGTAAAATATTGAGCCCCGCCTTAATAAAGTCATATTATTATTATTATTATTATTGTTATTATAGTTGTGAAGTATAAATTTATGCAAAAATGGTTATATAAATAATAATAAATAAATGAAATGAATGAATGAAATTAATCTCACATTTTAAAAACAAAATTATTCTATCAATGCATGTTTTTAGAAAACAAGCCATTTAGAAAATCTATTTGCGGGTGGCATGTGAATTAAAAAAAGATCTTATAGAGGAGTACAATGTGTTTTACAGCGGTTTCTTCTTTATGGCAAGTTCTATCACAAATATTAGTTGAATCTAATAAATGTTAATATTTTGAGGCGCTCCATTTGACTCTTTATAAATTTGGAGCGTTTGACGTATAATGTAATAAAATAATAATATTACCTTTTGGATGTTGTATTTGTATTCAAGCCAAAAATACTTTTGATAAAACAATTTTTTTCATAATATATTCCACAACTATATTCGTATTCGGCAGCTAAAATTAACATACATAGTTTCTGTATATCGATACATTTACAGGGTGTCCAGACTGTCCACGTAGTGCGCATTTTTTCCATAACTCCTTAGCTATTGTAGATAGAAAAAATGTTTAAAAAAAAGTTGTTCAGCAATCGACACTACATATTCTAAAAATATTTCTAGTTATATAGGGTGTGCCATTTAGGCTGGGCAGTAACCAGCTTTGTTAAGTTAAATGGAACACCCTATATATTCCAAATTTGATTAGAGAATGTCAAAAGCTTTCCAATGAACTATTACAACATGTACTTCTTTTGAGTGGTTTTTGAAATATTCTAAATTTTGTCGCAATTTTGACAGATGTAGAACCTAAACCCAAATTAAAAATCATTTTTAATTTTTCATGGTGGCAGCTGATTAAGGTAGATACGAACTTTCAAATGATGTATTAGAATTCTAGTAAATTTTATTAGTTTATATTGATTGGTTCTCGAAATATGTGAGAAAAACATCTTTTATAGAAGCCTCTTAAAGGGGCTGTAGCTCCCTTAGGAACCGTTTTTGGAACAAAGTTTATATGAACTTTTTGGCTTATTTTGATGAGTTCTACATGCCTTTGAATTTCTGAATACCTTTACCCAAACATCCTGTATATTTCTTCGTAAGATATATTATAAATGAATAATTAATCTCATTAAAAATGTTCCATTTGTATACCAGTTGAGTATTTTTAAATCATTGTGAGACAGTTTTATGTATTTCAACTCATTTGTTGTATGAGCATTTTAGTGTGTGAACAAACTAAACAAAGCCTTATATCCAACATATCCTGCTAGTTTAGGATTATAAAGAGTACTACAAAGAAAAATTCACATACTGCTTCTTCAACATTAAGGAATGCCCTTTGTCTCTGTCTCTCGGGCTGTGACATTAATTTGCAACAAAATTTCACTCCTGATTCAGTTCAGTAAACCCACCCGTAATTTTAAGGCATTTTCTTTTATCTACCTACTTCAACGAATAATCTATTGAAACCAGTGGAATTTATAATTTTCAAGAGGTCTTCGTTCAATGCGACCTGTAGTCTCAGTTTTATAAGAAGCATCCCGCCAATTCTATTTACTTCCGTCAATTTACATCAATAAAACCTGACGTATATACTATTTCTGTGTTCAATTACACTGCCATTTCTATAATTCCAAGTCAATGAACTCGTTTTGGGTTAACGATTTGCTCTAATTTAGACGGAGGTTTCCAGAATTATACGGTGCTTAATTTAACGTTATTAACGATTAATATTTTAATTAATTGCTTCAGAGAAATCAAAGATTTGATATAGTTTGGTACCGGGAATTCTAAATAAGTTACCATCCTACGACATATTATTCTAGTTGTGTTTGTGGATATTGAATTTAACTTTTTATCATTCACGTCACATTGCGAATATCACCAGAAATGCTCTCTATCAACTCCGATGATGTTTCACAAGAATCCCTTTTGTCCACTTTATTTCTCATTCACACTAATGACACTGTCTTCAACAATTAATTATTATGTGTAGAGTTTCACTGATATTACTGAGTTAATACAGCCGATTCTTATCTCCAAATATTTCCGAATCAACTCGATTAACTCTGACCTAACTATCATAAGTGATCAGTAAGGCTATTGAAATTGATCCACCTAAAATATGTTCCCCAAGAAATCTAACAAAAATTGACCAAACCTAACCGTGTCAGGCAGAGTCATGTCTCGGAGCTCTTCAATATATATTATTAGATTAACCATCTGCTATACAGACCTATATAATTAAAACAAGATCATGGAGGTATAGATTAAAAGGATGCTCAAATATTCCACATGCATAAATAGGTTTTTAGACGTACTAATTAACAAAAAAAAATAAAATATACCTATAAATAAATATTTGCTGGTTGATAAATCCACCTTTAATGAATAATAATAAAAAATCATTTTACGTAATAATCCAACCCTATAATAAACCCAGTTTTATATATTTTTCTTTACACAGTAAATAGTGTTTTATACTACCCCAAATCCTTTATTTGCGGACAAAGTTAATGCAATATTAGGCCATTCGTTGTTACACTAAACTCATTCCGCGACCGACGATAGTCGTCAAGGCCTAACTTCCATTTTACCCTTCGATATTCTGATCTTTCTCTATGGGTTAAACTGCTTTGATAACGATCTTGTCTTCCTTTCAGTGGCAGCCTCAAACCCTCCACGATATCTGCGTTTATTTTTCTTGCTAACAGTTCCACCATATCATTACAAGCCAAGCAAGCACAAAGGATAAAGGATACTGAGCTTTCAACATGTCGGTAATTCGATCCTAACTTATAGCTGACACATTTAAAAATCTAGGATTGTTTGCTTAAAAAACATTTGAAGTCTGAATAGTTAAATGTAAGTGTTATTTTCACAAATAGAATACGGCCATAAAGCAAATTGCTTAAAATTGAATCGCTTCCATTGAAAGGAAACAAATGTCGAGTTTTAAACGAAATCGTTAGCTATCAGCTTTACTGAATTTATTTCTAAATATCTGCCTGTATAACTTAAAAATATCTTTAGATATTTCAATAAAATCTGGTCTACTCTATCTATCTCATGAAAACTTCGAGACGTTTTACTGAAATTTGGAAAATATTTAAAAGCATTAATTGAATACTTCTTAAAAAGAATTAAATTATTTCAACAGAAATATTTGAAAACCATACAAAATAGATGGCGACCAAACTATACAGGGTGTTTCATTTTTAAATGTCATCCTTTAAGGAGGTGATAGAGCATCGAAAAATAAGTCGACCTGCCCAAAAAAAAAATATCCAGTGGCGTGGGAAATAGGGTGAGAAATAGAGGGCGTCACCCCAGTATCAACGCCACTGGTGATTTTTGACATGAGTTATTCTTATAGGATTGTAGGTTGTAGAAAAAGAAACGTTGGGAATTGCAACCTTAACATCTTTGGAAAACAGATAGAGGTAGTCACAGAGGTCAAATTCCTAGGAATAATCCTGGACACCAAACTCACATGGAACCAACATCTGTCAAAAGTCACAAACAAGGCGAAAGCATCTCTTATGAGGTGTAGACGCATGTTTGGGAAAACATGGGGCATGAAACCAAAAATGGTACAGTGGCTATACACCACTGTGGTCAGACCCATATTCGCCTATGGTGCCCTGATTTGGTGGCCAAAGGTTGAACAAAGAACGACCGTCACAAAACTCGCCAGCTTACAAAGGCTGGCATGCTTGTGCGTTATGGGTGCTATGAGCACCACACCAACAGCATCCATGGAAGTCATCCTGGGCTTGATTCCCCTTGATATATTTATAAAGGGGGAAGCCCTAATGACTGCCAAAAGGATGCGGTCCATCGGCTACTGGAATGTTAACCAGGAACAGTATGGACACTCAAAGATTATGGAGGTTGCGGCCGGTGACCACATCTTAATGATGGACACTGACTGCATGCTTCCAAGATACTCCTTTGACAAGCCATTCGTAGTGAAAATTAACCACGATGAATGGCGTCAAGGTACTCCATCCTATTTGTCCAAGGGAATCGTCTGGTATACCGATGGTTCCAGGACTAATAAAGGATCAGGAGCTGGAATTCATGGCGTGCGACCTAGGGTGAACATTAGTTTATCCCTAGGGACTAACGCCACCGTTTTCCAGACAGAAATGTATGCCATCATGACATGCATTCGAGAGAATGCAAAGCGTCGGTATACTCGACAGCACATACATATTCTGTCTGATAGTCAAGCAGCATTAAAAGCACTTGCAGCCCCACGTATAAACTCTAAAATAACGTGGGAGTGCCTACAGGAACTGATATACCTGTCCCGGGTGAACAATGTCGAACTCATCTGGGTACCAGGTCACTCGGGGGTTGAAGGCAATGAAAAAGCAGATAACCTGGCAAGAGCGGGTTCTGCGACGCCATTCACAGGGCCTGAACCTGTGATTGGTATTTCAAAACAGGCAGTCAAAACGGCGGTTCAAAGATGGTCTTTTAAGGAACATCTGCAACGTTGGGACATGACACCTGGCCAACACCAAGGGAAGGCCACTATTGGAGTACCTTCCCAAAAACTGACTTCTGAAGTCATCCATTTGGGACGACCTCAAATCAAACATGTAGTGGGCCTTTTAACAGGACACTGCCATATGAGAAAGCACCTGCAACGCATAGGCGTGCATAGGGGCAGTACGATGTGCAGACTATGTGAAGAGGAGGAAGAAACCTCCTCGCACATAGTGTACGACTGTGAAGCACTGGGCCGAAGGAGATTTGCTCTTTTCGGTGATTTACAATGCGGGGACAATCTTCCGCATGAAAATCTTGCAAAGAAGCTATTAAACCTCATTAAAGGGACGGAGCTCATGTAAGAATCGGGGATGTACAATAAGCCAATTGAGCTGCAGTGCAATTTGGGTTTGACCCAACCCCGCTATTAATCAATCAATCAATCAATCAATCAAGTAGGTATGTAGTTCAGTACTGCCTGTGCAAAATTTGGTTAAAATCGGTCTTATGGTCTAGAAGTTATGACAAAAAAACGATTTTTTTATTCCAACTTTGAAGGCCTGTAACTTCGTTATTATGCATTTTTGATATAGGTTTTTTGAGCAGGTCGACTTATTTTTCGATGCTCTATCACCTCCTTAAAGGATGACATTTAAAAATGAAACACCCTGTATATGTATTATTTAAATGGAACCCTTATTATTTGTTCAAAGTCTTCCTAGCACACATTCTGACTTCAAAAATATATATTTTTTATGCAGTACTTTTAATAATAGCGAAAATATTGGCTAATATAAGAATTAGATTATATTCAATGGGTAAGCCTAATAAAAATATTTTGAGTGTACTAGATTGTGAAAATAAAACAATAGAGATGCAGTAGCAAACATGGCATTGGATGCATAAACCATAAAAGCCTAGTAGTTGACCACGACAAAAAACAAATTTAAGAATTTATTTTTGGTTACAAGTTATAATAATTACCATAAATCAAACTTATTTATATTTAAAACAACCCCTCTTCTCACACACACACACACACACACACACACCCACACATTTAAAGTAAATAAATACACAGTGCTAAAAATATAATACTCCAAATTTATATATCAAAGACAATGAGAACGCTTCCGCTGACCAATGAGAATAGGGACGAATATATATCCAGACAGAAGATTACCTGATAGGATGACAATAGAATTAGCGAATATTGTTAAATGAAACTGGATTGATAATACGTGCTGTTGAATAGTGAATTAAATTTTTTATTTTATTTCCAAAAACAAATTCCATTATGGATGAGATTAAAGATTTCATTTCATTTCATATTACATGTGGAACAGTTAACAGGGCGTTAAAGAAAAATCGGGATTGTAGAATATTACCTACGCAAACATTGTTTCCGAAAATGCTCAAAAGCGAGTAGAGTCTTGTATAATGTTGATAAACCGATGTAATAATGACAACATATTTATTTTAACAAAATATGTTGGACAAATGAAGCCTCTTTTGACGGAATTTTTAATTCGCATATTTTGTTTCCCAGTAATCCACAAGCATTTCTGGAGGTTAGCCTCAAAGAAGATGATCCATTTTCATAACACTTAAGCCGGAAACAGGGCTTGGTCATTGTTAATATTTCTTGGACAGGAAAAATTTTTCTTTAAGATTTTTTTGCGCATCCTCCGTCCTATATATTTTTTTCAAACAAATTTACAGGGTGGTCGTGAGAGACCGAAACATTATTTTACTACAAGAGAAAACATGTTGGGAACGGCGATAGAAAAAAAAGTTAAAGGAAAAAGATACTTAAAATCGTATATTATGTCCAAGTTTAAAGTTTGGATGGAGTATTCTGAAAAATTATTTTCTGCTATTTTCATAAAAGTTAAGCTGGAAACGAGGCTTGTTAATATTCTTTGGACAGAAAAAAATATTATTTAAGATTATTTTTGCTTCTGACCTACACAATACACATGTTTCAAAAAAATACAGTGTGGACGTGAGAGGTCGAAATATTATTTCACCACAAAAGTAAACTCATGTTATCAACGGTGATACAAAAAAAAGTTAAAGAAAAATATTATGTCTAAATTTAAAGTTTGGATGGAATATCATTTTTCAGAATTTTCCATCCAAACTTTAAATTTAGACATAATATTCGATTTCAAGTGTCTTTTTCTTTTAATTTTTTTTCGTAACATCGTTGCTAACATGAGTTTACTCATATTATTATATTATGAGTAAAGTCAGCTATCTACACATCTATAAAGTCGAGTAAACTTTAACTTGGCGTGTGAATGAGTTGATATTGTACGTATTATTGTATTTTCTCTTGCACACACAATTGAAGCAATGGCCCAAAACCATTGTTTACATATAAACATACGTGAACAATGTTTTTGGGTTATTGCTTTAACTTTGTGTGCAAGAGAAAATGAAATAGTATGCACAATATCAACTCATCCACACGCCAAGTTAAAGTTTATTCGACTATATCTATACCTTTTATGTATTGAAAATAATGGAGGTCATTTTAAATTTTCCTATTTTTTGTTAAATTGTAATTTTTTTACAGATGTCTTTAAATATAATTGGTCGCCAATTTTTTTGTTTGTTATTCATTGCTTTCTTGTAGAAATAATTCAATCCCTCTTTAAAAGCACTCAATTATTTTCACAATTTATTGGCTTATTAGTAATGAGTGGAGTGAATTTTATGTTCAGATAATTTAGTATTTATTTATTACATTGGTGAAAAGATGTAACAAAAATTGTATGTAAATATTTTAATCATTGAATATTACAGCAGCACATTTATTAATTTCACTGAAATTCGATTGTGCATCATGCATCATTTCGGCCCTTTACTCAAAAGCATTGTTATGCAAGCTTATGTTCAATCAAATCATATTTTAGGGAGAAGCATTTTTCTTCATATTTTTATTACTCCTGCCGCTTGTCAAGATGGAGGTAATTTTGTTTTTAATATATTCTCACATATTTTTACCTTGACACACAATTTCTCACATCTCTAGCATCGTTTCCAAAAGAACAACCTAGTTAGCATTATAATAACCTTGAAAACTGCTCTATTTTTTTTGTATTAAAATCACCATTTCAATATACTTTCTTTCATTCATTATGTGAAAAATTAGGTGTAATACAACTTTGTGCTTAATTGTAGCAATTATTTTAATACTAAGCACACCTCAAATAAATAATTAATATATCCCTAACATTTTCTAAAAACAAAAATGTATTGGTGAAATACTTTCGTTTTCATAAGATAAAACTCATGTAGTTATAGATCTCAACTAATTTTGGAATTAAAGATGTTTTATCTTTTACCACCTCCGCCATTCCTATCAACCACATATTTATTTACCGTTTTATCTGATTTTTAACATTGGAAATGTTTTTGTTTTCGTATAGGGGGTTGAAAATCAGTTTCATGTTGCATAAAATGAAGCATGACTTATAAAAACAGTGGCGACAACAGAGTGACCAATTGTTGATTGGTTGTCTAAATCGCGTGGTACCGGCAGTCATGTTATTATTTTTTTATAGGAGTCTTCTTGTCGAGAAAATCCCAACGGCTATATCTCGTTGCGATTCTTTAAATATTTAAAAAGTTATTAACGTTTCAATACCCCATGTCGAAGAGTTTTGTAAATTTTGCGAAATTAAAAAGGCCGAATGCGCGCGCAGATCCCTCCAAATTTCATACCCGTGCAGGACTTGTCAAAACTTTAAAATTTTTCGTTAACGTCACAATTGTCACTTTTTAGTTAGGATCTGCTGACCTCAAAATCGCAGCTGGACCGCACAATTCACGATGTACTTTCAAGTTGGACTTTCGAGCTTGGACTTATTGCCAGAACGGCGTCCCGGCGGCCTGTTTTCGTTTGGAGATAAGGTTTAAAATTTTCGTGTTTTAGCAAAATTCGCCAAAAAATCCATAGTGCGTCCGATAGATTACACCTTATAGTCGATCGAGCGAAATTTAATGATTTCTTAATATCGGTCCTAGGACGGAACCGATTACAGTTTCGGACCCGGGACGACTTCAGGACCCCGAAACAATTTTCTGTTTCTCGATAGTGCCTTTCCTTTACTTAGACATTTAATTATTGTATCGAGTATTGTATCCAAGTAAGAAACTGCATGTCTCAAGAGCAGGATTAAACAAATGTTTTTAGTTTCCTAGTAGGGGGTCGAAAATCAGTTTCATTGCAAAATGACGTAACGCGTGAGATTTCAGCGGTTTCAGAACAATAGACGTCAAAATTATACTTTTTCGTTCACTCTTATTGAGCCTAAAATCAGAGCGTGACCGTGTATTTCACGATGTAGTTCTAAGTTCGACCCTCTACCTTGGATTTATTACCAAAACAGTCTCTCGGAAATTCGTTTGGAAATAGTATTTAAAGTTTTCCTGTTTTTGTAATTTTTTCAATTTTGTCAATGACTTGTAATTTGACAAATCATAGGGGTGGATTTAGGATCGGGGTTGCTCTGGCAGGTTACCGATATCTGATTTGTACGTGTTACCGATTGTTAGACTAGGTTTGAGTGCCATTACTTTAACATGAGGTAGATTATGCAAAAGTAAACAAAAAAATTTATCGCTTCATTAGAAAAGTCACGCCCAACAATCTCTAAGACAACTTAACATCGAGAAGCACGTCAAACAGCTTATTTCCTTTTGTCCCGTCGAAATATGTATAGCCGAAAACCATAATATGTAACTTAAAATTTTGTCGTTTTTCGCAATTTACAAAGGTAGCGTGATTTGAAGCAAAATAAAATATATGTACAACTCCTCTCTCAATGCCTGATCCAATGGTATGTCACACGGTTACAGTACATGCAAAATGTACCGAAATTAAACAAATAAGCAAGAAAATTGCGAAATCTTTGTAACTCTATACTTATTATTTATGTAATTTGAGGGTGGATTTTTATTGCATCCACATTTGTACGACGTATGTTAACTACGTGAAAACCAAATTTAGGCAAAATTCAGTAATCGTAGCCCTCCCTCAAGAAAAGTTTTTGTCAAATGATATAAACGAAATCCGATTAATTTCAATGTTGCCACAAATACTTTAACTCCAGAAGAAAAAGATTTTTCATAAGGCCAGGAACAGGAAAAATTATATGGAAAATTTTTTCTTCGTCAGAAATCCAGAAATGACAAGAACGTATAAAAATAGTTATTTACATTACTAGATGCGAAAGGTTACTTTAAGGTGTGAGGTGATTTTTGAATGGTCGAGGCGAAGCCGAGACCTTTTAAAAAACACCGAATACTTAAAAGGGCTTTTGCATCGTGAAATGTATTATATTTTTTCTACTATACCGAAAAAAATTATGGGATTTACGAATTTAAAACTAATTATTTCATGAAATTAATTGACGTGTTTAATAAATTTTATAGTTTAGGAGGCTGTCTGTGAAAATTGTTTCCATGGCAACGAAATATTACACATTTTAATTTCTGGTGGTTTTCAAACTAAAATAAACAAATACATATGTTTTGTGGCGATATAAATGGGAATATTGCTTGTGCCTTGTTTTACCCCAAGAAATCCAAAGCAAGCTATATGCAAACTTATGAAGCATTTTTAAAATGGAGGTAGGTAAGTAGGTACTACGTTGGGTACTACGTGCCGACAAAAATGTTGGCGTACTTCCTAGAAAGACCTTTCTTTATTAATTAAAATTGTTTAGTTGTATTAATTTGTTCAAATAAAACGAATTAATTTTGTTTAAAATTTGATTTTCTACTTTCCTGTCCTGGCCGCATAAGTTGTACTTTCGTAGATAGCAACGCCTTAGTAACCAGGTAACTCGAATGTTTACTTTCGTTATCGCGCATGTTGCTAGGGTTACAAAGTTCATTAATATAGATGGTAATAGAAAAATACAATTTTACTGACTCATGCCTTCAGTGGTTATGATACCACGTCTAGAATATTTAAGAAAGAAAAATTAAAAGTCATCAAACTTCTTCAGAAAGAAATGCAGTTGGTTAATGTAATAAGAACTTTCAATGGCAAGAATTTAACCCCCTGCACCAGTAAAACAGGCTGGTGAAATTCTTTTCCTACTTGTATACGGTGCAAGGAAAATCACAAATATCTCACTCAACTCATACAGATTTAATCAATTCAAAAAATCGCTGCACGAACAAAAATCAAAGTTGGAAATATTGCCACCAACTTCAGAGGCAGTCGCTTAATATTCATTACGAGTTTTCTACAAAATTCAGAAATGGCTTGGCAATGAAAAAAATCCACAACAGTGGGGATAGAAGAAAATTAACGGCTCCTTACAACCTGTGACAACACTTTTTGTGCCAACAGCAGAATTAATATTGCAGCTTATCTCCTGCAACCGCAACAGAAAAGCAGGTTGAAGATGCTTACAAATTTACGGAAATTGTCAGGGGAGTACGATGTCTAAATTCATACATGGATAAAATTATTTATTTATATGCTATCGATTCCGATCTTCTTTAGATACAAAGTGTGTTTCATTCAATATATATATATATATATAAAATTTTAAACAACTCGATAATCCTCACTTGTACAATGATTATGTACTTTTTCATTTTGCAGAATATACTCACAGATAAACAAGCAAAAAATGAAGGAAACAAACGAAAAATTGGTAAAAAAATTTAGTAAAAAAGTCAAAAATTAATATTTCTCTATTAATGAAAATATTCTTATTTTTTGAAAATTTCTCATGGTTCAATTGCCAATTTTTATTATGCATGTGAAAAACCTAGTTCATCCCACGATTTTTCAAGTAGGCAGCTCCGACACACCCATTACGGTTCGGGACTCTTTAAATTTCTTGAAACATAGGTATGTATTTTTAAACGTATATGTCAAGTTTCAACGAATTCACTATGTTCTTGTTCAGTTTGGACACTTTTCCTGTACTATTAGCTGCGTTTAATAGTTTGCGATTAATCGATATCGGTATTTGTAATTGTTAGGAATCACTTTTCATCTTCACGAAATTATTTTAAATTATTTTAGTTTTAACATTAAAAATGTTTGTTAGTGAAAAAAATTTAAATAATACCATTTTAGTTTTCATTATGAGAATGTGTTTGTTAATAAAATAACTTTTTATTTTAATTTCTAAAGAAAACTACTGATAATAAGATTTTAATTTTTGAAAATGTTTTGTGTTAATGAAATAACTATTTACTACTTTGCAACAAATTTTCATTTTTATCACAAAATTTGCGTTCTACTTCGTCATTTCCAATGTCTCCTCCGGTTGCATCTTTGCGAAGGACTGTGAATTTTTTTTCTTTTTTAATCACTTATTTAATGTCGGCCTATTTCCGCTACCAAGGCCAATCACCGACGCCAGGAGACGAGCAACCCCCAACCTGGAAATTTTGCCGAACCTCTTATTTTACTAAGAGTAGGGATTTTTTACTTACCTAACATTTAATAGACAAGGGACCGACTGCTTTACATCCCCTCCGAAGGATGGTATATCCTCAATACACCTCTCGCCTACAGTTGTATTGCTTATGCGATGTAGCCGATATACAAGCCGCTAGAAGTAGGGAAACGAGACCGCGTCTTACCGTGGATAGTCACCATCCAAATACTAAACTCGGTAACTGTCGCTTAACCTTTCGTATCGATACGACGTGTGTCAAGTCAGTGCTCCGCTCGCTGCCCTATTTTTATCTGATTTATAATTTCGAATATCTCAAGGGTACCAATCTTTATCATGATATCTCAAAACGTCACCAAGTTCTTATGACAGACCAAGAGACTGACAGACTGTAAGACTGAGTTTCTAGCTTGCTAGAATTCAAACTCCATCGTTTAATAATATTTCTTCATGTTTATACACTTCTCCAAGAAATTAACGCACCATCATAAAATAACCAAAAGTTTGAAGTTAATTTTTGTCTAGACCTCTTGTCCGATTTCGATGATTATTTTTTGTATCATAGACTCTTTATTCAAGAATGTGAATGTAATTCTATTATTTCAGAGAATTTTTGTTTTATTGATTACAGGGTGTAACAATAATTGAGACGTGTTTTTTCCATGAAATTTGTAACGCCCGCGCCCTATGAAGTTCAACAGTTACACCAGCAACTTGGAATTCATATCGTACTATAGCCTTATCTTTTTAACATTCTCTTTTTTTATTTACTTTATTATCTTTATTTGTACCAGAGAAACACAATTTTATGGCGTAACAGGTTTTTACTTAAAGGTAATATCGAAAAAAAAATTAAATGAAAATGAACAAAATGAAAAAGAGAATGTCAATAGCGTGTATTTCCGCCTCTGCCTCGAATAACTTCTTGGTAACACCGATTCATATTTAAAGTAAGCGACCGTATTTCATTTTGGTTCAATTCTTCTCAAATTTGAACCAATTTTCGCCCAACTACCTCAAGGTGTTTAATTGATTACGTTCAATTTTCTACCAATTTTATAATAATAATAATAATAATCAATAAGAAAAAAATTCTCTGAAAAAATAAAAGCACATTCATATTCTTGAATAAAGAGCCTATCATACAAAAAAAAAATCATCGAAATTGGACAAGAGGTCTAGACAAAAATTAACTTCAAATGATTGGTTATTGGAGAAGTGTATAATAAACACAAGATGTACTTATATTTATATTTAAATTATTATTAATGAAGGCATTTATTACTCGTATTATAATACTTACTATTTAATAAACAGAGGCAGACAGGCAGAGAGATAGACAAAGGGTTATTTTAAAACCATGTCGTTTGAACTCAGTAAGTTATATAATTTATGATTTCCTTGAAATCAATTTTCCGCCCTCTTATTTCTTACCGATATTATTCAACTGACCTTATTTGACAAGTCAAGATACTAAACGTCTACAATTTTTCAGCGAAATGTTTCATGTCTGTAATAGATAGAAAACTAATAGAATTATTTAAAAAAGCACTTTCATAACCACAACTGCATTTACGTATAACTTCATTATATAGCGAAATAAAAGCTAGAAAAGTATCTGATTTTTATGGTTTCATACACAGAACAATTTGGACATAATACGTATTTAAATATGTTCCTTTTATATTAATGGTAATTTCATGATATTGGTATTTAAATTATTCACAATGTGACAGTAATATCTAGTATGAATATCGACCCAGAAGCGTTAGAAATAAAATCAATAATGATGTAGCTGTAAATGGATGATGTAAATGATGATGTAAATATTTTTATGCAAAATATACCATTAAATAAACGAATTTTTGCTACATAATTTTATTAGTATGCCACTCAATGTTAGTATTAATGATAAAATGAATATAAACTTAAAAAAACATTTCAAAAATAGTATATTATGTTACTAGGAGTAGAAGGCGACCATTATTGTTGAGCCCAGAAATTTGCTCAGCCGAGGCAGCAAACTGAGCGAAACACATAATGAGCCTTCTACTCCGAGTGACATACTATTTTTTCTTCAAGCGTTAAAATCAAAAATATCGAAACTTTAATTTTGAAAAATGACATCAGGTCAAATGCATTCAAGCTTAGTAAAAAAAATATATGAATGTGAATTTGCAATTTCAAGTATTTCAGGTGGTACGCATTGCATTTCTTCAGACTTTTTCGGTTTTAAATTTAAAAAACGGCTCGACGTGCGACGTCCACTTTTAAAATGACAGTTTATGACAAGTCATAACTTAGATTTTTAATTCGTTTCCATGGATACATTATTTCATTTTTGTACTAGGAAAAAAATGAGAAATATTTGTACTAGTACAAGAATAGGTTCTTTCTACAGGACGTGTTGCATTATGTAATGTAAGTATTGTTATACGCTTGAAGAAAAAATATATTTCACATTACTGAAACCAAATAAAGGACCGACATTTCTAACATCAAATTAGTTCGGTCAAATTCCTAGGATGAGGATGAAGTAAAATGAGTTTCTTCTATCGCTATATAGTTTGATTTTTTATAAGCCTCTTTTCTGACTATTCAATGCTATGATATAAAATTCCCATAAAATTTAGTCCTTTATTGCCGGACATGTTGCTTTTAATACACAAAACAATACTAACTTCAATTAAGTTTGCTGTAGTAAACAGTCTATACAATAAACCTAACCTATTTCTCAATTCACCAAATTATCTTGAAGAAAATCGTTGATACACACATACATAGGTATACAGGGTGACACAAAAAGTACAAGGACAAATAGTTCATATTAACATGGGTCTGGATACTTTTCAAAGCCATGTCTATATGAACTAGTTACCTTATTTATATAAGAGAACTTAAAAACATGTGAATTACTCTTTAATCAGGCTGCCAAAGATAAGCACCGGTGGTTAAGTGTGTCAAGTATCACTAGTCTTGGCTATAGAAATGAGTCTGAATGGCAAAGGAAACTCTCTCGTGCAAGTGTCTCCTGCAGCTATAGCTTTATAATTCACATTCACTTTTCATTTTCTTTATACATCGATACGTCTGCTTCCTATTCAATATAATTAATTATTATTAATCGAAGATTGATACACTTTTTGTTGGATTTAGTATAATTTAATTTTGATAGATACGCACAATAATGAATAATTTAGCAACAAATTATGTTCATTATATTAAACACAAGAGTTTCACAACCGATTGCGTGATCAAATTAAATCTGTATAAAATCAGATCACTCGCTTAATAAAGAGCTTTTTCACAATTGTATATTATACCTATATTGAAATAGTTATTTACATTACTAGATGCGAAAGTTTACTTTTAGGTGCGAGGTGATTTTTGAAAGGTCGAGGCGAAGCTGAGAGCTTTCAAAAAAACACCGAGCACCTGAAAGAGCTTTCGCATCGTGTAATGTTTTCTACTACCGAAAGATATTATGGTATTTCATAATTTAAAACTATTTATTTCGTGAAATTATAATAATATGACGTTTTTAATAAATTTTATAGTTTAGGACTTAGGAGGCTGTCTATGAAAATTGTTTCCATGGCAACGTAGCAATTGCTATCTGTCATCGAGGTTTATGTCAAACATTTTAATTTGTGGTAGTGTCAAACTGAAATAAACAAATATGTTTGTGGCGATGAAAATGGGATATAAGAAGCTGCCAATATCGATTGTGTTTTTAAAATGGTGTGCCGACAAAAATGATGCGGAAGTCGGCGAAAATGTAATGTTGGCGTACTTCCTTGAAAGATCGGAAGTTTTTTTTTACTTTTCTGTCCTGGCTGCGAAAGTTTAACTTTCGTAGCTAGCAACCAGGTAACTCGAATGTTTACTTTCGTTATCACACGTGTTGCTAGGGGTACAAAGTTCACTTATATAGACGGTAGTAGAAAAACACTCTTTCCTTACCTCCGCTACATTTCCTAAATAATTCATGTTATTCAGGCCCAGTGCAAACTTAATGAATTAAATTGCTTTTAAGTGTCACCGTTCCGCTCATTAGGTATAACCAGTTTATTATGATTTTAATTAAAAAAAAATATGCATTGTATTTTGTATACAGTATGTCCACAGCTAGAATGGATGAGGGAAAATTTCTCATTTTACGCGGAAACGCATTCTTCATAAAAAGTTTTGCTTTTAAAAATATGATTGCCATGGAGCAAGTTAGCATATCATGTAGGTACAGGATGTTCAGAAAATTTAAATATCTGAAAATTCTGTAAGAGTAAACTATGTACTAGGTAACTGTCAATAAGAAAAGTTGTTTAGAATTAAAATTTGTCAAAATTTCAATTTGTGATAAATCGCCTAATTTGACTTTTTACAATAATTATTAATAGTGAAGTAGAAAATGATGTTGTACAGATGACTGATGGTCATGATATTAGTAAAAAGTAAAAAGTAACTAACATTACCGAACCGTTAATTTAAGTTCCTTATTATTTAAATACAAAATATTAGTTTTAACACTCTTAGAAATATTAGTAAATTCGATATTTATTAATATTGTTAATAGCAATAGTTTCTTCAGTGTAGGTAGAGAAGATTTCCTCTTTTATTTCTAAATCGTCTCTTGCGTGGCAAAATTCTTCTCCTGATTTGTTTCATATAAGCTCTAAAGCAAATAATACGAGTCAGCATATCGACACCATATTAATATTGTTTCCTGACTTTGTTTTTATTATTTTTAATTTATTTACCTAGATTCGTTATTTCTTAATTGATACATAAAAATTTTCTGATAATTTGTAGAAGAATGGTCGGACTCCGTTCTGTATTGATTAGTTTGAATTTTAGACGTTTTGACCATCTTCTCTTATTCTTCTTCTGATACATCTAAAATATGGGGGAAGCCAAAATATAAATAAAATGTTATCTGAATCATGTATTAAAATATATAATAATACATTTTTTAAATTTACTTTTGTTTGGTCTACAATTCGTTCCCCTTGTTTACTTTCCTCAAAAAGAATGGTTTTTAAGTTTGCATTCTATCTTAAAAATAAAGAAACTAAATTAAGTGGTCCGGTTCGAATTTCCTCTGGGATATTGCGAACGGTGGTTCTCTAAGCTTTACCGTCCTTTAATTTTTCCCATTGCATCTGCTTACTACAGCCCTGCAAGCTTGTTTAAAAACCGTCCTCATGATCGTGTGCTACTAAAATTTTTTTCTCAAACTTCGTCGTTTAACAACCCTGTCTTTATGACTTTGAAACTGACAAGAATTTAAAGTCACTATTCATCATAAAAATAAGCTGCTCCCGCTTATAAAAATAAGAGATGAAAATCGACGTGTTCAGTATTATAAATGTATTTTCTTGGTAACAAATTTATTTCGTTTAGTATTCCTGTTGCGGTGCATAAATATAAGGAGGTAAAGCCTCAGCTTATTACACTTTGGTAGATATTGAAATATTTGCATACAGTCTTCAATCTTTAAATAGTTTAATATAGATAACTTTTGATAACTGTTGCAATTATATTAGATAGCCACATTACAATTTGTTTATCTCTTTTGTTTAATATAACAGAATAATGTTCTTATTATTTTTTTCTTATTCGTGTAAAAATTAACGAAATATACAATTTCTATATTGTTGAATCCGAAAGTGCTTTTTAAAAAAATGCCACAGAGTTTGTATGCTGAAAAATGTAAGAAGCTTCTTTAAGTTATTTCCAAATTCGTAATGAGCTCTATCTGCCGTAAATAAGAACAGAGTTGAAGAAATAGTGGAAACACAAATTTAATAAATATACCAATTTTATGCTCTAGTAAATTCAAACAAAACTTGTTAAAAACTTATACTACTGTTGGTCTGTTTATCGATCTGTCTACAATGATTACTTAAGATTGCCAGGAAACAATTTCAGGTCTAGGTCTATCTGGTGAGTTCACAGTTCCGCAGTAATAATCAATAAAGGTATAAATGGCGGGGGTGGTGATCTGATTATATTTTTAGTTGCAATATTGTCAAATTGATAATGATAAATTTTAATACTGTAAAATTAAAAATGGTTTACTAACATATTTTCTACCAACATAACAATAACCATTTAAAAAATATGTATTACTTTATTGGGAAATACCAGTTTTAAAAATAATTGCTATAAGAATTATAAGAAAGGATAAGAAATTTTTTTAAAACAGTGTTAATTATTGGTAAGTAGTCGAGTTCGTAAACGTGTAGATACCAAATTATTCGGTTTCGAAGATTAATGATTCCATCTTAACACAAATTAAATTTTCTTTAGATGAAAGAGAAAACTATCGATAATCTTAATTTTAATATTTTTGAGATGGGAGCGATAATAAAATCAATGATTTAGAATGAAATAATCTAATTACCTAAAACCTAAATATATTTCTAACTTGCTCCTTTTCTGTAGGAATAAAATCAGTCAGGTGCATGCTTTCCTCCATTATACAACACCTTTCAGGTTTCCATATAATTTAGTTCACAGAAATCGCCATTCATATACTATACAAGTTATGGAGCAATGCAGATAATTGCCAACCCAGGAAAATTGTAAAGAATTTTTTAAACTGCTAATGCAGAAATTACACAAGCTCCTACTTGTATGATAAAATAACATTTGCATACAAAAGGTCCTTTTAAGTTCTATTCCAGACCGTAACTAATACTGCTTGCTTGCATATACGTATTCCTAATTACGCAAGTTCAAATAAGCTCTAATATGCGGTTACTACTGTTGGTAATAGAATAATACTGATTAATTTACTTATAACTTCCTACTACATGCCTCAAACATAAAACCCACATTTGACTACAATGATTACCATCAGACCTGTTTTATTATCTTTTTCAAGAATATTTGTCAATATTTTTGTAGAGTGTAATTTTATCCCTGGATACAGATTAATTTAATCTCTTTAGTTTGTAAGAAATGGCTATATCTATTACAAAGTTACTAGTGATAACTTTTCAATTGGAATAATCAGCAGTCGCCTCATAAATTCGACGATTTCAAAAATTATTTTGTATTGATATCAAACTGGAGCGAGATATTACATTCTAGTCAAGAAATAAACTTATAGTACGCGAGGAAGCAAATAATTAGTTGTATATATAAAGTGTTAATAAGAAGAAGGTCGAAAGTTTTACCAGAGTAACTAAGAATCGAGTTAAAACTTGTATCAGATAAAGTTATTTGGGTCGAAACATAAAGGTCTAGTTTTTGGGAACTTACGTATAACTTTCGCTCTTGAATATTTCATATATTAATTTAATATTCATGTTTTGGTATAAGAGAATTTTTTAGAGGTTACATGTGATAAACAGGATCAGACAAGGCAAGACAGATTATGATTTACCTTCAAAATTAGTTTTCTTACTGTTTCCGAGTATCGTGCAATAACTGTCTGTCGAATATGATGACGGCAATAAAAGTAGTTAAGAGCGCTCCGGAGATGCTCACGTCATCAATAATGAAACTTCACTGTATCATACACGTCCTCGGTATTTATCAGTAATAAATTTTTTCGACAACCGTCCGGGAAGTAGCCACTTTTTGGCCGCTTTCTCTTTGGTCAAATAACACTTTTCCGGCCTAGGCCGGAAAGTACGTATTTCCCGGACTAGAAAAATGTGCGCGCGCGCAAAAATTTCTACATTTTAACCCAACTTTCGCAGTTCGGTAAACGTCAAAATTCCACTTTTTCGTTCGCTTCTGCTACCCCGAAAATCGCAAGACGACCGTGCGATTCATGATGTAGTTCTGAGTTGGACACTCGAGCAAACATATTGAATTCCTTTAATATTAGCAATTGTTTGAACTTCAATATAAATATTAATTTGAACAAGAATTAAAATGTTCCTAATTTTGTTCTACAAATAAATATCATGCATGGAATAAATTCACTACCGGGCAGCTGAATAATTTTCCAAAAAATTCCCGAGACACATCAACGTTTGAATGTATCTACCTACGTTTTTTTCAAGCAATATGCGAAATGTAGTCCTTCAAAGAGGGCGGAAACAACCCCCAAGTTTTTTTTTTTAAATGCAACACTATGGCGTGTGACCCCTCATTGGAAAGGTGTCAGAAAGACGAACCCAGCGTCCTGATCACATTTTATTTTTCAAGAGGTTGAGGGTTGCATAACATTAAAATGTTATTGTTAAGTTTATTACTTTTCAACGTATGCTCAATATGTGCACCATTTACTTGTTGGCAACATCCTAGTCTGTGATAGATTAGGATGCACGTGCTATAAATTAGTCGAGATTGTAACGAAGTGATTTTTTTCCAATCAAGGAATGTTCATTTTTGCTGCCACTGTTTTAGTAAGTAAGTCCTGTTTTAATTAAGTTATTAATGAGTTGTTAAAAAGTCCGCTGGTAAACAAGCAATCAAGTAATTAATTGATTAATTTTCGACAATCCCTCGTATAAGTAAAATCCGAGAATTATTATAAATAATGGCCGAGTCGGAAATAAAAATTATTCGTTACTAAAAATGTTAATCCTTGCCCGTTTTAATCCGTTTCTTTTTGCAATATAGTAGAGAAATTGCAAGTAACTCATTCCCGGTTATAGACGTTCTGAATAGATGCGCCTAAGTGCATAATCCGCTGGACCTCTGCAAGTTACGCCGGGTTGTGCATCCGAGTCCGTCGTTTCAAGTCGGTGACCGCCCCTCTATCACGCGACCTAGATACGTCATAAAGGTTACAAAAGGGAGAGGAACGGTCACCTCGCTCCCATTCCTCATTCCGAGAAAACCGGCAGCAGTTTAGCTCATTCCGTCAAAGTCGTCCGCAGTCCAGGTGCATTCCGAAATAGTCCGCGAGATCAGATCCGATCCACCTTCAGAAGTAGCAGATCAAATCAAAGCCGTCTACAGTTTCGCGCCGCCGCTCCGAGTTGCATAGTAAATTCCGTCAGAACGTTATTTGAAAATTATTTTGGTAAGAATACACCGTAATCCACTGCATTTTGCAGGTACTGCTTTCAGTTAAGTATAAATATTCAAAGGTCTTTGTGTCCGTACGTATTGTTGTATTATACTACCCAATCAAACCAGAGCTAATTAGTAATACCTCCGTTGGTCTTTTGTTTATTAATATATGCAGCAGCCGCTGAGGTTTGTTCGCTAGGGCCACCTCAAAAGCCCCACTGCATAATAGGTTACCGGAAAACCTACGATAAACTCAATAGCCATTATATGCAGCAACTCCAAACGGGTGATCTGCATAGAACTGGCTCGTGAAACTTACGTGTAATAACATAAGCATTAACAAATAGCTCTACGTTTGTGGCAGTAGTTTGCCGTGTATTTAAAAATTCCGTATAGCCTAGAATATCTATAGCTAATCGATTGCCCGCCGTGCATAATACATCCTAGTGGAAAGGTCCGTTTGCTTGTCGTACATAAGAATTCATTAATCCCACGTATCCGAAAATTCCGACACAAAAGCACGTAAAGATTCTTGATTGCCAGCTCGATTTGTTTTTATCATTTTGAAATAGTTTTATACACACTCGACTGTACAGTCGTGGAGGTTTTTAGAGTAAATTAATTTGTTCATTATTATCCTTGAATAAATCCGTTATTTTAAAGAGGTAAAATTCACGAGTAATTATTTCTGTCCAAAAATATCTGATTAACCCGTTTGAGTAGGGGTTGAAGTCCTTTAGACAGACCCCCAACTTACGACCCGCTGGCATTATCCGTATCTCCAGCTGTTAGCTACCCCGGATTGCTTTCCCAAATAGGAAAGCCAAAAAGTGCTGTCCTTTGCACTCAAAAGTTAAAGTACTGGCGCCCGAGATTTCCGTATAAAAGATTACGTAAGTATCTGGAAAAGCAGCCATCGTTACAAGATGATAGAAAATAATTTTTCAAAACTTGAAAATATATATTTCTTTAATATTTTTTATTGTGTCTTGATTTTTCGTTTTGTGGGATAAAGGCCAAATATTAAAACAACAAATTGTTTTTTTAAAAGTCGACGTTTCGAAATATTTTATTCCAGCATCAGTACAATTAAAATTCATTTGTCGTCGTCAATTTAGTTAACATCTAATAGTGTAAAAAAACATCAAAACTGACAAAAAAGGCACACAAAACATACATAAGGCTCGAGTCTCAATAGCGGACAAAAACTATTAGATGTTAACTAAATTGACGACAACAAATACATTTTAATTGTAGAAAAAACAACTTGTTGTTTTAATATTTGGCCTCTATCCCACTAAACCAAAAATCAAGTAATAAAAGTAACAGGCTATTAAACAATTATTTATTATTGTTGTGTTTTTTTCTCTTATCAAATTTCGAAATAATTTGTAATTCCTTATTAGTATGCCTCTGAAACCCTCTTAAGGTCAAGTAGGGGCAACTCGTATTTGAAACATAGGTTAAAAAACATTATGTCTACATCTATTTATTAAACAGTTTATTGTCGAAATCCAAATTAACGCAATTAAATATTATTGTATGACTATGAACTATTTAAAAGTAACTAAATGTAGGTTAAATAAACCAAAGTCTTTATATATCCCTGCAACATGCAAGAAGTTTCTTAAAGTCAAGTAAACTTTTAGCAATCTTTTTGATATTTTAACTTAGAGCATATCATTTTAAATATTTAATGGAATGAATAGTGTGCGTGCATTAAGGTAAGTTCATGCACTCGCGATTTGCGATTTGCGAAATGCGATTTTATAACGAAAAATAATGTTCGTTCATTCTCAAACGCGAAAACTAGTTACTTTTGAATTTCAAACATACTTGTCTTGTCAGACTTGCTGTTGTTGCTGTTAACCAAAAAATTATATATATATATTATATATGTAGACAACAAAAAACGAAAAAACTACTTGATAACAAGTAAATACCATGAATAGTGCTTATGTGTTGAGGCTTTTACAACGTAGAAGAATAATTATAACTTAGTATTTAATCAGAAAAAGAAAAAAAAATACAGAGATATTGTGCAGTGAGAGAAATTTTTATGAAAAGAAAAGATCGGGGCTTAAATGCAAAAAAAATATAGTTCACCGGTATCTCTATGAAGAAAAGCCCATACGCAGTTTAAAAAAATTTCGCGATAATCGCGAAAAATAGGAACAATTTCAATTTTCCCGTCCCCCAAATTTAAATTTTGCGATTCTCGCAATAAATTGAATTACAAATAGTTGTATCTAACATTTTTGAAACTAGCCAATCAAATTAAATTCTGAAAATCGCAAATCGCAAATCGCGAGTGCATGAACTTACCTTTAGACTGCATTATACTGACAATTCATCTATGAGAGAAAATTTTTTTTAAATCAAGTTGGATTGAAATACCCAGACTAGATTAATTAAACATATATTGAAGCAGTCGTAAAAGATTAGGAATTCCGTGTAAAATTTAATAATTTAAAAATGTACTAATATACAGGGTGATTCATTACTCGAGGCGAAAAATTAAGGAACATATACAGAGTCAAATTCTTGTTCAAAAATGTAAAATAAATTTTTTGCCGGAAGGGCTTTCTCTCCAATTTATTAGTCATCAAAGTTTGCGCACGTGATATATGCATTTTTCTTAACTCGAATAAAAAATTAATGAAATGTATACAAAAATAATAATACAACTTATTAAGAAATATACTAAAAATAGGTAGACGTATTAAAACAAAACAAAATAGGTAACAATTTTTTATTGGAAATAAAAAAAATAATAATTTAGGGCAAATGTCACTATTTATGTTATGTCACTCATGGCCTGCTATTAACAAATTTCAACTTATTATATCATTTAACTCATGACTTGCTGTTATTAAATTTAAATATTGATATCACGTGCGCAAACTTTAAGGTCTAATAACTTGGAAACAAAGCCCTTCCGGCAAAAAAAATATTTTATGTTTTTTACCAAGAATATGGCTCTGTATGTGTTTCTTAATTTTTCGCCTCGAGTTATGAATCACCCTGTGTAAAAGAAAGAATATTAAATAATTACTTTAAAATTCTTATCAATTTAACCAAATTAAAATATTACAGTTAACTACTATGTATCACAAGGTGTAAATGAAATAAAAATGCCAGTGATACGAACTACTCTTTGTGTAGGAATATTATTGCTGTAAAACTAGAGAGATAATATATCTATAGCAATTTAGTACTGCCTTTTTATGTTGGTAAATATTTAACTTCAACTTGCTTGAATTTCTTGATTTTCTAATATTATTTTATATACATTTTGTATATTGATTATACCATTGTATAAGTAATAAAGCAATCCTAAACGAATTAGAAAATCCAACGAAGCAAATGCTTTTATTTACATGTACAGAGTACCTACAGGAAAAGTATTATCAATAAAGCATACAATTATTATTTAACTGTTCAAATTTATTTTATAAGGATTCAGTTTGGGATTCCAAACAAAATAAAAAACGCTATTTTCGATTGAAAATGGCGTTTTTTATTTTTTTCTCTAAAAACAAAAAGTTTTCGAACATCACGTAATAACATAAATTGAAGCTAAAAACCTTTATAAGAAAACATTAACACAGTTCAGGTACAGGATGAAGTAAAAAAATATACAAGGAAATTAAGTCTCCTGATGGTCGAGATGGTAGCGTACCTGCCTCTCACCCAAAAGTCCCGGGTTCGAATCCCTTTCGTGGCAATGGATAATACTGTGAGAGGGATTTTTCCTTTATACACGGATATTGGATGTGTGTCCCTGGTCTTTAAATGTGTAGGTTCTTCTAGAGCCTTCTGGGATAAAGGGGGTCGTAAATACTTAGTATAATATGATGGCACATAAAATATACTAAGTATGATACTATAAAATATAAGTTGTCGTTCCAAATATACGTTCTACTCGAAAACTTCAGTTAATTCAACTGCTCATATCTTCCAAATATGAGCTCGTCGATCTTTATGATTTTAGCATCACGGAAAAGCTCGGTCGCTTCGTTTAATATATCTGAAAGTCGGATTGTTTGTTCTGCGGATTTGCCAGTGAATTAGAGAATCCAATTTTGTTCTTTCATAACGAAGCGAGTACACTGGCATGGATATCTAAAAATATATGTATTATACTTTTAAATTATTTTAAATTTGGCTCATATAATGGTCAATAACTTGTTGTTGGCTTGAGGTTAACAACCTACGGTTAAGCATTGTTCCAGTTTTTTGAAACACCTTGTATAAAGTAATAAAATGTGAACAAAAAAGTTTAATTATTTAATTAATTTATTTAATTACATTTAATTAATTGGACAAAGGAGTGTAACAAAGGTAAATAAATATTATAAACCCCTGCATCAACTATTCCACCATATCGATTCCAAGATTGATAATTTATAGAATTAAAAAGTAGAGTAAACAAAGTTTACCCAGGCTCACGGTGTAAGATAATTAGGTGGTGAAACGCCTCAATGTATCGTATGGTTAGAATGTCTCCAAACTGTTAACGCATCGTAAGACAAAGAGAGAGAGTGTCGGGCCACCAGGGCCGCGCGGGCTGCGGCTCGTATCGTCCCTAGTTAATTTCCACTTCATTTTACCAGGTCGAAAAATATACCATTCGATGCAGAAAAATATGTAGAACACGATTGTTGAAAAATTATGTGTTTAAATTGTCGGCTACTATGCAAAAAAAAATAAAAACCATAAATGAAATTGGACGCCGGCACGTTTAACTCGAAACGCTGCTAAAACCGTTCGAGTTATGAAAAAAATTAACATAAACAATTTTATAGAGAACTAAATTTCCTATAAAAAAGTCAGTGACGGCATTAGTCTATCTTTAATAGTTTTGGTGTGAGGGCGCCTCAAATTCGCGCGCTGATGTTTTGTTAAATTAAACTTATCGTTTTCCAGCGCACAACTTTCAGGCCCACGGTGTAAGAATTGTCTTACACCGTGCTCACGCCTAAAATATTTAAGATAGACATATGCCACCACAGACTTTTTTATAGGAAATTTAGTTCTCTATAAAATTGTTTATGTTAATTTTTTTCATAACTCGAACGGTTTTAGCAGCGTTTCGAGTTAAACGTGCCGGCGTCCAATTTCATTTATGGTTTTTATTTTTTTTTTGCATAGTAGCCGACAATTTAAACACATAATTTTTCAACAATCGTGTTCTACATATTTTTCTGCATCGAATGGTATATTTTTCGACCTGGTAAAATGAAGTGGAAATTAACTAGGGACGATACGAGCCGCAGCCCGCGCGGCCCTGGTGGCCCGCTACTATCTCTCTTTGTCTTACGATTTCGCGTCTCTAGCGTTAACAGTTTGGAGACATTCTAATTGAGGCGTTTCTTCACCTAATTATCTTACACCATTGCCCAGGCTATAAATATCTCTCAAAAGGGCGAAAGTGCAGTTCGTTCAAACAACGAATATTTTCCATAGCGTATTTATATTTATAAATGCATTAACTATCCAACTGGGCCTTATAAATTCTTACTTTGATAGAAAACAATGTGTTAATACTAATAAATTCTTAATCGAGAAAAAAACAAATTAAAATGGATGAGGGCAATAAAAATTAAGAGAAGAAAAAATTTGAAAATCAAATACTTTCTTTTGAATAATATTTGTCAATCATCTCTATATTAACTTGAGAACTTTTGAAGTTCACAGTTGCGTAAAAATGATAATTAAATGTAGAAGCATCGACAGCGTAGGCAAGAAGGAATTAATTTAATTCCAAGAATATCGCAGTTTCATTATTAAAACAAAAGCATTTAACTTGTATTATTTTTTTATAACATCGAGAAATGTGTATTATTTTCTTGAAATCTGCATACCTTAATAATTCCTAAGTAGAAATGCAGTACTATTTTAGATCAGATTTCTTAAAATCATAATAATCATGTTGATAGAATTCAGTTTTCGAGGTTATTAAAAACAAAAGAATTTAGCGATATCTATGACATTTTAAATGCCTAGATTACATCTAAAAGAAATTTTTTAATGAATACAATGTACATTGAAACTGAAGGAAACAATTCATAAGTTTCAAACAGAGGGATTAGTATGAAAAGGTTATTTACGAACAATGGTGGTTTGGGAGGTAACTAATTTCTTAGCAAAATTGTTAATTTCGTGGCTAATTCGTATGAATAACAGGAATATTTCTTACTTGATAAAACTTAGAGAAAGTAAAGCAGATAAGTAATTTTCAGTTTTGAATATATTATCTTTCAAAATACTTCAATAAAATTTAGTGGTACTGTAGACTGGTCGGTCACAGCTACACAAAAGCGGTCAATAATATAAAACGTGTAATATTACAACAATCGTCGTGTGAATAAACAAACATTTTTGTTGCCACTATTTTTTAAATAAATTGCTCCGGAAAATTTCTTCTTTCGTTGCGCTGTGGCACTGCTTTTAACAAAAATTAAAATAAAGTAAAATGTTTTTAAAAAAATCATATCTACTTATTTCCGCTTGGATATTCAAAGCGAAATAACGAAACATACAAACTGGTAAACATGCATCCCGTGATTTTTATAAGCGATTATTTATGTTTTGTATCCTATCTCTTCAAACATTTAATCTAGTTTATAATGTTAATAAACTAGATTAAATGTTTGAAGAGATACAGATACAAAGCAGTATTGATCAAAGTACTACTTGCTGTTGAGTTAAGATGAGTTGGTTGAAAAAATTATGAAGTACTTATACCGGGTGGCCACGAGTTAATGTACGCCCCCAATTTTTTGGTTGTTTTTGAATTTAAAAATTTCGTTTATAATTTTTCACTCTATGAGCCAATAAATATGTTGAAATTTGCACCCATCCTCCAACTGAAGTGCACTTCAAAACGGTCTGTTTAGTCCCTCGAATCTATTTAGACAACCTATACAGATGTAGAGATTTCAAGGGGTCATTCAATAAATTGCTGTCCACGCATTTTGATTTTAGTTAACCTAAAATTTTTGTAAACGTAACACACTAGTTTTGGATTACAGTGTATACTTTTATAAATATAAGTTTTAAATAGCTAGTTTAAAAAGTACCCTAGGATAAATAATAATAACCCTAATGAAATAATAATAACCTTAATATTTCATTTAAGTATATACCAACATTTTCTTACTCACTGTTTGTTCATTCCATCATTGTGTCGTTAAGTTTATACGCAAAATATTTCACAGAATGTAGAACAGTCCACCTAATGTTTTCCTTTTAAATTTGATGCACTTATAAAATAATGCCAAAAATGTCTACACAAATCGTGTTACTTTGTATTATGAAATTTTCAACGCAAATTGCTTCCTTAATACAAGGAGATATGACCTACATGCGACATTCGTTATACTATAACATAATATGTGAGATTTTCCAGCTAATTCAGAATAATTGGATATACGTGTTGTGGCAAATAAACTGCAATCCTATATTCCACTACATATAATTGGATGTATGTCTTTCAGGGTAGTATTACAGAGATAACTCAAAGCTTGGCATAATATCAAGTTCTTAGTTTTAGAATATTACACATTAGTAGTTAAGTGTGGTAATGCTAATTAATAATTTGATAATCGTTGCCATCTTATCACTGGCGCATTCGCCATAATATTAAGGATGTTTAAATATAATTCAACTATTAGTAAACGGTAGTTAAAGAATTACTGCAAACTATTCATTCTAGCTGCATATAACAACGCATCGGTTCAACATAAATCATTTTTGAAAAATGCATATGTTAGAGGATGCGCATAAAAATAATCTTGAAAAATATTTTATTCTGTCCGACGAATATTAACAAAGATACCTACAGCCATGTTTTCAACTTAAGTATTATACACTGTATATTATGTAGCTAACGTTTAATAAAAAATATTATTTTAAATAAGTAGTCATTATATTTAATAAATAGTTAAAATGTGTAAGAAATTAGCTATAATATTCTTCAATTTTTGAGTCTGATGCTTTTTTTTCCTTTTAATTCAGTAAATACACAAATATCATTCTCTGAAGTTGCCTAAATATCACAAGAACTTACACCTGGAATTGTTTAGAGAAAATTTTCTCAGCTTCTACTCTAATCTGGATATATTCAATTAGGTAGGTTCATTGGATTATTAGATATTTTTTTTGTTACACTAGATAGTCTGATGTATACTCACGTCTGTTTTGCTACAATAATTTAACAGGGTATAATCCAGTCAATGAGTGCTCAAAAGAGGGGTGTAGAGTACATGGAATATGCGAGACTTTTTGACTTCAGGACTTTGTTAGGGGTAGTTAGAAGGTAAATATACTAAAAGTCCCCACCCCTGGGAGGTGAGCTTACGGTGGGAGAGGGGGGAGAAAGTCCCATTTTTGGGTTTTTCGATTATATCTCGGAAACGGTGGACTCTAGAAAAAATATGTTCTATATAAAAATGAAAGCTAATTAAATTTGCTATTAAACTGTATATACATATTTGTCGAATATCTAACGGTTTTCGAGATATACGTTATTGAAAATCGATAATTTTCTAAAAAATCGTTTTTACGCTTTTTGTCAAACATTTGCTTCTAGTGCCTCCAACGATCGTTTCTCAGAAAAACTGTAAAAACGAATTTGTAGAGCATTAAATTTCCTTCACTTTTATATACACTTTTGCTACTTTATCTTCAACCAATCAAAAGTTATAGAATTTGTAACATGTACGCTCAATTTCGATGTTCCTCTAGAAATGAGTATATTGACGCTACCATGATGATTATGATGATGATTTCCTTTCCAACTATCATAATAAAAGTCAGCTGATAAACCTGCTGATGATGCAGCTGCAGAAAAATGGGTAAATATGCTTCAGGTGATGCTGACGTTGATATTGTGAAGATAGCTATCAACAGATCGCAAAATTCCTCGGTAGCGGTTATTGGAGAGAATGTCGACTTGGCTGTTCTCCAAAACCCCAACTGATCATGACATTCTGCTGGTAAAACCTGGAAGAGGAAAGGTCAAGACTATTGTATATTCCTCACAACAGCTGCAGCAGGAGCTGAAATGAAGGACAATGCCCATTTGTTATTCTTACATGCATTCACGGGCTGTGAAAAAATACTTTCATTATATGATTCGTAATAATATAATAAAAGCTATAATTATAAAAAAAAGTGTTGTGTCAATTGCAACTACCTTATTTCTATTGTTAATCATCATGGTAGCGTCAACATCCTCATTTCTAGAGGAACATCGAAATTCAGCGTACATGTTAGAAATTCTATAACTTTTGATTGGTTCAAGATAAAGTAGCAAAAGTGTAAGTATATAAAAGTGAAGGAAATTTAATGCTCTACAACTTCGTTTTTACAGTTTTTCTGAGAAATGATCGTTGGAGGCACTAGTAGCAAATGTTAGAAAATTATCATTTTCATTTTCAATAACGTATATCTCGAAAACCGTTGGATATTCGACAAATATGTATACACAGTTTTATAGGAAATTTAATTAGCTTTCATTTTTATATAGAACATATTTTTTCTAGAGTCCACCGTTTCCGAGATATAATCGAAAAACCAAAAAATGGGACCTTCTCCCCCCTCTCCCACCGTAAGCTCACCTCTACTAACTACTCCTAACGAGGTCCTGAAGTCAAAAAGAATCGCATATTCAATGCACTCTACAATATATTCATTGATTGGACTAGTAAGGAAAGTAACTACGATATTTTTTACGCTATTGCTTTTAAGAGAATTTGTTATTTACTACATGTCAATATTTTACTACCACATTCTAACTAACGATATGTATATGTTATTGAACTGTTAATTTATTACAAACATTTTATGATGATTATATTAATTGTTTCTTGTTATAATCCGCACCAGCTGCATGAATTGGTCAGTGAGTTCCTTCACTGTTAACCGTCTACTAAGAAATAAGTTTTTGTAACCCAAAAATGCATGGACACCAAATAAATATATACGTTCATAGGCTCCTAATTGTGTGCATTAATTTATTTCATTTTAACCTGTATGCAATGTATATATAACTAATAAGTATTTATCTGTATTTAAAATTATTATACCTATATCTAGTTAGAAAAAAATTTTTGCAGGCCAGATATATTAAATTGAGTCCTACATATTTCAGAAACTAACCATAATGAACAATATATGGTTTAGTGCAAGAGCAGTCCTCCGGACTGAATTTCGCCGAACAAAGACAATTTATTATTATTATTATTAAATCATAATATTTTTGTTTGAATCAATTTCTTTTAATATCTCTCAATGTATCCAACATATCAAAGTAATTTTCCCATAGTCATGTTTGAATTCTAAACATAAACAAAAGAAGCGACAAATATTACACAATTACGTTAGTAAAAATATTCAAACTGGAATCTAAAAGAATTCTCATTATACTTTTCACGCTACCAGCAGAGCAATCTGTCAACAAATTACTACCTCGAACTATAGGAAGCAATAACAGTTCCATACGAACAACTCAATAATTCACCACTACCTATACAATACGCCTAGTATAAATTAAAATTAACGATCGAATATCGTTGGTTGAGATAGAGCAAGCAGTAAATATAAATTTTATCGCACCTGTACTCTGTTCCGTATTCTGTACATGTAATAAGACTTCATATTGGAATTCTTAGAATGAAGAACAGATGTGCAAATAGAATATTTAATATGAAATTACGAATTTTCTTTACATATCTTTACTGAGAGGAAGCTAAATAAGTTACTGTAATAAAATTCTTCAAATATACTGTAAATATTTCAAATAAACAACCAAATAAGTGATACAAGTATCTACCCCTCGAAAGTATCAACAAGGTAAAAGATGAGAAAGTTAAGAGAACGAAGTAATGCGATGAAAAATTTTGAAATAAACATAATATAAGATATTAAATATTTTAAGGTATAGTATATAAAGTAATGTAATTATTAACGTAACATTTTTATACAGCAGTAATGATCACAACATCTGTGAAATAGCACCTATGAAACAACTAATTAAATTATCATAAAGATATTTCAATATAAACCAGCTGGCTGAAGTTATTATAGGCATGATTTTAGAATTAATACTCCATTTGTAAATTTCCTGCAGATTTTACGACTTTTTATTGTCTGATATAAAACGAAGCGAGCAATTTGAAATAAAACAAAAGTCCCAAATCAATAAAAACCAATAGGAATTATTGTGACCAATTTCGCTTGAACCCAATTACAATCAATCCAAAGTAATGCGATTAAAGTTTTAATTAAATGACAATTGAGCAGTTTTGCTGTATTCTCGTTTTGTAAAAAGATTAGCAGTAAAATGAACTTCCAATGGAATAATGAAGTGATTTAGATACTTATTTATAAGATCACTAGTAAAAAATAATAAAATGAATTTTATTATACCTACATCAAACTGCTACTTATATGACTTTTTCCTTAAAATTCTATAGGTTTTCCTAATTTTAAACCGACAAACTGTAACCATTCATAAAAGATAAGATTTAGAAAAAGTTCCTATGAACAGAGGACCGCAAAATTTTTATATATTTTTTTTATTATCTGCTTTAATATGTTAGAGGCAATAGTTACTATCAACTCTCAATTTGGTTCTATATATAACAGTATCTGTCCCAAATAAAATAGTAAATAAAATCATAATTTCATTCGCCAGTGCGGCGTGCAGACAGTCAAATTCATCAAAATTTTTCAATTCAATTGTACCTACATAAAACGGAATTGTGTAAAAATTTCATGTCTATTAGATTTTGAGCATGAAATTAATTAATATTTGATTGCGTTCAGCTAATAAAGGACATTGAAAAGCAAAATAAAGTTTTATTGCAAAAGCTACCAAACAACAATTATCAGTATTTTGTTTTCTCTATTATTTTTGTATTCTATCGTGCTTCTGTAATATAAATCTAGTATAAAATATACCTACAGTTTTCTTCCATATTGAAAGTTTTGTGAGATGTCCGTTGAATGACTGAATATGACTGCAACGAATAGAAATGTTAACTAAATCGACATTTAAAATTTAAAATGTAGGGGTACATCTCCCAACATTTGAGAATTGGAGAGTCTTGTCATAATAATTAAATTATGAATAATTATGAATATATCTAGAAGTTAAACGGATTATCCAGTGAAAAATATCGACTTAGCCCAAAGAACGATTAACCTTAGCAGTTTGTTTTGAAGTTTCTCTATAGGTATATAGTTTCACTAGTCCGCCAGAATAATTTCATTAGGAAAACTTTCCAAAGAGAATTCTAATTAATTATAGCCTCTTAAAAGCATCTAGATAAACTTAAAGTACTATCGATCTATGGGTTGAATTTCTAATTAAATGTTTTTGTGATCACTAGTTTAATTGGAGGAATATTAATCGATACATTACTCAAACGTGTAAAACGGAAATTTAGAATTATACAACACTATGCCTCCTATGTCTTCACGTCCCTTTGCAATCTACTCTACTTTGGAAAAATCTTTGATAAAAAATATACCTAAAATAGCGTAAAAGTATTCATGTGTATATTTCTTAAAGAATAACAATCGTTTGTTGGAGGATACTTTCAAAGAAAGGCTTTTTTTCAACTTCTTTCCAAAAGTGATTGAACAAAATTATATTATAAAACATTTTGCAATTATCAAACAGTTTCTGATCCAATAGAAGCACTGAGCTATAAATTCTTACAACCTAGCATCGGCAAATTATTTTTGGTCTGTAAACAGTAGGGGATCAACATATTATTGACCACAGACGCAATTCGGGTAGGTAGTCACTTTTTATTAATAATTTTTTTTAATAAAAGGAATTTTCAAAGGCTAAGGTCTAAAAGTGTTCAAGTATCATAAATAAAAATTGGAGTCAAATATATTTATTGATAAAAGCATCATATTAAAAAACTGTAATATATCACAGAAAATTTTTAAAAAATTCCAATATTTGGAGTTCCGATATTGGTAATGTGAGGCGAAACACCGTTTGATCGTTGTCATATATTGATTCAATCGGCCGTTGGCATATCCTTCCTGAGCTCAGAAAGATAATTTCGCCAAAATTCAAGTATCTTCGAGTTCACTGCTGCCTTTAACTATATTACGTCATAGTTTGGAGGTGTTTCTCGATTTGAATTAGGTAATAACATATTTTTCCATTTTTAGTAGCGATGAGATGCTGAGGTAACCGCACTTAACTACCTACTTCATGTATATTTTAACAACATGGGAAACCTATCGATAGAATGTATAGAAGGTATTAGACCATAATAATAAATATATAGATGTCAAGGATTCTGCACTACGCTATCAACCATTATTAAAAAGTTTCGATTGAGGAGGTCAATAAATTCTTCACCACTTGTTTGTGAAATAAATCAATTGTCTAAAAAATACATTTTCTAATTTTAGAATATCCAAAACAAGTTTTGGTTGAATTATTAATAACTCATATCGGAAACATGGAATCAATCCTAAATGTCTCAGACTATCCTGATCGATATACAGGGTGGCTATTTTAAATGGGCTACTTCGAATATCTCTGTTGCTACGAATCGTAGGAAAAAATTTTGTATTTAAAAAATATCAGCTTTTTAATGGGCCATATTATGATTATGCCCATGGCCTCTCTGACAAGCTATCGACAAAAAACAAAAATAGACGTAGAGGTACACGAAAATCTTTTTAAGCAAAATTGTGAACAATAAGTTTGAATGTGCTGTTTAATTTATTTAGAAACCTATAATTTCCTCTACACACTCTTGGGCACCAGGAAATAATGATCGATTACAGTTGGCTTCGTACATTTGGGTGAATGTTTTTCTTCTCCTTCACTTGATATATCATATTAGTTTCTTCAGATTAGGAATATTTATAAATGATGCACATATACGATTATGATCCTTGACGATAAAGGACGAACGGTGAAATGCCTATGTTTATGTCAATATTCTGTCAGTTTAAGTTACTGCTATATCTATCTATTCATTTATAATAAATATTGTTCAATTCAGTTTAGTTTTGCAGAAAAATAAATTTCATAAACGACGAAAGAACTGATATGGTTATTATTTATACGAAATGTAATTTAAATTCAGCATTGACTTTAGAAGAGTACAGGATGGATTATCCCAATAGAGTTACATTTAACAGAACATTTAACAAATATCTCCAATACAATTACAAATAATCAAATATAATATGAATATTTGAAGTAGCTCATTTAAAATAGTCACCATGTATGTAATACAAATAAACATAAATCGAACTTTGTAAATTATCTAGACAGAAAATTATAGGCGATTCATAAACTCTCAGTAAAAGGAATTAGAACCTTATTATGATGCGAATAATTTTGCATTTTTCTTCGACCGTTTTAATTCAGTTAACTACAAGAGCTGGCTCGATTTCTACCAAACTGTATTTATTATAAGTTTTGTAATTTAAACAGCCGATGATAATAATGAAACTAGGTGGAATGAAGTATTTGTGTTGGGTGCTTTATGAAAATTTACTTTCATGAATGATCTATAAGCGACAACCGTGCCAAATCTTAGCTTTCTACCTATACCGGAAATGGGAAAAATATTGATGAATCAGTGAGAGCTTTCACATGTATATGTTTACATGACAAACAAGAGCGATGTTCGCAGTAGTTCAATAAAGATTCAACAAAGTCGTTGAAAAATAAAATAAAGAGAATGTTATTTACACAAAAATGGATGTACTGATATTGGAAAATTCCAACTCTATGCAGATAGTAGCAACTATTCATAATAAATATTGGAAAATTTGAGATTCCTCTATGACTTATTGCAAAACATGCCTAAAATGACCAAAAGAAAATAAATGGGAAAAAATGTAGGATTGAGAGAGAATAATTTTATTTCGCATTCCTTTTAAAAAATATTTATCTGTAAAATAATATATTTATTATATCAAGTCCAAGATTATGTAGGTAAATAATTTTCTTGATATCCAAATTATTCAGGTACAGGGTAGTTCCCTAAATTTTGACCACTACCTACAGCCTTTATGTTTAGAAATATGAAAAAAGTGTAAAAACAAAAGTTGTAGATTTTGGTGTTTGTCTTTTGCCGAAAAAATATAAAACAAAATGGCATCGAAAGGTAGGAAAAGAGAGACAACTTGTGCTTTTTTAAATGGAACACTCTGTATATTTTTGCATATTTTGAAAACTCATTTTCTGCTGATTTCCAAAATAATAATATGTTGGCATTTGCTCGGGTTGCTTTTCAAACAGTATGCATTTTTGTGTAGAATGTAGGTTACCATGAAAACAACTGACGAAATTTTTCTAATAAAGGCATGCTGTTATAAAAACTCATGCAAATGCCAACATATTATATATTTTTGGAATCAGTTAAAAATGTACTTTCGAAATATGCAAAAATATGCAGGGTGTTCCATTTAAAAATGCACAGGTTGTCTCTCTTTCACTACTTTCCGATGCTATTTTGTTTTATATTTTTCGGCAAACGATATTTGACACCAAAATCTACAACTTTTGTCTCTACACTTTTTCATTTCTCTAAACATAAAGGCTGTAGGTAGGGATCAAAATATAGGGAACTACCCTGTACATCTGTTAAAATCTTGAAACCTTGGAGTTTAAAGATGTTCTAGTAGCATAAATAAAAATTGAAGCAAAATGTATATCAATAACAGCATCACGATAAAAAATTGTAAAATAAATGTATCACTAATTATTTTCTTACCCTTTCAACTTCTAATCATATTTTTTTTCAGCTACTAATCTTCTTTTCTGTTGCAGCACCTAATCAAAATTCTTTTCAGCTACTAAGATTTTGTTTTCTTTCAGCGGTTTGTGTTTTCTATCTATTCTATATGCCTTTAATTTATATTTTATCTTTTCGTACAATTCATTTATCAAATTTTTTATTTTACTAATTTCTCGTTTATTTTGCAATATTACTTGTCGATTTCTATATGCCATTAATCCTTGCCTTTCAGCCACTAATTATTATTAATAATTAGTTTCTTTCTGTTTCAGCTTCTAATCATACTGTTTTCAGCTACTAATCTTTTTCTTCTTTTTCAACTATTTACTAATCAAAACTTTTTTCAGCTACTTTTTTATTTTTCTTTCAGCTATATATATGTATTTAATTCGGCAAATGTTTGTCTATTTTTTCGTATTTTACATTTAATTGTTTCATATCTGTTTTTGTATGCCACTAATTCTGGAGGAATATTTCTCCATTCTCCTGTTACGTTAGCAATAAATTTGTGCATTTGTTGGTGGTTTTCTTCGCCTGAAAATCACTCTAGAGCTATAATGGCAATCTAATTTTATGTTCTCATTTAATTGACTTGTTAGACTATTCTAGTGCAAAGAAGCCAGCCAGATGAAGTTTTCTCCGATATCACACAGGGGTAGAATTATGAGGTTAAATCCCGGTATGTAAATTAGTTTTGTTCCTCGGTTGTAAATAAATGGCTATTTTATCTATTTCTACGTAAGGAATAGTTGCCAGTTTAGCCAGTTCCTGATTTTCTAGAATAATGGATAACAACCACGTTCTGAATGCAAAGTTAAATATTTTTGTATCTTTTAATAATTATTTTTAATAATACAATGGTAAATAATTCCACAGCATTCCATATCAAGAATGATATTAGTAGTATTACTATTATACTTTTCAAATAATCTTCCCAATCTAGTTTAAAATATTTATTTTAATATAGCAGATGTATTTTATTTTAAAGACAACAATACTGTAAGAATGCTTCAGTGAGTAAATTATGTGAATTATTTGGTTAATAATAGACAATAAGTAACTCAGTTATAAGAAATCTATGAATTTTAAACCTTACATATACAAATAATTTTTTTAAAAAACGAATTATTAATTATTTTTCAAGTAAATACAGGGTGTTCTCAAAGTTGATGCATTTATTTTAACAGGATGTAAAACTCGTAAAAATAAGACAGTTTGCCAAAAATTACCTATAAAAGTTGCAAAATAGCGAAGATAAAAATATAGGCCTAGCTTCCTTTTGTCTTGCATGTTTTTCCAATGGGTGGGTAGGTCGCAATAGGCCAGTTTCTTGGCCTGCACACTTCCCGGACTTCAATCCTTGTGATTTTTTACTTTGGAATTATTTGAAATACTTAGTTTATCGCAATAGAGAAGTGGATAATGCAAGCGAATTTAGACAGTGAAGATACAAAACGGCTATGATGCTGGTCATGGGCAAAGAAATTTTTTTTTTCGCCGCGTGTAATTACGTATCGTTACGCCGAACAAGATATGTGGGCATCAAATGAACGGTGACAACTTTGACCAACTTTTATAAACATATCAGGATCGGAATAGGAACAATTATAAATGATATGATTGTTCTATCTTCGTTATTTTGCAACTTTTATGTAGATGATTTTTAAAATAAATGCCTCAACTTTGAGAAAAACCTATATAGTATATAAGGGTTTTTAGGAGCAATGCTCTGTAAATAAAATTAGGTCATCTCAATCGCGGATATGCTTCCTAAATCTTTCATTTCCTTTTAATTATTATTTTATTATTAATATTTCTTTTATGTTAAGTATATTATGGCACAATATAAGTCTATCAAATTTAGCTAAAATCAATTAATACATGATAACAATGGTACAGTGTTGTGATTATATATAATTCCACTATTGGCGTATAAAATGGAATAGAAGCCAATCTTGGGGGATGAAGAAATTAGAAATAGCATAATAACAAAATAAATCATAAATATCGCGTGTCTTTGACAAACCATAAAAAAAGCTATTATGTTAAACTTTGCAAATCATTTATCAATACTGAGAAAAATTCGACAACTGAATTTTAAGAAGGTCACGCAGCATCGATATTATTATAAGTTTAAAATATGTAATTTAAGAGTATATATAGGCACACCATAAATTCTGTAGACAAAAATATTGTGTTCGATAATTGCTGGTAGGTACCTAGTGAACAATAGATCCATGTGATTTTCTCGCGAAATGTTCTTAGAAACCTGTAGGTAATTAAAGCGATTCTGCTACTACTTAAACGTTGCAAGTAAAATTTTAGGCGTCGAAATATATTTTATCACGGGGATTGATTGATTGATTGATTAATAGCGGGGTTGGGTCAAACCCAAATTGCACTGCAGCTCAATTGGCTTATTGTACATCCCCGATTCTTACATGAGCTCCGTCCCTTTAATGAGGTTTAATAGCTTCTTTGCAAGATTTTCATGCGGAAGATTGTCCCCGCATTGTAAATCACCGAAAAGAGCAAATCTCCTTCGGCCCAGTGCTTCGCAGTCGTACACTATGTGCGAGGAGGTTTCTTCCTCCTCTTCACATAGTCTGCACATCGTACTGCCCCTATGCACGCCTATGCGTTGCAGGTGCTTTCTCATATGGCAGTGTCCTGTTAAAAGGCCCAATACATGTTTGATTTGAGGTCGTCCCAAATGGATGACTTCAGAAGTCAGTTTTTGGGAAGGTACTCCAATAGTGGCCTTCCCTTGGTGTTGGCCAGGTGTCATGTCCCAACGTTGCAGATGTTCCTTAAAAGACCATCTTTGAACCGCCGTTTTGACTGCCTGTTTTGAAATACCAATCACAGGTTCAGGCCCTGTGAATGGCGTCGCAGAACCCGCTCTTGCCAGGTTATCTGCTTTTTCATTGCCTTCAACCCCCGAGTGACCTGGTACCCAGATGAGTTCGACATTGTTCACCCGGGACAGGTATATCAGTTACTGTAGGCACTCCCACGTTATTTTAGAATTTATACGTGGGGCTGCAAGTGCTTTTAATGCTGCTTGACTATCAGACAGAATGCGTATGTGCTGTCGAGTATACAGACGCTTTGCATTCTCTCGAATGCATGTCATGATGGCATACATTTCTGTCTGGAAAACGGTGGCGTTAGTCCCTAGGGATAAACTAATGTTCACCCTAGGTCGCACGCCATGAATTCCAGCTCCTGATCCTTCATTAGTCCTGGAACCATCGGTATACCAGACGATTCCCTTGGACAAATAGGATGGAGTACCTTGACGCCATTCATCGTGGTTAATTTTCACTACGAATGGCTTGTCAAAGGAGTATCTTGGAAGCATGCAGTCAGTGTCCATCATTAAGATGTGGTCACCGGCCGCAACCTCCATAATCTTTGAGTGTCCATACTGTTCCTGGTTGACGTTCCAGTAGCCGATGGACCGCATCCTTTTGGCAGTCATTAGGGCTTCCCCCTTTATAAATATATCAAGGGGAATCAAGCCCAGGATGACTTCCATGGATGCTGTTGGTGTGGTGCTCATAGCACCCATAACGCACAAGCATGCCAGCCTTTGTAAGCTGGCGAGTTTTGTGACGGTCGTTCTTTGTTCAACCTTTGGCCACCAAATCAGGGCACCATAGGCGAATATGGGTCTGACCACAGTGGTGTATAGCCACTGTACCATTTTTGGTTTCATGCCCCATGTTTTCCCAAACATGCGTCTACACCTCATAAGAGATGCTTTCGCCTTGTTTGTGACTTTTGACAGATGTTGGTTCCATGTGAGTTTGGTGTCCAGGATTATTCCTAGGAATTTGACCTCTGTGACTACCTCTATCTGTTTTCCAAAGATGTTAAGGTTGTAATTCCCAACGTTTCTTTTTCTGGTGAAAGGTATCAGCGTTTTAGAAGGGTTCACCCGCAGGGTTTCCCTTTCGCACCACTGCTGTACAATATTTAGAGCTCTTTGCATGCGCTCTGCAATAATGCTGGTATACTTTCCCCTTATGAGTATGACGATGTCATCCGCATACCCTTGGGCGTAGAAGCCACTGTCGCTAAGTGTTGTCAATAGATCGTCAGCGACGAGGTTCCAGAGTAGGGGTGACAATACTCCACCCTGTGGACACCCTCGAGTTACTTGTACCTCTAGGGTGTCGCCCGCAATTGTGGCATGAACCCGCCTACTCTTCAGCATGTTGTCCATCCACTTACAACAAGTGTCGTCAATCCCATGTCTTTGAGCGGCCAGGATCATTGATTTAAAAGAGGTGTTATCGAATGCACCCTCAATGTCAAGAAAAGCACCCAGTGCTATCTCTTTATTGTTTATCGACTCCTCTACCCTACTAACGAGGATGTGAAGAGCCAATTCACATGATTTCCCTGCCTGGTAGGCATACTGTCTACTATTGGGTGGATTTTCTATTAATGGCCCATCCCGAATATGTCTGTCGACAAGTTTTTCCAGCGTCTTCAAGAGGAAAGACGAAAGACTGATTGGTCGATATGACTTGGCATGGTCGTAGGAGGTGCGCCCTGGTTTTGGTATGAAAACCACCTTTACCGATTTCCATGCCAGAGGCACATATCCCATTGCCAAGCATACTCGAAAGATTTTACATAGAAACGGAATTAGGAGGTCACTTGCCCGTTGCAATAATGCGGGAAGTATTCCATCCGGTCCCGGAGACTTGTAGGGTTCAAAGGATTTGATCGCCCATTCAATTTTATTGTAGTTGACGATCTGATTCGCCACTTTCCAGTCGAACCTTGTAGGCTTTGCCTCAAGAGATTCAGGTTGTGGCGGTGAATCTTCGTCAACTATTGTCGATCCTGGGAAGTGAGTCTGTAGTAGAACATCCAGTGTTTCCCTCCCGTTTGTCGTATGTTCGCCTGTCGGTCGCTTTATAGTCTCGACAGGGTTTATTGGATCCTTTGACAGAATTTTGTTGAGGCGTGCCGCCTGAGGTGTGTTTTCGACCTCCTGGCAGAATCCTCTCCAAGAGTCTGTCTTTGATTTTCTCAAAGCTTTATTATATTCCGTGAGGGCCTGGGCATGTAAGTCCCATTGGCCGGTTTTTTTCGCTTTGTTGAACATTTTGCGAGCGGCCCTTCTTAGACTTTCCAGGTGTTTGTTCCACCATGTGACATTTCTGGTGGTTTCCCTGGTGACAGAAGGGCAGTTATCACGGGGAACTTTTACTCCTTTATTTTTGTTGTAAAATATAACTTAATTTTAAATTAACAAATTAATGATGATGATAATAACAATTGTCTTAATTTATATGAAACCGTAGCAGAATTTTATATGCTACCATATAAAGCAGCGGAGTTTGGGCCGCTCTTCCACTCAACCGAAGAGATGAATGGCTAAGTAATAATAATTATTTAAGGAAAAAAATAAATAGTAAATTACAAACAAAAATAGAAGTAGAACATCAATAAACATATCAGATTGGATATTCTTATTATTATAATGCTTGTAAAAAATTTAAATAAAGTTGTAAACGATACGAATCAAGTCAAGGAAGTAGAATAATTTTTAAATCTTGTAGTGAATTTGTGATGTTGCATTAATTTTGCGATTTACAGTGTACATTTAAAAATCGACTGTATAATAAATAGCTTTCCATAAGATTTTAAGAGGTTCCTCTAAAATCCAGATTCTTTAAACCTCCTAACAACTGTTTATGGTTAAAAGTAAAGCTGGGAGGGATTAAAAACCTTATAGATGTCTCTTGTAAGTGAGCGGATTGTATCTGAATTCAAATTGATTATCAAATTACAATATTATACTTTTGAACTAATTAACCAACCTAACTTTAAAATAGATTATATTATTGAGATAAAAATTTTTTTAGTAATACTGACGACACACTCAATTTCAATATATAATTTGATTTGACTTCAATCGATACTAAAGCTTTAAATGTGATAAAAATCTTATTTTATGTTTCCTGTGCATGGCAATTTTTGTTTTGAGAATGTGTGCCATATTTTAGCATATTTCATAGCGGATCACCCATAAATACAAGAATTGCTATATCTATATCTATATCCTAACTTCCGCTTCAAAAGATTGAGTGGTTCAGGTTTACTCCTTATATATAACCCTGGGGAAATGCATAACACAACACAGATATTGTCGAAGGAATATCAATGTATCATCGTGGATTCGCAAAATTTTCTTGATTCCATGTTATATAGAAATAACTACTTTCCTTACACTGCACTTATTGCTTACTGCTTCCAAGAAATCATTAGATGGACAGTGAAATTGTATTACTTACGTACTGATTCAAGAATGTATAAATTTAATGGCGATATTGAAAGTCTAAAAATCTACTTACAATTCAGATTTATTTCAAAATATAAGGATAGAAGCATTCCAGCGTATTATTCTGAACGCATATTTTCGTTTCGTCTCAGTGAAATCTATCTAAAACATCGGCGTACCGACTATAACGAGAGATATAACCTCGGATGGGCTTGACCATACTTGCGACCTTCTTTATTCTCTGTTGACAGAACTGAAGAGAAATATAATTTCTGTCTTTATTTCACGAAGAGAAAATATGTCATGAAAAAAGTTATTTGGATTATTAAGTATGGCTGTAAATCGAATTTCATGGATTTACTATAGTGAAACTGTATCGAAATAATATTGCTTTAATTCTCTGTACTCTATCGCAGCTAATGCCACATCAGCATCAGTAGGTATGTACTTCAATCCCTCTATTTCTTCACCTATAATGAAATACACTCAGTTCCATAAAAAGTGACGCACTCGATTTTTCGGGTAGTTTTAAAGTTCTTTAGTTCTTAAACCGGTGGACCGATTTGAACATTTCTTTTCTCAGTTTATAGCAAAATTCATTCTCTATGAGCCGTATTGGAAGCAATGGTGAGTTCTTCCATATTTTATGGAAATTAATGGAGAATTTTAAAAAAAGTTTTTTCACAGGTTTTCAAAACACCCTGTGGATTATTCTCGCATTCATGGAAAAATTATTCATTCTGCATTCGATGAACCATTTTTTATTTAACATTTTGTTTTTTTTTTCACTGTTTTATCGCTGGTACTTTCCGAGTTATAACGTTTTTACGTGAACCCTGCTTTTTCGTGTTTGAGAAATGATGCACATGATGAGTGGTCATAATCACTGCAGAATTGTATAGCATATAAACCAATAGAAATTTCAAGGTTTTTAAATACACTCAGTTCCAAAAAAAGTGACGCATTTGATTTTTGACCTAACTTTTTTTCTTTTTTTTTAAACCAGATTTTTAATTTTTTTTATTTATTGGTAGGTAATTCCTTTGTCTTTCAAAAAATAAAGTGGTGGAAATTTATTTCATTGTAGGATCACATTGCTTTTGAAAAAGCAATTGCCGTTGCCATAGCAATTAATTTGTTGTATGCCTCCATACTTTGTTGTTGTGTCATTAATTAAGTGCCATTAAAGAAGTTTTAAGAGACTAAAATTACACAAAATGCCTCAAATAAATCCTGAACAAGTTTATAATTTTGTGTTTAATAAAAATGTTTTTTAAAATTCGTATCAGTTTATTTCACTATAAAACTCGGTAAATTCAGAATGTTGGTAATACGCAAGGTTTCAGCAAAAAAGCTGTAATTCGGACAATTTTAGAGATAAATCAATGAATAAAAAAACAAAATGTTTATTAAAAAATGGTTCATCGAATGCAGTATGAATAATTTTTCCATGAATGCGTGAATAATCCACAGGGTGTTTTAAAAACCTGTGAAAAAACTTAGGTTTAAAATTCTCCATTAATCCCAACTAGCACAATTAGTTGCTGGAACGTAGCGGCGACTATTGTAGGAACTTTAAAGTATTTTGCCACTAGCTACGGGCACGTAATAGGAACGTTCCCATTACGTGAACGCGACCAAAATGGGGAACAATTTTTCGGTGACCGCAACGTTCCGGCGACGTTCTTGTAACTTGCCCGGCTACGTTCCAATGACGTGGTGGTTACGTAGCGGCGACGTATTGGCGTGGAAGCCGCGACTTTTATGGAACTTTACAGTTCTCTCCATTCTTGGAAATTAGTGTTGCCAGCTCTGTCTGGCAACTGATTTTGTTATACTTTATCTCATTCCTTCATGATGCTCGTCCAGTTCCCTAACTCAGACACTTAGACACTTAAAAGAATATATACTATAAGAGTAATATTAGAAAGCAAAACTTGTACTGTTTCTCGATCGGTCTTAGCGACAGGATTAAAACGAATGCAAGTTTACTGTTAAACATAATGATGACACCTCCAAATCCAACCACGCGCCTTTAAAATTTACATTTTTTAATTAAAATATTGTCTTTGAGATATCTAACAACATGCGAGAATATGACACCCTAGATGCTGAAAGCGTTTTTTATTAATATTTGGAACTTGAAACTAACTATTATGCATAAATTTATTATATTTGGTGCAGAATTGATGACAAATGCATTTTTCAAGTAATCTGTGAAGTAAGGATTCTTGTTTTATAGCAATGGCGTCGTAAGGTTTGTCCAAGAAAATGGCGTATTTCGGATAAAATAACTTTGAGGTCCTTTTTACTAGAAAATACGACTTGTAAGTAATCATTGCTTGGCAATAGTGACGGGAACTGAAAATATGTATCTTTAAAGTTATATTTACTACAAAGTACCGAATGGGACTGTGATGTCACTTTAAAGTCGCAGCAAAGTTGTGACTACCATGATATACCAGTCTCTAACCTAACCTCACATTATTGACAGGCAGATGATGACGAGGCAAGTTTCACTTGTTGTGAGTTGTCTCCGAATCTCACATACATATATTAAATACATAATAAAGGAAAAGGTAACTTTATTGATAAAAATATTTTAGCTGTCAATCATTATATAGAGCAAAATCACGAAACATCAAAGTCACCCTTTACTTTATTCACATAATGAATGAACTGTAGCTATATTCACTACACTCACAACTGATGATGCACACCATGAAATTTTTTCATTATTGGGAACTAGATGGTGAAGTTTACTTCATGGTGAATTTAAGAGGTGACATACGCTTTGTAGTAATCGTGAATAGTTGAAGTTCAGTCTTACAGGTAGCGGTAACGTCATTAACGCTAATAATGATTACTTACAAGTTCCACGACTTTAAACGGATAGTGAAGGTCCCTAGAACGTCGCGGCAACTATCAAAGCTACTTGAAAGTGACTGCAACTCTGGAGTCCCATTTCAGTAACACGAGTTAGTCGCTGCTACCATAGTTTGCCACCTTCAAGTTCTGAAAACTAAAAGGTCTCTCGACTGGTAACTACGACTTCCCCAGTACCAGGTAAAATACGTAGAAGTCTCATAACTATATAGTAACCATTAGTGGTAGAAACTACGTGGCATCGACTGTAGATTTGTCAAATTAAGTTATTTATACATCAAAGTCGAAAATTTAGTAGCAGTTACGTAATAGTTACTCTTTCGAGGTTCCCGTCTGTCACAATTACTTTGGTGCTAGTTGGGATTTCCATGAAATATGGAAGAACTCACCATTGCTTCCAATCCGGCTCATAGAGAATGAATTTTGCTATAAACTGAGAAAAAAAATGTTCAAATCGGTCCACCGGTTTAAGAACTAAAGAACTTTAAAATTACCCGAAAAATCAAGTGCGTCACTTTTTATGGAACTGAGTGTAGTTAGAAGCAACGTTAATTGACTATTTTCAAATCGGGCAAGGCAGGGTGTCGCGAATTTAAATAACGCTTCAGTAAAGTCTTAAAGTAACTATATTTTTTCGACAATCTGCAACAGGAAGAACGGTAACTTTTTAATTTAACTACTACGTGCATAATATATATCTTAAATTGCTTAAATACTTCAATTAATGATGTGTACAGACATACAACAAATTATCGTAATAAAAATTGGGCGGGCATTCATTCATTTACTTATTTACATGTCTGGAAGAGAGTGCACAATGCACATGGCATAAGAAGAATCATGATGTTTTTTGGTCAGTTTTACGCATACCCGTATTACCGTCATATTGGTAGCCCTCGCATCCCATTAATACGTTTCATTAACTTCGGACTCGATGTTAAATGATCAATATAGTGCTGATTGGATCTGCCCCTCCGCGACGTGGTTGCAAATATAACGTTCCTCTTTATGTTCCATGGAAGTACTTAATTTTGCAACATTTACTTTGTAATTGAATCAAATTTTTTCTCTTTAACTATATACGTTGCTGCAACAATTTCCATATCGTTTCTTAGCCTTTCTTGGAAAAGAAATAACATCCCTGAGGCGACTCATCCTCAAAGCTGAAAATAATACGAAGAATAGTTACAGGCTCTGGGAAAGATTGGTTATGACGACACGAAAAACCTATCCCATCATGTTATTTAGAATTTGATTATATGTCGAAAATGCAAAAACAGACTGAATCAATTTGGATGTCATAATCGAAATATTTAATTTTTTACAAGATAAATACACCGTTTACACGAGCGATAAAAGCGGAAGCCTCAAAGGTCAACGCGATTTTTGAGAAGAAATTAAGAACGGAATGAATGAATGAAAACAAGTAATTTTTGTGCCAGTGTAAACAGAATGAAATTAAAATCATCTATTTGATATGCGCGGAAATTTTGATAAAGATATTAATATGTTTTCCAAATCAAAAAATTAGAATAAATAGCAGTTGTAATGGGACACGGGATCGTTTCAACTTCAAAGGCATACCCTCCCTAATAAAAGAAATGAAATAACGCTTCCGTGAACAACTTTCCACTCAAATTTTAATATATAATAATAGCATTCCTGCAATGTTGCAATATTTTAATTTGTCTGTAATTATTTTAATATAGCTTTTAGTCTCGCTTTTCTATATTGTTTTAGTTATGTGCACGAGTCATATTACTGGAAATTTTCGGGAATAAATAATTGGAAGCAAAGTATGGTCTTTTATTAACAAGTTCTGTGTGTCGTCAGAAGAAATACCTACCTAATTTTTTTACGTTTGACGTCTTATGAAACTTTTTTCTCACTTATTTTTGTTATATTTTAATGCATATTTTTAGTTCTGTTGGTCGGATTTAAAAAAAAATAGTTTCCTATTTTGTACATTTCCTTACAAAACTGCTCATGAGCAGTTAACATGTTAAAGCCCTATGTTTATTACATAACCTAAAAAAACGCATTAAACAAAAAATACTATTTTTCAATTTTTTTTAAATTTCGCAAACAAATCATGGCTATTAGTATTATAATTTGATATTATTTTGGAAAAAAATACTTTTTATGATTACATTTAAACAAATTAAATAACAATTTAGGGATTCCAATTTTATTAGAGTGACTGCAAAAAGCATTAAAAAGAAAAAGGACTTGTACATAAATTTCGATTAATATACACGCTGGTCCAAAATTATCTCCCGATATTTCTGTGGCTGATAGTACATCCAAAAATAAAGGTGCTCTTTTACATAAATTTATTTCCAAAAGTGGATAATACTCGAGACCGGCTCGATTATTCGAAGTGCAATAAGAATACCTTTTTCATTTCTATTGATCTGGCGCTGAGCTAATGATTTTTATGAAAATCAATGCCAAAATGCAAATACTACTACTACTATTTCTATTGATCTGAAAATTAGTTTAGAAATATGTAAAAAATAAAAAGGTTAGGGTAAAATACTGAGAGCCATCCCCTAAGATTATCCCTTAAGTGGAAGAGTGAATTTAACTGATACTGTAAACTGCTGTCCAGCCAGCCTATATTATCTAAGTTTAAAATATGAATTTCATATTTTAAGGCGGTCGGAAAATATTGTAAAAGAACTGATATTTATTATTCCCCTTTAAAGGGATATATCTCCTTTATTATCCACTTCTGGAAATAAATTTATATAAAAGAGTACCTTTATTTTTGGATGTACTATCAGCCACAAAAATATCGGGAGACAATTTTGAACCACCTGTATAATAGGAGGACATTTTTCTTCCAATCTCTAGATTTTTTATGCACTCTAAAACAATATAAGAGAATTTGAAATTTTTTAACTTAATTTTGTTTTTATAAATTTTATTCAATTTTTTTATTTTTCTGATACCATTTTTGAAAATTATTTATCTAGAAAAACAGAAAAATATTTTGAGAGCATACAAACAAAACACAATTTTAAAACATGGTAATTTTGCATAATTAGAATCCGACATAATCAGTCAGGTTTTTAACATTTTTAGATTAAAACATGATTTTAATATAAAAAAAAATCATTGAAAATAATAAAATTATTATTTATAATTTTTCTTCTTATATTTAACGTACTTCAAGCTTCAATGTAAATATTTGCGACTATCATGAAAGACGCCTGTTATATATTGTTTAAAAAATATAAATATGTATTGTATTTAAAATTAATTCATTACCAATTTTATTATAATTTAATCTTCTTCTGTTGATATTAACTTCATCAGAATCGCTTAATATTTTGTTATCATTTTGGTTTTATAATTACATAAAAAAATTTCGATTTAACTTTTATTTTGTAATTATTCGAAATGATACATGGAGTTTCACTAATTTAATCATCCAGGTCAGATTCGGTAGTAATAAAACTTTTGAATGTGCTTCAGATCAGATTGGACTATGAAATTTTCATCAGTATCATTTAGAGTTATGACAGTCATCTCTTCTCTGTTCAAGTACTTTAGACCATTTCAATGCTTGCACATTAAAGCAGCGCATTGAAAATCAACTTTTCTGCAAGAACATGCATTAGTCTTAGGGCTAGACTTGCAGCTGTAAACTACTGAATCAAAAAGTTTGTCTAACTATTTAATTCCATTTGACAAATAAATAAGCATCAGTCCAGTAATTGCCATTTGCGAACTGTCACATGATAATTTATTGTTATCATTTAACCATTTTTGTTCTTGTAAATACAGTCGTACACGCTTATTAGTAGCTTCTTCGGTTACAGGAAGATATGATAATTTGCAAGCAGTAGATGTCGTTTGTTTTTGAAAAATCTGTGTCGCAATTTACTCAAATCTGTACTTTTTCTTCGGTCCAAACCGTATCTTTTGTATGATTTCAAAATATGGCAAATTTTCTATTTTCATACCGGTTTTATTTTCAAAATAAAAAAATATTAAAAAAGAAATTGGATAAGAAAACACAAAAAGTAGGTTCAAGAATTAAAAAAAAAAACAAAAAATTCTTTACCATCATCATAAAGTACTTATATAAAACAACCTACAAATTGAAAAATAAATGTCCACTTATCACATTATAACCCAACTATTTTTTTTAATCGTATAAAGTACATTTTCCAAATTTTATTAAAATCAATCAAAAGCATCCACCAAAAGTTATTTTTTTATTTTTTTTTTTTTATGTTGTGTAATAAAAGCTTTTAACTTTTAACGTTGTTTTGTAGGCAAAGTAATAACAAAGAAAACTATTTTTTGCTTTCATATTGAATCACAGAACCAGAGGTATTCACTAAAATGTGCCTTTTTTTAATTTAAGGCGCAAAATAATTTTAATTTCCAGAAATGAAGAAAACATAGGCACCATCTTGTGTAATTCGGTATATGCAATACATTAATATACACTGAAGCATCAAATTACTACTCCTTTTAATACGAAGAAGTAATAAATAATAATAAATAAATAAATAATAAATACACCACAAGTAATTACGACCCCCTTTATCCCAGAAAGCTCTAGAAGAGCCTTGTGCGGGAGGGGGCTACACATTTAAAGACCAGGGACACACATCCAATATCCGTGTATAATGGAAAAATCCCTCTCACAGTATTTTCCATTGCCACGGTCGGGATTTGAACCCGGGACTTTTGGGTGAGAGGCAGGTGCGCTACCATCTCGACCATCAGTCATACCATAATTATATGATATAATTCCCTATTTTATACCAATACAATTATGAAATAAAATATATTTCCATAATCATTATATATTCAACCTCGTGCTTTATTATTGAATAATTTAAAATTTCTCCGAGTTGTATACGTTTCCTTATTCCTTCTAATCATAAAAATTTTTGTTTAGTTTTAATTTTTTATTTCATCATCTTAAAGATACTCTAACTGCTCATTTTGAATTTAGTTACTCTCCTGAAACAAAATAATTATATTCAAAGAAGACCCATAATAATATTGTTATTCTTTTCTGAATTTCTTTTATTATCATAAAGGCGCCAAAAGGTCTCGCAGTTTAACCTTCCCACATTGATTCTGTCTACGCCCTTGATTCAGAGTGTTACCATAATGTTCAATATTAAAATATACAATACTTGGGTAAAAAGAAGGAATCCCACAACAATCAAGTGGTAAAACGAACAATTTTGTACGACGCCGACGCTTCATATTAAACAGTGAGAACTTTTTCGACTTTTAATTTTTGGCAAATTTGTACAGATTTCAATGTATTATTTAACTTTTCTACATTCTTTTACCAACTCGATATATATCAGGAATGCTCCTTAATATTAAGTAGGATGAATTTGCGCATAATGTGTATATTTTAATTCTGTATTACATGACTCGTACAGCAACGAGTTCAGATTCAGGCAATAGTATAGACCGCTGCTTCTGAAATAGTTTCCACTTGTTACCAAAACATCGAATATTTAAAACACGGTATCATCGCAAGATAATTAAAATCGGTTTTGGTATACAAAAAACATAAAACCTGGGAAACGTCTTCTAAACGTATGCATTTATTTTTGGTTTGCTTTAGATACGTACAATTTCACATTTAGAGTACTTTATATCAAAGAGCCGGGATGTACAAATTTTTCTAGGTCTGTTATTAGCGCAACTACCATTGGTGCTAATTCATATGTTATCATTTAACATCCACCCATATATGAGAAATTTGTTTTACAAAAGTTTCTAACAGTTATAATTTTAGCGCCAACTTCACACCAACAGCATAATTAAGGGTGAAATCTTTATAGTCACTTCAGTTTAGTAGAATATATATTTAACAGAGAAAGTATAAAGCTGTTAATAGCTTTGTTAAAAAAATTTGCACCTCTTGTCTTTTTCATGTATCTGTAGGATGATGAATGGGTGAAATTATAGTAAAGGATTTACAATTAGCACCGGTTTTAGTGCCCAGCTCGCACATCTTATTTTCGTATTTTTGTATTTTAAAAGAATATCGCTAATTACTTTTGACACAAATTTTCCATCGTTACCAATACAATTCTTGCAGTTTCTTGGACGTAAATACGAGTAATCTTTAAAGTATTTCTTATTATTCCGTAATCCACAAAACACATATACTGTTCTGATAATATCTAAACCGAGGCGAAATGTACGAGCCATCTCTGGAGAATTTCGGCTAGGATGGGTACACAGCGATCAACATTTATCATCCCGATAATTAGCTGTCGCTGTATAAACGCTTTTGTGCAGGCATTGCCCGGCAAAGTAGCTTAATGAAAATGTTACAGGGATTTTTTGTTGGCCCTAATGATGAGGAATCCTTCTGGTTAAAGAATTCAATGGTTTAATAAAGGAAAATTGCTACTACCGTTTTTTATATACTTATGTTTATATAGGTCAATTAGAGATTTTGCGTAAGAAAATTTCACGGTATAAATTTTGGGGAATCTCAGTAAATTTAATATTTATATATCGACAAATATGTGGGCCCTATTCTCCCCAATGTTTCTTGTTTCCATTGCAATTAACGAAGGATGGCTGTCACTAAGTCTAACCCTTATCTGGACGTCTGGACAACAGAAAGCTGATAGCAGATTACATATATCCCCAGATAAGTTCCCGGCTTTAGTTTTTCCATTCGACTACGGGGAAGCTGCAAATAAAACACCTCTTTACAAAGTGACAACTGCTACCACTTGTTTGCAGTTTACGAAAAAACATTTGTACAGAAGCTACTGATAAGGGCGAATAATTTTGATATTTATTAATTGTTGACAAGATAAATGCAAAGACAAGGATCTTACCCACATTTAGGAATAAAAAACATCTTGATGACGAATTAAGTGAATTAACTTTTTTAATGTAACAATTTCAAAAACACTTTTCCGAATGTGAGTAGATTATTAAAGATGCCTTGAAAACTGTATAAGATATAAAATTACTTTACCTTTTCGGTAAATTAAATAATGTTTTATAGACAAAGGAATACTCTCATGAAATTTTATTTTGCTTCATAAGCACTTGGATCCATAAAGAGCAATAACAAAACACATAACTGGACAAAAAATTCTCTTTGCGAAATTTGTTTTGCCAATAAATTGAATTTGCTGAATAAATTCATCATTTAGTACATGTTTCTCCATCATGTTAAGTGTATTGACTTTCTTTGCGAGTTTAACCGTCTTCAGCTAGTGCTTTTTAGTTTTTTAACCTTGTAACTGATAAAAATGACCGATGAAGGCTTCAGTAAAACACAATCTAATACTATATAAAAAACAATGACTATGCTTTGCTTTGAGTGAAGTGCGGAGCCATAGGAGTATGTATGGGTATAATACAGGGTGGGGCAGAATAACGGGCGATTTTGAAATAACTGTGAAGAAGAAAGTAGTCAATATTTTCCGAATTTAGTTGTCACCACATTAAACTATATGAAAAAGCATTTAAGAGAAGTAGGTTGTTATAATTTAATTTTTGAAAATAACATCTGAAAGATGGCGCCCATTTAAATTTAATCATTGTTGAAGCCGGGTCCTGAAGCTTGTCATAACATTACGCAGCATCCGATTGGTATTAAGCCACTTCATCTCAAATTCGTTGTTTGAGGGCCTCGATTATTCTCGTAGGTTCTTCCTGGTAAACTCTACTCTGCAAGTAACCCTAAAGGAAGAAGTCACAAGCTGTTGGATCCAGCGAATGAAGGGTCACGCAATATCCCCGTTTCGAGAAATGACGTGTTTTGGAAACAACGTTAACAATATTAATGCTTACTTGTTTGAAAAGAGATACACTTATTCCTCACTACTTCTGTCTTGCTTAGTCTGCCTTAGACTAGTTTGGTTTGCCGTTATTATTTGTCTTTTGAATGAGGGCTAACATATCTCGGCACACCTGTTGGCGCCGCTGGCCCGTGAGGAATCTGTCAAAATGTGTTTAAGGGTTATGATTATTAGATTTTAATTTTTTCAGTTTTTTTGTGTAATTTCGAAAGATTAATAATTTCTCAATTTTGTTCAGTGCCACTTTGCCCCGAATAAAAAGGAGACTACAAAGGAGTAGCTGAAAGAATAAACAAATTTAATAAGAGGTGTCTATTATTATAATATGTCTGCTTATTAGCGTAAGGTTCAGGAAATGGTAAACATGCTAAAAACATAAAATTAATAAATAACTTACGATTTTTCTTCATAGTCTTTTGGTAATGTATAATCTTCGTGAATGAAATGTTTTTTTCAGACATGCGAATGCTTTGTTGGCATAAATTTATCTCCACGAATTGCTATCAACCATTTCTTTTAAGAATGTTTTGTCGCGAGGAAATTTATGGTCACCTTTTTTTTTTCAAGGCACATTGAGGCATTATTAATCTTTAGAAATTACGCAAAAAAAACTGGAAAAATTTAAATCCCTAGCAATTTCCACACAATAAAATAAATCGTACGTTCATAACCCTTAAAAAACATTTTGACAGATACCTTACGGTCCAGTGGCACCAACTGGTGAGCCGAGATATGGTAGCCCTCATTATCTATGGCATACTGACGACAACATAATAAGTTCGAAATCGGTCTATGCCTGGCGAGGAAAAGACAAATAATATTGGCTACCATATGCAGATCTAATCCAATGCAGGTCAGGATCTTTACCCGTTGAGCAGTTGTTTCCTGCAATTCTATTCAGCACTCAGTTTAGCTCACCAAGGCTATAGGTCGCCGCTCTTGTTATCTGCTTTTCAGGTCGCTATCTGTCACAAAGACTGGATGCCTCGACAGGTAATAGTACTGACACTGACCACCAGAGAAATACACTTCCTCACCATTTTTACATGCATATAACTTTGTTATGGATTTTAAATAAAATATATGAGAAAATGTATTGAAACTCGGAGCACTATATCATATCTTAAATTTTATATTGGATTAAAAAGGCAATTCTCATCACTCGTTGCAAATTGCTAATTTCTAACGCAACTGCACATTACTAGTAGATGAAAAAATTATTCGAGCCTTTTTTTTGTTAAATAAAAATTAAATAGTGCTAATTAATTGCGTACGACAAAATATGCTGAAGATTAAAATGTTACGATCTTCTAGTTAACTTTCGCTTGGTGCATTTTTGAACCTCAAGTCTCACAAATGTTTTATTAAAAGTTTGTATTAATGCAGCCTGGTGTAATACAGTACTTATAATATGTCTACGTACTTCCCTTCATACTTCGACCACGAAGCTGATTGTAGGTAAATATCTATTAATTGCGAGTAGGTATTACGCTAGTTTCGATCCAATTAAGCAGAATTTCTAACTACACAAATATGTATTCCAGAACAGTCCAATATTCTGCTTTGAACAACAAACCTTTCAGGTAAAACGATGTATGTTACTAGTCTTTACCACATAGATTATAGGACGTTCGCACTAAATGACTTCACTCACTTAACTTGACAATGTATTTTCACAAGTAATCTACCTAGTGCTTGAATTATTCCCGGAAATTTTTCGAGTGCAAAAATTTTAAGACGAGGGAAAATTTTGTTTAAAAATTTGTGCACGAGAAAAATTTCCGGTTAATTCAAGCACGTGGGGGATTCGGTAAGAAAATTTCACACCTAAATTAAATGAAAAAATAAACGAGGTTAGAAAATTCGAAACGGCCAATTTTATGGTAGATGTCGAAATCACCACTTTTCGTTCGCTCCCCGAGGGTGCGAAAATCGCAACGAGACCGTGCGATTCGCGATGGTGTTCCAAGTTGGATCCTTTACCTTGGATTTCTTGCCAGAAGGGCATCCGGCGCCGGTTTTTTGTTCAGAAATAGCGTTTGAAAAACCAATGTCAAATATGACCATATTTTTAATAATTTGACAGAAATATTTCCAGTGTAATCACACCTAGGGTACCCAGGACGAAAAAAATTTCCGGAAATCTTCCCGTATATAATTTTCATCTCAATTTGGACGCAAAATTACATTAATTTTTTAATTATCGGCACTTTACGGAAGACTGATATTTTGATTAAAATTATATTTTTTAAGGTAATAGTGTATACTATTTATGGAATTTTTGAAAATTATTATTGAGTTAATATTACGAAAAAAGAAAATGGACGAAAATTCTCGTGAATAATTAAACAAACCTTACTTATACAGGGTGTCCCTAAATTGCACCGACCAACTATAATCACGCGATTCTACGGCAAGAAATAAGACAATTTTTCTGATTGCATTTTTTTCAAAATGAAGGTCAACTTCGTTTTTTTTTTTAATATAAACCTGTATTATTCATTGCCTAATTACTCGCAAACAATGAGTTCAATTAGAAAAATGGTAAAAACAAAAGTTGTTTGTTTTTTAGAGTAAAATATGAATAGGTATGTAAAAAAAATAGGGATTTATGTTTAAGAAAACAAAGATGATCTTCAAATGGCCTTGAAGTCCTTCACCAAATGAAAAATAATTATAGCCATTAGATCCTGCTTTAGAAATGATGAAACTTCTGTCTAAAACATTTTTCTCTAAAATGCTTTATTTTCAAGTTATTCGCAATTGTCAACTTAAATGCCCTCCCACCCAGTATAGTAAAAAGTGGGTTTAGTTTATTACTTTTATTTGTGTCTAATTTTTGAGTACTAAATTTTGAGGAAAACTATTCTTTTCTTGTCTTCTTTTCCCTTTTTTATTGAAATATATGCAAATACATGTTGAAACAATAATATTATACCGTACTAGACCACGTCGTTATTTTACTGAATAATACATCATTTTTCCCGACAGGAACATTTAAGCTTTATCCTTTGTCTTTTGTAATATTTGAGGACATCAGCCACTTCGAACCAGCTTCTGCTCTTAAATCAAAAACGTAAATAATGACACAGACCATGTTCCTTTCTGAGATGCGAACAGGATAATAAAATGGAATCCTTTGTAGTATTCTTGACCCCAGAATAAAACTTTCGTAATAAAAAATCACGGATTTCACACTTAAAGACCTTTCTCGCACCGACCACAATTTTCCTTCGACGCTTTCAGTGTGTTCTGTAATACGAGAGGTTTACACCAAGACTTTTTATTATCCGAAACAATTTATACTGAAATTAATGAGATAAATACGGGAATAAAATTATTATTTTAATTGCATTTTTAAGAACTCGGTTCCAATTGTGACAAAAATACTTGTGTCACTAGAAGACGCCAACAACTTTCAAATTTAACTGATTTAACTGAAAATTTAGTGTATGTAAATGTTTAAAAATACGATATTATGGAAAATTATATTTCAATTAAATTTGGTCCAAAATTTTTGTTTTCTATTGAAGAAGGCCATGAAAAGATGGTCGAAACATCAAGAATTCAAAATATTCAAAGTTGAAGAGAACCCGAAAACTCTTATACAAATCGTAAGCTCCGTAAAAGCCTAAGAATTAAAAAATGTTTTCTTTCTTATGTGGCATTTTGCTAACTCACAAAATTTTCGTATCCTCTTTTTTTTTCTTTTCTTATCCTTTGTGATAAAGAAATAAATAACATTGAACGTTTTATATTGCTGCAACGAGTTCTCACTTCAGCTCTTAAATTATTTTTAAATTTCTGTGAATTAAATTGTTTATAACCCTCTATATATCTACCTATTTATATTTATCTTGTTGATCAATTAAGATTTACTCTGGAAACTTCTAAAAATCTCCTGTTTCTCCTAGAGAGAATTTGCTAGTTTCTGGGGGAAGGATCAGCAAATTATGATATTCCAGAGAATGTGGGTGGGAATTATATTTCTCTGACTAAAACGAGATTACCTCCAAATTCCTTATTACTAAGAAAAATCCTCCAGACGAAGTTGGAAATTTTATTTATTTCTATGCCATCTCGATTGAGTCTAATACTACTACTACTGTATTGCTAAATACATAAAAAATAAATACCTATAAATATTTACTCAAAGGACATATTATTAATACCTTTGAAATTTTATCTAGAAAAGAAACAAACGAACAATATACTGAAAACAAAGGCTCGTTGCAGCCAATCGCTTATTTGGTAGAGGCGTTGTTGTGCTTGAGTCCTGAAAAAATGCTTGACGTTTGATTATTTTTCGAATATCCCCTGTACCTATACTACAAAGGCGTGCTAGCTCTTTGTTTCAATCATTTTAATATCTCGTCACTGCGCGTGTCACTCAACAATAAATGCAATTTCGCAAAAAGGCTATCCTGCCTTTACAATTCCACTTTTATACCCTTTTTAGAGTCAGGCAGCTGTTAAAAATTCTCACTCGTGACATTGTAAGTGGTGTTTTTAAGGCAAATGTCTTAAACTAAAAGCAACTGCTTCTGTTAATCAACAGTATGCAATCACTTGGATATCTTTTGCGACTTAAATATAAAATATAAAATAGTTGTGGAATAACTGTGTCGACGGGAAAATCTAGGATACGATGGTGAGAAGATAAAGAACTCTGTGGATTTTATCATATCGGTTTTCGTTTCAAGTTGCATGAATAAATGGGTCATTTAAAATCAAACATGATGTTACCACCTAATATGTTAACTCGATAGTATTTTATTTTTAGATGGTCTTGATTCATACTTAGTTAGAGAAGTTAGGCAAACTCGATAACTAACCAAAATTGTGAAGGTCTAGGGTAAATTTATTTGTAGACTGTAATCCACACAGCATTATCTTGTTATGAAATTAGCTTGAGACTCAGCGGTCAGATATTTTTCTTCCCTATCAGTACCTATACTCACACCAGCGACCAGCAGCGCTTCTGAAAAATAAATGATTCAGATAATTTGGCTTATGAGCAAGAAATACAGTATTATAAAGAGTAATAACTACTTTTAAGTAATTTTTCTGACCTAATATATTACAGAATGAGTGTTAAAGTTTAAAGAGTATACCCTTAAAATTAGAACTCCCATCCCCAGGTAACTTTATATTTCATAAAGAAACAACATTTTATAACTCGTATACATATATTACTGTCAACAAACTAATTCATTAGTAATTCTAAGGATTTCATCTAGTTTAATCTTCTTAATAATTATTTTTTTTTACTTTCTCTATATACATCGAATTTATCCTATATCTGTGGTAGTGGATGAGTTATAATCCCAGATAGATTTATTTATTCATCCTCAACAGATTTAGGTCGTAAAATGTTCCTCCGTTTTCTATAAAATCAATGCTAATATCAATATTAGATGATTTTCATAGAATATAGAAAGCTAAGTAGTAGTAATAAGTGTCCTCAAATATTTATTATGTTTCATACTCAACCAAAAATTTTTACTATAAAGTATATACTTTTAAAAATTAAGTTAAACAGTAAATGGCTTTCATGTAGTATTATGAATATAAATGAATATCGAAAGATAAGCTTATGTGAAAATTTCAACAACTGATTGACTTTGAAAAGGGTATAAATGGAATTGTAAAAACAGGATAGCATTTTTGCGAAATTGCACATATTGTTGAGCCACATATATTATAATGATATATTAAAATGACTAGAATAAAGAACAAATATATATCGTATACAGGGGATAATGTTAAGGTATAGTTTTTAGAACTTAAAGTAGAACAACGTCCAATTAGTTTCAAAAGACATTTTTTCACTTTCACTTTAACTTCTCTTCTAGACAAATTTTAAAGATGTCGATCATGTGTCCAATGAAAATGAAACGAGATGGTATTCTGAAATAAGTAAAATCTTATAACATTTACAGCGTCGTCTGAAGAATTTTTCCTGGTAAGGGGGAATTGAAACGACACGTAACTAAAAGAAGAATATGGTTCTCACAACTACATGTTAAGGAATATTACCATCTACTGGTTTATGCTTCTTTCAGATATCATCAAATCCTTTCTAGCTGAATATTTCACTTCTATGACAACTAGAAGAAAATTAAACTAAACTAAATTTTCTTCATTGGTAAAAAATTAGTTAGATAGATGTTTATCAACAATTTAGTCAAGTGAAAATTTAAAAATAGTTTCAGAGAGCTAAATATACAAAAAAAGCTCAACGGTTTTTGCTTATTACAAAGAAACATATTATATTTCTTGATGTTGTAGTTGGTATGGTTAAAATTCAAATTAAAATATTGTGTATACACACTACACACCTAGGCCTGCAGAAATAGAAAAAACGGTGTAACTAATTCGTTTCAGATAGCCGTAGGTAAAAACAGGTGTATTTAGTTATAAGGAATATACTTCTGCGATACCTCCCAAATCAAATAAACAGAACATTGTTTAAAAGTCACTTTTATGTGAAAAAATCATGAAATTTGGAGTTTTTTAAAAATTACAGTAAGACTGCAGTAGATTAATTTTTTTGAATATTTCTGTTTACTAGGTAATTCCAAACCGGTTAATTTAAGCCCCGGTTGATTTCATTTCATTGATTATTTATTTAAATAATTGCCGAAAACCATCGAAATTTTCGAAAATTTCAAGCATTTTTTACTCTGAAAGGAAAAATGCTAGGCTCTTGAAACTTTGGTGGAATATATGTCTCATTACCCTCAACTTACAAAAAAAATTTCGTTTCAAAATGTTTATTAGTTTTCGAGAAATTCTATTTGTTTATTAAAAAGGTCCCAAATGTTTAATGAAAAATTGACCTATTAACGTTATCAAAAATAATTCAACCACAGCTAATTTTTTTCGTCAAGACGTCAATTTTACGAATCTGTTATGGGCGTATCGATTTTCAATAATTTTGACCGTCAAAATTGGCGTTAACAACATTGCTACTTTTCGGGGCAGCGTTTTTTGCAAATAACTTTACAAAAAATGAACGTATCTGCACAAATCTTTCATATTTGAGTTGCTGGTATTTTTCTACAAATTTATAAAAAAAAATTGTTGCTCTGAGACATGTAGGAGCCGAGATAATTTTTTTAATTGTTTAATGCGCCAAACGTTTATTTATTAATATTTATGGCCAAAATTGAAACTGGTTGTTAATAAGATCTTGTATTTTGTGAATTCATCAAGTCCTATTGAAAACGGGCCCTTTTTGAGGTCAAAATATAATTTTTAATAATTAGTGATTTTAGAGCGTCTTCAATTTATTTGGCTCAAGGGACAGGTGAATTTTTGATCAAACGAGTTTCAAATTGGGGTAGCGAGAAAAATTCGTCATATCTCCGTTATTTTCCGGCCAATTTCGACGTTTTTTTTTTTAATTTGGGGTAGCTCACGAAAATAATAACAATGCACAAACTATTTCTCCATCAAACAATATACGATGTTACAGCATTGTTACCATTATATAATCTTTATAAATTTATATTTAATACATTAGCACATTATAAGTTGCATAAGCCCAAGAAAGAAAAAATTAAAGAAAAAAATTGTTTATAACAATTATTTGTTTATTATTTGGATATTGCAAATGTGCCCATTGTTATTATTTTCGTGAGCTACCCCAAATTAAAAAAAACACGTCGAAATTGGCCGGAAAATAACGGAGATATGACGAATTTTTCTCGCTACCCCAATTTGAAACTCGTTTGATCAAAAATTCACCTGTCCCTTGAGCCAAACAAATTGAAGACGCTCTATAATCACTAATTATTAAAAATTATATTTTGACCTCAAAAAGGGCCCGTTTTCAATAGGACTTGATGAATTCACAAAATTCAAGATCTTATTAACAACCAGTTTCAATTTTGGCCATAAATATTAACAAATAAACGTTTGGCGCATTAAACAATTTAAAAAATTATCTCGGCTCCTACATGTCCCAGAGCAACAATTTTTTTTTATAAATTTATAGAAAAATACCAGCAACTCAAATATGAAAGATTTGTGCAGATACGTTAATATGTTGTAAAGTTATTTGCAAAAACCGCTGCTCCGAAAAGTAGCAATGTTGTTAACGCCATTATGACGGTCAAAATTATTGAAAATCGATACGCCCATAACAGATTCGTAAAATTGACGTCTTGACGAAAAAAATGAGCTGTGGTTGAATTATTTTTGATAACGTTAATAGGTCAATTTTTTATTAAACATTTGGGACCTTTTTAATAAACAAATAGAATTTCTCGAAAACTAATACACATTTTGAAACGAAATTTTTTTTGTAAGTTGAGGGTAATGAGACACATATTCCACCAGAGTTTCAAGAGTCTAGCGTTTTTCCTTTCAGAGTAAAAAATGCTTGAAATTTTCGAAAATTTCGATGGTTTTCGGTAATTATTTAAATAAATAATCAATGAAATGAAATCAACCGGGGCTTAAATTAACCGGTTTGGAATTACCTAGTAAACAGAAACATTCAAAAAAATTAATCTACTGCAGTCTTACTGTAATTTTTAAAAAAATCCAAATTTCATGATTTTTTCATATAAAAGTGACTTTTAAACAATGTTCTGTTTATTTGATTTGGGAGGTATCGCAGAGGTATATTCCTTATAACTAAATACACCTGTTTTTACCTACGGCTATCTGAAACGAATTAGTTACAGATTCCCGTTCACATCGTCTAATTCTACAGGCCTAACCTACCTAGGCAGAAAAATTGTATGAAACTAAGTTAACAAAACTAAGCATAAGAAAAATTATGTTTGTTTTGAAATAAAATAAAAATTCAGACCCAGCTTTATTGAAATGTACTTTTCTTTGATACCATATTTTAAATTATTTACTTTATACATGAGATTTCTACTAATGGATTATATATCGGGACTAATCGATCGTTACCGATGGCGTTTTGTGGAAATTATTGGGTTATGTTAATATTGGAAGAGCATTATTATTCATATTGTTGAATCAAACATTTCTACTAATATGGTTGCCATTGATGGATTTGACTTTGTAAGATGAGATAAAGAGAGAAGCGCTAGAGCAGGTAGGGTAGGAATTTTATAATAAAATTTATTTCATTTAATATAGATTTATTAAATATAAATAGTACAATCGTTCAATTTAAACATGAAATTATCAGATAGTGGATTAAACTTTCTCCCGAACATTATCTTCATTTAAGTCCAAATAAGTGGGCTATAATGCTGTTTGGACGCCAGATGGGCAGGATTGGCTGATTCTCAATATTAACATAAAAATTAATATAGACTATAAAAAGAAAGAAAAGTCTTTATCTCCCAAAATACTTTATTTGACTCAACTAGTTTCGTAACTTTTATAATAGTCACATCTTCAGGCTGCAAAGTTTTTTTAAAAATAATTCACAAGGTTTGTCATATATTCTTAATTCAAACAAACAACCCTTAATTCAAACAAACAAACCTTGTGAATTATTTTTAAAAAAACTTTGCAGCCTGAAGATGTGACTATTATAAAAGTCACGAAACTAGTTGCGTCAAATAAAGTTTTTTGGGAGATAAAGTCTTTTCTTTCTTTTTATATTCTATATAAGATGAACTCCCATGGGTACATATTTCCATTATAAAAATTAATAATATATTGATACCTATAAAGACTAATGTTAAGAACTTGGGAGTTATTATTAATGCAGACGTTAGATTTTAACATATTTCAAGCTGTATAAAAAAAGTTAGTTATTATTCTTAATATAAATCTACTACTATTGTCCGTCTTTATTTAACCATTGATATACTGTTTATGGGCCCTGTCAAATAATGTCAAATAAAACTAGGCTTTCTTCTAGAAACAAATTCAATAAGTACTCTTAACACTTTTAAATATCCAGTTTGATCAAAGTGATATTTTTGTGTGTGTAAATCTTCAAAAATAAAAAGTGAAATTATTGTTTATGCTTATTTATAAAAGTAGGAAATGACATATACCTTTAGAACGAAGGAGAACGGGAAGCATATCAAAGAAGCAATCAAGAGCGCGTCTATCAACGTAAACCGCGGGGGTGAAAATTGATTTACAACAAGAAAAGCACATCAAAAAGCCATTTATTCTTTAGGCGACACAAAATAATTAACACTTTTTTTGTTATCGAATAATTTTCAGTTCGTAAAGTACTGTAAGGTATATTTTATTTTCGAAGCGTATTAAAAATGATTAAGGACATAATATGGAATCGATATAACATTCAAATCTCCCCGTTTATTTTGGATATTTAGTTTGACTTAAGGTGATAGATCAAAATCCAAAATAACCAACAATTAGCCAAAAAAAAAGAAACTACCCACTCTTTAAGTCTTTTATTCAGTATACTTAATTTCTTAAAATTCAAATATTTAGGTCATGGGTTCTTTAAGTATTTACGAAATATTTAATTCTTATGTATTCACATTTAATTTAAATTAAAAGAGTGTACAACATAAATAAACTAAAAGCACATTAAAATACATTTCCTATCAAAGGATTAATCGATCGAATATTTATTTAGTGTTTATAAATGACTTTATTTAGGCTTTACACAAGCATAATAACAAAAACCTATCCAATTTGATATACTCACATTGATGTTTCATCTCTAAACATACAATTATTAAGTTTATTGAATCTTCTTTAATGCATGATAAAAATTGGATTAAAAATTACAAAAATTTAAAATTTCTAAAAATAAATTATTGAAAAAAATTTTTTTTAACTTACTACAAAATTCATTCATTATGGTCATCAACCAAAAACGATGTCCCCAAGAAGATGTACATGTTCTTTCGCCATTATCTGGCTCTTCAGGGAGACCAAAATCACGTCAAATTCAAATTCTACTTTTATCTTTAGTAAGTTAAAAAAATTTTTTTCAATAACTTATTTTTAGAAATTTTAAATTTTTGTAATTTTTAATCCAATTTTTATCATGCATTAAAGAAGATTCAATAAACTTAATAATTGTATGTTTAGAGATGAAACATCAATGTGAGTATATCAAATTGGATAGGTTTTTGTTATTATGCTTGTGTAAAGCCTAAATAAAGTCATTTATAAACAATGCATATCAAGCAAAGAAAGAGAATTGTAAAAAATTTATTCAGTGTATTACTATGCTTAAATTGTGAAATATACATGAGTAATATGAGTATGTATTATTATTTTAATTTCATCTTGCAGAGTGCTTCAGAATTATGGTGTAAACATATAATGACATATAGAAATCGTGAAATAAAGAGATGTATTATTTTAGTTTGAGTCAATTTCAATTTTTAGGATCCGTACGAGCCCATGAAGTAAAGTCCAAAATGTAGTTTTTTTTATAGATATTTCGTTAGGCACTAGACCGGTTTAAATAATAATTTGGAGAATAGTCCTATAGCAGACTTTCTAACAGGAAAATTTTTAGACCATGTGATTATATTCTAGTACCATAATTCTGATTCAAGCTATATAACACGCATGATATTAGTATTATTTCAACTTATATTTATCTTGATTCACCAATACAACAGCACCTCTGGTTGACATAGAGCCAATCAGTATTCTAATATATTTAATAAATCAGCAGGAAGTTGGAAACTGTAGTGCCGTAGTGAGTGCACTAGTTAAATATTTAAATACTGGATTTATACAAAAATGTTAAAAAGCAGACCACGTTAAAATCGGTTGAGTAGCTTTGTTATAACTAATGTTTCAAATATCATAAATAGTAAGTTAACAATATATTCAGTTAAATATTGTCTAAAAGCTACTTATGGCATCGTTTAATCCTCTTTCTTTTCTTATTTGGGATCTACATCAATGTTCTTAGATATTTTGAAGTCCCAGACAATCTACAAAATACCTGGATTTATATCAAAGAAACAGTTCAAGGTTGTTTTTTTTTTGGTATAACATACAAAACAAAAGAAAAATAATGATATTTCGCAGACGTTTCGGAAACTTAATTAGGTATACAAATCAAAGGGAATCTTACTCGGAATCTTAGCATTGAAGGAGGAAACAGAAGTACATTGAATAGAGGAATATACTTCATAAGTACTTCATTTTTCACTCAATGGTTTTAGTTATTCACCTCTCGATGATGGCAACGTGACTGCGAAATTGCGAAATAAGCTTCAAATTAAGTATCGATGATAAGCGGAAGCACGCGAGTATAATATAAATAATACTAATAAGATGCAACAAGAATACGAACTGGCGCTAGCGAAATTAGAAATGAAACAGTATGAAAATAAATTTTGAAAATGCAAATTAGGTACCTATAGTATACACATTTGTACGAGATGATCGATTATATTTTGAACACCATTATCTCCTTTAATTTTGGTGCTACGATAGAAATTGTTATTTTCAAAATTTTGAGAATTGTTCGGAACCGCCAGGAAATATTTAGAAAAAAACAATTGCGCATCGCGTTTTCTAGTAAAAGTAAATTTATAATTTTTCATCAATCAGGTAGGTATCTGTCTCACCAATAGATATAAATAGACTCCTCCCCATTAATTTTATGGTTGCGCAGGACGGTGTGCGCAACAGCCAGTTTTACTTGATGAAATTAATGAAAGCTGTGATAGCCATCAGATTTCAATGAAAACCTAACCTTAAAAAAAAAGCGTTTTAATATTTAATCATAATATTAATCGTTTGCATTACATACCTTAATACTTAATACTCAAAACATATAAGGTTAATTCTTAGACGTACCTTAATTTACAAAGTAAGATATCTTTATATAAGCATTGAGTAACCAAATAATATAAAGAGGCGCAACTGTCACGGGGCCGAGATTTTAGTGTTATATTTTTTTGCCAATAACTACAGAATTATCTACAATATTTAGGGCTATGCAACCGAATCACAAATACCTTCTCGTAGCACTAAAAATTTATAACAATCCTGAAGCTATTGGCAAAAAAATACAATACTAAAATCTCGGCCCCTTGACGGTTGCGCCCCTTTATATTATTTATTTACTCAATGATATAAGATAAATCTCAACGAATTCATTAACATAAACAGCTGACATAAATTAAGAAATAATTATCACAAAAACGAATATGATTGATAGTGGACAGTTAGGCGGGCTCTCTATTTATTCACGTTTTTAATACGTTTAGCGTTTATGCGTTTCGCGACAATCATAACATAAGCTGATTGGTCTTGTGCAAAAGATGTAAAAGTTTAACGCTTTCGCGAGTACTTTGTAGAGGCCTTTGTCAGTCAAATCTAGCGGTTGCTTTGTAATTCGGGTCCTATAAATTCAACCAACAGAGAAATTCTATTCAAATTTAGCGGGCATTTTTGGGGAGGAGTCTATTTATATCTGTTGGTGAGACAGATTATAGGTGTACTTAATAATGAAAAATTATTCATTATAGGAAATTTGTGCGATTCTTAGATTTTTATTGTCTAAAATTATTTCTTTAATAATGTTACACCGTTCTTGGTTCTTGAAGAGAAAATTCATTTTTAAACACTTTATTGACAATGTTACATTGTTGGAACATAAACACAACTGCAAACGATAATTAAGTGTTATTTTGACAGCTACCTATACTACCCTTGTATATGTATTCTTACAAGGCTACTACTATGATTTTACCTCATAATTGACATTTGCAAAATACTCGGCAGAATAAGACGCCTGAATCAAGGAGGTGAATTAGACTTAAAATTATAGGTGTAAAGTATTGGGGCTTATTGAAACATGATTTTTGTGTCGAAAACTGTTAGATAGATAATAGGTATAAATATATATTCGAAAAGAGAATTTTAGGCTTCGTCTTACTGTTATAGTTACAAACTTATGATTTTATTTTTTATAAAAAAAGAACGTCATTTCTGTGTAAACCAGAAGTGATATTTAAAATTCACATCGATTTTTTTACTATAGCCTTCAATAGTCAATTCAAAAAATAGGTACGAAATCTGCCATTTTGATTTTTTTTTAAATTGGTGTTTCGGCCAACTTTTTTTTGATGCTCAATTGTTTGTTTCTTAGCGACATCGGATTCCTCGGAAAAACTACATCAGACCGGCTTTTGAACCAGAAGTTTGTCTTAAACAATACCGAGAAAATAGAGCGTAACGCGTTAACTGGGATACCCTGTACATACATGTTGAATGTTATTTCGTAAACTTTCGTAAACATGGTTTGTATTTTTTGTAACACCAAAAATAAAGAAAATAAGAGTGGTTCAAGATATATTCATAATCACTTCTTGGTACCCTACCTACTTTGTCGTTATCTTGATATTTATATGTCAAAATATATGGGGATCAAAGTCGTTATTTTTTAATGGATATATGGGTAGTTATTGGTATTTTTTTAAAGGAACTATTCTTTAATTCCAAAAATGTATTATAAATGTGAGATTGTTGAATCTGTTGGGAAATGTTTAAAAAATTACTCTTATGACGTACGTCTAATTTTTTTATGAATAAAATTATCAAAAACGCATCAAACTATCTTGGAAATAACAAAACTTCCGTATTTAATATTTTCAGTCCCTCAGATGACTTCGCTTAAAGTGCGAGATTGTCAATAATAATTGATATTACATTTTTTGGATCGAAAAGAAGCAAACAGTACCCCTATTGTATTAGTACTTGTAGAACCCTGTATTTACAAGTATACAGGGTTAGTCATAAATGGCGTTTGTTCGCTTTATTACCAAAACTTTAAAAAAATAGATATTTTGAACAGAAGTTTTAAATTATTGAAATACTTGAAAACGTCGTAACGGAATTTAAAAACCAAAACTTGGTTATATTCCAAATTCAAATGCCAATGTGAATATGCAAAAATATATAGGGTGGTCCATTTAAGGGTCCGTCACGCATGCATACGAGCTATAAAGACGCGTAATCGGAATAATTGAAAAACAATGCACTAACACAAGTAATAAATTGCACACGCAAATTATAAAGTTTGTGGAATAATCGAAATATCCAGTAGGCGTTACACAACAATAGGCATTACTTACCCTTACCCTTTTAAGGACCCTCTTTGCTGCGAAATAAGTGTTATTAAACCGTATTATAAGTTTGGATGTTGTAATTTAAATATTTATCTTGTGATAAAAAAATGTTACATTTAACTGAAGAAAACATAATTTCACATTCCGCAGCAAAACCATTTTTTTAATTTTATTATTGAAAAAGTAGAAAATTCTCCGGAATATCCTTCAGATATCATTCATATAACGAAAAACAATCAATAATGTAACGGCTTAGTACGCATTTAAATGAAAAAATCTTTTTGTAACGCAATTCTTTGATCCTTACTACATAAAACTGTGGAAGAAAAAATTAAATTTGTTCAAGCGGTTTTCCTTTATCCCAATAGTTCTGTACCCTTGCCAACGAGAATTTTATTATTGATAACTCGTGCCACCTTACAATTATAAGTAAAATCTATTGTTGGATAACTTCAATTCTTCCACAAACTTTATAATTTGCGTATGCAATTTATTACTTGAGTTGGTGCATTGTTTCCCAATTATTGTGATTGCGCGTCTCTATAGCTCATATGCATGCGTGACGGACCCTTAAGAAATTGTAAGTTTGCTGTGTCTCATTTATTCGAAACACCCTGTATAAATAAAGTCATTTATAAACAATGCATATCAAGCAAAGAAAGATAATTGTAAAGAACACCCTGTATATTCGAACAATATTTTATTACATGAAAATTTTCAACTTGAATCTTTGGTTGTTAATAATTATAATTAAGTTAAGATATTTAACTGGTATTATTAATTTACCCTCAGTGAGGTAATTCTTTCCATCCACCTTTGTTATTAGAGAATGAGCCGCTAGAACAGAAATTTTAATGAAACAAAACCTGCGCTTTTGTCGCCTTTGTTATCGGTGCTAAACTAAAAAATAAATTGCCCTGTAATATGTCAGTAGCTAGACTAATTTATATTATTGTAATAAAGGAGCTCTCGCTATAATTTACCGCCAACAAACGAATAAAATATTACTAAATTATATGTCAGATGACGCGTTGATTCTACAATGACGTTGTGATATTTATCATAAATTGTTAAACGAGCTACAAACACGAGAGTGGCGGGCATTAAAGTTTCAAATTGCTGAAATTAAATTTGCTTCATAATGGAGAATAGTGGAATACATTTATTTTATTATAGGTCGCACAACATAGCATTTAAAACGGAAAAATGTTGAAGGGTTAGATAAAATCACAGGACTATATTCATACTAGCGAAATATCCGGCATCCACCATGTTAGGGGGTATTTTGTTTGATTATTTTCATAAGTGTCCTACAAACGACAACCATATCTTATCTTCCCATACCAAAAATATGAAAAACACATATTTGCATAGTAGTGCGAGAGCTGTAAGGCAGCCTTCATTCACATATCCAACATGCCCGGAAAGAACAGAAAATGACAGCGAACAGTGATACGTTAGTAATAGGGATGCACAATGGTGAAGAAGTTGTGTTAATGTATTTTTAAGTAACAGCAACATAAAATGTTGCAGAGCCATTTCAAAGTATTAGACGTTACTAAAGCGAATTGAGAATGCATGGCATTCACCGATATATGAAGGTGTGTATACAGTGAGCGGCAAAACTATAAATCCCAAAATTTTTTTTAGCCGTTTACTTTGCATTTTACGAGCCTCTTTATACAATTGCCGTTCACTGTATATAGTATGTACGAATATGTATCATTATGTATGTATCATTATCAATCCAAAATGTTTGAAAAAATGTATGACATCTGTAACGAAGTGATTTTTCCAATCAAGGAATGTTCATTTTTGCTTTAAATATCACCGTCACTTGGGTACACCCTGCCGCTGTTTTAGTAAGTAAGTCCTGTTTTAATTAAGTTATTAATGAGTTGTTAAAAAGTCCGCTGGTAAACAAGCAATCAAGTAATTAATTGATTAATTTTCGACAATCCCCCGTATAAGCAAAATCCGAGAAATATTGTAAATAATGGCCGAGTCGAAAATAAAAATCATTCGTTACTAAAAATGTTAATCCGTATCCGTTTTAATCCGTTTTTTTGCAATATAGTATAGAAATTGCAAGTAACTCATTTCCGGTTATATACGTTCTGAATTGATGCGCCTAAGTGCATAATCCGCTGGACCTCTGCAAGTTACGCCGGGTTGTGCATCCGAATCCTTCGTTTCAAGTCAGTGACCGCCCCTCTATCACGCGACCTAGATACGTCATAAAGGTTACAAAAGGGAGAGGAGCGCTCATTCCGCTCTCATTCCGAGATAGTCAGCTGCAGTCCAGGTTCAGTCCGAGACATTCCGCCGCATCAGATCCGATCTACCACCAGCCATTGAAGATCAATCCGAAGCCGTCAATATTTCCGTACCGCCGCTCCGAGTTTTTTAATAGTGAATTTCTTTGAATACAATCTTGGTAAGAATTCACCGTTACCTGCTACATTCTGCAGGTACTGCCTTCAGTTAAGTATAGATATTGAGAGATCTTTTTTTCCGTGAGTATCGCCGGATTTTGCTACCAAAGTAAACTAGAGCTAATTAGTAATACCTCCGTTGGTCTTTTGTTTGCTAAAATATGCATCGGCAGCTGAGATTTGTTCGCTAGGGCCATCTCAAAAGTCTCCCTGCATAATAGGTTACCGGAAAACCTACGTTAAACCAAATAGTCATTATATGCATCAACTGGTTGGATTTGTTCGCTAGGGCCATCCATAAAGGGGATCTGCATAGAGTTGACTCGGGAAACTTACGTTCATCAACATAATCATTAACAAATAGCTCTACGTTTGTGGCAGTAGTTTGCCGTGTGTTTAAATATTCCGTATAGCCTCAAATATCTATAGCTAACAGATTGGCCGTCGTTTATAATACATCCTAGTGGAAAGGTTCGTTTGCTTGTCGTACATAGTAATTCATTAATCCAACGTATCCGAAAATTCCGCCGTAAAAATCGCGTAAAGACTCTTGATTGCCAGCTTGACTTGTTTTTAATCAGTTTTGAAATAGTTTTATACACACTCGACTGTACAGTCGTGGAGGTTTTAGAGTAAATTAATTTGTTCATTATTACTACTGAATAAACACGTTATTTTAAAGAGGTAAAATTCACGAGTTATTATTTCTGTCATTTATTTCTGATTAACCCGTTTGAGCAGCATGATCGAAATCCATTAGATAGATCTCCAGCGCCGACCTCTGGCTATTCCGTATCTCAGCTGTTTCGCTATTCAGGGTTTTTCTCCCAATAGGAGAGCCAAAAAAGTGTAGTTCTTTGCACTTAAAAATTAAAGGACTGGCGCCCGAGATTTCCGTATAAAAAGATTACGTAAGTATATTGACAAAAAGCACCGTAATAAATAGGCACCTTTACACATCAATACACCGCTTAACAAGTGAAGTTTCTAGGACTTGCCAACTTAATTATACTTGTCTCAGTTTTCCGTTTACTAAATTTAAACGCACAGACGTACATGTCAACTAAACAACGTGAAGAACTACCCTTCTAGCTAATATTAAATTATCTAAATACTACATTAATTGCTTTAGTCATCTGGAAGCGATATGTAAGGCTTTTACGTCAAGAAGTTAAAAAGCTATTAGAGAAACTTCAGCACGACTACTCTTCGGTTTTTAAATTATATTAAGATAACAAGTGGGTTATTCTGACAATACAATTTTCCATGTCATTTCCTGGCAATATCTGGCTAATTAGAAACTTGCGTGGTCTCTCTTGTTATGAAAGCGGAGGAAATTGTTAAGCAAAACGTATTTCAATATTTGCCAGCAACTAAAACAATTTGGTTACAATAAGGCCAGTAGAGTAATAGAACCTCGTACGCTCTAATGTCCGGTAATCATGCAAATGCATTAAATCCAAAATAAAGCAATTGTTTAAGATCATAATGTATTAGTGAAGACTAGGATAATTCGAATTCGAAATATATTATATACAAACACGTTTGAATATAGGATCGCAATACATGAGATTTCACCCCCTTCCCCACTTCTTACGCAAATGATTAAGGAGTGTCACTGAGTCGATACCGGCTAGGCCTTTATCAGCTGTGTGATTAGAATATAAGTATTCTTGGTGGATATATATACCAAAACTCACGCACTATCTGTTTTGCCCTTATAATGTGTATATAAATTTATATGTATACTACAATTATCATAAACAGTTTTAATTTTCAGTTGTAGTTCCCTTAGTATTTAAAGAACTAAATATGAAATTCAATTTTTTTTTGTTACATACAGATTCCGTATATATAAAGACACAGCTCACTTCAAACAAAGAATAGATAGATGGAATGCTCAAATGTATCTTAGTAAAATCTTGTAGTTGAAAGAAATGATGATTCCTACATTCCTTATATAGTTGATTTGATATACGAATCAAAACGTCCTCCTATTCATACAAGATAAATTATGTGGTTCGGCAGTGCTTTATGAAACCAAAATGAATACATACGCGTGTTGCATATATCTGATGCCAGAAAAAGGTTATTAGTCTAGTGTAGAGACAGTAATAGATTAGATTATCATTTCGAAGATACACTTGTATATCTACGTTGAACATCTATCATCGCGTGCTTTTCAAACCAAGTCAACATCATCAAAAAAAGATGAAAACTGTTCATTTACCGATGATCTTAAATTGATTAATGAAACGCGCGTAAAAGTATTGACTGTTTTGGTGTTAAATCATAAATATCTTATATCAGTTGTTCTGTAAAATTAAGGCGTTAATATTCAAATAAAGAAATATATTATGGGGAAATGCTCGTTGGATTTCTTTGAGGAAGTTGATCGATCACCTTAATTTATAGGACCTTAAGCTCTGAAGATTAATTACTTATCCAGACTCCAATGCAAGGGTTAAGTATTTTGAGAATAAATATGTTAAAATAATGCAGGACTATTACATCAATATTTCAAACGAAGTGTTGCTTTCTAAAAGGATTGCAAAGAAATTTTGGTACCTTTACAAATAATAAATTAGGTATATAACACAAAATGAAAAGATGTACGCATTTTTCAACAGTTTGTTAAGGCTTTTCCTTTATATTGTCCGTGAGAGTGGACCGCAGCATTATTAACTCATTGAAATGAAATTTTGGAAATAAACTTCCGTGTAAACAGTATTTTGTAACAAATATATCGCAATTTGATAACATTTTTGGTTTAGGAGAAAATGATTTCATCTGCCAATTTTTAAGTGGAGTAATGGTGTCGTTCCAAGATTTGCGTCTAGAATGCTTTGGAGTCGGAAAAATCATACTATAAGAAATGCTTTAAGTTTTAGGTTTTAGGAAAAAATATCATTTTTCTTTTCATTTCAATAATATATTTTTACGAAACGTTCAAACATTTCACTTTTTATCGAAAATATTTTTTTTCAAATGGATGGTGATTCATAGTGATCATTAAATTTTGCGTATTCGTTCAAAGTTATTAATATCTACGTATATCATACTTCAACAAGTTATTTATCTATTTTGTTCGAATTAAGAAAAGAAATCCTACTGAAGGAACAAAATAAATAACCAATGGTCACATTGTAAAAATTTACTAAGATAATAAAAGATATATATTATTATTTTCCCTAGATTTACTTCCTCTAGAACTATTTTGAGATTCCAAAGCATTCAATCCTGAAATACATGAAAAAATTGAACATCAGCTTAAAGGACGAAATTCTCATCATTTACTCAGAATTATATACATACAACAATACAGAATGATTTTTGTAAATCAAGGAAAGGGAATTTACAAAATTTTTTAATTTTGATAATTTGTTTTCGTTGCTTTAACGTTCTACTTTATCCTTGTATTGAAATTTAAAATATTTTCTCTGGTCTTGGAATTTAATTTCATTGATTATAATTTAGTGTTAATCATGTAGGTATGTATCAGAATTTTCCAACATGAAATGTTTTATCAATTTTATCAATTTATGATGTGTACACAAATGAATATGACAAAAAAATTAAATACACATGTTTGATCATTGTTGTAAGTAGTTTCTTAATTTAGTACTAAAATTTAAAAACTACGTATACATAGGGTGAATTTTTTCATATGGGCACTAGAAATATAAATTGCTTAATCCGAATCGGGAAACAGATCAAACAATTTAATTCCTTTTTTGGTAAACGGATAAAATATTTTAAGCCTTTTTAAAATGATGGGTTAGAAGATAGGGGTGCCAAAATTCCACAAACAGTGGTTTTAAAGTTCCCCCTCGAAAACTAAGACGATGCGTTTGTGCTCAAAATTGTGTCTACTTCAGATGGCGAGTTTTGAAATGAAACCACTGTATAGGTATATCACCATGTATTACAAAAAAAAAAACATTTTTTAATAGACTATCTAATTTGAAGAGAAAAAAGGGAAACAAAACTTTTTAATTATAATCCTTTTTATTTCTGTGTAATTTTTTAAATAAACCCAACTAGTTTCGGCTACACGCCATCTTAACCCCGCACAGGTCAGTTTGACATGATACAATCAAACCGAAACTACCGCGACTGCAGGTTGCAGCAGGTGCATATGTTTTCGCAAATTCGTGCGAGATGGCAGCACTTTTAAGGCATTGATATGCACTTTTTATTTTTCGAATAAATTAATTTACAGCTCATACCAAGAGTTAAGGAAAATTTATTTAAAAGTTAGAAGCAATGAATAATGTCGGCAAGTTGGTAAATTTGGCCAGAAAATATATAAAATGCATGCAAAAATAGTAATTTTCGTCACAAATCCGGAAGGTGACTTGTTACAGTCGAGTAGATATTATGGACGAGGCGACGTCAGGAGCCGAGTCTAGAATATCTAAACGAGGCTGGAACAACACCTTACGGACGTGTGTCGAATGATATTTTATTTCATCCCGTCATTTCTTGTATATTAGTATATTTGTATAATTTGACACTTGGTTATTTTCTTATGTCATTTGACATTTGACACTATTTTTTAATTTACGGTTGATTTTTATATGTCAAACAACTGTCAAAAGGTATAATAACAGTTTGTGATTGGTTCGTAATAAGTTTCCGGTGGTTTCCGGTACTTTACCGGCTCTGATACCGTAATGTCGCATGTTCCGGCCGCATATGAATACTGTACTGTTGTACTTTCCGGACGGGATGAAATAATAGTAGTTTATGTCATGAGGACGAAAAATCTAGTTTTTCGGGCGACTACGAAATATTGCCGGCCGAGACGCAGTCGAGGCTGGCAATTCGTAGGAGTCCGAAAAACAGTTTTTCGTCCGTGTGTCATACAATATTTTTTATTCGAATGTGCTTATGGATATTAAAATGATGGGGAAAATTAAAATATTATGTTCTTAAGATTTACTTGCTACCCCGCAAATTATACAATTTTCAAGTTTTTTTGTAACAGGCGGCTGTGAACTAAAGCCAGAATAAATAACAACTGCACAACTGCTGTCATATCAGTTTGCTTGAAATTAATATCTAATTCAATTTATATATTATAATATGGAATTTAATCGAAAATATACTACATAAAATAAATACAATAAAATGAATAGTGAAGAATTTGTTGCGGGAACACCCCCAGAAGTAAGAAATCTAGCAAATTAGGCTTCGATGGATTTAATTCCAGAAACGTCAAAAATTATGTTGTCTGTCACTTTTCCGGCCTTGGCCTGAAAAGTCTTTTCAGGTTGTTTACTTGAAGTAGCTAGAAAAGTTTTACCTTTCGTCTTTGTTATCTGACCGAGAAACGTCATTTTTTGACACATTCGAATAAAAAAATCTTTTTGTCTTTTGAAGAAAAAAATAACTTTCCGACATTTTATACATATTTTAGATTAATCTGATAAAAATTGCATTCAAATCGGATAAGTTTTAAACGAGACATGCGAAAACTACGATTTAAGTGGGTACATAAGACTCTTAAGGGGAATACTATTAATAAAAAAAATGTTTATAATTAAAAATTCAAAAGTTTGTCACATTGCATTACTGTTGAAACATTAAACATTTAAATGTAAAAAACGTAAAAAACAATATAGGTATTAGGTGATGGACTAACAGTCAAGAAAATATCTAATTCGCATGAGTAAATTCTAACTATTATAACAGTATATTCCTTTCTTCGTGAATTACCCTATATTGTATAAAGTGTTCTCGAACGATGGGGTAATTTCAAATAAACCGAAAGTACCAATGATATTGCTCAATATGTCCAATAGTACATTGTGTACCTAGTAGGAAAAGCCTAACATTCCCGGACGACTGCGCCTCGACAAGCAACACGGAGTCCGGGAATGTGCTTTTCCTACGAGATACACATACTATTTTTTCTGAAATCGCAATTAATATTATTATAATTAAGAAATTTTTATTAATCCATAACATTGTTTTATTGCAATCTAATTGCTTATGAAATCGTTTCCTTTGCAATCACTGTTTATTTATTGATGTGAGTGCTTATTTCGTTTCAATACGTGCTAATTAAAATGGATAATGATGAGTTTGATGATGACATACAGGTGTCTGGGACACCACCAGAGACTACAGCTGCAAATAATGTGACTTTAAATTTTCATGGATTATTGCCACGAAAAAGAGATGACCTCCCGATCTGAAAAATGTCATGATTTCTATTTTATCTTCAGTTGAAGTCATCTCTACGTTATAGTCAAATTACTCCCATGCTGAGATCAACACTTAGTACAAAGGAAGACATTGATACACGATACACATAAGCTTACGCGGTATGTTCTTGCGCATCTTAAAGCTATCTCTCTCGCACAATATGACGTCAGCTGGATTGCAAAATTCGAAATTCGTGATGTAATAGTCATGGAGAATTGTGATAAATATTATTGTCGCTGCTTTTAAGGCATTTTTCTTAGTTTTGTTATCATTTCTATCAAGTTGTTGCTATATGATTTAAATTTAATAAACATATAATATATATTTATCGTGATGCTACTCTATAACTTTCTCTTATAGCGCTATAAACATACACCTCTATAAAATTCTAGCAGGATGTAAATGGCAACTTTACTTTTTAGTATTACTTATTAAGACAGCCTATCTTACTTTCTATAATATTCAGCAGTTTATTTAAATGCAAACTACAAATAAAAATTTCATTCACTAAGTTAGGGTTAGGTTTACATCTCCGTTATAAATTTACAGTTGAATTTTATGGTATAGAATAGACACTATTTTATAGTGGATGTAAAAAGTCAAGGTCAAAGGCTTACATCTCTTACAGCCAGCGCTGTAAAATGGGTTACAGAATAGCACAAGTTTATATTATTTTTGAACTAATATCTTGGCATGTAAGAAAATTTTTTATGAAGTAGGAAAAACAACAAATTATAAAAATATGCAGCTTTATTTAAATTTGACATGCAAAATTTAAACGTTTTACTTTTTCTACAGGTTTCATATAGAAAAATAACTTAAGAAACAGATTAAAATTTACTTAACTTAATACCTTGCTTTTGTCCTGGCGACTACAAGCAATAACCCACTGATTTATTAAATTAGCATCCTTTGGAAACCGAAAATACTTTATATTACTCCCTTTGGTCACTCGGGTAGAGTTTTTACATTTTGCCACAGCACAATTCAACATTTTAGCCGTAAATCACAACGTTAGACGATTTACACGTTTACGTATTAAAACACGTTTATATCACTATACTATTACAAAACACGTTTTATTAAGAAAATAACATTGAAATTATAAGAAAACTTGGAAAACATAATATTCTACAGATCAACAAATTCAAACCAAAGCAAAGCACAGCGACTGTGTCAGTGTCAGTGTCTGCCAGCTGACGTCATGCGCGGCGATTTCATTTTTAGGTCTGTCTAATGAGCATACCATGTTTTCTTATACCATGCATTGATATATCAAAATATTCGAAATTACGCGTTTTCCTGAAACGTCAAGGTGACAGCTATAAACCAAAGAAGCTGAAAGTTCTGTCAAATGAACAATTTGAAATATTTATTACTTAAAAGCACCAGATCATAAGTATGTAGGTACTTAATGAATAAGGTATACGTTTAAAATGTGAGAATTTTAAAATTATCCAGATATTTATGTAGTTTTTACTTTTTAGGTTGCCTTAATATTTGGTGTGGCGTGTGGCCGTTGCATGTCGCCGTGATAAACTGTGTCAATAATTAAATTTGTCTGCGTATATTTATTTACTGTCTAAAATGTAGATAAAAAACGAGTCCGGGAAACTTACTTTCCCGGACTCGTTTTTTGATGGTTGCTTAGCAACGGGCTAAAATACTAGAATACGCTATTTTGGGGTCTGAAATTGCGCCGAGAAAGTAGACATTCCTTAGCGATTTCAGAAAAATACATTTTTAGCGGTACTTCATGTTCATGCAAAAGATATTTCGTATTGAAAGTTTAAAAAGACATTTCGAAAGTTCTATTATTAGACAAAGAAAGTTTATCAAATTTAATATTTATATGTTCATTAAATATTTAAGTAATATAATATGGAAACCATTTTAGGTATTGTTCATTAATTATTTAAGTAATATAATGTGGAAACCATTTTAGGTAGGTATTTGTTAGAACATTGATATGACTCTTTATGGAAAATAAACATTACTAATTAATTAATTATAACGCAGTTTCTACCTTTATGACATGTGTGTTTCTTGATGTGAGTCTCCCTCTCCACAAAAAGCGTAAGACTAAAACAAAGAGAAAATCTTGAGCATCGTTGGAATAGGAGATGGGGGGGTCATATACGTGAATCACACGCAACTGACTGACAATCTCGCGGCCAGAATTGACCTCGCATTTTACTATTTGCATTGCGTATCTTCTTCATTCTTTAATCAGTGACTAGACGCAAATTTTTAAAAGATCTTAAACAGTGTAATAATTCACTTTTTTACTTTTGTTCATAAGTCTTCAAATAATGTCGAAAATTAATGAGAGCGAAGAGTGGGCCACACTGTACCTCAAACTTAAATAAACGCGATTAGTGATTGTTTTTCTTATATCAGATATCTCTACTGATAATGTTAATAGGTAATTATAATAGTTTAAATGAATAAAATTGGAATTAAGTAACGAAATAAATACTACTGATGCGATGAGTATTTATTGCAATAAAATTGAAAGTTATAATACGGGTCCCTAGACGTAAATTTAGTCTTCACCCTCAATTATTAATCTGACTACAAACCAAAAATTATGAAGATATTTTTCATTAGCATTCGTGATAAATTACTGACGTTTCATTTATGCCTACTGACAGATTGTCCAAATTAATTTAGGAATTTGATAAAGTTTCAAGATGTTTTATACAATATCTAGGTAAAGCCTGAAATAACGTATTAAAATAACTTTACTTCCTGCTTTGCCGAAAACTGTCAACATTATTGATAAAATGCCTGGGGAATTTCAGCGCCGGATTTTGCTCCTTTCCGGCAACCATGTACTTTGCATTAACATTTAAGAAAACGATTTATTTTTGTTTTGCTAACAAAATGGCTCTTTTACCGAGAACTTAATCATGAAATAGGTACACTTTTTATAAAATTAATTTGCAAAGAAAATATAATTTTAAATTGATACATATCTTCATAAAAACAGAATATGTTCGTGTACTACTTCCTTATAATATAAGAAATTATAAAGTTATATAAATAATGTATTGTAGTCGCGAGAAAAATCGATATCGAAATGTTAATGGAATAATACAATGTTCCAAATAGGTTGTAAAAAAAACGCCTGTCGATATGTCTTTATAACTTGAAATAACTTATTTAATATGATATCAAAACATTACCTACTTAATTCTTGTCCAACATAATATTGTCAAATTTTGACATGAATATTTCTAATTCAATACACTAAAATATAACTTTTTTTATTGACAAATATGACTGTTTTGCTTTAAAGTTGCATACGAGTTTTATCATATATTTCAATACTAGCTAGTACAGGCAGAGTAGTTGTTTCAATTGATTTTTTGTAAAGTGTATTGTAAATTATTTTTAAAAATTTTTTACCTTTTTCTTGGAGAAACATAATAGAGCCACGTAGGTGCGAACATTGGCATTCGTATGACGAATTTACACACGGTTGATATGATTATATTGCTCGTGGTCAAACGAAATTAAATAACGAATCGGCAAGCAAGCCACGAGCGATTCTTCTCGTTGGCAGAGAGTAGGCAAACGTAAATGGTAAGACATTTTCTTCTAAGAAAATTTTAAATAAAATAAATACACCACATTTTTTTTTTTAAATATTGGTGGGCATACATTTTTTTGGTGTTAGGTACTCTCTTCGTTGAGCGACTGAATATTTTTTTACCACTTTATGAGAAATAAATGCCAAATATAAATAAACTGTTTAAAATGATGAAAAAAGATAAGTCCTGCCTATCTCTGACACCAAGTACCTTAAAAGAAACTTCTTCGGATAAACATCTCATAATTGAATCGATTCTCCAAGTTTCTGGTTTATTTTTATTATTTACAAAAATGCGCGTAACTATTATTAATAAATTTAAGGTAAAATCATTCGACACCGGAACTAAATTGTATATTTTGAAAAATTCCGCTATTTTCCTATAAATATAATACCATAAATAAGCACCATATTGATATTTGATAAAGCAATATTTTTCAAACTAACATGAAACTCACCAAAAAATATTATAGAAAGTTAATAGGCAATGTCAGAGAAGCCAAAAATATTGTCCAAGAAATTTAACACGTCAACAAACAAATCTAGAAAAAGTTTTTTTGAAACCACCAAGTACTTGGAACGCCGTAATCACGCTCTGTTAGGCGTTTTTACGCGTAACTGTGAGGCGCGGGATCTGTACTGAACACCATATGAAGCGTCGGCACCGTCACCTGGTCAACAACGTTTGCGACGCCCCGTTGAAACTCGCGCACTCCTTGAAGAAGAGGATTTATGCCTCTTTCGCTTGACAAATGCCTCAGAACCGACGTGCCTGACAGTGTTCATCAAGCCCAGTATTTGTGTTAGTACTGATGTCAAAATGATGTAACTTTATCATTTTTTTTTCCTGCTCAACATTTTATGAGGGTGATTTAGAATTTATAACACACTCATAAATAAGCTTTAATCCGCCTGAAATTTTCAAACGGTTTACAAATGGAATTTACAGATATTTTTGAAAATACGCGTTTTATGTGCAATTTACGAGGAATTTGTCTGATTTAATAATTCGTAATTCAGAACCCTTGTTACGTTTGAATGTCTTTCGTGAGAATACCTGCTTATAGTATTTACACAGCTAACAATATTCAGTGATACATGAGAAATTTTAAGAAAATATGATATTTAAGAAAAAGTTACACGTTATGTAATCACTATTGTATAACTTATCAAACCATTATATTTGACTAATTCCATGGTATAACATTAAAATCGGTACTTCCTTTATTTTTTTAAATTTTCGGTAATTCAGTGTAAGATTTTCTATTTCTGAATCGATATACTTAAATATTCATTCGTTAAAGCCTAAGTTTTATGTTTATAAATGTTTTCTTATAAAGTTGCCGTGGTTTGCATTTCAGAAACGTTGATGTTTGGTCTATTTTTGTTAGATTTTTTGGAAAACGTATTGGGTTGTATGTCAGAAGGATTGAACTTTACAAGGTTATTCCAACCTCATTCCGTAGTTTTAGTTAAATCAGAATTGATTAAGATAGACTCTCTGGATTTTGAGGTGAAGGATCCAGCTTTGTCCTCCGACAGGAAAAACTTGTGCGGAGAGTACCTAATGACATCATCGGTTATCGAAACTGTGCATGTGATTAGACGTTGCAGAAAGCAAGGAATAAAGTTAGTATTAAGACCGATCTTCGAAGACTAGAACATGAAAGGAGTGGTTAGAGAAAAACTTTAATATCCATCAAAATAAATTGAGGCGACAAGCCATAAGATGGTAATTTATTTAGAACATCTTACCATACTCTATACTATACTTTGCAAATATCTAAAGCTAAATCTTGGGATTCCCCAATTCATTCGAAGTATTTCAGCAGTTGCTCAAAGTTTGAGGATAATGAAGGGGATGGCATCAGGTCCCGTTGATTTATTATGATAATCTGATTTTTCAGAATACAAATACGAATAAAAATTGCACCGTACAAGTGAATGAAAAATCATAGAATTTTGTATTAATTATTGGAAAAATATAGGGTTTCCTGAACAAGATATTAAATTATTATCTACCTCCTGGGAATGAAATTCAATTCAGTACTTTTCTGATTCTTCTAAAGAATTTGTCAGAGAATCATGCAAAAAACAAAACTGCACAAATATTGTTCTAAAAGTAACTAAAAAAATAAAATCTCCAAATTATTAGAGAACTATAAAACGATCGCATTATAAAAAACGTGTAGAAACCGACAAGGATAAAAATGTTTGTTTAGGTTTAGATAAAAAAAACTACCGCGACAAGGTAGATGACCTATTTAGGAATGGTTCTTATAACATAAACTAAATATTAATTTTCAAAAATAATCATCAAAGTAAGAAGTACTTAAAAAATGCAATAAGTAAATTTGAACAGAATTAAATATTTGTACCTATACCTTTTTGTTGAAACCAACTTAAAAATATAATTTAATTAAAAAAAATGTAACATAATCTCTCTGCATTGTATCAGAGTCAATATATTGCACAAAACTTTGGCATCTTGTAAATAGGATAAATATCAAAAACATTTCACGCCTTTTTACATGGACAAAGGATTGGACGCGGCAAAAATTTTAACAAAGGAAAGAGATAGTAAAAAGAGGAAAATTAAAGAATCGACAATAATATTATTGCGTAATGCGTAGCAAACTGTTCTGTAGTTTGGTGTATATGTAATATGGTTATCGATGCTAACAGAAAGCTTGGTAAAATTATTATCTAATTCCTAATTCTGAGTATCTATGGATATGAAATAAACATAACCTTCAAATTGTGTAATTTTTTTTAAATATACTCTTTGTAACGAAGTGAATTTTAGCAGGGAGATATTGTTAGTTTTAAATAAAATATAATTTTAAATGTATAAAACAGGCAGGAAAAATTTAACAAATATTAATTTACTTCAAATTAAGCCTTCTGCACCGCGTCTTTTTCGTTTATACATTTTTAAATTATGCCGAGACGAATGCAATGATCTCGATCTTGATCTGATCACTCCCAATGCAAGAAAACGCAGGGACTGCAGTATGCGTCGGCCGTGCATCAACATAGGTGTAAGATGCTTGAAGTCAAGCTTTTCGTTCAGAGCGCGCAAGATAGGTAGGGATACTCGTCATAAACCGGCTATAAGACTAACACACCGGTCGTTTAACGTTCAGTTGGCGATACGCCCGATCCTGACCATACCACCAGCCGAGAACGAAGTCCGAACCGCCTCACCGCCTAGAAGGAAGGAGAGAGTAAGACATATTAGATTAATCTATTATATTTGACCGGTAATTTTATTTCAATTATTTTTCTATGTACGTTCGAATTGTTATGTATGATCCGCGCTTAACGTTTTAGTGGCTTAATTCTAAGTCAGTACAATGTCACGAGTAACGTTCCGGTTTAGAGCAAAATTGTGCTTCCATGTATAGCGTCTTGATAACCTGCCAATTTGACGTGTGTAATCGCTTACTGGTCGTCGTCGTTATTTTCTGGCCTAGCCCGAAATCGCGTGAATCAGTTATCCCCGCGTAGAAATCGACGTCTTGACGGTCTGCTGATTTGACGTGTGTAATCGCTTAACAGCACTGTCATCAGGGCGTCGTCAATATTTGATTCCGCTCCGTGTTAATAAAATCTGAAAACCGCGAAACTCGAAGTCTTGACGGCCTGCTGATTTGACGTGTGTAATCGCTTAACAGCACTGTCGTCAGGGCGTTGTCGATATTTTGTTCCGCCTGCTCCGTATTAATAAAATCTCGACGTTTTGACGGCCTGCTGATTTGACGTGTGTAATCGCTTAACAGCACCGTCGTCAGGGCGCTGCCGATTTTATTGCTATTAACTTCACTAGTTCGCGTCTTTCCCCCTGGGCAGCCAGAAAAATTAGTCCGCGTGTTCCGTTATTTCCATGTTTTTTTTTTATATATAAAATTGTACTCGTCATAAAATTAACTGCTGAAAAATAATTCGAACATATGTTTTGCCTGTAAATTATACTGTCTTGTCTGGTCAAATAATAGATTGCCAACCGAGCTTGGCTAGTAACTTTTTGTAGATAGAGCTTTTTACCTGCCGCATGTTTTCCGCTTAACCGCTTTACCGTATATTTGCTTACTCGCTTCCACCGTATTATTTGCTTGCTGTTTTTCCGCTTTTTAACCGTAGTTTGCCGCTTTTAGTTTTGCCTAGCCTGCCTGCTTTAAGTTTTGCTGTAAATACTTGTGCTTATATTTGTGCTTTATTTTTACCGTAATTATATTAAATTTATTGTATTAATTCCTGAATAAAACATGTTCTGTTTTTAATCCGAAATTCTGAGTTTTCTTTATAGATTAATTAGACTGGCTTAACCGTGTCTTCACTGCAGTTACCTGAAGCCTCTATTAGTAAAGTGGTGTTTCTGCACTCTAAACAGAAACTGGCGCCCGAGACACCGTCCTAAAAAGCACCGCCGCCCCCCAGGCGTCACAGTAACCTTCTTCGAATTTCCGCCATAACGAAGGAAGGTTACATCTTTAAAGAAATAATTTAAACACTGATAATGGATACAGATTGAGTATCCAAAATTTGTGCAAAATTTTTATTTATATTTTATGTCAAAAAATTAACCTTTAACTGCCCCTTTGATGTAAAGTCACAGGCGATGAGGTTATTTGTTTCAAACATTTTTTCCAGTTTTCAAAAAATATTTTTTTAGAATATCTGAATTTCAAAATATTCAATAATATATGGTAATAAATCCCAACCAAGGAAAGAAAAATTTAAAGAATGCCACAAATAACTTAAATAATATTTCAGTACCTACTGTTTAAATTCTTTAATTCTTAACCGTACAAAAAAGATTGTCAATGTTCTACTTCCTGAATTAGACACTTGTACTTATAATAATTTACATCAGCACTCTGTTAAAATTGTTGGAATCATCTTGGTATCAGAATATGAAATTTTCAGTATCCAAAAATTTTAAAGTAAATTAATTTCGGAATTATCGAATTTCAAAAATGGTTAAATTTCACGTTGAACAGTTTGTCATAATGTTATAATAAACTTGCGTTCAACTGAAACTTTAAGAGAGGAAGTGTTAACCTTCTATAACTTTAAAGTTACTGAAAGAATTTTTAAATAAAGTGCTCAACATACTAACCGCACCGACCTTATTTTTGGTCATTTTTTAATCGCCGTACCTGGGGCCTGGGCCATCCGATTTAAACGACTGGCACATCACTCGAAAGCTTGTCTCTTGTCGAACTGGCGATTGGGTTGCTTTTTTTAAACAGTTAATTTCTTGAGTGTTATACAGGGTGACAAAAAGAGTGTTACAAAAATGTTAAAGTTTACCTCTTTGCAACGTTGATAGGAGCAAGTTTTTAAAATTCGTTTTTATGTCATACTGTACCTTTGAAAAGTACCTCTAGACGTTTTTGGCAGATTTTTTATTAAGGCTCTAGAACGAAAGTTACGGGGGAATTTTTTATCAGTATTTTTTTTAATTAATTTTTTGAACCAGTTAAGGTACTGAAAAAAACTCAAAATATCCCAAAAAGATCTCCGTGTTCAAAATGCCAATCACCAAAAATGTTAATTACTTTTCCGGAAATTGCATTTGAATGAAATTTGACCAAAATACAAGTCTTTGTTTGCACCCTGTAATACTACTTCTGTACATGTGAACGAACTATAAAACTGTTTGTTCAATAATTAAATAAAGTAAACTTTCCAAAATTTCCGTTTTAAAAATCCGTTAAATAATTTTAAAGTTACGAAGTATAAAAATTAAAGCAAAATTTTTCTCTTAAATTTTAGTAAAGAGATTCTATTATTAAAGTAAAACAAAAGTTCTACATGTTTTCTTTCAAAAATCAAATAATGGAACAAGTAACATATTATTCCGTTTAACGATTTAAACTTATTTTGACATTTCAAGAACCAAATACCATTACATTTTACATAATATACAAATATGTAAGGTGTATATAATATCATTCCGCAATATGCCTAATATGAGCAACAAAAATATATACTTTCAGTATTGATGTGAATTTGATCAAAAGATATAAGTTTTATCAGGAGCAAGTAACCGATTTATATACTCGGATGACGAAGATATGCCAGCACCAGATCCGAATAAAGAAATAATATTCATATATTCATTAATCGATTCGCGGTTTTATTATTGTTGGCAGAAAATATGTTGTATGGTTTAATTGTATTTTCAATAATTAATATTGGTAAAAAATGTACTTTTCAAAAATTATTTACACGGGGTCCCAACGACATGTGAGTGGAGGAATATCTTATCTAATTGATGAGAAAAATAATTAATACCATATATAATTATATAGGTAACATTTTAAAAATCTACATCAAATTTCCTGCTTTTAAAGTACTTTGACGAACTATTTTCATAAATATAGGGTTATATGAGTTTCCACAGTGTTTCGGGAGGTATTCGAACGATCTCTATTATAGGAGTCTGCAACTTTGATTGAGCTCTTACACCTCAATTGAATTAAAGGTTTTTAATAGATCTATGTCAAAGTTGAATACATATTAAATATAATAATGCAATAAATTCCAATAATATATCATTCTTACAGTGGCTTTAAATATTAATAAGTTATAACAATTTCAAATGTCCCGCCAGTTTTCCGTTAATGACGTCAAAAACGGACGGTCTTACTATTGGTTAAACTCCAAACAAATTCGTTAGTGCACGTGATGTCATAATACTAACCTCAAAAATATGAATTTTTTACGATTTTCGAATATTATGTCGCTTTTATTAAAATTTCTGCTTGGTTCCTGTACTATCAACTAAAACCTTGTTCGGCGCATTATTAACGAAGTTTTAATTGCCTCGATCTAATAAAATAAGATTATTTTTGTTGGTTGGAAATCCAACCTATAATTAGCCGCCTATTTTTAATAATTTACAATATTAAAACTTTATCTTGTGTCTGCGAGAGTTTCTAAATCTTATAATGGATCCATGTCAAAACTACAAAAATTTAAATTAAAATTGAAAATAAATTTACAAAAACAAAATATTTAAGGTTATGTGAATCATATGATATACGCGGCCTATACCAATGACTATCCGTTTTTGACTTTTGACAAAGATTTAATAATAAATAGGATTATAGGAAACAACTACTGGACGGGCAAAGGCCCCGACTCCCATTGAATTATACCTATAAATCCAAAATTGGTAGCCAAATTTGTTATTTGTCTTTTCTCCACCAGACACAGACCGGTTTCGAACTCTTTATGTTCTCATCAGTGTGCCACAGGTAGCTGAAAAGACAAATAACAAAGGCAAACCAAACTGGTCTATGGCAGACCCAGCACATAGTAACTGTGAGAGATAAGTACATCCCTCTCTCACAGTTACTATGTGCTGGGTCTGCCATAGACCAGTTTGGTTTGCCTTTGTTATTTGTCTTTTCAGCTACCTGTGGCACACTGATGAGAACATAAAGAGTTCGAAACCGGTCTGTGTCTGGTGGAGAAAAGACAAATAACAAATTTGGCTACCAATTTTGGATTTATAGGTATAATTCAATGGGAGTCGGGGCCTTTGCCCGTCCAGTAGTTGTTTCCTATAATCCTATTTATTAAGCATGTTTTAGTCCATCAGGGCTAGAGGTCGCCGCTCTTGGTGCTTGCTTGGCAAGCCGCTATCGGTCACTAGACATCTTCGATGTCTTGACTGGTAGTAGCAACTGACCACCAGAGGGATGTACTTATCTCTCACAGTTACTAAAGATTTAATAGATTAATTACTTCGGTTTGAAATTTTTTTTTTTTGGCCATAAATTAAAAATACTAGCAAAAATAAAAAATACGCCAGAGCTATTTAAAAAAACACTATAGTCTGGTATCATTTGCAAAATTTCGAGGAAGAGCCCATACAACATTAGAACATAGACATTATTTCTAAATTTTAAAATTAACACATTACTAAACTGATGCTTAGAATAAGTATTTTTCTTCCACCCACACTAAATTACAATTGGTGTAGAAGAGTGTACGTTAGTGCAACTGCACCAAATAACGAGTGTAGTACGAAAGGAAAAGTCAAATGATGCATGCCATTTGAAAATTTTATGTTTATGTTTTATATCATAACAAATAATTATTAGGTCAGATCTTTTAGCATAAAGCCACAACATTCTCGGAGTATTTCGATCATTGTAAATTCCTATTTGACAATTGAGTGGCAATCATCAACAATGAAAATACTGCAAAATCAACTATCAATTACAAGAGTTCAAGTGCTTAGAGCACTTATAAAAACACAATCCGATTTGGCTTATACAAAACTTAGGTACCTTGATAATGTTCAATCCTCAATTTCATCCGAATCTTGTAATTTTTGGTCATACATTCACTCAAAAAGGGCGTCATTAAGGATTCCAGGAAAAATGGTGTATAGAAAAAAATTCCTTTAATTGTCCTTATAGTCTATTGTAAGTACTTTTAGTACATTTTTTCAACGTATGTATTTACAGTTACAGCTACGCCAACTAGTAGTTTTATTAATATTGTATGACGCTCCTTTTACTTTACGGGGGCTGTTTGCAACTTACTACCTACAAACAATTCCTGCAAGTTTTTAACACTTTTTAAACGGAATCTCGAGCGCCAGTTCCTTATTTTAGAGTGCAAGCAACAGCATTTTTTTTCTCGGCGGTTTCAAGAAAGGCTAGGGTAACTGCAGTGAAGAAACGGTTGTGTCTAGAGGTCTAGTGGATGATTGTCGGTTTTCATCGGACTAGACAATTTACCATACGGGTCTAATTAGTTGTTCCCAGATTTAAAGAAACTCGTTAATGTTTAAATAGTATACAAAATCTTTATTTGAGCATAGATATAAAAAAACATAGGCGGTAGGTATCGTTACTAGATACAATTTTTATTTTTAACATAATGCAAGCATAATAATGCAAATAAGCAGGTATAACCAGACACGGATTAATGTTTTAACAATTTTTAGTAATGAATGATTTTTACTAGTGGTGCGGTCTATTCTTTTCACATACTTTCAAATATACCGGGTATGATCTGATCCAAAAGTACTTAAATCTTTTTTAAATTAATCAATTAATTTAATTCTGATTGTACGACACTTTTGTCACTCCATTTTTTCCACTGGCCATTTTTTCCTATAGTTTCTTTTTCCACTGGGCATTTTTTCCCATAGTTTTTTTTCATAGGTCATATTTTCCCATAGTTTTTTTTTCATATGTCATTTTTTCCCATAGTTTATTTTTCCACTATGTTTTTATTTATTGACAATTTATTGACATTTGTTTTCTGTCAAACGTATAATTCAACGAAGTAAAATGGTCGAACCAGAAGTCCATATTGTCCGCTCATACGAAGAAAAACAAAAGAAGGCAGGATTGCAGAGTATCTTCACAACGTGGGCAACAGCATCTCGTTTGAATTCACGATTTTGGAGACATAGAATGTTTTTGATAGTATGTACCAAGATCTAAAATATCTTAATATATTTACGAATAATTTTTTTTTAATTGAACGTTTTTGATAGTTTGTAAAATCTGAAATATCTTAATATATTTACGAACTAATTTTTTTTTTATTGAAAATTTTTGTGGGAAATTTTAGTGGAAAAAAAGGTCAGTGGGAAAAAGAAGCAATGGGAAAAGTGGCCTATGGAGAAAAAGGTCAGTGGGAAAAAGAATCAGTGGTAAGAGTGGCCTATGGAAAAAATGGAGTGAAAAAACGACTGGGAAAAAGTGGAGTGACAAAAATGTCTCACTACCTTAATTCTTGTGTACCAGCTTTACATCTCCACTTAAACTAAATTAATACGGACTTAAACCTTTAACAGAGGCTACAAGGTGTACCAAAGTGACGGATATATTTTAAGCAACAGAAAATCCTTGACGCAAAAAAACACTTCGTTACAATTGTAATAGAAATTGTTGGAATTTCACATCCCAATACGGAATTATATTTTATTTGCAAACTTTTAACTTTAACGTATAAGGTACCTTTGTTTCAGATTGAACACCCAGCGAGATACGCACATAAACGCGCGCACTCATAATTAAGCTTAATAGAACCTACGATCCACACAATGAGTGTTAAATTTTGATTCCCGCGAGATACCGTAGATCTTTGAATATTTCAGACGGTATGTAGTCCCATCTCGAGCTAATATCAAAGCTCTCTTTGCCTAAGGCAGTCACATTTTAACTCTCATCAATTATACTTGTTACCTCAGTGCTCAAAAGAGTAATCTCAAACTCAAAGTTATCTCTCAACTGTCTAAACAGTTTCAACTCAAAATTTATTCACTATTCGCATTGTCTCTGGTCTCCAATGAGTCAAATTATTGTATAAAATAAGTTGTTTTTTATTGAACAAAAATTTATGGTTCTTGTGGACTTCAATATTGACTGATATTAAATTTAGTGATGTAAGTAAGTGTCAAAGTGATAGTGACAAAACTTAAAGGTTAATGTTAGCAAGAAAGGACTTGTATTGCTGTTGTTATATGGAATAACGAAAAATAGTATTAATTAAATTTAGTTACTGCAAAACATAGCTTGCTTATTTTGGAAAGAACCACCCCTATATTATTCAGTCCTACACAAAAAGAGAAGAAAATAACTCGACTGCAAGGGAAGCAACCCTGCAACCCCTACTATGTGTTGTCAGGACGAGAGAAACCACAACAGAAATGATTATCAAAAAAATGCAAAATCAAATAATAAAATAACTTGTGATGTTGACAATAACATCCTTTCTGTCACGGATTGTATGATATATTGATCGCACCTTTGTTAATAACACTTAACTTAGCTTTAAAGACCAAGACGTTTCCTAGAATTTGGAAAAAAACAAAACTTTGTGCTGTCCAGATGTTTACCATATAGGTATTACATATCTTTGAAAAAAATGCAATCTTTTTTATACACTAAAAAAGAGCGTTTTTCTGAATTGACGCTTTCGATTCGATCTCTACTTATAAGCTTATATTTGTATTAATAATGAAGATGCACCAACCAAATACAATATCGATTTATTATGATAAGTTATGTGAGGGACTTAGAAATCCCCGGGCATCATGACCGCACTCAGGAAGTTTCTCCCTTGCGTGGGAATTAGTTATGCTTTGGCGCTGTATAGTCCTAGGGGAAATAATATATGAAATAGATACATCGATACGGCAATATTGTTAGATAAGAATACTCGAAGCAATCTTGGTTGGTTGGTCGAACTGTTCAGTACCAATAATTATGATAACTGTAGCTTTGGTTTCACCACAGATGTACATTAAATCAAATATCACTAATGAGGATACACCGAGGATGCAAATAGAAAGCAGAAGTAGGTACTGTAGCGAGTGGTGTCAACAAGTCTTACAGATGATGTGGCTAGTTCTTGATAATAATGTTTGTAGACTCCAGTAGTTGTGATCCTAAAAATCATTCAATAACATTTATACTTACATCTTGTGCTGCTAAAGCAGTTGTTATTACAAAAGACCAGAGTTATGGATGCTACTGTGTGGGGTTTAAGTTGCTGACAGAAGCTGTGCCAGAAAGGCTTTAGGGGCAAACATATCCACATCCATTCCTTACTTTTCCAAGAATTATTATTTTTTCTACTATGAGATGCGGAAAATGCGTTTAATAGTCATCAGTAATTCACAATATCCGCGTTGGACAAAATATACATATAACTAAATATTGAACCATTAATAGCTTGCAGGAGTCATCACACCAACAATTACCGCGAGGTATCTATTAGGTTATATGTAATATCTCTAATTGGTTTCACTTGTAGTGTATTAAAAAAATATTACAAAAATAGCCTTTTACAGATTTTACGAATAACAGATCTAATTCTAATTTCATAATATTTCTTAGAAATATGATGAAAAAAAACTAACTATCTGCAACAAGACGACAGATGGATATTGTGCTTGCCCTGTTGGTATATCTGGGAAGGAATACATCAGTGTGCCATTTTTGTATTTTTCCATGGGACAGAAAGTCCCTAACTCGTCGCAGACACATTTGTTTAATTTTCAACGAATCCTTTCAATTACAAGATAAAGTGATTTTAGTGATTTACCGGCAACAAGCACACTTTTCTTTTGCAATATATTAGACTTAACGAAAACTACGTTGTATAAGGATTTTATATGGCCTGTCAGTATGCGCATAAATTGAAACTGATGTTATTTGATTAGAAAGGGGTTCTAGATCTCAATTGCAAATCGAGAGAGCCAATATAGATTCGTATTATTTCAGAATGTCTCTAGAACAACTACATTCTTCACTTACTGGAAGTTCACTGCGTTTAGAATAGACAATTGACCATGTTTTAAGTTACTGTATATACTATTTTTAATATATTTATTCACTGAAATTTTTATCGTTTAATGTAAAATAGATAAAATGTATTTTTTATTATTTCCTAATACAGAGAGCTATTATTCAATGCCTACCTCTTAAGGGAAGATAATGCATGCTTGGATAATAATAATAGGTTAAGATATAGTTCTCAAGGTATTATCGAAAATATGTAAAGATTTTTTGATCTACAAGTTAATATTTCTTAAAATCTATTTAGCCAATATTTTTCTTTTCTCAAATGTTTCACAAAAGTTAGTTTTTGAGACCTCAAAAATGCTACACAGTTTGTTATTTGCAGCAAAATATACTTTTTAAATTTGGCTATTTTACTCTTTTCGTAATAGCACAGATTTTATCTTGATCTATCACGCATTTTTTCATAGTTTAACTGATAAAATTAAGTCTGCATTTTCAAAATTATGTACGTCGAATTGCTCCTCATGTTTTTAAGACTCACATCTGATCTACACCAATTAAATTGTGATAACGTAGTATAAATAAAAATCATAATCAATAAATCATTTGAAGTAAGACGGCGCTAGCCTAAAATTATGAACATAATCTTCTCTATTTTTGAACTACCCATAGGAGTTAAATATAAAAAGTATATGTTTTGCTTCAAATAACCTTGTTTGGAACATTTTTCAAATCGATGGCTTTGAAACCTTTTAATTAACAAAGAAAAATAGAAAATACATTGGATGACAACTCACAGAATTTATGAAATATCGACGTTTTGATTAATATGAAGTTGAGAAAACAACATAAATTGAAGAAGAAAATTGACGGCTTGTATATCTGCCTCATATATTGCTCTATTCTTTCAAATTTAATATTATTATTTATATGAACATACAAACACCTCCTCCTCTTATATCACCACCTCTGTCCCTTCTCACCAGCCTATAACCAGGAATTCTTACTGTCTCATCTATTTGATTATTCAACCAGCTCTCAAAATTCTCTCAAATTGAAAAAATATCACAATTATTGTTCAGCATTAAATTGTCTTTAGAAATAGGCATTATGGGTGTAGTCATTTAAAGCATCCACTTAAGAAATAGGCATCAAATATTTTCCCTAAGCTGTTCAATAAATCCTGCCTATTATTATATATCGGAAAGATTAGAACTCACTGAAAATTCGCAACGTCGGCGTCGCGGTCGTTGGCGTGTTAGTGTATCCACAAATAAAATAATTATTGTTTATTGTTTTTTTACTAAGCTACACAAAATAAAATAAATATATAGGGCTCTAGATTACGAATTAATTTATGCATCACATCTTGGTTCGGTTGTGGTTCGAAATACGTAAACACCCTATACAGAATATCTAGATCATGATCTAAAGTCATGCTTAAATTTTTATTAAAAAATTTAATGTTTATTATTCCACTTATCTTTTCTATACTTAATGTTATTTATTTCTTATTGTAACAGACGTTGACACTACAAGACCTTTAGATTACATTTATCTCTAAGCATATTTTTTAACCTTTGCATATATGAATGATAAATTTTAAAAATAAATTGGATAACGAAATTTTCTTAGGAAGTACCATTAAATTATATAATCCTCCACTTTATTTAATTTTTATGTCTGATTTGCATTTCCCTTTTTCAAACCACCAACATTTCCAGACATTTCCTAAGCGTTAGAATATAACCGAACGACTTTAGGCTGATGAATATGCATTCGTATAAATTAAACTTCTCAGGACATTTTATTAATTTAAAAATATATGCACTGCTGTTTAATTCTGAGGATAGGAGCAGTAGCTCACCTTTGTCATCTCCGCATCTTTACTTTTGTCTTTTTCCAAGACTGTCCGTTATTCTAATCATACGCTGTAGTTACGTTGAAAAAAATATTACTTTTTTATTACTTAATATTGACAAAATTCGATTATACCTTCATTATATCATGGGTGTTTCCAAAAGTGGATTTTTATTAGTAACGTACAATTATTTATTCTAAAATAAATAAGGAGTAAAAAATAGAAAATTTCAGAAATGAAAAGTTAATAACTCGTCTATTTAGATATTTAAAATAAAAAAAATATGAAGTATGGTTTCTTGATTGTCTTGTACACTAACAATCTTATTTACATTACAATCGCCATTATTAACAATGAATTTAAAATCGTATAGAAAAATAACTTTGTTACGATAATATGATGATTTACAACTTTATGAAATTATTATTTGCCATATTCAATGGCTTTGTTGCAACAAAGTAAGTTAAAGTTATGTAAAAAAACGGTCAGAATTGGTACAACTATCCATTTTAGGTCATATTCTACCGACCAAAGAAAAGGGTGAATTAGTTGAAAAGCAAAATCGGACTGAAATATGATGTACTATGAGGTTATAATTTTTTTTTTTACAAAAAATTCTTGTTAAAATGTATTAAATCACATCTGATTCCTATAATGTAGGTATAGTCATCTAATTTGTTAAAATGCATTTTAAAAAATTTTACCACGCTACTTTCAGGTCAAGAGTCAAGCATGCCGAATCTATTCCGGAATATCTGCGTAACTATCCCTCTCGCTATCCCTTTAGGACTGCATTGTTCAAATGATTAATGCGTAAAATTTATTAATTTTTCAAATAAAAAATACACCATTTCATATTAAGAAAAAGTTAATTTCAAAAACTTGAAATTCCACTTCCACTCATCTAAAACTTGCTTATATCATTGATATACCTATGTAGATTTCGAAAAATTACAAGACCTTTCCTTTGAGAAGAAAAACGTTTTGCTTAAAATGACTAATCGCGATATTATCATTTGACGAATGTTTAACGAAGTATATAGAATGTAACATATATTACCTCTATCACTTTCGTATATAAACGTTAGAATCATAAATGCATTTACCTCGGCATTTACCCTTATATCCGTTTTTCGTTGAAGTACGTCTTTATCGGCGATATATTTTCTCCTTTCAGGCGTAACTTGCGTCATTTTTAATAAAACACAATGTGTGGAAAGTGGAAATTGGTCATTGATATTTTGTTAAAATAATTGATGACACCTATTAGTCCAATCATTAGGTGCTTTTGTGGTGCAAAAGGTTGAGGAGTTTTGAAACTTGGCAGAATTGTAGACTTGGGGGCCTTAAGCACAAGAATAACTAACAATGTTATTCTTGTGCCTTAAGTATGACTCTAAGTTTGCGACCTCTTGCGACCGCCGCTCGCGCCGCCATCTTGGAAGAATGGCGTCCAAAACTAGTTTTTGGCATGCAAGTCCGTTCCTGTAGGTTTTAGAGAAAAAGTTTCTTATTGAAAGGAGAGGAGAAAATTTGCTACAAAATTGCTTCTATACATTTTTTCCCTCACTAATACTTTCCGAGTTACAGAGCCGAACAGTAAGGCCAATTTTTTTAAATCATAGAAAAGCGACATTAGTGCGCTACTTTTTACCAGTTATCTGCCAATTATCGTACCAACGGTAGTTTCATGCAGTAAATTAATAAAAATCAATGCTTCTATCAACTCGTTTCCATACCATACCTATGAGGTAGAGTTGAGGGGCGCGTTATCGTGGTATCCTTGGTAAGCCTAATTCACACTATCTTTAGAATCCTGTTCACCTCCCGTCTCCTCCAATACCCACTCCAACGAATCAAGGACGTCATCAGCTTCATATGGGTCTTTAATTGGGGTCTGAATCCGCTACCAAATCTGGAATGTTTTCACATGCTGTCCCATTACAATAGAGACACAGCACCGAACACTTTAAGCCGGCTTTCCGACATCCACACGCTCCTGCACAGCCTTTTTTACATTTACAGGATATCGATTTTAAAATGGTGTCCGGGTCTGCTTCTGACTTAGCGCGAACAGCATCGTGCCCATGCCTTGTTTTCTGCCATTAGCTCAGGATCTTTTTCACTGCCACACCACATCGCGACTTGATGGTACGCTCGCAGGCAATGCTACCTTGCAGCATCTCTTGTGGGTGGCAGGGACGCGAGATTATATTTGTTCTTATTAGACACAGAGACTTCACAAAATTTTGGTGCGAAGTGAATTTAATGTCTCCTTTGCAGACGAGCCGCCGTACACTGACAATAAGACCGCTTCACCAGCCGCAGCGAGAGCATCCACATCTGCTTCGAAGTCCTGGAAGATTGCTATAATTAATGTCAAGCAACGAGTCGTTTTTATTCAGCAGACTGAGGAACTTCAATTTTCCTTGGTTAAAGGGAGCAGAGGTGGTGTCACAACCACTAATTGCATGTGCATGCTGTGTCTCCATTGTAATGGAATGTGAAAACATTCCAGATTTGGTAGTGGATTCAGTCCCGAGGACCCATATGAAGCGGATGACATCCTTGATTCGTTGGAATGGGTATTGGTATAGAGACGGAAGGTGAACAGGATTCCAAAGATAGGGAACATAGTGAACCAGGAACATCTCAGTGCAAAACGACAGAAAACGCGCATGTAATGGAGTGTGGATTAAGCCTACCAGGGATACCACGTTAGCGCGCCACTCAACTTTACCTCCTTATTGTTCGGCCCTGTAACTCGGAAAGTATTAGTCTGAGGAAAAAAATTATAGTAGCAAATTTTGTCCTCTCTAACTTTCAATAAGAAACTTTTTCTGTAAAACCTACAGGAACGGAGTTGCATGCCAATTACTAGTTTTGAGCGCCATATTCTTCCAAGATGGCGGCGCGAGCGGCAGGCGCTCGAGGTCGCAAACTTAAGTCATACTTAGGGCCCCCAAGTCTACACTCCTGCCAAGTTTCAAAACTCCTCAACCTTTTGCACCAAAACACCTTTTTTATGTCTCTAATGATTGGACTACCTATATATCTCTCACTTTTAAGTAAAATTTATACCCTAAAAGCTAGGGTTCAGGAAATAATACTTAGTTAATAAGAGTGTAAGTAATACTAAGTGTAATTTGTCAATGTGCTATTTAATGCGGATTTTTACAATTTTTAGGGCAAGATCTTTTTCAATTATTTATCTATCCACACTATTCTCTTTCACGGTGGTCTGGGTGGTCACTTTCAGTTTATCTTTATTTAAACTAATATAAATAAATGTAATTCTCATAGATTCATAGGTATCTCCAATTAATTCATATTAATTATTTGATAATAAGTACTCCAATATGTTTTATCTTTTCTTCTCAGGGCAACATGTACCTATATCCATTTGAGCGTTACAGAGATGTTATCAATTGTGTCAATAAAACTTAATTATTTATCAAATAATTTTAATGGGAGATGGAAAAACCAATAACCATATAAAGTATTATAAAAATAAATAATTCAAAGATATTTGCCCGAGAATTTGCCTCGGGGGTCGAAGTATACGGGGTGCGCCGGCACCAACCGGTAATGACAAGAAAATAAGTACATGGTAACTTCATAATAACATGAAAAACATTTTTTTTTTATTTTACAAAGGACCTCAAAGATTCAGCTCATATTTGATAGCCAAATTATTTTTGTACGAAATTGTATCAAAACCAATTCAGCCGTTTAAAACTGTAGATCAAAAGAGAAGTTAATAAGATCTGAAAAATGACGGATATCTTAAAAACTTCACAGTTTAAGACCATACTGAAGACCATACCTAATACTTACTTATTTTAGATGAAAAATAAATACATTTTCTTAAAAATTAAATAAAAAGTGCTGAAAATCAATTTATTAAATTTATTACCTATTCGAAAATAAGGAAATTACATCTGTGAAAAATGTAAATGTGTAAATGAATTAATAACCAAATTTTCTTCCAAAATATTGAGCCTTGGCCTTTAAAATGCATTTGTTATTGAAAATAACTCTTTTAACAGTGTTATTCAAATTTCAGAGAATTGCATACCTATTCATTCTCATAGATGCTAGTGCGGTGCTTGGTTATATGTTACAAACCTCGCCTTGTGTTTATAAAAAGAAATTGTTCATTTTTCAATATGATTTATTTTAGTCCACCCTCAAGTCCACCATAACCGATGTTTCCTTTAGCTTAGCCTTCGGGAATATATCAGCCATCAAGTTTGCCCTAGATATTTACAATATCAAAATATAATAGAAGTGGCAGTAGATTCCACAGAGAATGTAACAATAAAACATTTAAATTATTTGAGCAGTTTGCGTAGATAAGACTTTATAATTTCTAGAATTTGCTTTTAATGTCAACCTTAAGACTTTTTGAGGAAATCTGAGTAGATAATTTTATGTGATAAACAATTTGACAATATATAACTTCCTAAACAATTTAAATAATTAGATCACAAAATAAAAAATAAATAAGTACTTTTTATAGTTGTTTCCAGAACGAATAAAGAGAAAGATTAAAAATTATATTATTACGTCAACCTGTGCTAAATAGTTAAATATAAGCTCTTGGATTAGTTATTAGCTAGATTTAAATTAATATCTAGGTACTACAAACAAAACCTCGAATAAATTAAACTATGGAAGATTATATTGATTATCACATTAAAGAATCTTGATTATCAATAAGTGATGATTTTTTTAATTTACTTAAAAAAAAGTAATAAAACCATATTTGTACCGAATCGAATGTCTTTTTAAATTCACAAAAATATGATTCTACCAATAATTATTAAAAAAAATTCCTTTGTTATACCCTATGAAAGACTTTGTTTAGGTTTTATACAAGCATTAATAACAACAAACATATCCAAATTGATATACTTATATTGATGTTTCATCTCTAAACATGCTATTATTAAATTCATTGGACTTTCTTTAATACATAATTAATATTGTATTCATAAGATTCAAAACGTCTAAAAACAAATTATTAAAAAATTTTTTTAACTTACCACGTTTTGAATCTTATGAATTTTAATACAATATTAATTATGTATTAAAGAAAGTCCAATGAATTTAATAATAGCATGTTTAGAGATGAAACATCAATATAAGTATATCAATTTGGATATGTTTGTTATTATGCTTGTATAAAACCTAAACAAAATCATTTATAAACAATGCATATCAAGCAAAGAAAGAGAATTGTAAAATACCCTATGAAAGTTTTAACAAATTTCGAAAACATAGCGAGCATAATTTGTAATGAAAATAAAAATGTATACAATTTTTTATATTTTATTTAATCTTATTAATTCGGTAAACATTTACTTAGGAGTTGAAAATTTGTATAATCTGTAATAATTCTTTGAATAAAGTATAAAGTAAAAATATGTTTACTGCAGACTGTGCACTATCTTTTAACTTGTTAAAAAAAAATTGATGTACTTAGCATATCGTTTTATAAGTATTTGTCAATGGTGGATTGTAATTTATCTAATTTTCTAAGCTTAGGAAATAAAATTTTAAAAATATGACAGTTGGGCTAACCGCACACAGTCGATTTATAGTTGGAACGACAGTTTAGTCGGTCTCCATAATGGCATGATTTCAAATAATGCAGGTGCACACACAAACCTACTGAACATCCACCTCATTATTTAGTCAAAAGCAGTCGGCGACCACTTTTGATTATTGTTTAGTTGAGTAACGTCAATCCAGTTCAACTAAACAGTTTAGTCAGGCTACAATCGACCATGTATCTTTAGCCTTAGGAACAACAGCTGGGAAAGAAAAATTATTTTATACATATTATTTATCTAACATCAATATAGATTTATTTTGATTATATGATATCTAACAACATTAATGTAAAAAAATATGACTTCTATAAATGTTATAATGTATTTTGTATCATATTTTGCATATTATTATACTTAATATTATACACCAATAGAAGAAAAATTACTAAAAAATTACTGCACTTTCACAAAACTGCCCACTTCGAGATTTTTTAGGTATTTTTTTCTACATTCCATATTATCAGAAGGTCTGTTATGTGCTGTCCAGACAGGTTCACCAATAAATAACCTTTTTGCTTTTATGTAGTTCTAGAACAAATTATTTTCTCTTCAAGAAATGGCATAGGTAAATATACAATTGCTATAATAAAAACTGCAAGAATAAAGTTTAAAATAAAGTAACAATTCAATTAAATAAAAATACAGCGAACTTCTATATGTAGCACTGCCACTAATCTATATAACTATCACTAGGTACTGCATATTTAGAAGTCGGGAAAATTTAAGTACACATATTCTAAATATTAATTTACCTTTTTGTCGAGTGTGAATCGATGATATATTCCACTAGGTAGAATAAGTAAATCTCCACGTACAACCTCGACTCTAATCCATTCATCATTTTTATCCCTCACATCAAAATAACCAGAACCATCAACTACTAATCTAATCTCTTCGTCAGTATGTAAATGCTCTGTATAAAAAATCTTTAATTTTTCTTCATAATTTGGCAAGCACTCCTTTGAACATACTAGTTCATCTTCATAAGTATAACCCCTTTCTTTCTTTATTTTTTCTAAGACACCATCACTTTTAATCGTATCAACATTTAACTGTAAAGTTTTACATACTTTGTACTACAAAATTAACTTAACTTGCTCAAAAGGTCAAAAGGTTTTCTTGATAAGGACAATAATATTACCTTAAAATATTCTACACCAGAAAGTTTGTAAAGTTCCTCAACTGTGATAAAATGAGGTGGATTTTTATGTTGTTCATTTCTTTGATCGCTATTGTAATCATTTTCCATATACCACGCACGAACCATTTTTAATAATAATGAAATACGAAATACGAGGATTTAACGCTTACAAGTTGCGGAATAAGATTTATACCAGAGACAACCTCTGGTTATACTGCGTAATGCGTAATGCCTATACAAAATACAAAATAATAAATAAATGTGAAATGTGACGTTCTGTTGATGTTGATGTCACATGTCACAATTCCACATCATGTGATGTGAGATGTGATAAGAAATGACAATTGACATTACATAACAATAGGACTTTTCGATTAAAATGGAATGTGGATATGATTATCATGACAGGCGGATATTAAAATAAAGTTTACACTGCTGCTAACTTCATTATACTTCTGAGTTGTTGTTAGTGTCAGTGTCGCTGACGCAAATTTTATAACCTCTTACCTTGGTTCAATAATACAATAAAAATCAATTAAACCTATTTAAAAAAATATAGAATATTAAAGAAAGCACAGGTAGGTATTTATGCATTATTTTGTCTTTACAATTTACATATACCCTGTACCCATATTTAAGAAACGATAATATACATTAATGCTTTACCTCTTTTATTTTAATTTGGAATCCTTTGCGAAACTAAACATTTTACATCCAGTTTTATTGATATGATCACACTCAGGTGCAAAAGCACAAACCCATATTTAAAATTAAGCACAAAGACTAGTGTATTAGAAAAAATAGTAGAATAGATTTGAAACTGCAGGAGAAAACTTAAGTTAAACGTCAAGTTCATTGTCAAAATGAACGAAAATGAATTAAGTGTTTGAAGTTAGCTGCAAACTCATAATTTGAATTTTTGCATTCTTTAGGAAGTTTCCGCCGCTTTACATATTAATTTATAAAACTAAAATGAAGTTTTTATAAATCATACGTGGATACATATATTTTAACATATTTCTTAAATGTGAAATAGGTATTGGAAGTCCTTAAATAATCTTTCAACATACAGAAATACTATAAAATTCCCGACAATGTTTTAGTACTATATATTATAAGTCCTTATGGACAACGCAATACGGGTCAAATTCCAATATCACAATTTCGGCCGTAAACTTGAATGCCACTAGAAGTGGGGGTCGTGACGTCACAACTAATGTAGAGTCCATTCGTTGTAAATCTCTGGGATTAGGTAGTAAGTCACCGCGTGATTTTATAGAATATTCAATAATTACCACATATAGCTTGTAAACACTAATTCTTAGAAATAAAACTTGTTTATATGCACCTATAGATGACTGAACATCCGTATTGGTTACATCAAATTAAATAATATCGAACATAAAAAAAAGAATAAATTATAAAACTTATTCTATATTAAAACTAATATGTTACCTTTTTTTTTTCCTTTTTTCCCCATTTTTTTTATTTTGGATTTGGATTTTAAAATAGTGTCATAAACCTCTCTTCTTCATTCTGTGTAATGTGTAGATCATGCACGCCCGATTAAATTTTTTAAAATTTGTTATTGATTTAATATCTGACGGAAGAATATTATAAATTTTAGGAGCAAGATAATTTAAGAATCTTAGGTTATAATGTTGGTATGACTACAAGGTATTTCTAAGTGTTTATTTATTTTATTTCTAAATTATAGGAATGAGATTTTCGTAATATCTCAGATTCTTATTTTTTGTACAAATGAGCATGTGCTTAGGATATACATATAAAGATCTAACATCTAGTATTACATCAGAATATAGCAATCGGGTATCTTGTTTTTTCGATAAATGATTTTTAAAATATATAGTTCTGTATAACGTTTAATTGTTTCAGAGAATTCTTGTAAAGGTCTCCCCACACCACAATTCCATATCTTATTAGGGACTCAACTAACGCTTTGTAAACACCGATTAAAAGTTTCTTTCCTAATATCTCTCGAAGCGTATAAAATTTACTTATTAATTTTCGTATATTGTTACTAAGTCTTTGAATGTGTTGGTCCCATTTAAGATTTTTGTCAATAATAACCCCTAGATACTTGGTAAATGGAACCTCGTTTATTTCTTTATCCATGCCATAAATATGTACCTACCTATATTGTTAAATTCAGGACGGTTAGCTGCAGATAGTGAGAAGGCTATGTAGTTAGTTTTATTAATGTTTAGTGTTAATTTATAGGAATCTAACCAATTTCTTATGTTCTCAATACCTGTTCTAACTGAGTCTCTTACATCCCACCATGTTTTCCCTTTAAAGACCACTGTCGTATCATCTGCATATTGATATTCGTTAAGGAGTTTATGTATGAGATAAATAATAATGGGCCTATATAGGACAGTACCTTATTGTGGTATATATTCCTATTTTTAATTTCAAAGTTTCACTGTAGGTATCTCTAATTTTTACTTTCTGTGTCCTGTCATATTCAGATAGCTCCCAAAGACATTCAACGCAGTACCCCTAATTCCATAAATGTTAAGAACATCCAGGAGAAAAGCGTGTGGTACTGTGTCAAATGCCGTTGCGAGATCTAGAAATACTGCTATGCACTTATTGTTTTAGAATCCAAGTTACCAGTAATATTTTTTGTAAGTTCATATAAGGCGTTTGTAGTACTTAAGCTACTACAAGTCTATCTTTTAAACATTTTTCAAAGATCTTGGCAAAATTGTTTATAACGCTAATGGGGCGGTAATTGCTTATTAGGGTTTTATCGCCGGCTTTGTAGATTGGAGTCAAGAGTTGATGTTTTAAAGTAGGATGGAACTATACCGGTTTTGAAAATCAAATTGATAATGTATTTTAAGGGTTCCAGAAAGTATATATGAAAGTTTTTAATTAATTTTGAGTCTATACCGTCCTTTCCAGGTGCGCAGTTATTTTTTAAGGAGTTGATTTGTGTTATAATTTCATTATTATTTACTGGTTTTAAGAACATTGATGAAATAGGGTTAAACTGAATCTGATGAATATTATCAGGAACGAATAAATGAATAGTGCCATATACCCTGAAAAAGAAACATGATGCAGCCACGGACACGTGTTTCGGAGTTATTGCTCCTCAACAACGTAGCGTAGCTTGAATAATGAATCCGTATGAAAGGATCAGAAACAATAACTAATAGCGGTAAGAAAGTAGACAGCTACTTTCTTACCGCTATTAGTTATTGTTTCTGATCCTTTCATACGGATTCATTATTCAAGCTACGCTACGCTGATGAGGAGCAATAACTCCGAAACACGTGTCCGTGGCTGCATCATGTTTCTTTTTCAGGGTATATGGCACTATTCATTTATTCATTTATTTTTATTATCGAACCCTGCTAAACATCACTTTTGTATTTATATGCGCCTGGGTAGAAATTGAGCAGTGCGCATAGAGCTCTCTGTGCTGACTGTTATCATTTGAGGCCATAAATTGGCACATGGTGCACGAAAGTACAAATTGAGTACTGTGTGCTGCTACTTTCTTACCGCTATTAGTTATTGTTTCTGATCCTTTCATACGGATTCATTATTCAAGCTACGCTATGCTGATGAGGAGCAATAACTCCGAAACACGTGTCCGTGGCTGCATCATGTTTCTTTTTCGGGATATATGGCACTATTCATTTATTCATTTATTTTTATTATCGAACCCTGCTAAACATCACTTTTGTATTATCAGGAACTTTAATATTGTTTAGCATATCCAGACCTATGTTGGTGAAAAATTTATTGCAGTAGTTTGACATTGTTTTTGTGTCTGTATATTATCGTCACCATTAATTTGAAAATTATTATTTCTAGTTGTTTTCTCATTAGTAGCTTCAGATACTATTTTATATATTTTTCTAAAATTATTTTTGTTACCTTCAATTGCTTATAATAGTCATATTTACATTTTTGTATTAGTTTGTTCAATCTATTTCTGTAATTCTTATATATTTCCTCATCATTTATATTATACTTAGCTAGTAGTTTTTTTTTCATTTTATCCCGTTTTTTATAGAGTTAATTAAGCCATCCGTGATCCATGGCTTAATTTTTTTGTGTGCTTTACAGATGATAGTTTTTGTATCTTAAGATTGTTCCATTAGATTTAACACTATTTTTGAGAAGTTAGCAGTAGCAGTTTCAGGATCATTGATGTTAAGAACGTTTGACCAGGTTTCCCTACTGATTAATTCTTGAAAAGTTTGGTAACCTAATTTTTCAATTTTTTTTTTACATAGTTAATTTTGCCTTGAGACACATTATCACATAAAAGGTTTATCATGACTGGATAATGATCCGTCAAATCAGAATTTAAAATAAATGAAGTGTGTTTTAAAAAAGTTAGATTTTAATTTGTTCCTATAGATATATGATCCAGACATGAATTAGCATTTGGAGTTACACGAGTGGACCCATTTATATAGTAGTGAAGGTTTTGATTCCAGGTGTTTAGTTAAGTTTAAGTGCAATATAAGTGATAAGTAAAGAGATACGAGGCTAGTTAATTGTGGAGTCAGAACCATGTACACAGAATCGTCGTTTTTAAATGATCGCGTTTAAAACTCATTTTTGTGAATGAGTTTTAAACGCTTGCTACGTATAAATCGTAAATTTATTACAATAAATAATAGTATTCTGAAAAGAAGTGTAATAACATTATGAATTAAAGTTTTAATTACAGTAGTGTAAATATTTTTATTTAATTATATTAGGTACTATTAAAGTAGGTATACCTATAAGAAATTTGATGATAGATCATCTTATAATAAAGAGCTAAAAATTCGTATTTCCCTTATGGTTTACCTTATTGCATTTATTATACAGGGAGGCTTTAACTGAAATAGATTCGCTATCGGGAATCTGAATAATTTTTCAGAAAATTCCCGAGACACGTCAACATTTGAATGTATTTACCTACCCAAGCGTTATGCGAAATGTAGCCCTTCAAGGAGGGCGGAATCAACCCCCAAGTTTTTTTTTCAAATGCAACACTAAATAACATTAAAATGTAATTGTTAAGTTTATTACTTTTCAACGTAATAATTGCTCAAAATGTGCACTATTTACTTGTTGGCAACATCATAATCTACCACAGATGTACTATATGATAGCAGAAATGTCCAAAAACAGTGGCATAACAACACAAATGTGAGATTCTTGGCAAATTTTTAGACTGATGGGGCCCCTCAAAGAATTAAGCTAATTAAGTGTCTCAAATCGAGACACGAAAAATCTTACCACAGGACGGGGCTCGGGGCCAGTCATGCCCCTATTGTTATGGTCACTGCCCAAAACCCTAACAGAAAATCTTTAGCCAGCATTGTACAGAGAAAAATACATTTTAAGATGCATCATCTTTTCAAATGTAGAAAAACCATACTTCTAACAGTAGTATGGTATATCTTGTACTTTAATCTGTGGCGAGGCGAAAAGAAAATTACAAAACCCAAAATTTTAAAACGTTTATAACACAAAAAAAGGATAATACATTATTATTATCCTCTGATGAAATATGCACATCGTAAAGGAGCGCCCAAGCAGCACGAACCACACTAAAGCCAACTAGTGACTAATTTTATAGTAAAATCATACACATTATGACTACAAAATTGGTATGAACCTGGTATAGTATTATGCCTATGGTCGAAATTGGAGGAATTTTGGTAGTTACCACTAACGTTGCCGTTGCCAACGTCGTAACGACGTCGGCAAAGTCGACGTCAGCATTCCGACCTGTTCTATACTAATGACGATCATAAATACTAATAAATGAACAATGAAATAGGTCGGATAGGCTGATGTCGACGTTTCTAATTCGGTCCTAACGAATTGTATAGGTCGATTGAAGTCGTCTACACCGACGTCGTTACTCCGATTTATTTAATACCAATCGTGACGTTGGATGAGGTAGGTGTAGCCGACGTCGGTGTTTCTATCCTATTTTGATCTATATATCAACCTAAAAACAATAGAAAATTAGGTTAGTCGTAATGTATGTATATTTATACCTCTTCTGTAGAATTAGTATACAGGCTGTCTTCTAAAAACGGCCAAAGCCATATTATTTTATTATTTTTTTTAAAACATCATAAAAATTGAACAAAGATTTAGTTTATTCTATGGAACACTTCTGTATAATGTAGTCACTAATAATACCCCTCGATATCTGTATTATCTTCTCGAGCGCAGATCAAATGTACACAATGTTAATCTAAGACATAACAGTTACTCTATTCCAAAACATAATAGCAGTAAATTTCAAAGTTCTTTTTCCTATGTAGCACCTAAGTTGTTAAATGAACATAACAAAGTATTCAATACATCAACATCTGTATCTCAGTTTAAATCGATGTTTAAAAACGACCTCTTGGAAAAACAAAAAAACTTGTAAATAACTTTTTATGTATACTTTTCTGTTCTAGGGGGAAGTTGCGAAAACGACTCTGTCGATACTTCCTCCTATTTGATTTTTGTATGTATATTTATGTGTATTGGTATATGTATTTGTGTATGTGTGGATATATTATATTCATTCTTATATGTGCACTTGTATGTGTATTTCTACATGTACTTATGTTTATATTTTTCAAATAAAGATTTTTTTATTATTATTATAATAATTGGGGAATATATATTGGCGTTATTGGAGTTATGGCTTTGGCCGTTTTTTAGAAGACACCCTGTATAACAGGTATAAATCACCATACCTAACACGAATTGAATTAGATGTGTAAATTCATACCTATTCTATACAGCAAGTAGGTTAGAGGTATATTTTTGTCTACCATTATCATATACGGCTTTCCGATGTACACAACTACTACAGTTTGGTGAAGCAATTTTGACCTATTCGGTTAATATACAGTACTGATTGTCTTTATTATACCAATTATGACCACTGGTATGTAATAGTAGTAAACGAATACATCTAATATGACCGGCTGCACGGAACAGATATATTCGTAATAAAAAAAAGTACGGTAAAAAAGTATTTATAAAAATGGTTTAATTTTGACGGCGCTTTAATTTTAGTGGTCTATTTTGTTCAATTTAATGAGTAAAGTTGTAGGCGTTTGTAATTTTAGTGCTTTAAAGACTTACCTACCAAAAATAGTATCCTTGAAATTATATTTCATAAAATGCTGATTTGTATAGATACCGTTGAAGAAATAACTTGTCTTGTAGTAAAATGTACTGCAATATTTAGCATTAGCTACAAAATTGGTATAAACGGGTCAAAAATACAGTGCTTGTCTATTTTATACCTAAAACTTTATACATAAATTATAGTAAAGGTTATATTAGGTAAGCTTTGCCGCATCTAAGGTGACGTCGAGATAGGTATAAAAGTCTACACCTAAAGCCACTTGCTTGGACGACTATGTAGCAAAAGTCACTTTGGGTATAATTTGCCTTACCTAAAATGTCATCGAACTAGATATAATAATTTATATCTAAAGCGACTTTGTTGGTCGGACGTGTGACGTCGGGCCGACCAGAATTTGTGTGACCAATTTCACATATATCTTGGCCGGTACGCCGTGGCGCGGACGTCGACTACCGACTTCAGGTTGTACTACCGACATCGGCTCGACGTTGCCCCGACCAGTCTGTGCTGCTTGCTGTGGTACAAAAGGGAACATGAGGCTATAGAATTCAACACACTATGCCAAATAAATTTTCTCACGTAGCGCACTTGTGTGATTTAAAATTGTTAAATCAAATTGGGAATTTCAAAAGTTGTCATCAGCAGTCGTTTCAATTAAAAAAATCCTTTGGGGACAGCTCATCATAAAAAGATACAGTTGGATATTTTTATTACCAAAAAACGTATACAACAAAGCTTATACAAAGTTTTTTTACCTCCATAAAATTGCATACGAGGTTATAAGGCACAAATGCTGTACAACAATTTATTCAACACAACTGCACTTTCCAACAAATTACTTAAACAGGCTCTTCTATGAATAACGGTAATAACCGTTCATATTAATGTAATATTTTTAGAATAATAAATTTATTAAAATGCCGTGAGTTAAATTTTAAATATTATATTATCTAATAATAATTTAGACATTTAAAATTTTAAAAGTAAGTATACAATAAAGCACAAATATTTTAATCACTACAAATTTTAATACTACACTAGACTCTGCTCTTCTAAGCCAAAATTATTTCTGCCTTTGGTTTGTCAAATGCCCCATTATAAAGCCGTCTTACGTACTCCTTTCTGCAATTCATATTATCAGAAGGACGAACATGAGCTTGATATACAGAATCCTTTAAAATTCTTAAGCCTTTATAAACACCCTGAAAAGAAGAATCTTATTATTTTTTTTGTTTTGCTTGGTTCTTGTAGATACAATCTATTTTATCCCTGCGAGCATATATTTACTTTCATATAGTAATGATTAAACTTATTTTAATAATTTATAAGCATTTCTGATAAGAATTGTGATCTGATCTCTAAGGGATCAATTAGATAAATACGAGGTTTGTTCAGGCAGACCATCTGAAAAAGTTACGGATTTGGAATTCTATGCAACCGATCAAATTGGAAGAATTAATCTTAGTATCGCTGCTTAAAGTGATTCACAAAATGCAAATTTTTACAGCAAAACTTCCTCATTTTAAATAAATAAATAGATAAATAAAATTTGATCTTACTAATGATGCCTCAAAGTATGGCTTGGATCAAATGCTTCAATACGAAAATATTTCAACTTTAAATTTCGTTCACTGCCACCCAATGGATCGTTAATGGCAATATTGTTGAAAAAATGTATTAAACCGTTTTTAATCAACTGTCAAGCGCTGCATAGGACATTTTTTGTCTATTTTAATCCACAGAACACATTTTTCAAATATGCCCTCTTCCCCAACCACCCTGTATATTAATAGAAAATATTTTCTTACCCCATTATCAACCGTGAATCGGTGATAACAACCTCCAGGAATAACAAGTAAATCACCAGGTAACACCTCAACACGAATCCAATCATCGTACTTGTCACGAACGTCAAAATATCCACAACCTTCCAATGCAAGTCGAAATTCATCGTCAGAATGCAAATGTTCGGTAAAGTGTTTTTTTAATTCTACTTCATTAAGGTTCTCCACTATCTGTTGAACATCGTTTCCTCTTTCTTCTATTAGTTGTTTTAGAGTATTATCTACTTCATAACGTTGCGGATCTATCTAACATGATAAAATTGAATCATATTTCAAAGTAATTTAAATAAAATCAACAAAATTGTACTTGTTAAATATTATTGGTTACTTCCATTTATGATGCAATTTACATAGAAATTATATCTTCAAATAGGATAACTTATTTTATATTTTTGCAAATTTGGATCGTATTGAACAAAACGATCTAACCTTTTTTGGTATTATAGAAAATCAATCAGTAAAACATTTTTTTTTTATTAAAAGGTTATTTCAAAGATTTGGTCTATGTTTAGACATATAATTTTTAAAGTGTATATTTAAAGATTAGTTTTCGTTGAGAAACTAACATCATAACTTAATTCAAATCGAATCAAATCAAAGTTTATTTCCAATCACAGGTACAATCATTATTAAATAATAATTATACAAGTCACTAAGGAGTGCGTCAAATATTAAAACTAATAAAATAAAATGTATAACATATAAAAATGGTCATATATACATAGTTACATAAAAATGTATAACACACACAACTAGATAAATAACAACAAACTACAAAAAAAGTAAAACAATCATAAATAGAATTCAATGATGTCGTAGACATTCTTTTCAATTAGGAAGTTCTTTATCTTCCTTCTAAAAATAAATAGATTACAAGAATTTTGTATATCCATCGGCAGGTGATTATAAATTTTATAACCGTTATAATGAACACTTTTTTGGTATAATGCTGTCGAGTGCTGGTCAGGAATTAACTGGTTTTTAAATCTTGTAAGATAGTTATGGTCTCTTTGGTTTCTAAGAAAAACAGATTTATTTTTGTAAACATAGCAACAAATTTCATAGATATATATACCGGAAAGAGTTAATATTTTTAAGTTTTTAAATGAATTTCTGCATGATTCTCGTGGGTGTAATTTCTCAATAATCCTAATAACGTACTTTTGCAAGGTAAACGCCCGACGAGCATAAGTAGTACTCAAACCCCATAGCATAATCCCGTATCGTAGAGAATGTATATTGGTGTAGTAAAATGTTAATAATGCATCTTTACTACAGTGATTTTGTAAGTTTCGCATGCCGTAGCAACCCCTCCTAAGTTTCACACACAAACCGTCAATGTGAGTAGACCACGTTAAATTATGGTCGAACGTAACTCCCAATATTTTAACTGAGTCTGCCATTAAAAAATCATCATTAGGATTCAGCTCAATGCCGTGCCTAAATGAGACAGTAACAGTTTTGTCTTTGTTCAGTTTGAATCTGTTTTTCTCTGAACATATATTATAATATCTTTGTATAGATCTTTTGATATATTTTTTATAGCGTCGGAATTTTTGTGAACAACTAAAAAGTTTGTATCATCGGCGTAACACGTAATATGTATGTCATATTTATTTTGTATATATAATTTGAATTGAAAGATAATTATTCATGTTTAATCCTAGTATTTAAAAGATAATATTTTACAGGTGCTTCCCATTGATTGGTTGTGTTGTGTGTGTTTCATGGTCAAGGATGAAACAGCTTATGCTAAACTCCACTAGGAGAAATATAAATAAGATAAATAATAAGATTGAAAAAATTATCGTTTTTTAATTTAAGTTTCTCTACTAACTGGAAATGTTTGGAAATATCGCAAATTGAAACAACTGTTTATAAAAATGTTCTAAAATAGACTAAGTACACACTGTAAAATATTTTGAGAATTCAGCAGTAATTCCCACGTTTTAAAACTTACTGAATATAAAAAAAAGAAAAAAGTATTTAAGCATAAATAAAATATCTGTCGATCTGTTGGTTAGTACGTATATTGAATAATAAACTATATTTCTATATTTGGTAGGTTCATCATCTATTTTAAGTTTGTATTACTAATACCAGTCAATAAATAAGTCCATGGCAGAGGTGGAACAAATTTACATAAAATTACATAAAACAGAATTACAAATTTTGTAACTTACCGACACAATCATGTAATTTAATAAATATCTGTCCATCAGTTGCTCGAACTGCTTTCAGATATTTTGATGAAATTTAATACACATGTAGATCCGTCAAGTTCAATGTTATACAAAATAATCAACAAATATGAGATCGGCCACGAAAATTTTTCCAACCCAATTAACATTTCTAAAAACTGATATTGAAACAAACAACAATTTGTTTAACAACTCTTATATAAGGAAGTTCTATGTTATTTCATTCTAAATTTTTAGTTTTAGGTTTTAGGGAAACCACCTACTATTACCCACAGTAAAATGTATAATGTTTAAATTACACTGTATAAATATAAATATGTTTATGCATATCCGCAGTGTGAATCAAACAACTTTTCTTTTTAAATTTGTTTCTATTCACAATAGAAATAAAGTTATGGAGTAAGTAAACGAAAATTAGGTGGCCACCCTGTATGCATATTAACATTAACGTAAGTATCAAATATTTGTATTTATATTATTAATACAACCTTAAATAAATAAATTGAATAATAGATATACAACTAATTTTTATATAAATTTGAATAACGCACAGTGTCATATGATATAATAACTGAACAGATCTCCATTTTTTGTAGTAAACTAAAATCTTATTTGCACAGAATATTTTGTAATCAATATGATTACATAATACCTGGTTACCTGAAAATATTCCACTCCACACGTTTGATACAAATCTTCTAAAGCAACAAATTTTGGAGGTATTCTATGATGGTCATTTTTAGGAAATGATTTTTCTTCGTCCATATACCAAGCGCGAACCATTGTCAAATAAAGACAATAGCTAGTTCACTCCACTATGAAATAGATCTAGAACTATATTATTAGGTAGACTAGCAATTAACACTATTACGAAAAGTAAACATGTTCTTGTGTGTTTAATTAACAAATATTTACAAATTTGAACGCTTAGCTTTATACGAGTTCACTAATAATCAGCAGGAGGCCGGTTGATTTTCCAGTAAGGTAATGCTGTGATGTCATAAATTTAATTGAAAATTTATCAAATTAAAGTCAACGAGGTAGATAATTTGGCATAAAATGATTTCATACTTACCTTGTGTTGTTCTAATATTTACATCTTTATACCTGTTACTTAATTGATATATTAATTAATTTAACTTGTTTGTTGTGGATGCAATAATTCAATAAATTTAGTAACACAAACGACAGCAGTTTATTATCAATTTTAATAATCATGATAAAGCAGTTGGGAACTTTTTCGATTTATTATTTAAAAATTTCAATACTTATTTTTTATTTTAACTGCGTCAATATGAGGAATGTACCTACTTACGTATTATATTACTAATTTACTTATCATCTAAATTAGTTTTTGTGCTGTCTCTTTCTTTCTCTTGAGGTAAATGGAACATGTTCTAGATATTATACGCAAATGTGACATGCAAGTAACAAACTAACACATGGTAAATTACTACAAAACACCTAAGAAAATTATCAGTAATAAATATATTATGTTGTTTTATACGTCATAGATAATACAACACATTTTAAAGCAAATCTCGTGTACAACAATATTGCACATTTAAAGTCCGCTAACACTCCAACCCAATAATAAAATGGAATTCATTAGAGAGAATTATTAAAAATTTAAACTATGAGAGTAAAAGGAGCAGTTTTTTACAAAAATAAGATATTAAATAAATATGAAGAAGGAAATTTTTTAAAATATCATTTGATTAAAAAACCAAGAAGAAAACACTTATCTGTCTTTGAAGCTGCAAGTGTGACACACCTAAAATGCACCCATCAAGTTATCTTTTTTCCAACAAGTTGTGCAGAAAAAAATGTATCACAGAGCAAAGACCTTGTAAAAATATAAGGACAGAGTTGAAAACAAAATTTACCTTAAATTGCATACAATACTTCTACAGTTGTAATTTATATTCTTCATAAACATCAAATTGTTGTTTAAATGTTAATTGTGGCATTTCATACATTTTTTCTCTTCTTTTTCTTTTTTGGGATTTAATACAACATTTCTTGAAATTCCTACTATCCAAAAAATAAGGGTATTTGGATACTTAATGCCATTAGTTATTTGATGTTCACACATATTTTTTAACATTTGTTAATTAATGTGTGACTGAAAAACTTATCCTAATCCTGGTAAACTTACCTTTTCTTATCAGTTGACTGTTGACTGTAAACCATTTAAAGATTAACAAGCATCCCTTAAACTTAGTTATTTAAGTTATTTTATTTACATACGATATTGATTTATAGTAGCTGCAACATCATCCACAATTTGTCATTACGACCTGTACTTGGGTTTCTTCAACAATTTGATATTAGACACTTCATATTATAACTACTGTTATAATATGAAAGGACCTCATAGGATACATTTTTCTATGAAGTGAATAACTTATTTCTCATATGACGCATACTATTACAATCAAATGTTCGAACATTGCAATGTTACCACTAAAATGAAAAAGCAAACGAGAAGTTTCGAAACACTACAAGCATCCACTCGCTATAGTAGTGTACCTGCATTTCTGAGGTCATAGACAGACACAGGCGAAAAGAATAAAAGTGTTGTGTCCATATCGTCGAAAATTGGAAGTTAACTTGTTTATATCTCTGCAGGTGAAAGAATAGAAAATGAAATAAATATTCACTGAGTAATAACAAGAGAAATGTACTGTTGTAGGTAAATCCAGTAGAGAACCATAAAACATGTCAGACAAACTAGATGCACTGAAGTTTCAAAAAAATCTATCCAGAAGAATGGGTTACATTACTCAAAAACTATTTAAACCCATGTAAATCGATAGTGACTACTAGGGTTTCCAATCCCGGGATTTCAAAAATCAATCCCGAGTATTATTAGTATTAATAATATGAGCAAATTACATAAAATATATATTACTTTTTATCTCACATGTATTCTGTGTACAAAGATCCGGTCCAGATTAGGGAACGACACCCTAGACACACTGGCCATTCTCAGGTAATTTTTTCAAAGTAAATTTTAGGCATTCATTTTTATAGAATAGATAATCAATAGATTAAAGAAGCAATAGATTGTTAATTTTTAAATTTTTTTAGAGTTTTATTATATATTTTTTTATGTCTTATTTAAAAATCACATCACTATATTATTATTATTCTTGCTCAATAAATCGTTTCTTCTTTAATTTTATGTTGATATTCGACAAATGTATTTAGATCCAGGGATCCCGGAAAATTCCGGGATTTGACTTTCTAATCCCGAAAAATACCGAAAGCCTAATCCCGTCCCGGGATTGGAAACCCTAGTGACTACTCACATTTGCAACAATACGCTCAAGCCACTAAGATCGATTAAGTACTTTAAATGCATATAAAATTTTCTGATGAAACACTTCTTGTTTATTTCTACCTAAATTCCCACAAAAATGGATTTATTTTTAATAAGTAATTATACCTCTTTAAAAAGTAACAATATTTATTTTAAAGATTACAGATTGAGATTACGAATTTTGGTATTTATTTAAATGTACCTACAGCATATAACTGTGTAACGTGGTCTTTGAGTGCTCTTTTCTTAAAACGGACAGATTTAGACTTAGTGTTAATTCCATTTACATGAAGATGGGAAGGAAAAAAAGGCAAAGTAATGATTCGATTTTTCGTTATATTTATGTAATATGTACTTATGTACATAAATTAACACTATTATTAGATCAAATACGAATAATGACAATCATTCCCGGAGTGTCAAGAACAACTCCGATTCTTTTTATTTTTAGTTAATAACAGTATATAAGCACAATTGTATATTTAGGTTTGAAAATAAATAACAGTAAAAATATATTACAAACATTGTATAAAACATACTAAATGTAATAAAAACATGAAAATATATTATTATCTGTATAATATATACAGAAATTTTACAACTAATGACTGTAGGTATTATAATACGGTACTTGGAATTAAAACGGAAATAACTGTCATTCCGATTTTCAAGTGATTGCTAATCAAGATGTGAAATAGCTGAGTATAGTATAATCTATAAAAATGGGAGTATTAGGTAAATTGATTAGCTGTCCTATTTTGTCTTTATCAAAGAAAAATAATAAAAATATTATAAATTTATGCAAAATTGTTTCATATATATACAGTGACAGAATATAACGGAAAATATTATAGTTTTCAAAACTTACCAGGTTTATTTATTCTTATAAAGAAATTTAGTCTTCATGTAAAATAAAATTTTTTAATTAATTTCCATTTACATAGATTTTACTTTACAATTCGGTTATCTCACCTTTCACATCCAAAAGCCTTACAAGGACACCGGTTTTTTATTTTTGTACTAGCTAAATAGCAAAATGAACAGTGTCTACAATAGCTCAGGAAATTTTTCATTAGTAAATTTTCTAGGGCAGAATTTGTGTAATAATATTTTAATCGAGTCTTTTTCTTATATTATTTAATTCCTACTAAGCCATTTGTCATTTTAATATTTCTGCTGTTTACCAGTTTTACCACCACTTTCTGTACCTATAGGTGTATGTTATAACATTAGAAGATTACTTAGATGACTTAAAAGTATTATGAGAAACATTTGCCAAATGTCTTCAGATGACCATATAGTTCAAATTCAATTCAAAATTTTTCATTTTCCAAGTTTACTAGAAACATTCTTAGAATTAAACATTCCAAATTTATAATAAAAATAAACACAAATTTAATAGAAAACTTTGCTAAAATTCTTTTGCATATAGTGCTTTATTATTTTTTTTATTCATATTGAAATAAGAGTTTTGCATTGCGTCCAGTAAATATTATTATTATCAATTGCCGCCTAGTTTGTAAGTCGCATACGCCAAAAATTTTTCAATTTAAAGAGAAATTTTCCCTTGTTCCATTGTACTTATTAACTTTGTCCACAAAAGTTGCAGTCTGATATTTTTAATAGTATTAACCATCATCAGAGAATATTTTTTTTAGACAAATTAAATTCTGTAATACATTTTTAAATTTTGACCGCGAGAGCTTTAAATGTCGATCGTGATGACACTGTAATAATAATAAAAAATGATACCTTACTAGGCTTACTGCCTTACTCTGTCTTTTTAATCTGGCGAGATCGTGTGCATTGAATATTGACTCGTTAATTGAATTATATCAATTATATAAATAGTATATTACATTACAAGTTATGAAAGTAGTCTCTTGCAATATGAGGAGGGTTGTTGAAGAATACGAGGACGCTTTAAAGCGTCAGTACTTCTTCGCGAAGCCTCCGAGTCAGGCAGAGACACTTTAATGAAGAGTAATGTATAATATTTTTTCCGAAACCGCTTTTTTAAAATCTAAAAATTAAATGCACAAGAAAAACGTCACATTGACAGTTAGCCTTCACTTGTGTCTACAAAAATAAATATAATATTTATCATCATGGTTTCTAAATAACAGTTCTTGATCATATAAAATAATTTAGTTTTATTTATTTTGAAAGTACCAATGACATAGAGTATTGAAACGTGACATAAGAGTATAGTAAAGTGACATTAGAGCACTACTTTCGCTCCGCAAATAAGTCACGAAACACGAATGCAGACGCTTTCTTGACGGTTTCAAAAAAAATAAATTTTTTTGGCAACTGTCACAAAACGTGACGTTTTACGGATCCATTAGGGTTCATAAAGTGTCATCTTTTTGTACTCATTTGTCAACCTTACTTTTTTGGCCGCATTTACTTGACGGACTTATGTGTCACACATAGCATATACTTTTATTTTACTTTTTGAGACAGTTGCCTAACAATTGTTGTGTGCACCTCCACCAAATGATCTTTCTCGGCCTTATCCGAAGTTTACTTGGCCTCGGACATAAACTTCTGATTCGGCCGAGAAAGATCAATTTTATGGCCTTGATACATAAATAACTATTTAGCTACATTGTGTTTTTTACTGCCTAGTAGTTAAAATTAGACTTTGAATGGTCAGTAACCAAAAAATCATATCTCTATATTCCCTTACTTTCTTTTTGTCGATCGCTTGCCACCCAATTTTTTGCGGTAGATCGCCGATAGTACAAGTCTGAGCACTGAGATCTGTTCTATGGTGTCTCTTCATTACTTCACTCTCTTCATTACTTCATGACATTTTATTATTTTTATTTTTATAACTCAGAACTTTGTTTAGTGTGATTATTTCCCTCATACACTAGTGACAGTAGCGACCAATCATATTTCAGGAAACTTTAAATATAACAATTAAATAATTAAATTAAACCGAAATCAGCTTTTGCTAAAATTTAACAGCAATTAAACTGATCTAAGCTTTAGATGGGTTTTATTCTTTAATTTACTCTCAATAGCTATGAAACTTAAAAACAACAAAACATATTTAATAAGTGGTATTCACCATTTTTAATTATAAGGTGCATACTTTCATGGCCACCCGGTATATCCGTGTATCAAATTTAATTTTAGCATTTCCAATGTCACACTATCCGATTTCACAATAATTGTAATAAACATAAACATAGTAAGAAGAATGGGCACTGTAGTCGAGTAGGCAATTGCGATGAAAAGTACTTACGTGGCTGCGTAGATCGATGGTTCAAATTCATCCTGAGGCAAATTCAAAATTTATTTGTGATTTACTTCACACTTAAACGGATAGGGAACTGTCAATGCCCTAGACGTGGTTTGGGCCCCATAAAAAATTATAAGACCTCGTCTTTCTTTACCTAACACAAAATTCTAGGATTTTCCAGGTGTTCCTTCGGTGCCTTGAGAGGCGGTTAAGAAAACAAAAGAAAATAAACAAAAGTGTGTAATATCAATAAGTTTCCATAGCATCCAGACTGCTTTAAGCTGCATAATCAAAAATTATTTAGAGCGTATTTTCTTTGTAATAATGAAAACCAATCCTTGCATTTAGCGAATAAAAATCACACATTTTAAATGAAACTACAATTAAGTACACCCAACACAACCAATCATTAGGATATCATCACTTACCCCAGTTGAGATTCGAATTTGGAGAGGTATGCAGTGGTCAGCCGTCATATTCTCACTGTGTTACCATCTCTATAGTCAAACTTACTGTATACATAATGGGGTGAGAATACAATGATTACGTAAATCTTAAGACAAAGAATATTTTTTATGTTATAAGGAGAAAAGCCAATGCATAGTAATAACACCAATTCCTATGGTATTTTTAATAGCTGTACATAATTATTTATTAAACCTGAAAATAAATGACTGAAATATGTCGATACTACCTTGCACACTCTTGGTTGGACTGGATACTTGGACTGCTTAGAGCAGTGGTGCCCAACCTTTAACGCAAGCCAATTTAGAATTAAAAAAATTTTGGTGAGCCACAATATATATTGCACTTTTAATATTTCAATTGGCATAACTGCAATTCAACTTTTTCTTTCCCCTCTTGGCACTTAACTTCGCAAGACTGAGAAGGGACTAGATGTGATATGTGAGCCACATCAAAAGGTCGTGCGAGCCACATGTGGCTCGCGAGTTACGGATTGGGCATCCCTGGCTTAGACGGATAGAGGTGATTTCGTCTCGGAATTCAGAAAAATTTCAAAATACTACCGAATCAAAAAAGAAAAAATACCTAGTAGAATCAGATATCAGTTCTGTTCTGTTTCAATTCCTTTTTTATCAAATACGGATTTAATTCCATTTTTTGTTCCTCAGAAATAAAAATGTTCTTCTAATCTTCATTCAAGTCCTTGCCAAAAACAGGCTTGGATTGTATACAATATAATAGTATACTAAAAATAACAATGGACATTCTAGAGGAATTTATAATTAAAGTTAATAATAAACTTCTTTTATGTTAAAGTTCCATAACAGGTCATTTAAAAATGATAGTCGATGAACATTTTACTCTTTAATTTTAAAAGCATTGAAGTAGGTAATACAAAATTCCGAAATTTTAGAACAATACTAAATTCATTCTTTCTGAAAATAGAAATATTTAAGATAATAAATAACAATTTGTTTAAGTTTTAAAAACTGAAATTTAACAATTTTCCTGTGCTACTATATGTTCATTTTAACATTCAACAAGAAAAATGAAGTAACTTTAAATCAATCGCTTAAATATTAACTCTGAAGATATTCATCAATAATTGCATGTGGTTAAAATTTCTCATTGAAATATTTTAGACTGGTTAATTATTCCACTACTGAATCAGTTTTTGAAGTTGATGCAAATTTGTATTAAAATTGCTTCGCCAGTTCTTCATTCACATGAGTTGTTTGTTTCACTAGTGTTTTTAAACTGGTAAAAGGTATATTTATATTTACAGGTATACCTTTTAGTTTTGCATATATAAAATTATTACTGTTACTTGATATCATAAATCAGTGGTAGTTATTCACATTACGGTATAAAATATTTTGTTGGTAACTATGTCATATAATATATAAAAAATTTCTACACGTTAACATTAAAATAACAATAAAAACAAAAACAATTTTGAGCAAATATATTATTACACACTTTCTAATATTTAATTAAAAGTTTCAGTCACTCGATAAGATTTAGAAAAAAAAATTTCCGGAGCTATAAAGCTTAACAGATGACAGCACCAAGAGATAGTGCAGGCACGCGTGGGGTAATACTGACTGTCGCTGCCACATTCAACAATATTTACTCATCGCTGGTAACCCAACAAACAACAACTTTAATGTACAATTAATAATACTATGAGTTATTTACGATACAAGGTTTTTGTTTTAGTTCATTAAAGCTCATATGTCATTTCATACACAAGTCATCAGATATTTCTTGTTTTCTCATTTGGTTTTGTACAAATGCGCAGCGCATTTTATATATATTTTTATATCGACGAGAAGGGAGGTAGCACGGGCTGCATTTGAATGCGAGCAGCGGAACACTACATGGTCATTTTCTTAACTTAGTGGAGCTCCATGCCATATCAGGATCGGATATCTTCTGGCCGTCGATCTGTTGCTACATGAAGTAGATTCACAAATTCTAGTTCTAATGTTTGCCTTCCCTGAAAACGAAATGTCTTGAAAAATTCTGCGAATATATTCAGTGACAAAGATATATGAATTTGAGAATTTGTATGAATAATAAACTACTTATTATTAATAACTAATTTACTTAATTAACTTAATTTTGATTTAAATTAATAACTGACTTCCCTAAGTTTGACAATTCAGAATGGAGAATTTTCCTAAAATAGCCTCAACAATTATTCATTGTCACTTCCCCAAAACCGCCCCGAAAGGGTTAAAAAAATTCAATTATATAAAATTTCTGGACTTTCCAGTTGAGGCCCGAGATTTGCGAAATTTTTTTTCGCAATCTGTTTTTCAATTTTTTTTCCAGCCAATGTTCTCATTTTAATCCCAAATGAAACCGCTTATAATTTGGCAGAGGTCCCATGTCTCCAAATACAAAAAATTGACATTGAAAATTGACTCACATCACTAAATTATTGTGAATGTCAGTTAACGATTTATTGAAATTTTCATAATCTGTAATCCAAAACTTACTTGTGTATTTTGTGTTGGTATTTGTAATGCCAACGCCATACTGTTAGCATCAAAACTTTCATCCAACGCAATTAAAGCACCATGGACTCCTGATTCTAACAAATTATTTCCATATTCCTAAAAATTGTATAAAGTCAGAAACATAATTAAATATTATATAATCAACTCGATCTTACTTTTAAACCTATAGAGGCCACCCATCTAATGAGGCGGTCATTACTCCAAACTAAAACATCCGATATCGTATTCTCACAGTTTTTCCTTCTATCTTCTAATAAATTTCTATCATAATTTAACCTTTTTAAACATGATATGCCATACTGTAAACTTGTTCTGAAAACAATTAATAAATTCTATATAAAAATTAAAAAATATTAACTTGACCAAATTAATGTAATATCAACATGTGTGTGAGAAGACTTCAGAAAAATGCAACATTTCTTTTACTCCAGTTATCAGATCCAGTTTGACCATGAAACTAGCACCAAGGTCATGATGACCCCGTATCTGAATGAGAAATTTCCTCCTCTTTTCGAATCCATTCGAAAATTCAAAGTAGACCTTCAAATGACCTTGAACACTGACCTCAAGGTCAATTTCAAGGTCATGGCCCAATCCGCATGGACGAGCTTGACAGCTTTCGTTAAAATTATTTTAAATTTACAATATATATGGGAAACTTTTTGGGAGTGATAAGCAAATAAGGCCAAAAGAATTTACCGTATATTTTATTCTACAGATTGATAGGTCTTTTATAAAGGATGTTAATAAAAAAAAAATTATATTACTGAATTTCTTTATAAGAGACCTATCAATTTTTAGAATAAAATATAGGATGTCCCATTAAAACAATTATCGATGATGTAACATATGTGAAAGATGTCAAAAGTTATTATTTCCTTACTTACAAATAGAGCAATCTGATATGCACGTGTTCTTAAATTCCATATTTTGGTGTGGTGGATTCTGCAGAACTTTTTCAAACCAACTAATCAGAAGACATTGTCCTGAGATCCACCACATCTAAATATTGAATTTAAGAACATGCGGTATTACTAATTGACCTGTTTTTGTATTTTTGTGAACGCAAAAGAGAAGAAAGTTATAAATTTTATGTATTTCTTTTGGGACACAGTGTATATAAATAAATACATTTACAAATTAACTGTTACAACCAAATGGTATTATATTTTACTAATTTCAACTGGATTAAAAAGAGTAGAATAATTTACCTGTGAAAACTATCAACCATTTTTAACTGGCCTCTTAAATCCTTTTTCGTAAGATGGTCTAACATTCTGGCATCTACCAGACATTCCATAAAAGTCGTTCTATACTGTGGAAGACCTAAGGAAGGTAACCAAGCATTGCCAATCCATTCATGATTCATATCGCCAAATGCCAAAGTCGTCCTAGAAGTCTTTGGAGCTGAGGGTGACGTAAGCGATACCATTTCCTGGATTGCCAGTCTTAGTTTTAACCGGTGCAAAGGATTACTTATACCTATTTCTCTTTGGATTTCAGTGTCACTAAGGGCACTCATAATTGCACCAGATTTGACATTAGCTCGACATGCCGCAACATACCAAGCAGGCATGCCAACCCACAATTCTAGCCAGGCTACTATTGTTGGTCCGTTCCATAAGGCGAATGGTGTACCAGCTTTCATCGCTTCCGCCAGTAATTCATGTCTGTAATCACGCTCCCTTTCAGGAAAAATTGAAATTTTAATAACACACACCTCTCGAAACCTTGGAAAAATTTTGCATCTTATTCTATTTCAAATTTAAACTGTGACTTTTGCAATGGTATTCTTTATTTTCCCAATTCTTATTTATTCAACTTAGCATCATGAGGTGGTGTTGTCATACATTTGTCATTTATATTATTATAAAGTAATAAAAGATGAAGGTGCACAAGATTAAGCTTTATGTTAATAATTAAATTTGCATTAGGCAGTGTGAGTAAATGTTTTTGATTTAATAAAAAGCAGTAAATTATTTTAGTGAACAGACCAAAACAGTAAAACACTAAACATTTATAATATATGTATAAAAAAATAAATGTAAATAATTTATCTAGTATACAGGCAGTCTCGAATTAGTAGTAGCTTATAAACTTGATAGACAGCTTCTTCCCTGCCACAAACACATTAATCAGTTCAAATCATAAACAAGCATTTGAATTAACACGTAAGTCTTATAAATAAGACATGCTGTTTGCAGCAAGCAGTAATGCAGTAATCTATTTAAACTTGTTTATTTTCTTTGCCTATCGAATTATACTCGAGTAAACTTTAACTTGGCGTGTGGATGAGTTGATATTTTGCGTATTATTGTATTTTCTCTTGCACGCAAAATTGAAGCAATGGCCCAAAGGCATTGTTTACGTATAAACATAAGTGAACAATGTTTTTGGGTTATTGTTTTAACTTTGTGTGCAAGAGAAAATGAAATAGTATGCACAATAACAACTCATCCACACGCCAAGTTAAAGTTTACTCGACTATAGTATACTCTACTGCTAATTTATGGCAAAAGGCCTATATTTAAAAATGTTGACGATGGGCAAAAATTTAATTTAATTTTTTATCTAAGAATATTCATATGATTAAACTTTATAAAAGTAAACAAAATTTAAGGGTTTTCTTAAAATTTGATTACGTGTTACATAAATTCAGGCATAAACATTCTCACACGATTAACAAAATTGATTGCAGAGTAGAATCATTTTAAAACGGTACTCTCCTGCACATGAGAGGTTTTTGAAATAACTTATAGCAAGAATTAACACTGCAGTTTTGAATAAATTAAAGTACGGTAGTAAGTATTTTGATGCTAGATATCATATTACAATTTGAATTTCGTACTATTTGGGTCCTTTGCAATGTAGTATTTTAAATTTGAAATTGAGTGAGTAAGTGTTAAGTATAAATTAGACAGCAAAAATACCTCAGATCTGTAAGCCATTTTTGAATTGACAGCTTTAATACTACCTATATAAATAGAAATGCGAAATAAAGCAAATTATTTGTTACCAAGATATTTCCAAAAAATAGATGTAAACAATTACCTTGGCCTCGGAAATAATACAAATGTCTAACACCGAAGTTTTCCTTCAATATGTAATATATTATACAATTAGCATAGACACTTGTCGTGTTTTATACAGCCTTACCACCATTACAAAATTGAGTATAATGCGACAAAGAGATATGGTTGATAAATAAAAGCAGTTAGTATTTGTGTTATCAAAGTGATAACTTGTCTTATGTGTAAAGAAGACAGACCGCTCAGATCGTAAATAAGTTGGTTGCGAATCACTTTACTTCTTTGTCTAATATCAATAAAAATGGCTTCATTCTCATTCTATGCATTAAAAATATTATTGAAATGGTAAAGTGAAAAGCATTGTATATAAACTAATAAGATAACAGTACCTAGTAGTACTATTTTGTGATTGGTATAAAACATATTTGTGTCTTGTTTATCCATAAGAGAATAAATGAAATAGAAATTTAAATCACAACAAAAACATATATGAAAACAAAACGCATTTCAATTTATAGATATATCGAATGTCTATTGGATTAAAAGGCTTTGCTGGAAAATAAAACAGTAGCAAAAAGCAAGATATAAATGAGGAAAGGTGAAGCATGTAAAATTTTTTACCAAATAATTTATAGTTTCTACCTGCCGTAATGAATCCTCTGTATTAATCGTTTTTAAATACTAGAGGTACATACATAAACAAACTTTTTCTTAGTAATTCTTTACTCAAGCAAATAAATTGTTCTGTTTTTTACATAAAACATAAAACTATCTTTTTAACGAATGAGTATTTGAGTAAGTAATTTCTCGGAAGATGTAAGGTACCTATTGCAATATCGTTAATTTTTAAAGTAGGTACTTAGAATTATAGATGTAAAGCAGAACACTTGAGACTAATTGATGTTACAAAATAACAATCACAATAATAATTTGTGTAATCAAATATCACATTACTTCTTCACCTCGCCATATGAAGATTGTTATGAAGTGTTAAAAAATAACCAAATGAATGCATGGAAAAGCTCCCTCAATTTGGTAGACTCCTAAATAGCAGAGAAACAATCAATGTCCAAATTTTGGGATGAGAAATAAGCATGGTTAATAAAAAAAATGTCATACACCCACTTCTTCTTCTGCCTGCGATCAAAATCACCCTTTTGTCCTATTTTACCAGATATGCTCATTGTATCACTTAGGTCGCCATCAGGCATTCCAATACTGCTTTGACTTAGATTTAGATCTTGACCAGAAACTTCTTTTCCTTTCACCTGGAAAACACGCTAATTTTATATAATTAACTTTAAGTCTATTTTCAAATAAATTTACATTTTGAATTTAATAATGCTGATGATAAAGTTAATGATAATAAAATGCCTGAATAAACTTTTCCAAAAGTACCCTATGCTTACCTTTTCTTTTTTACTAAAGAACCGTCCTAACGATGACTTGATGCCTTTCTTCTTTTGAGCAGCAGCGGCAGCAGCAACGGCGGCAGCTGAGGACATATCCCGTGGTAGGCCGGTGACAGTGTTCTTATGAAGGCTCTCCTGGCTGCTGTGACGAGAGGACAGAGGTGATGGAGGAGTGTGCGTCTGCCCTTGCCTAAACACACTGCATTCTACTTTCTAAACTATTTCTAATCAAGCATGCAAGTTCACTTAAGCAAAGACATGCAGATACAGAATGATACATAAATGAAAAGGAATATGCATGCCATTTTAATTGTGGCAAGTTGACACCTTATTAGGTTTTGAGATTAGGAATACTCAATATTATATTACAGTTGGTAATCAATACTTCATGTACTTGGACTACAAAGTATTGCCACTTAGTTTATATTCCTTTTCTTTTCAAAACAAATACAGAAAACAAACATAGTATACAGATTGGGCCATATAAATACGAATATAGATACAATATATCTGAATAATTTTCATCACCTGATAAGAGTTTAGTCAAGACACGGAGATTTCCATTGTTAACCAGCTTGTGATTGTGTATTATACTGTGCTATTATTTTCATAAAGATTTCACAGTATTAAGTATTACCATGTTGTCTTGTACGATAGACTGGGATATTGCATTTTTGAATTTACATGTGGCAATAATACCTTTAAACGCCAACTCTTATTTCGTTTAGTTTCTTTGCATATTAGGTGTTTATACTGTTCGCATTACAATGGACCGGACTATATACCTTCATGAATATTATGCCACAACCTTATAATTTAATTTTTCACTTATTACTAAAATTTATTAGCAACAAATAACATTATCAATAGTTATAATTATTATACAGGGTGAATCTTAGAGTGGGGGCCATATTTATAGGAGGCGACACCCACGGTGTATTGAGTAGAACGGTGGCAGCATTTACCAGCCAGTGCGAGAGAGATAGATCTATCATGACGTCACTGCATACCCGGTTCTCTTTCTAACATATTACTAATAAAAAACTATTGAGTTGTTTAATCATTTATGAAAGAATACTTCTTAATTTTTTATATATATTTGATATATATGTGAATATATATATATAATAATATATCTAAGATTCTGTTTTTATAAAAATGTAAACAAAATTAAATTTAGTAGCTAGGTTTCAAGCTAAATAATTCTTTTTTAGCATATATGTTTCATAGAACAAGCGTGTTCTATGTATCTTTCTTTTACCTCGGACTTGTACCTATTCAACTTAATTTATCACTTCTTAAGGTAGATTTAAAAAAAGAATAAAATATGTAATATAATTTCTGGAAAAAAACCTGAACTGTGGATGATCTACAAATATAATAAAAGAAATGCATGATAGTATTAATAAAATGTATTTATTTAAATAGGTACCTAATTTAATAACAAAAACAATAATATGATAATAAATTGCTATTCATTTAATTAACAAAATGGTATAAAAGCCCAAATTGCATATAAAACAATAGATACATAAGTAGGTAACGAAATTTAGGTAAGTAGAGGATGACATGTTATGTTTCGTTAACCGCCTCTCAAGTCACCGACTAACCCCCGGAAAATCCTAGAATTTTGTGTTAGGTGAAGAAGCACGAGGTCCTATAGTTTATTGTGGAGTCCGAACTCCGAACCACATCTAGGGCTTCGAGAATTCTCTATTCATCTAAGTCCGAAGCAAATCAGAAAATAAATTTTGTAATTTGCTAGTTCTTCAACAATTTTTTTATTCTGTCTTTTTTCAAAGCGCTTCTGTCGAGTGACCTCTAAACTTGACTGATTCCTAAATATCATCTTTCTTTAGAAAAAATTTAGGAACAGCTAAAAATAGGTAGGTACAAAAAAAACATGAACTGTACTGAATATTAAAATATAACCAATAATATACCAGTTTCTTTAAGTTTTCTAAAAGCAGAAGTATTTGGCATCAATGAGGAAAGTAAATTATTTTCAAAATCATCTTCTGAAAAATGTACACTGCAGACATAGCCAGTATTCGGATTCCAGTCTTCCGTTCTGCGACAAGCATTGACCCAAATCTTTTGTCTCTTGTAATTCTTTGGGAAACGGTGGAAAGAGATTTTTATTCCTTGCTTCTTAATACTTTTTCAACTATTATTGCAAACAGCAACAGCACAAAGCACAACGCATTCCAGGCATGTTTAAACACACCGTTTAAATTTTTGCACGATTTAACAAAAGTAAATAAACAAGAACACAATTAATAAATTAATACACTAGAAAACGAAAGTGAATGAATACAACTAAACAATATAAATCAACAAAAGCAACTATTAAACGAATAAAACAACAAATATAAGCTACAGACACCAACAGAAACTGAGAAACCGTTTTACGATACAACCGTGTCAAAAGTCAGGGTATGCAATTACGTCACCACACATTTCTGTCAAAGCAATGCTGCCACCGTTCTACTCAATACACCGTGGGCGACACCGTTCACTATGGGAACACAAAACTACAATTTTTTTTTTTTTCGCGCTATGAAAAATGAATATTGTTTAAACCCTTTTTATTTGAATTTGGGTACCCTACCAGTGGAATGCGCTAGCGAGAGTTTTATATCATCTACACTTGGCAACACTGTCGACTGGTCACACGTAATGCAGTAAGTGTTTGCCCAGCGGCGCCGGAATTACAGGAAACTTGAATCGCGATTTTTTTAAAAAAATTCATAACTCGGCCATTTTACAACCTACAAAAAAAAAAATTCGGATTCATGTTCATGACGACTAGTACTATTAACCCCAAAAAGATTCACCCTGTATATTATTATTGGAGTGATAAACCCATGGGGGCAGGATACTTTTTAGATTATATGACATTATGGTTTGTCTCTTGTTCCTTTAACACATTTTATCAACAGCTAATTTGTGAGTTGTCAAAAAATTGTGCCAAAATAAAGTATTACTAGCAAACAATTAATAACCTGTAAGTAACTCCTGGTGGTAGGCCACTAGCGCCCGTTCGTCTAGCATTGCAAAGTAAAAAAAATAATTAGTTAACATAATTTCAGAACTATACAAAGGGTTAGTTATGAAATGCATTGAATTATCTTTTTACTAAGACAATATTTCCGGCGTTATTTAAGATAAATTGGACAAAAGTGACTGATCCAAAAAAACTAAAATTGATTTCTTTGTTAATAGAACCCTTTTGGCCTTTATCTGATGTCAGTCAAGAAAATTGATACAGAGTTGGGAAAGAAAACAGACAAAATTATAAAACTTTTAGAAAGGTCGCTGGAGAAATCTCTGGATGCTTTTCGAATATTTACAACTTTTTTATGATTTTATGAGTGGCCAAGATATACATTTTTATATATTTCATTCTGTGTTATTGTTCCAAAATTCAAATTGATGTTTGTATTTAATCGATTTATAATTTATTTTCGATATATTTACTTTCATTAGAAATTGAAATTTTAAAAATAATAAAAAGATGAATCGTATTCGCATACCTTCTGAGTTCCTCTTGACTATGTGCTAAGGCTTGTGCTACTCTTTCTAACCTCAGGGACCTTGCTGTTAGAGGAGAGGCTCCACCTCCACTACTACTATCACCCATATGCATTTCTTCTCTTGATATCTCAGAAGACAGAGGAGCCAATTGAAGCTGTTGAATACGTGAGTAAATGTCTGATAATTACAATTTTAACAAATTACAAATTTACACTAACATGCAGCTAGTGAGTGAGAGAGAATAAATGTGCGTGTGATGTCTGTTAAAGCCAACAAAATATTTTTTAATACATTTTGTACAATAAGAAAACACTTGACATTGAAAATATTATACATAGCTTAATACACAATATAACCTTTTCTACATAAATCTCTTCAATAATTTTTAATTATGAAATTGTAATGAGTTTTGTAGAAAGTTTTTTTATATCATTTCATAATTATTAATAGCAAAAATTTATATTTGTGATATTTTTTGTAGGTATACATGCTAAATTGTTATTTGATACTTTTTGGCAGATACATTTTTTAAGTTTTTATCAAATTTCTTCCACACTTCTTTTATTTGGCTTTATATTAACACACATTTAATTTAAATGATGGAAGCATGGAAAGAATTTACTAAAATCTAAAAAAATGTGTCTTTTCAATTCATGCTAAGCAATACAAATTAGAATTTTGTTCTCAGAAATGTCACAAATAACATTCAGACAATAAAAATTTTGCTTCCAATAATTTCAATCAAAATGATAACATGTATGACTTTACTAAGATGCTTTGTCCTTACTAACACACCAAAGAGACTTATTGAATTAAATGAAGAATTTTTGGCCAACCTCAAAACTTGGTTCTGGTCAGATATAAAGTATATTGCGCAGAAAAAAGTGATCAATGAAAGTCGGCCCAGAGTTATATCTATCAGAAATAAAGCATTTTAAAATATATGTCTAAATATGCGAAAATTACTTTATCCAGTCTAAGATGGATGGAATTAACACTCTATTATTATATACTATTAATAATTAAAAATTTTTGTTCTAATAAGTATCAAAATTTGTATTCAATTTTTTTTTTATAAGTTATCCTGTAATTGGATTTATTTCTATTGGGTAATTGAATAAATAAATAAAAAATAAATAACATGCTTCGGTTTATAAATTTGATAGCTGGACATATCCAAGAACAAGACTAAATGACCAATACATCTCTACATCAATGTTAACACAACAGCCAAAATTAGAAGGCTAACACTATAGAAGTTCAAATTTTAAATGGCCATTAATTATTGCATTGCGCAAGACTGATCTCAAAAATATCACTAACTGAATAGAAGCAGTTTAGATATCTTTTTTTTTAAGTTTTAAATATGTTCAAATAGTATATTGTGTTCTTTTAGATGTTTTGACAAACGATTGAAAGTTTTTCCCAATATTAGATTTATCAAAGGACCTTAGGAAATTCGTGTTTCTAGTATTGAATCTAGTATTGCAAATCCCGATTTTTACGGAATTCATGCTTCTGTATTTGTTCTAAATTTTGTATATTTCTGTATATCAATCCTGTTACGTGCTAGAAACCTCACTTACTACTCATAATAACGCATACATTTACTCATTAATTCATGGGTATGTTTTAAATCAAACTCTTAATAGTTTATATTTCTTAATTCCTCAGCTGTCAATATGAAAAGAGACCTATTAAAATTTCTGTTACACTCACCATATTATTAGCTCAAAAATTGGAAAAAAACACTTACTATATACATAAAGAAAATATAATATTACTCTGTATATATACCTGCTTTCTCTTTTTAATATTGGCATTTTTTATGTGTTGTTAAGGACAATATTTTAAAAATGGAATACTGGAATAACGAATCCTTATTTGTACTTGTTTGATTGTGATTGTAGTGAAATTGAAATTGCAAACAATACTCTATATTCTATAAACCAATTTCTTATTACCAAGTTGAATGTCATTTTCACTTTAGGAATTTTTTAAATTATTTTGTTTAATGAGGAATGCTACGTTTAAAAATCAGCGATAAAAGAATATTCAAAATTATAAAATATTTTGGCTATTTTGCGTTAAAATAAGTTGTTTTAAAGCTCATTGACACCTCATATACTTTATGTGCATATAACAGGGCTCATAATTATTTCTTCTAGTGAAATACAGGCGGTAAAACTGAAACAGAATTACAAGTAGTGTAAGAGCACTGAATATCGAGAGGCGACTGGGATATACCCATCACCCAGTGAAAGAACGATCAGCATTCGACCTATAATAATTATTTGATAAACTTGCGACTTGAAATTTAAAGTGACCCATGCCTAGCAAGATAACATATTGTTACTACATTTAGCCATATCCAAAACTGCTATTCTCTTACACAAGGAAAAATGATTAGGGTTATAGTGTTCGTTACAATACTATCTCGACGCACTAATTCTATAAATTTATCATATTAGAGCCTGGAATGCAAGAATTAGAGAAAGTTAATTAATATCGACTACCAGTTTAATAAATTTAAAAAAAAATCTAAGGTTTTAAACTGATTAAATAGAATGATTATATTGGTTTTCTATTTTTCATCTCAAATCTGTCAGGTCAAAATTTGATTAAAATGTTCGTGATGTTTATTTAGATTGAAAAAAGTCCATGTTTATAAAGATTTATTCAAGTTACTGAAACAACCGAGCAAGCAATCCTTTGAATAAATGTGGCTTAAACTAAAATTGAGTCCGAACTACAATGTAGCATCATATTATTTTAAAGAATTAATCACTGTTTTCTTTTGTTATGTTATATAGTGGCAAAACCCCAATTTAAGTAGCATTCCCCATTTACATACTCAAATTCTTTTAAGTAAGTATTGGAGTTTAAAAGGTAACAATAATGTCTACGACACCCCAAGGCCTTATTGATTATGAATATATCATTTGAGACTCCTCATTTACAAAACAGTTCATTTCAACAGCAGTTACGAATCATTTGTAAACAGTCAAAAATGCTCGCCCAGTAAGATAGTTACAACTTCCATGCAAGTATACGATATAAAAAAATATCTGACAGTTTTCAAATACTTTCCGACTGCTGTAAGAACCAAGGAAAAATATTTAGCTGCCCAACTGCTAGTTAGTAGTGAAGAATCAAGGACAAATATTATAATTTCATTTGCAAAATTTTTAAGTTTTCCAATATTGACTTTTATTAAATATATCCGGGACATTCCAAGAAATCTAAATTTTACGAAATTTACATCCCCGAGATCTAAATTGTATTAGATTTAATTTTTTACACCCCGCTCTGTAAAATTCTTCAGCTAAGTGTAATTTGTTGTGTGTTAAATACTTTAAAAAGTTTCGCAATATATTTACCTAAAATATAACCCGAAAGTTGGAGGTGCTATTTGTGTATGTAACATATAAATATAACATGTATCAAATAATGAAAATAAACAAGTTTCTATTCCATTTCTTTAGAAATTCTTCACTGAAATTGCTTGAAATTTTTAAATAAAAAAAATTGAAGTTTGAAGCAAATTGCATATTAGGATGGAATCGAACTATCGATAAGTAGACTTCTAGAAAATCTTCCTAGGTTCACTATTGTCCAGAACAAGCCGTAGGACCTGGTCTGAGGATCTCATCTGTGAAACATCTACTGAATGGAACTGACAACAATTCCAGTATTACATGAGCCATATAAAATAGCATCTTCCTTCAATATTTGACACGATAAGATTTGAGATAACATGTTACTGCAGAATTAACTAGCAGTTGGAATAATAACTATATAAGTAATTTAACGGGAGATCCAGTATATATGTTCCATGAATTTGCTACAAGATTCAAATTATTTATCTATAATAAACTGACAAGCAAAATACAATCGATATTTTAATTCCAATTAGATCAATTTAATGATTTTTGTATTTTTATAAAATTATTTATGTATCAGCTGGTCGGGTATTTAAAAATTACATTATCCAAACCTGATTTGTCCTCGATATTTTTTTTCTTAACCAATGACCTGATCTATGTTACTTTCGGAGATACAAATCTCCAAGCGAAATGGTTACAATATCTTGAACAATGAACAACGTTTATTTGAATTCCCAGGGACAGGATTGAAAATCTTTTCATCAGTTTTTTTATGTTGTACACCAATTATTGTAAAAAGGTCCTTGATTAAAATTAATGAAAAAAATCACTTTCCAATGTAATGATTTCATTTTTAACAATAAATTAGTGGAACTATGTAGAAATATTATTTTATTGATGGTTTTATTTGAAATTTTAACTCCTAAACTAAAAAAGAGATATCATGAGTCAAAATGGAAAATAGTTGAACCAGGGTTGAATTTAATGTATATGGAAAATGTTTCTCGTATCGATGCACAGGGTGTTTTGAACTTGTAGAAAAAAAAACATATGTTTCTTTAGGAATTTTTCAAGTTGAATTAAATTTTCTGCAAAAACTCGATGTGACAATATTGCATATAAATAATTGACAGAAATCATTTAAAATAGTCTAGTAGAAGGAAAAAATAACAAACTTGAAGAAATATTGGGTGATTCTGTTTGTGCCCTCAGTAAAAAATTGTAAATTAAATTTCTTAAATCAATTTTATCTAAATGAATATTTTCGTGATTTAGAAATTATTAGCAAAACTAACAGTTAGATGTTAAATGTATATGTTAATGGTTATTAAATTATCAAGATGAACTTTATATTTTCAAGTGTTTAAATATCGTACAGTGGGTATTATTACCGAAGTTCGTACGACATTTTTATATAACAAACCTGACTAGAAGGCAACGATTCTGATAAGGTGCCTGGGCTCAAGGTAGAATGATATTGTTGCAAATGCGCTGGAGACATACTGGCCGGTGCCTACAACATCACATGTTCACACTCCAATATTTCCTTTAAATTGTGAAAATGTCCGAACCAAAAGTTGGCTTTATATGACCAGAAAATATGAAAGTGCTTTATGGAAATATGAGTGCATGCTTTAGAAAGTAAGAATCCACCACTAGTTTCTTTTTTTTGTTACCCATATTTGTTGGAGGCACATTGGCTTGACTTGTCCATGAGGTATGTTTCTTTCTTGATATTAATTGGCAAACAAGTTCTGTACAAATTTTGTGCAGACACAAACAACTGGACATGCACACTTTTTATAAGGCAAATTTCCTAAATCCATTTTAAAAGTTTTTGTCACTAAGGGAAAATGGAAAATACCTATGATCTGCTTTTATAAGCATGTTTTGCTGCAGGGAGGTGCAATGTTGTGCTCAACATGACAGGCGATTGATGTTCACACAATGTGGTCCAAGAATCTAGTGAAAGACTTATGTTGTGAGTCAACAAGTAGTTGGAAATGGTTGTTGAAATAATTATTGTTGAAAGAATTAAAAATAAAGCATAAGATTTGATTTATGGTCTTTATACCAATACCAATAGAAAACTGCAAATAAACATTAAATACTTTCTTTCATAATCATAATAATAATAAGTTACATACTAGACAACTCAAAGAAAAAGTATGAAAATCATTGTAGAATGTGCTACTGCAGAATTAATAAAATATAAAATATATACAAATTACCACTTGGCGATGTAAAGAAATTATTCATGATATTTTAAGACAAGTTTGAAAAAATAAAATGCACACGATTTATAGTAGATTGGAAGTTCAACATGAATTTTCTAAATAAAGAAAATGAAGTAGACGTGCATATTGATACCTTATAATACGGAAATAAATACCAAAAACCAAAAACCTTTAAGAGTGACACAAACGCATAAAACATTGATTGACAATATTTAATAATAACTGTTCAAGTAGGTTTTCTTTATCTCAGGTCAACTGGCACAAGAGATATGAGATCAATATTGAAGCAAGTGGAAAAAGTTAATTTACAAAATGTGCGTATAGAAGCTTCTCAAGCAAAGAATATGGCACTAATTAAAAAGGAGTTCGAAAACATTACGTGGATAGAGATACTGAAGATGTGTTAAACCACCTATTAGAGTGGCAAAATTCGTAGGGTTATTGATGATGGGAAAGATTAATAAACACGCTGATGTAGTCAACTATAGATACTCTGTATATTAGTGTTATTAGTGGAGAGTTTCCGGGGTTCTCTTCCATGTTGATTATTTTCAATTCACATTTTGACCATGTTGTCATGATCCTCTTCTGAAGAGGTCAAAATAATCAAAGCAAAAGAGAACATGGCACTTTTTTGCAAATCAGCTCCAGACTTATGTCAATATGCTGAATATACCCTATATATTTGTTGAGTGCATTTACAATCCGCTTATTTCTGTGGTAGATTTAATGAATCAAAATGCCCAAAAACTATAAAATGGATTTTAAATATATATGTTAATTAACTATTTGGTTTTTGTAAGATGGGTGTTTTTGTATACTTTTGCGGTAATAACTAATAAGATTTTTTACATAGAGTATGGTTCATAAAAGAGCAAATATAAGAAGAAACGAATCGGTCAACGAATTTTACTCTGCACTATATATAAGTAGGAAAAAGTGACCTTACTATAGACTTAAGCAATACAGTTTCTTCTGTCTAACTACGGTCAAAGTATTTATATGGAAAAATGTTTTTTTATCGGTAATAACTGTTAGTTTTATGTATAATCCTTTTTATATTTATATAATTTTAATAAATTTATGTTTATTTAATAAGGTAATTTTTATATTCCACAAATCTAAAAAGGCCTTTTTTCCTTATCCTGTTTTTAAACTTTTTGAATGAATATGATACCTTAGTTAGGTTAAAATAATTTTACATATTTTAGTCGTTTCATGTTTCATGAAATAAAAAGCATATTAGGTTTTTTCTGCGCAATAAAAATAATATTAAATATTAATATTAATAAATAAAAACTACTTAAAATTACTACCAAAACATACCAAACAAGTTTGCACCAGTTTTATGATAATTATTGCGCTAATGTACTTCCCCTATCAATCCATTTGCTGATTGCTAGGGTATTAACTTATTATGTGTAAATTCTGCTATCGGCAAAGTGGAAATTTTTCCCAACCCCTATTTTGTTGTGAGTGTCCATCTTATACATGACATTAAAGACAATCTCCACGGGGATAGAGTCTAAAACTATTTCAGTAATACTGACTTTTCTCATCCAAAGTATAAAAATCAAGTGAATTGGTGAAAACTATTTTTGGACTCTTTTGCAGACCAGAATTTGTTGACCTTTACTTCCAAAACTATGTATTGTTAATATTGTTATTCATTATATACTCTAAACTAACTTATATGCATTTTCCCCACCCAACATGAGAAAATGATGTTATATGTAATTGTAAAAAGTTTGTTTTCAGGTTTGTTTTTGCAACGTTCTTTACCTCTTATTTGAAGGATTGTTTCTTGATTTCTATTGGCCGTAGAGGCGAGTAAAATCAGTTTTATGCAGGGTCTATTATAAACTACATAGAACTATTTTGAAGACGACAAACGGCACAATTTGCATCTTTCACAATGATTTATTTATTTCTTTTTTTCTCATCAGATTTGCCTGCAACTTTATTTTACCAGTGGCGGTTTCTCCATTAGGTCATTTGGTCAATGACCTCCTGACAAAATTCTGCGATTATGTAATATATTAATTCGAATCGTAATTTTACTAATTTTTTATTTTCACTGCAATTAATGACATTAATGTTTGATTGTCCCCCTCGTATATCGTGTGCAATCACTGCATTTGGCGCGGACACTATGTTAAAACAAGTGCGACGAAGAAAATCGAGTTTGCCCGGGTCAATATTGGCCCATGACCACAGTGTTTTAAATGCAGCCAAATCGTAATGGCAAATGCCAACGAGTCAGACAAAGATAAATATATTGCAATTTTATTCGTATTAAACAAGGAAAACATCACGCCCTATGTTGGCAGTTACGGTCAACAGCCGGGGGCATGTCCGAAACAGAATTTAGGCAGTACAATCTTTTATTTTATTGTAATGCATGCTAGCGATAGAGATGGAAGATTGGACGTCGGGTGAGGGTGTAATTCATCCTCCCACTATTTTTATGTCATAATTAGGTAATATTTTAAGAGTTTAGTATGAGTACAACTAGTATGAGATACGAGGGAGTTGATTTGTTAAGATTGTGGTTGTGTTTTATTGTTTTATTATGGCGGTAGTTCAAAAAATTAAAGAACTAAAAACTACTAACGGTTTAAATTTTGAGAAACGTTTAGAGATTAAAGGAAATGGTCGTCCACGACCAGAACTTCAAATTAGACAGACTAGCAAGGACAAAAATAAAGAAGTGCATCGTAATTCGTAGCTGCATGTATGATTTGTCTGAGTGGATATGTGGATGTGAAGTGACTAATGCGTTTTACTGTTTTGTGTGTTTGATTTTTTCAAATGATTCTTTGTGGTGTAAGAATGGTGTTACAGACTTAAAACATTTGAAAGACAAAATTAAAAAACATTCCCTATCGGCAGACCACATGAAAAATTCGATGAATTATGCTACAATCGGGCGTGTTGATATTCGATCACAGTTAGACAATGCATATAGAAAATCTATAAAAGATTTTAACGAAAACGTGACAAAAAATAGATACATTTTAAATAAAATAATAGACTGCGTTAAGTTTTGAGGTGCATTTGAATTAGCATTACGAGGGCACGACGAGACACAGTCATCTGAAAATCCAGGAGTATTTCGTAGACTGATAGACTTTGTATCAGAGTTAGACTCAATATTTAAAGAATATTTAGAGAAGAGTACTGTTTTCAAGGGTACTTCTAAAATCATACAAAATGATTTACTCGAGTCGATGTTATCAGTCGCGCAAGAAAAAATTAAAGCGGAAATTCAATTAGCTGATTTTATCGCCGTGCAAGTAGATGAAACTACCGATAGCTCGAACAAGACTCAAATGGTGTTTATAATACGTTACGTTTTAAGCGGTATTGTTCACGAAAGGTTTCTAAAGTTTATAATTCCTAGAGGCACCACAGCAGAAATATTGACAAACGTAATCCTTGAAGAATTGAAAATTTTAGAAATAAATAAATCACCGGAAAAATTAATTGCACAAAGTTACGATGGAGCCTCTACTATGAGTGGAAAATTAGGTGGAGTGCAAACAAAAATTAAAGAACAATATCCGGCAGCTAATTTTATTCACTGTTATGCCCATCACTTCAACTTAATTTTACAAAAAGCAGCGAGCCAAGATAAAAACATAAAAATTTTTTTCGCCAATTTACACGGCTTTTCAACATTTTTTAGCCGATCCCCAAAACGCACAGCAGTTCTTGATCAATTCGTTAAAGTTAGAGCTAGAGCTGCACCAACAAGGTGGAATTTTAACTCGCGTTGTGTGGAAATAGTACACTTATATCAGACTGACATCTTAGCTTGTATAGAGAAAATAATTGAGACTGAAGAAGATTCTAACACCATTAATCAGGCCCTTGGCTTAAAATTTTTTTTAAAAAGTGATGATTTTTTATACTGGTTGAACTTTTTTCATCTGATAATGCCCAATTGTGAAATTCTCTTTAATCAACTTCAGAAACGTGGTATTGATGTTATATAGCCTCTTTCAAAACGGCGATCGAAATCGTAAGAAATAAAATTCTGAACGAAGCGGTCGATACGCCTTTGCAAACATCTATATCATCCACTGCCAGGGCCAAAAGACCCAGAAATGAAGATTCTAAACGTCGTATCTCACTGGAAGTGTGCGATATAATAATGTCTGAAATGAATCATCGTTTCAGCTTTAGTGACCATTTAATAATAGCGCAACTATTTTATAGTGATCAGTTTGAAGAGTATAAAAAAAGTTTTCCGGACCATATTTTAAAATTAGTTAAAAAAGACTTTCCGTTTATTAATCATTTAAAATTAAAAACTGAACTAGAAGTTATTTACGAGCGAGATGATTTTCGTGAAAGTGCTGGGGCTATAACAATTCTCCAACTATTTATTAATAATAAACTTTGTGACACATTTTCGGAAAGTGTTAAGTTATTAAATATATTATGCACATTACCCATGACGACAGTAGAGAGCGAGCGTTGCTTCTCTACGTTGAAGAGAATAAAAACATTTTTACGCAATACCATGGGGCAAGAAAGACTGTCCGCGTTGGCTATGCTTACCATAGAGAAGTCCTTTGTTAAAAATATTGTAAATTTTAACGAACTTGTAATTGACCACTTTCTAAATACTAAAGAGAGAAGAATTGACCTAAAGTTTAAAACCGTTTATATAAATTGAAATAACACACAATTTGTACTATAAATGAAATGTTTCGTAGCAGAATTTTTTCCAAGGATTTCAAAAATTTTACCAAAACAATTGCAAGTCAAATGAAAAACAAAGCAATCTTGAAAATATTTAAATTAATATCAATTTTAATACAAAATTTGAGGTACTTTTGTAAAACCCAATGACCTTGAAAATCCTGAAAAAAATTTGCCTGCAGCGCAACGCACCCCCTGCAGCTCTTGCCCCGTGTACACAGCTTTTTGACCTTCCCACCTCATACCCCACGAGCCGCCACTGTATTTTACTATTTTAACTTAAATTATTGCCCACTAAAACAACATCCCATCTTAAACCAGAACCTAATAGTTTCTTAACCTCATGAAAAACAATAATTGCTCTAACTCACTCTAAGGCTGCTAGTAAACTGTATATAGAGGAAAATTTACAAGAATCACACTGTTTATTTTGATCTGTGTGGTGAATTCTTAGAGAATAAAAGCAAAGTCCAGAAGAGATAGAACCCAGCTCACCGTGTGATACTTATGTAAATAATCCCTCTGGGGAGAGTGATGTGATTTAGGTGTAGATCTACCGCTTACAGGAGGGCTTTGGCGTTCCACACTCCTTCCTCTCGCTAGTAGGTTCATGTGTTCCATGCTACCCACTCGAGACTCCAATTCTTCTGCTCTAGCCTCGGTGTTTTGTTTTTCTTCTTGTATTAGCCTTATTTCATTGTTTATTGCATCTAGTTGTTCTTGAAGCATCATCGCCAGTGTTTGAGCATCGGTATGGCCGCTAGGCGACAGAATATCTTGAGTACTGAATAAGCTGTCATTATCATCTCCTTCTGCATCACTGGACACATCGAAGGCTTGTTGGACATTGGCTAGAACATGAGCTTGTTGAAGTTTCTCCCATTCGTGTTCGGCCATTGATCTGGATCCGAACGGTAACTTGTTGGGGTCTTCTTCGATTGGTGTTCTACTTTTATTTGCTCTACGAGGTAAGGAATGAGTATCGAAACTGGAATGACTAGCACTTCTTGAAAAACTACTGGGATCCACTGCATTAGGGGATAATGACCTGTAACATAATTTTGTGATGAAACACAGATTAATTATAATATTTTTTTAAAATACAGTAAGGAAAGATATTTCTACCTGGTCAGTGCATCTGTTTGTTGAATATTATAAGCTATTTCTTGTTGTAACATTTGCCTTTTTACATTGTCTATTTCTAACCTAGATTTAGCTAATTCTTTCATTATTTCTGATTTTTGGCTATCTAACTCCTCCATCATTTTTCTAGTTTTCTCTAATTCTTGCGTTAAACTATTTTTCTCTTGAAGAGCATGCATTCTTTCTTTTAGATGATCTTGCAACCTATCATTGGACTCTGAAAGTAATTTGTCGACTGTTGCTGAAAGGCGAGAATTATGGTCTTCATTCATTTTAAGTCTTTGGTTAAGGCGTATAAGTTCTGCATTCTTCTCGTCCAAATTAGCTTCCAGTCTTTGGATTCGATCTTCAGCTGATCCATGTCTTTCTTGTGCCTAAAAATAGCTTACAATTACTGTTTTCCCAAAATGGAACACATAATTACTATTTTTTCGACATTCAACTATACACAAAAAGTAGAAAAATTAAATAAAAATTCACTACCAAGATATTTCTTATATACAGTATGAGAAATCGCAATAAATTTATGTACATGCGCAATATGGGTCAGGATAGTGTTGTGGAATATCTAAAGTGGGTAATCCATTCAAAAGGCACTACACACTGTGTGCCGCTTGTTGGTATTTGCTTTAAAGAGTTAGTTCATTATGGGGCCAACTTATACTGACCCATATTAAACGTGTATATAAGAACTATAAGTACATACAATTTCCTCATACGTCTATTGAAGATATACTGTACTGTATTAACAATATTTTTAAATCTTGCAGTTCTTTTCAAAATATAAATAAAATAGCAACTCTTATTATCTTAAGAAAGTATTTATTTTATATGAATCTCCTGTTTGTTTTGTTGTTCTAAGCGAAGTTACATAATAAAAAAGCATGCAATTTAATCCATTAAATGTACTCCTCGTAGATATCTTAACTGATTTAAATTCATGCTGAAAACAAACAATTTTAATCAAGTCTGACTTATAACACAAAATTTACCTTATATTTTTTAATTTTTTACTCTCTAATTAATAACAAAAATTAAAAAAATTAGTGACGGGTAATGATATTTAAAAGTATACTTTTCATACTAAGATTTATACAAATTTTGAGACAGGCATTTATTTTGTTAAATCACATAAAAAGGAAAAATTTTTGTTAAGAGAATAACATATAATCAATAATCTACAACCAATAATTAATAATAACATGCAAATAACGTGTAGCAATCTAAGTATTTTCTTCAAGTGCCTTAAACTATTTAAAAAATCATTAGAATCAGTACAAAACATTATGTTTTCACTACAGTCAAAAATCCTTTACTATCTAAGACATTATCTTTTGTACCAATTTAAGAAGTGCATGTATACTTTCTTGTATACAATATATGGCTATGTATAATGATATTAAGAATATTTTTGGTTAGCTCAAGGCTCACTTGTAACTATTTCTATTATCTATTACATCAAAAGCGCAACACTGACTATTTAAACATAAAATATTTCACACCAAATGGATTTCACCAAATAAAAAAAAACACTGGACGATTTCAAACTCATTCGACTGATGTGTTGGAACAAACCTATTGTTGACGTTCTTATTTAATTTACACTCAAAGAAAGGGGTCATTCTGTATATCATACTGAAATGTCAACATTTATATACATAAATAAACTAAAAAATATTTCTAATAGTTGAATACCTAAGGCAGTACAGTGCAATATATTTCATTCATATTTGAAACTGGAAGAAGGAAAATTTAAGGTACCTATTCTCCTGACCAAGTTCTCAAAATTTATTTGGATTAAATCAGGTGTGTAAATATTTAATATGTTTAAAGTTTATTAAAGAAGAACAAGAAGAAGGCATGATGTGAGCATTTTAATTTTTATTGGCGTACTGAAAATTTCCAGCAGCATTTTATTTGAAAAATTGTAGTTTATGAAATTTGATATGAACTTATAATCATCTAGTAACTATAACAAGGACTTGTGAAAAGGTTTCTATTCATTTTCCCCATATCATCAGATTATTTAATAAAGCAAATTAAACTATACTAGTACACAAATAATTTAATACACATGGAAAAATGTTCATATTTTAAGAATATGGAAGAAATACGTATTTGTATTTGTATTTCTATATACTATATAAATAATTAGTCTAACTATTAATATAAATAAAAATTATTATTTTAATGGCATTAGGACATAATCCGGTAGATATATTATTTTTGTGATATAAATTATCCATATATCTTTTAAGATATATAGGCATTATTAGAAAAAGAATCATTTAAAAGAAACAGATTCCACTATTTAAAGAATTTTGAAATTTAAATGCCACTAATTAATTAATTATTCTGAAGATTTTAAAAATTGAAATATTCACTTATATTTCAAATTCACCTAGTATCAAACAGAAATTGTGAGAAATTTATTGCTTTTAATTTTTATTCATCGTTTTGGGAGACTCTTTCAGTTCAGTTATTAGCCCTTGAAATTCCATATATGGAAAATATTTTGCAAAAATTTTTACCATTATGCTCTAATTAAAAGAAAATTGTTCTTTAATTTGGAGAAATATTAAAGATTAGGAATTTCGAAGAATAGTTGACAAAGTAATGAACCAAAAATACAACACTTACTCACATAATGCCTAGAAAAATAAGAGATTACAACTAAGTCATGTGATATTATTAATTCTAGGGGAATAATGACAATGTGCTATATATGGAAACATTTAAATAATATCAAAGTGAGCTGAGAGCCTCGTACCTGTGGTCTCACCTGTGTCAGCGCCTCCATACGCTGTTTAAGCTGCTCCTCTATCTCTGGAAGCTTTGAGTATTGAGCCAATTTTTGTTCTGCCAGTTCCAGCTTTTCCTGAATAGCGGCTATCTTTTCCTCATGCAACTGGAAATCGCGGTAAGTTAGATACCCTAAATTTAGTAACATTCTGCATTTTTCTTATCAGGTATATATAAAACGATAAAAATACATTATACACCTTATATTGATAAATGTAAATTATTCCGAAAAATTATATGTAAACGGATTTGATCCTAGATGAAATTAATAGCAGAATATATAGACTCTATAGGTACTTCGCCAAGATGTGAAATTGTGGGGAAAAAATTGTAACGAAATAAAACAATAGAAGCTCTTTGGTATTTATGTATTAATATATTTAAATTCTCACCTTGATTTGAGCTTCTTTATGCTGCAGTTCTTGCTCTAATTTTTCATTTAGATCATGCAAAGACGTCGACTCTCTCTGAGCATTCAAATACCTCTTCTCCAAAGTGGCAATTCGTTCCTCTTGGTCCTCCTTTTGTGCCACGTTTTCCCTTAGGTCTCTTTGTAATTTAGAATTAGCGTCTTGTGCTTTCAGAAGCTCTTTTTGTGCTTTGGCTAAATTTTCTTCTAATTCCCCTACCCGATTTTGCATCTCTGCCACTCTCCGTTGCCAATTGCTTATCTCTCCAGTCTATTGGAATTACATAAAAAGAGTATGTTATTTTAGCTAATACATTTAGATTTGTTGGCACATATTTTTATTAGCGATAGTGTAATGAAATTTAACCAATTTGTGGAAAAAACCTTCATAGAATTCAATATTTAATGGCATTAAGGTTGAGTATTTAAAAAGTATTAAACTTAAAAGTACAAATAAATATTATTGATGAAAACGAACAAAAAAATCGTATATACGTATTTGCTAGATTCAGTGATTTTTTTTGCGTTACACAAAAGGAAAATTATAGCTTCCATCTGCCACAGATATAACGCAAAGTTTGTATTATATCCCTCAACACTCAAAAACTGGCATATAAAAACGTTACACGGCAAAATCCTGGTCACAAATATGACAGTTAATTAGAAGAGTTTTAAATATTAAAAAAAATACCTATATTATTTTGTCTAAAAATATTCCATATTAATATTCCAATATTCCATGATGTATTTTACCAAGTTTTGTTGAAAAAGAAATGTTTTTATTTATATAGAAGCCATCCATGATTTATTCTAGCTCAAATTATACGTTGTTAGTTTTACAGGTTTTATATAACATCTAAATGATTATTAATATTAATCAAAATTATACAGCACTAATATTGGAGGTAAGTAAGGTTGGTAAACCAAATGGTGGGGACTCGCACTGAATCCAGTATAAAACTATGTATTAAATTTAGAAATATAACAAATTAATTGCCTAAATTCGAAAATACTTAATATCTAATTTACAACATTGCTGTCAAATACTTATATGTTTAAATTATTTATATACTAGAACTAGAAAATATAAGTAGTCACACGCAAAAAAAACATAAAGGAGTTAAAGGACTCACTTGCTGCTCGAGTGCCACCTGGAGGTCAGTAATCCTAGCTGCGGTGTCAGTGTCTGTCTCCACCCCGCCATTGGTGAGACGTGGCTTCGAAGCTGCCTATATGCCCACAACAACATGCCACATCACAACATCTATTATAAACATGCAGTATAAAAATACATAGTACAATGGTAAAAAATGTTACCATGGAAGAAAAACTATGTATATTACAAGTATAAAATAAAATTATATTGTGTAAAAATACCGAAAAAAGTCATAACAAGAATTATGCACATCTTATGTTAGTGTAGTAACGGCAACCACAAAATAATTTTTAATTGGCAATTCCAAAAGTTTTTGTTCTTCCTTTACTTCATTTTATTTTATTCGACTTGATGTTGATACTACTTCGGTAACAAATTTCTTTAATGAAAATACTGGTCAATATTATTAGCAACATAGAATTTTTCCGCTCATTAAGAAAATATCCATGTTATTTTCTCATTGAAAAGATTAACAAGTCATATTTTATCATTTTAATGTTATTTACTACGACTCATTTTTTTGAATGCTAATTTTCGTTGGATAAAAACACAAAAGTATAAATATAATAATATTATTAAGTGTTCTTTACGATTACTTGCTCATCAAAAATGCTCCATATCCCAACACTGGTTTGAGGGAATACCTCGTACTTTAACTACTGCAATTAGCACATTTAATAACGATGCATGTATTTTAAGGAATAAAAAATAAAATCACACAATAGTAGACATTTTTATTACATGAGTCAGTTTTATTTATGCATTTACAAAAGTCAAGTCCGGGGACTTAATAACTATTTCTAATAATAATAAACTACTAAATTTGTAACTACTGGAATGGCCAATTATATATTTGGTTAGTATGTTTAACAATAATCGTTCTGTTAGGAGTTCGCTTAGTGTACATCACATCAGATACAGACTATTCATAAAGGTTTAAGTAATTTTGGGAGGCAACTTTAAAGTCAATTTCATCTCATATGATACTATAAAAATTTCCATTTGCGCAAGGTGAAAAGACAATATTTGTAACTCATGTTTAAAATATAAAAAAATATAAGCTTATATCCATTTTACAATTGGTAAACTGAATTTATACAGGGTGTTCTCGAAGTGGATTTGTTTATTTTGCTCAACGGGAAATTTACCACAAATCAACCTGTCAGGATGGTATGCCATATTTTTTAAATATATAAATAGATAAGGTTTAAAATATTTTTAATTTCTGAAGAACCTTCATTTCTTTACATTTACTAGTTATTAAATTTATTGTTTTTATAGTATGTTTTTATATCAGAGTTACTTACTAAATTTCCAAATAAATCCAATTTAAGTAAGGACAAAATTATTGTTACCTGCATATTTTTCACCAATAATAGAAATAGATTATATTGCAAATAGAAGAATTAGCATTAGCTGGTTTCAGCAATTATTTTTGCAAACATGGAAAACATAGAATCAAAGAGATTCCTGAAATTTACACAGCCCTTTAGGTTTTTGAATATATAGCTGCCTCCTAAAAATACCTCATGAATTGTTCTGTGGAAAAAGAAAAAAAAATACACCGAACAACAAATGTATTAAAAACGTTAGGTATATAATAAAATATAACAGAAATGTAACTTTATCTATATGCCCTTTCAAGTATAATGAATACACAAAAATTTTAAAAGTAAGCGCAATAGAATTAAAATGCTTGATGTAAAACCACATTGAAAAATTTAAAGCCGATTGAAAGTCTCCATGCTATTGGAAATGACTCAAAGTAGGAAAATTAATATAAAACTCACCTTATTATTAACATTTAGAACTTGGTCCCCTATTTCGACTTGTCCATTCTCTTTGGGTTTATCTTCTACAGCAGGTACATTTGAGGATATCACCCCTTGTTTGTATTGTTGTAACTGCAGAAAAGATAATAATTTAAATTGTCGTTGTTGAAAAAAACATGCGAAAGAAATATGATAAAGAAAAATGCTAATTAATCATTAAAACAGTACAGATCAGAAAGTAAGCAAAATACTATGCGGTATTACAAACACGAAAATTATTATGGAGCAATTCCTCATGGAACAGAAAACATTTTTTATTAAGCTTATAAATTATTGGAAAAAAATGTCAACTTTATGTAAAATTTGAGATGTTAAATATCAGAATCATGATTTTTTCATTCATTCATTTAAAGATATTTGAAAATTATGAGATTACCGTAAGCCGCGTAGGCACCAATCAAGGACCAATATTTTTTAACTTATCTTTAAAACGAAGCATTTTATCAAAAAATAATCTAAAATGAATGATTTCTCAAAAAAATGGGGAATGGGTACAAGACCCCCTCTATTTTGAATATTTGACAATGGTTTTCTATTTTTGGTCTTTCAAAACATGTGACTCGTTAAGTTGAAGCACCGTATCAAATTTTAAATAAATCTCTTCTGAAATACTCGAGTTATTAAAAAAAATCATTTTTAAACTTCAAACTTTGACACCCTGTATATCGAACATGGGGTCTAAAAAGAAAATTGGCATTATGAAAGTCCTATTATTTTTGTTCAAGGAATTCATCGTTAACGGATTGGCCTATTTTTTCCGGACACCCTGTATAATTATAATGTTATTTTTATTATATTTAAATTCGGCGATTGGTTCTGTCATAGTTTTCGTTCTACAAATTTTCTAAATTAATTAAAAAATTATAAAATAATTACCAATTTTCATCTTTGTACGTTTGGTAATACATTTTTAAGAAAATTCATTCTCGGACAAAAACACAATTCCTTTTATTTCACAAATGCTTGAGTCACATCTAAATGTCAAGGGTTACTTTAACGTATTTATTATTTATAATGCTCCTAATGTCGTACAGAGAAATCGTCCAGTTTTGTTTCAATAAAAAAAATCTGAGAGCAACAAAGGATTTTCAGAACCAATATACACATTGTATTCGGGGATGACTAGTGCTGTTGATTAATTGTAGACGATAGATAATACCTACAAGAATGCAGTTTGATGAGGCAGTTCTACTCATTAAATATCAAGCTTTCATAGAGGATAACAAAGCGTTCTAAAATGGTTGCATTATCATATTACTGGAGTATAAATGTCGTATTACTTCAAGAAAGACAATGCTCATAAGGTAATTACTGGCTGGTGGGTTACACAGAACCTAGGCGAGTTAATTATTTAACTTGCAAAGGATATCATGAGCAGAAGATCCGGTAATTTAAACTATGTTAACCGTAATCAGGTTCAGGTAGATTATGCATCATCCCTATTAAAATATGCTTAGGACAGTAAAAAGGTTAGGTATACGGAACTAAAGTGAAACTGTTTTCAGCGAGATGTTTGAAATATCTCGCCTATTGTTTAAATTAATAAGCAGATATCAAAATTTAAAAAATAAAAGTAGACAAATTCCAGCATAGCTTAATGTAACGTTTGCGATTTTTTAAACAGGATGACTCGTAAATATCCACATTTACCAGTATATAACCTGTGCCAAAAATGAATTTATTAATCCATTGTCTTACAAAGTAATGAATAGGTGAAATTTTGGCAAAGAAATATAATAACATAATTTCTATCTCAGCAACGAGGGATCGAGTATAATTTCCGCTAGACGCTACTGATTATCCTCAGTATTGGGTATGTGTCATGATCCTATGCCCATTTTGTTATGCAAATGTCGGAGTATACGGCACATTTAATATTGATTTAATTAATATTCAATGTTACTGTAGATCTCATACATAGTTCACTTTAATTATGGTCAAGCAGGTATAAATGGCAAAGCTCTTTTAAAATTTCCCATCTACATAATTCTTATTACAAATACAGTATCACTGCTGCTCCATCACAACTCAGTCATGATAATCGGTTTCCTGGCTACTAATTTCCATTTGGGTACATCACAGCATATTCATCATCCCAATTTGGTTTTTGTGAGACGATACCCGGTTAGAAATTTAATGTAGGTCATCCGAAGGGTGTTATGCATTGTGGTTTATTATGATTAAGAACGTTCCTGGGCGATATTCTCGCACTAACAGCGTATAAAACAGCGTATACCGTGTTAATTCTCATTTTGTAATAACGCCACATTAGAATCCACTTTACATACAGAACATACAGAATAACGTCTTTGATAATGTTTAATGCGAATGCATATAACTAAACAATTTAATTTGCGACGGAAACGATTTTTGCGCTAAATTGAGCAAAACTATGGTCTTATCAACTGTCGAATTCCTTAATATTACGAAATGGAAGCCGTATTTAACATTTTAAATTTGTGGGAATATAGTTCTTTAATCTTATACTGGACCTAAAAATCTAAAACATATGGAAGTTTGTTGTCTAAATTTAAGATATCTAATTTCAAAAAAAAACAGTTTTTCATCAAATTTAAGTCAAAGTATCTCACCGATAATTCACGTAAAAAGACATTCAAGCAAACAAATTTAAAGTGATCGAAATTGGTGTCTCACCGGCTCCTTCGCCATAACTTTAAGCGAACTACAGAACTAAATATTGTCTAAAAGTTATTTGTGGCATCGGTCAATTTTCTTTCTTTTCTTATTTGGGATTTATTACCACACTTCTGAACATTTTCCAGACAATCTAAAAAATATCTGGATTTTTTTTAAATAACCTTTACGCCTGTGATTTTATACTTTCACAAAATGAACAAATGGGAAGATGCATGGAGAACATTGTTATTGCCACCTTTTATTTAGTTATGTAATTAATTTATTTTTTTATTACATTAATTTTAGTTGAGGTTTATGTATACATTTTGAATGAAGACTTTTACATAATCAAGATTGCTTTAGACATATAATATACTCCGTCTTACTGAAAAATGCAGAATAAATTTTTACTATTAACGATGTAAAATCCTCGCTTACTGGTACTTCTACTATTCTTAAGAACAATCTGTATTCAGTATAGATATTCTGTCATTCATAAAATAATAATTGGAATAAAATTCAATAATTATTACAGATACGATAATTACAAAACGCAAGTAATTAAAATTTATTAAACAAATTACATACACAAAAATGATCATTAAAGTTGAGTTATTTTATTTTATATCTCCTTAACAGAAATTCACTGGATTTAGGTAAGTCTGAACTACGTGACTGGTGGTTCACTTCCACGATTCATTCAACGATTTGGATGTTTTTCCGAGCGTACGTTATAATGTATTATACTTACACATTAATAAATTATTCATTTTAGAAAAACCTCAAGAAACTATGCAAGTATTTGAAGAACACACATTTTTATTGTTATTTCAAAAACATACGTTTTTAACCAGAATATTTTAAATTTCAAAGTATTGCATACATTAGGATACATTTTTTAACTAACACGTTAAATTTAAAGGTCCATTAAAACTCGTAACCATAGAGATGACCAATTACACGTGTAGGTATTAAATTTAATACGTATCAAACTTTAAATAGCTTATGTGTGTATTGATAAAGTTAGCGCTAAGAATATAAAAAATCTGCATTTAACTTTTTAAGAAAGCAAGCTGGTAGAAAGATAAGTTACAGTAAATCGATTTACTTTTACTAAAGTTGAAGTTTGTTGTGCACCATTCTTTAATAGGCGCTTTATAGGTAGGTATGACATAAATAAAAAACATAAACATAAAATTTATTTAGAAATACACATATTTTTGAAAATTGCCAACTATTAAATATACCGGGTATCTAAAAAGCACCTGCCACTTCACTTTTATAAACGGCTTAAAAAAATGCCAACTTAGAGGACATAATATATACCTAATCCTTGGTAACACCTTGGCCAATCGGTGAAAAATGAATCATTTTTGGCCTAAAATTAGGGCGCTGGTCATTTATTTTAAAATAATCCCGGATATTAATTTAACCTTCTTCATAAAGCTGTAATTTGTTCTAGTAATTTTTCTGGTTTAAAATAGAAGCATCCATGACTTTGAAAATGGCAATTATTTGATATTGTTAAGTAGGTAGGTCACGAAAGGCAAGAATATAGGTTTTAAAATTAGCGAAGTAGGCTTTGCATTTTATCACAAGGGAATTTTTTTAAATTTTAATCTGAAATAAACGGTTTTGTTCAATTAATTGTTTAGATTAGAAATGGTTTTCCTGTTTTGTAGAAACTCAATCTATCATCCGCGCTGTAAGTATATATTTTTTACTGAATACTACGCTGCAAATTTCCTTTACCTACATAGTTTTTGCAATTTAAATTTTAATACAAATGATAGCAAAAATAAACTTTCTGTAGAAGCACTCCAAATTACTTGTCATATTTCGTCATAATCTTTGATAGTGCGGCAGTTTAGCTAGGATATTTCAACATATTGTGCACTTTTTGATAAAAGCACCAAATTTGTCACAGAGGTAGACCGATGTAATATGAACAATTTTGGATATGGAGCCATAGGCCAACTGCCCCTGGCGGCCATTTTCCAAAATGGCTGCCAGTGGACATCCGAAAGACAACAGAAGTTAGATAAAATTTGCTGCTGAAGGTTTTAGTGAATGTTTGTTGAATGTTTTGAATGAGAGATAGTTTGTAAGTTATATACAGGGTGGGTCAATAATGCGTATTTCTTCTGTATCTCCTGTCTCGTTAGAGATAGAAGCATGGTTCAAAATTTTAATTAATTTGTGAGAAAAAGTACATTTTTTTAAATTATTATCAATTATACAGGGCGATCCGTTAAAGTGGTAGATATTTTTTAAATAGAATGACCCAATTTTTTTTATTATGTTTGAATACCACTATGATGGCCTATTCAGCGGTAAAATATTTTTAAAATTTCTTGGATGGTTAATGAAATAAAAAATATTTTTATGGAAAACTGTCGTTATCTTCATTTGTAGTCCTTTTTCTACAATTGACTTCAAATCTGTTTCGAAACTTTTGGAAGATGCTTCTTGTGGATGGGTTCTGTGAGAATACTTTTTAGCGTAAGTTCTGGAGGCACCAAAATTGAAAGTAACTGAAATTAAATGTCTTTGTTTCTATAAAATAATTTCAAAGGTACATTGACTTTTCTGAATAAAACATACCTATTTACACATAAACAACTACATCTAGAAAATTATTCATTTTAGGTATGGACATATCATATCAAAGTTGCAGAGAAATAAAAATTACACAATTTTTACAAAAATATATAGAGTGTTCCATTTGAAAAAGTTGAGTTTTGGTAGTTTGAATATTTATTTAGCAGTGCGCTTATGAACACCTTGTATGAAAAAAATATTTTCTACATCAGCTAATAGTTAAAGTATGGCATACACTACTACCATGTCAAAGAAAAAAATTACTCTCCAAAAATAAGTCCAAAATCAATTTTCAAAATGATACCTGCAAACGGTAGTTTTCAATAAAAATATGTTTTCATTCATTAACCATAAAACAAATTTTAAAAATATTTTTCCGCTGAATAGGCCATCATAGTGGTATTCAAACATAATAAAAAAATTGGGTCATTCCATTTAAAAAATATATATTCTTTCATCTACCACTTTAACGGATCGCCCTGTATAATTGATAATAATTTTAAAAAATGTACTTTTTCTCATAATTTAATTAAAAGTTTAAACCATGCCTCTATCTCTAACGAGACAGGAGATACAGATTTGTTCTGTATCTCCGCCTGCACGCACTATTGACCCACCCTGTATATATGTTACAAACTATCTCTCATTGAAAACATTCAATAAACATTCACTAAAACCTTCAGCAGCAAGTTTTATCTAACTGCTGTTGTCTTTCGGGTGTCCACTGGCAGCCATCTTGGAAAATGGCCGCCACGGCCGCCAGGGGGCAGTTGGCCGATGGCTCCACATCCAAAATTGTTCATATTACATCGGTCTACCTCTGTTCCAAATTTGGTGCTTTTATCAAAAAGTGCACAATAGGTTAGCTAATCCGCTGTACTATGACAAAATAATTACTTTAAAAGGCTTAATTCTGTTGTTCAAATTGGTTTGATTTTAAATCAGAGAAAAACATTGTTATATTTGATCATCCAAATTTGAAAATTATAAACGTGGAAAAAAGGGGTAGACTCCGGCCGCTATAAGAACAAGCCACCAACGTCAGAAAGAATATCTGTGCGGTCGTCTATCGAAGTCCCGCTTTCTAGCATAAGCGTATCATCAAAATATTTTTAAAATCTGTTATTCGCAGCGTTGATTTTGATAAATGCACATCACTACTTACTTTGTAGAAGCATGGTATCGCCACTAGCGCAGCCGTTGCAACGCCCCTGACTTGTTCTTATAGCGGCCGGACTCTACTTTCTGAGACGTCCGGGTACATTCTGTACTATTTTAATATTTTTTTAAACAAATTTTATTCAGTTTACATCCTAATGAATACATTTTGGTTTCATCTGAAAGCAACGATAGCGAATAACGATGTTTCTGCAGACCTTTAAAACTGAGAAATAGTTGTGGTGTATTGAATTTTTTCACTAAAATATTTCACGATTCCTTTGATAACATTTTGAAAACTTTACTAATGATTCAAAATGCTATCAGGAATTTTTCGTGAAGTTTCATTCGAGACATAATGTTTCTCTCTTGGTGTTATCTCGCATAATGAATTCACAATTTTTTTTTTGATTTTAAGAAAAATTGAAAATTTTTGTTAATTTGGAACTTATGAAATCGAAAATAAAAAGTTAACCTCAATTGCTTCTAAAATTTCCAACAAAATGTGAATAATTTCTTGGATGGACGGTTTTCAATAATAGGTATATAAAGAACACAAACGCCAATTTTTAGAACATTACCGTTTCTATATACCTACTACAGTATGAGACTGTAGTATATAGAAGGGTTTCCTTTAAAAATCCAAGAGAAAAATAACAAAAATCTATCAGTCAGTGTCGGTGGGCAAAAATAAATGGAGTCTATACTCTAGAAACTTAATATACCTATACCAAATTTTTTATTTTTAACTCAGACACTAATTAATAAAAAAACATATACTAACTTACCTCTTCTTTGGTTGAAGCTAATTCTTCTTCTAAACTTGAATTTCTTTCTAAAGCTACTCTCAGTCTCTCCCGAACCTGTAGTTGAAAAGACGTTTTTAAAATAACAAGTTACATTTTCAAAAAATACCTAAAAGTACCAATTTGCTTACCTTTTCATCTAAAGCTTTGTGATGCTCGAATAAACTTTTAAGTGCCTTCAAAACTTCCACTTCGCTCGACACTCCAGATTGAGCCGCAGCCTGCCGTTTTACGACAGTCATACGTAGGGATCGTTCGTGCCTCGAGACTAGACATTCTAGGTGCTCTAATAATAGCTGAAACAATAGGAAAGAATCATTTACATTTTCTACAAACATGGACACGATACAAATGCATCTGTCACGATGATCCTTGTCAATAAATGTGGCAATCTAGCATTATTTGATAAAAATAAGTTAGGTTTATTAATCACACGTAGTTCAGACAACAGAAAACAGAACCTGTCCGGCGTAGTGTAAGTTTATTTTTTTTTATTACTTTAATTAATTTCATTATTATTATAATAGGTATCAGTGTTGAACTACAAATTTTTAAAGACAATATAGAATATAAAGTTTTGATGGATCACAAAAAAAATGCGAATGCGGTTTGATGCCTCATTTTTAGATGATTTGCTTCAAAATAACATGAATGCAGGTGGATGTATTAACTGAAAAAAATTCAGTCATAGAGAAATTTTTCGTATAAATTCCGATTCACAGGGAAAATTTTTTCTTTTTTCTGGCTATACGAATGCCATTGCTGAAAGCAATGACTTCAGAAAGAAAATCTAGACTAGCCTATATCCCAAGTAAATGTTGCCACTTGCTTGCTTGTCTTTCGCAAACAAAACTTTCCAATTTATTTTTTGTCCCCGGTGAATATTTCTATATTTTTAATATCAAATGAAAAGATTGAATCTGCTAGCAAAAAAATAAATTTGCAAATTATTCACAGCAATAATTAAAAAATAAGCTAGTTTTAGACCAAAGGAGAAGTAGCTAAACTTTGATTAATTCTAGTACTTTGTCATTTTTTTGCAGGACAACTTTCGCTACCAAGGCCAATCACCATTCACCGACGTCACCCGATAAGCGCAATTCCTAACAATTGTTGGGACCATTGTGTCTAAACGATGTCTGAGCCCCAGAGACAAAGTTAATCTATTGTCGTACAAATAGCGATTTTAGCTACAGCTATACAACTTGATTCCTGGATCAGACACCGTGCCAGTCGAGCTGGAAACTATTGAGACGATTGTCTCTACGGTATAAATTTGGATAAACGTTCTACAATGTGGTAACAGAATACTATTAATTATATTTTTGGTTTTACATACCATTTTCTTGCGCAAAATAAAACTCAATTGGAGTATATAGTTCATTAAAAGAGTTCACATCTCAGGCGTAACTAGAACATTTTCTTATGGTTTGGTCTGTGTCAAGTATTGTGCATATTAAATTTCTCGCAATTATTTCGAAAAGTGCAGTTTTTGAGAAGAGAACAATTTGTATTATATAGGTATATTTAAATGAAAGACCAAATAGTATAAAAGATCATAAAGATAATTATAGACAATTAACTTATTGCTATATAAATGTCAATTATATAGCCGAAATCAACGAATATTGCTGCAGATAATGTAACTTAAGGGGTCAAAGAGTTTGCGAATTTGGCATCAAATTCAATCTAAGATAATTCGTTCACGCCCCATTTATAATTCAACTCTTGAAAGTAACAATCTGTGCTCACTTTGGTATCAGTTCCTGTTTAACAATGTATGAGGAAGTTATTTTGTGTCACTTCCAGTAGCGTAATATTTAGAATAATAGTCTTTTAACTGAACCTGGCAAATTGTCAGAGATTCCATTTGTATATATACCTATATCTACTATGCAAATGCAGCAGCAATTTTCCTTGCCAAATTTAAAAGTAGATTAAAATAAAACTACAATTATAATAAACAGGGTGTATCCTGAGTTACCGGCTATACGCTAGTGGGAAGTAAAGAACCCCGAGGCGGTTTCAGAACGACCCTTAATTTATCCCCTAATGCTCTTTGTTTCTGTATACAGCATGGTTTCTATTTTTTGCAAATTTTCGATCGGTCATATTTTTGTAATGGCTTCACTGAATTGAACCAAATTTGATAGATGTGTTTCTCTAATGAATGTCTACACCATTCAGTAAACAAAAGTAAAAATAACATGGCCGTAGTCAATAATTTTTTAGTTGGGAAGTTACCTAAAAACATCACCCTGTATATGGATTTTGGAAATTTTGAATGGCAACTTTAAAAGTAGCCTAATAGTATATCTAAACTACGTGTTTAGTTTTTTTGGTATATATTTAACGAGATATTTAATGGTTCGAGAATCGAGGTAAGTATCACGATAAATCCATTATAGAAATAATTACTTGTCCCCCTGCAACAAAAACATCAGCAATATACATGGACGACTTTAATAATGTGTGAAAATATTTTCCTTTACTGTCTCTTGTTGTTGAATTCAAATTTGTATAATCATATCACCTGCTGTTGTAATTAGAAGATTTTAGATTATTTTTAGTTACTATAGGATCAGTAAGTTTTTAATTTTTTTTATTTTTTAACCATTAACTATATTTCTTTTCTTTTTCTTTTTATCCTTTTTTTTATTCTTTTTATTTTATTTTTTTTACTATTTTTTAAAATGATTTAATTTGTTATTTTCTATTTCTTAGGAGCACCAGAAAGGAACACATGTTTGTAAAGGAGTCCTTCAAGGTGTTGAAATCACTGAATTGGGCCACAGAAAAGTGAAGGTTATACAGAGGAAAACACAAAGGAGTCTTACAATAATATTACATAATTTTCCTATTAATTAAATAAAAATTTTATATTTTGCATTGAATTCCTATAGACAAATAATTTTTTATTTTATTACAACTTAATATTGAATTGAATGGTTGTATCAAATTTTTGTCATTCATTCTTCTTACAAATAGTTGTACCGAGTCTTATCTTACATTACAGTTTAAGATTATATGTTCAGCATCACCCTTATCACCACATTCGCAATTTTCATCCAGACAGCAGACTACTCCCTATTTAAGAAAGTAAAATGGGCCCCAGTGTTGGATACAACTTTTATCGTGACTATATCGTACAATGTACCCATATACAAGCGTAAAATGTTTAACTCGCGTGCAGTTATTTTCGAACATTCACATAAAATTTACAAGGCACACAGGTAGTAAAACTGATGAGGTTACGATTCGTGAACTAGTCTGCCGAATTTGCGGCAGATTAGCGAAATGGTGCGCGAGTATACGGCATGACGGTGGTTGTTTGTGATTAACGGTGTCGGTATCATCGTGCTACCACATGGAGCGGCAAATTAATTTATCAACAGCCTAGCTACCGCCGTCTGCTTAAATATTCCATAACCATTTTACAACTACTCTCGTTATGCGAACTAAAACTAATCATCCGAGTTAACGCCAAACGTACATAATGTGTGAATAATATGTTAAATTTTCGAACTTTCGTTGGGGTCGTGAATTATGATATTGTTGTTGTTTAGTTCGAATTTATGAGAATCAAGCGCGAGGCATACCGGGTTGGGTGCTCAAAATGTTCGAATCCGATTTATTTCAAATCAAACGATAACAATTATGGACATATTTGTAGCTGATTTATTTATTTTACTCATTTTATCAAAGATACTTCTTATCCAGACGTCAATTTTCCTGTCATAACAAGAAAATTCGCTCGTCTTTAAAATGTGCACATGACGCGAGCTGGCGAAAAAAAGTTCTATTTGGAAACATTTTACTGTAAGGTTCAGCAAACGGAAAAGCTGAAAGTAGAGCTTCCTGTAAAAACTGTAATATGGAAATACAAGTGTTTGTAAGATCCACTCTGAAAACCTACTGGGATAGATGTGCTCAAACTGCTAAAACAAGTATAGAACCAGAAAATGCCCTCTATACCTCAGGCAAATGCAAGTATATATTTTTTATTTTATTAACGATTTGCACTACTAGTTGTCATAATCTATCAAATTATCATTATTTATTTATTTATTATTTTTATTTATCAGTATCAGTAATTTCAAGTCAAGTTTTGGATTTTACATTTTTACAATCTGAGAAAATATCAATTTTCAAGCATCGATATCTCGAAAATAATTTAGTATAACTATATGAAATCTCCTTAGAATTCGACGTAGAATATATACTATTTTTTTGTAGCTTTTTAAATACATTTTATAAGGGGGTGCAAAATCATAAGAAAATCCCTGAGGTATGCCCGAGGGTATGCCACTGTGTTATTTTTTATTCTTTTCTTAGTTTTTAAATAATGGATAATTTTGTCTGTTATAGTTAGAAATTGATAAAGTACTGTGATATTTCTTTATGTTACAGATACAGCTTACCTCACAATTGAACGTGCTATACCACAAGATTCACAAAAAGCTAGTTCTTCGCACTCGCTCTTATCTCCGACGCTGTTGAGTAAAAAAACAAAAGAAGTGGCTAATTCATGTTCCGAATTTTTGTCATCTTTTGTTGTACGTACAACCAAGTCTAATAAAGAACTTGATAAATTGCTAGAGCTATTTATGCAACAAACAGTAAAACATGTAATTACACTTTTACGTCCAGGATAAGTGCCACCCTCTCGGCATGATGTGTCAAAGAGACTAATCAATGAAGCGTAGATACGATGAAGAAAAAAGTAAATGTCTTAATACCTTATCAGGACATTCAGTTTGTCTGTCATTTGATGGATGGTACACAATGACAACGGTCTACATAAAGAACCTACCAACAATTCACATTCGTATATTTTTAACAGAACTTGTAATAAATCTGATAAAAAACGACAGACTGAAAATAATTGAATTTTAAACAGTTAACAGTCGTAGACAGAGTTTGTTAATTAAAGCAAAAAACTACGAAAAATATGGGCGGCCAGAACCAGAAGGTTCCAATAAATACTTATATTGGAACCTTTTATTCTATAGTTGTTCAAAATTTTTATCCGTTTGGGGCGTGAACTTCTTTGTAAAAAAAACTCAAGCGATCTTAAGACTTTGTGTCAAAATTGTGATGGCGCCTACTTACGTAACCTGTACTGTTTGTAACTGGCTACTTACAAACAGAAATCTCTGGCTTTGCAACACTTTTTAGACGGAAACTCGGGCGCCAGTTCCTTAATTTTTAAGTGTAAGGAACAGCACTTGTTTGGTTCTCCGGAGTGAGAACGTTTAAGGGATAACAGATGGAGATACGGTTATTTGTCCAGGGGTCTTAAGATGATTGTCTTGTCAACTGGACTTGGACAATTTCTCAAACGGGTTAATTAGAAATAAATAACTGAAATAATAACTCGTGAATTTTACCTATGTATACCAACGTATTTATTTATTAAAACGGTAATGAATAAATCAATAAACAGGATATTTCAGCGACTTTGCAGTCGAGTGTGTACAAATTTGATAACGATAATAAATATGCGGGCTGGCAATCAAGGTATATACGCGTGAATATGATTTTATTTCGGAAGGCGGTGAGTTTTGATAGCCGGTGTCCGTTTCCGCGGTTGAAACGACTTCGGGCGGCAAGCAAACGGAATTTCCAACAGGATATAGTACAAACGGCGGGCAGTCGGTTAGCTATACATATTCTTGTCGATACAGAGGGTTTTACAATACGGCGAACTACTGCCACAAACGTAGAGCTATTTACCAAGGAGTATTTTTCGTAAGTTAAGTTTTCCGGTAGAACTTTATGCACTGAGGCCTTAAAGATTGCCCGAGCGAGCAAATCTAACCAGCCGATGCATATTTTATGAAACAAAAGACAAACGGAGGAATTACTAATTAGCTCTAGTTTGATTTAGTAGTATAATACAGTGGTACTCTCGAACAATAAAATCTCTGAATATCTATACTTAACTGAAGGCGGTACGGACGGATAGTAGCGGACCACGGTGTATTCTTACCAATATTAGTTTCAAGAAAATTATTACTATAAGTCGGAGCGGCGGTTACGGACGGAAGTGAAAACGGTGACGAGGTGTCAGGTGTGACAGTTTCGGATTGATGCGGACTGCTTCGGACTGATGCGGACTGGACTGATACGGACCACGGACTGAATGCTCCTCCGGCGTTTTATTACTTTTATGACATATCCAGACTGCGCGTTAAAGGGGCGGACTGACTTGAAACGAAAGACTCGTACTCACAATGTTACTTACGGAGGTAGGGCGTATTATGTAATTAGCAACATTGACTCGGAGCATCAATAACCGGAAATGGGTTGCTTGCAATTTCTAGACTATATTGCAAAAAGAAACGGATTAAAACGGACACGGATTAATATTTTAACCGGTTTTAGTAACTAATGATTTCTGTTTCCGACTCGGTCATTATTTATAATAATTCACGGATTTTAATTATACGGGGGATTAGCGAAAATTAATCAATTAATTATTTAACTGCTTGTTTACCAGCGGGTTTATTACAACTCAATACTAACTTAACTATACTCGAGTAAACTTTAACTTGGCGTGTGGATGAGTTGATATTGTGCGTATTAATGTATTTTCTCTTGCACATAAAATTGAAGCGATGGCCCAAAACCATTGTTTACGTATAAACATACGTGAACAATGTTTTTGGGTTATTGCATTAACTTTGTGTACAAGAGAAAATGAAATAGTATGCACAATAACAACTCATCCACACGCCAAGAAAACAGGACTTACTTAATAAAAAGCGGCGGCAGGGTGTACCCAAGTGACGGTAATATTTAAAGTAAAAACGGACATTCGTTGACTGGAAAAATCACTTCGTTACAAAATTAATTGTTGTTAAGTAAAATACCCATAAAAATTTAAAATCGGAAAACAGACGAATTTAATTTTATAATTATTAATTTTAATGATTTGCATTTGGTAAAATTATGAAATGAACTTAAAATATCCACTATTGAATTCATCACTTTGTTCAGGCGACGCATCGTTAATCCGATAAGGGAAGGCCATCGTGTATAAATCACATGTCATTGCTGCGTCAGGTATGCCCTTTAATAAATTTACGAGAATGTTCTATAAAAGGCCGAGATAGATCGGACCGGACAATCTGAGGGAAAACATATGAGTTGATCTTCAGTTACCCCTATCCGTAGTTTATCTAAAATTAACGCCAGCCAATCAGGTATTAAATTGCAACTTTAACCAAAGCAAAAAATTCTGTTTATAATTCTGTAAACTGTTTTTTGAAACCGTGGTTGCAGTAAAAAAATATATTATCAATTCGAATAATCGACCTAAGTCTGTCAAAAATACTTTGCTATAAAGTAAGTTAATGTATCTCATATTTACTTAACAGACAGAACATTTGTATACACTATACAGGGTGTCCACTTTTTCAATGGGATTGTATGGGTAACTCCTTTACCTTAAAAGATAAAAGGTCGGTGAAAAGTTGTGCATTTTAAAGATTGTTAAAGTGGGTTTTTAAAAAAGTTCAGTAGTTTCAAAGATATCCTGAAATGGACGGAAAAGGAAGGTTTAGAAAAACAAAATTTAAACAAAAGTTGAATGATGTTCAGTTGCCTATTTACAATTCTAAAATTTGTATTTTTATCCTTTCAACTGTAACTGCCCCGACGCCCAATTTTTGTTTTTTTTTTAACTTTTTGCATTTATTTTATTATTGAATAATGTAACCAAGTCAAATTTTAAACAACACAATTTGACAGTTCTACTAGCGATGACCCTCCTAGAACTGTTAATTGTTGTCATGGCATACTTTGCTGTACCTACGAGTGAGGGTTAATAACACTAGTGCAGACCCATCTACAAAAAAGTATGGCTAGACTTTGTAATAAGATGTTCTGAAACCAATTTTCTTAAAAAAAGTCAGGCGTCCATAAGAAAAACAAAAGTTAGGCGTCGCGGCGCCTACAGTTGAAACGATAAAAATACAAATTTGAGGATTTTAAATAGGTAACTAAACACCATTCAACTTTTATCTACAATTTTTTTTTTAAACATTACCATTACTCATAATAATCTTTGCTCATACTTACAATTCCATTGGAAAAGTGGACACCCTGTATAGTCGCTAGGTGAGAGTTTAATAAAAAAAATATACTTATGTTTAGTTACTACAGTTGCTCATAAACTCTTTGATAAACTCTGCATTCACAAATCCGTTAATTAACATTCTGCCGTTCGGAATATATTAATTTACTATTAATCCACTGTCAAGTTACCATATCTTTGCATACATATTCATTCAGAAGTCAATAGATAAACACAAATTAATTATGACAACATAATAATAATACACCATATAATAAAGGACGACATTTGATGCAGGTAATCGAGACCAATTAATTAAAGTACGACTCCACAGAGAGGACGACAAAAGTTTCCACACACAGCTATGGAAACTAAAATAAACTTTACAAACTTCGCATTTCTGAAATTTCAACGCGGATAATTCAGCATACGGGCTGACACAATGAAAGCAATACGTATAATTTATACATCCAGTTTGTATAATGCATAACACGAACCCTCGGTCGGTACTGTAATTGTACGGTTCTAACTCACTTACACTATACAAGTCGACGGTAACAAGGGCTGTCTCCGACCGGACTATAATTCAGTTTAGGTGTATAGTAGGGTGCAAATCGTGGTCAATTGTATCACCATGTGGGCATTTTAAGACTAAAAGCTGGCACCTATCGGAAATGAAAGCTTATGCCCTCTGTACCTTAAATTCGAATTCGTCAGGAAATCGTCGTGTGCAAAAGGGCATTATCAAAAATTTTCGAGTTATTTATATGGGGTCATAGCTCATGACTCAAAGATTTTTCTGGTTGAATTTCAATACGTTTTCTGTAGCCGTTTGGCAGCAAAAAATTAAAACAATTTTTGAAAACCATTGGCCCTTACGGGAATGCACAACTTTGGATTGCGATATCTCGGCTCGACATCGACTAAAAATTAATTCAATTTGCCGTTTTTTTACGTTGCACAACGATTATCTCGAAATATAAGCTCTAAATCAAAAAATTTATCTCTTGTAAAATTGTTGCCCTATTATTTGTGACTCCTGTAGTGCTATTTTTATATTTTTATCATTGATAATAAACTAATTAGTTAGAATAATAAATGTAAGATGATGCATAAGTTACAACACTGCCGTTGCCTGCCAGCGTATGCTCGCTCGATCACCCTTTCCGACCCCCTACCAACGTCTCACCCACACTTCGAACTGTACGTGTTATGTCAAAAACTATTGCACACTAAATATGCGTGCATTTATTACGTAAAAAAATTAGAAATTTTTACGATTCAGTAATTTAAAGTAAGTAGTTAATTTTAAAATAAATTAGCGCTAGAATCGGGAATCTGTGTAAATGTCAATATAATTATTTATTAACAACAAAATCCAAAATAAAAACTCAAAATTACGAGTAACTTAAAAACAACATTAACAATTCAAATAATAAATTTTAATGTAGCTCATACTTATTCGCTATCAACATCACTTTCTTCTTCAATAAATATCGTAGACTCTGCTGTAGTTTCATTGGATGGTATTTTGGCCCATGCATCGACAAGAGCCTATACAACATATTTTGTTTTTTCGACAGCTACACTTGACACTTGACAATCTATACAGGCAATGAAAAATTTTAATTCAAAAACTTCTAATACTATGAGGCACGTATGTTACTTTTCCCACATTTACATGTCGTCAAAAATTACACAATCTCGGAAAAGAAGGCAGCGTTTGAAAAATTACTATTTTAGAATCAGTTAATTTCCATCCATAATCTAAACAGTTTGGTACGTCCTGAATAGGCTGTAAAGCATTAAGCTAAATAAATTAAAATTTTTTGACAGTTCTTACAGCCAATTAAATTTCGTAATTTCTTGTCATGTGACACAAATCACCCAATCATTTCAACATTACACTGATAACACCATCCAGGGAAATTTTCAATCACTATGACAACAAAATTACTTAACTTTGACAACTTCATAATAACTGCCAAATAAATATCAAAATGTCACGTTTTGGCAATGCCAATTCTCAATCTATAACTTTTAATAAATAAATAATTGTTTTGTTGTGTTGCTACATTTTGATTTTATTTTTTCTAAAAATTTTCTGACCGAATATCCTTCAGACATTGACAAATGCCTCATAATTTTATGACAACCTCAAGCAAGTTGCTTGGTAATATTATTACGAACCAACGTGCTCTCGATTGTCATAAAATTATCTCGTACTTACATTATCAATGTCTTAGGGATATTATAGCTAATAATGTGCCCGTAGACAATGTTGATAAACGCTGTCTTCTGTTGGGGGTAATTTATCAATGGTTTTGGTTGCAGCGAAGATGGTCTATGGAAATAAAATTATATCTCGATTTGTCGTGTACAACTTCACAACAAAACTATGGATATTATTAAATATATTTTCGTCAAAAGCCAAGATCATTCAGTTCATGAAAATTCAGATATATTTTCCAACAAGTTTTTTTCCCCAAACCAGAAAACTGACTTGTATCGCATCCCGTAAGTGCATGGAAAGCTGGGAAATTTTTTAACAGTTTTGGTTCGATATTTATATGGTGAATGGGTATATAGCGAATACTGCCCTTTTTTCCTACTTTCATCCACATCTCAGGAATCAAATGCTCTTTAAAGTGGGAAAGCAGTACTAAAACATCTGTATCGCTGCATTCAATAATAAATTTATTGTAACCAGCGTTTTTTGAGAAGAGAATATGAAGCAAGATTCTTGTGTCTGCTTCTTCATGGTTTGAATTTAACAAATTATCCTCGAGGGAAAAATTGCTCTCATACTGGTATATCATTATATGTCGAAAAATCCACCGCTTGCCACAAAATTCACGTTTTCTTTTTTTGAATGTTCGATGGCCTCGCAGGTCGCAGGATAGAAAATTCGTCAACTGATTTTTGTTGAAAGCAGAATGGATAAATAAATTCCACTGCTGGGGTACCTAGTGGCACACTGCCCGTATCAATTATTTTATTTATTGCGTTGGTCGATCCTCTCTTAATCCTGGTTGCATTCTTTATTGATGATTCTTGATAATGAATCATTTTCAGGATGGGAACATAAAATCAATTTTTTTAAATTCGATATTTTATAAAAACCATTTTACGCGATTAAATAAATAGTTAATCTTCGAAGTCACCAATATTATACTTAAAAATACTTATATATTTATTATATTTAGAGCATACTTTAAACAAAACTAATTAATATAATTGTAATACATTCGCATGACTAAAAATTACTTACAAGTTGCTGTACAAATAGGGGAAATGTACATTATTTTCTCGATTTTTTTAGTTTAGTATAATTTGAATTGTCCTTAAGTATATGGGAATGTTCTTTACCAATAAAATAATTATTATTCGGTTTCCCAGTAGTGCTGCAGTAATACACCCACTGATTAATAAATAATATTGTTAATTCAACACAAATAACACAATATTCTTAAATAAACCCTGTCTTTTACTATTATTTAGTACGGCCTGCGCAAAGTAAGGGTATGTGAGCGGGAGGAGGGGCCAGAGAGGGTGATCGAACGAACGTATGCCGGTACGCGACGGCGATGTTGTAACTTATGCATCATCTTACATTTATTATTCATGATAAAAATATAAAAATAGCACTACAGGAGTCACAAATAATAGGGCAACAATTTTACAAGAGATAGATTTTTTGATTTAGAGCTTATATTTCGAGATAATCGTTGTGGAACGCAAAAAAACGGCAAATTGAATTAATTTTTAGTCGATGTCGAGCCGAGATATCGCAATCCAAAGTTGTGCATTCCCGTAAGGGTCAATGGTTTTCGAAAATTGTTTTAATTTTTTGCTGCCAAACGGCTACAGAAAACATTTTGAAATTCAACCAGAAAAATCTTAGAGTCATGAGCTATGACCCCATATGAATAACTCGAAAATTTTTGATAGTGCCCTTTTGCACAGGACGATTTCCTGACGAATTTGGATTTAAGGAACTTAGGGCATAAGCTTTCATTTCCGATAGGTGCCAGCTTTTAGTCTTAAAATGCCCACATAACTGATTTTTAAGCGACTTTACGTGCCGCGAGCACTACACTAGTATTTTTGGAATAACATTAAAAGTACAAAATTATTGTTAAAAGGTAGTTAAAAAAAATCATCTACACCAGCGATTTTAAATGCTTAATCTTGCGAATTCTATATACGACAGGTTAAGCAACAGGAGTTGTTGCTAGCACCTAGATGGGTAACAGAAATACGACTTCTGATGTGTTCCCAAAGAAAAAATCAAGGAGTGTCAAATCGGGTTACCTGGGGGGCTAATCGATTAGTCCAGTTCACCACCCTGCAAAAGTGGTGTCTAAAAATTGTGTTAAATGAATGCCCTATAGTGGGTTGGCGTTTCGACTTGCTGAAACCAAATACTGAGTTCTATCATATTATTATGTAAATTCCGTACGGGGTATTTTTTTTATTTAGTAACAAACGACTGGTTTTCTGCAAAGCTTACTGTGTCGTAGTTCAATGGTAGTCTTGCCGCCAAGGCGTTTGATTTGGTACCTAGCGTCGTTCATTTTTGGGCAATCCACTTCTTTATATTGTTGACTTTATATTTGTTGACAATTCTGTCATAAGCACGTAAATCTAGAAAAAGGGTCTATTTCCGGATACCTTCTTCATGACTTCGAAAATATCTCCATCACCTATCGTCATCAAAACTTCTATAAGTACATTCTTTTCAGTTAAACAAATTATCATTGTTTTAGTCAATGACAAAGATAGGCACAACTACTAAATTTCTGCAAATTACTAACTATTTCTATTAACGACTGCATTGATTTTGCAACCAAAAATTTTCCAAAAAAAAAAGATTGAGCGTTATGTTTTAAAACATGAATCAGTTTGAGAAGTTCTTGTAGAACTCACTGTTAATAGATATAATCAATGATTAATTATTTCAATGTTCATAATTTAAACCAAATTCATTGCGACATTAATTTTCCCAAAAAATGTGTTATACAGGGTGTCCGGGAATAACGTTCATATATATCAGGGGGTGATTCCTCAGCTCAAAATATGAAGAAAAGTTCATATCAACATGGGTCCGGAAATGAGCTATAGCCCCATAAAAATTAAATTTGTTCTTTTATTTCCGTGTCATCCGAGATAAAAAGACAAAATTTGGTATTCGAAGGTTTTCGAGTATGACAAATCGTTTGGCAATTCTAAAAATGTGATTTCTCCACCAGTGGCGTAGTTAATAGGGGGGGGGGGGCTTCATTTTAAATGGCCCCAAATTATTGATCTTGACTGTTAGCAAACTTTTGTGAAATTAATAAGATTCTACTAAGGTTTTTACACTAAAAAGCACTCTTCGCAGAGCACGTCTTTGTGATGTTATGTTCGAACGCACGGCGGGACGCTCAAATTTCTTATTTAATAAAAAACAGTACCGAATTTTGTCTTTTTATCTCCGATAACACGGAAATAAAAGAACACATTTCATTTTTGCGGCTCAACATCAAGAGGCTGGGGAGTTGTCAACATGGGCCTGGAAATGCCTACTGAGGGAATTACCCTCAGTAGGCATTTCCGGACCCATGTTGACATGAACTTTTCTTTATATTTTGAGCTGAGGAATAACCCTCTGAAATATATGAACGTTAGTCCCGGACACCGTGTATAACTCTATGATTGCGATTAATAGGATTTAAAAAAAATATCAGTGAAGTCACAACTTTCAGAAATATGACGCAAAAAAGTATTCACATAGGTATGTAGGTGCATCTAAAGATGCAGTTTGATGAATACTTTTTGACGTATCTTTGCATTTTTTTACAAAAATAACTACTTTAAATTGTATGACTATTTTTCGTTTCGTTTCGTTAAAACAGAAAGAAAGACTAATAAGTACAGTTTTTCCCCGGATACAGTTCACGATAGGAAAAACTTTTTTATTTTCGATTTTTCGACAAAAAGTCTCTCTTAATACAAATTCTTGCTTACTTTTGCCATTTCTGCTAAGAGTGTTAATATTTTCTATACAGGGTGACCGAGAAAGTCCATAATCCGGAAAGAATTTTTTTTTTCGATTTATTGATAAAAACAGTCGCTCAAGAATAATGTAATTTTTATTTTGATATAATATTAAAGTAAAGTGGTATTAAAAAATAAACAAATTGATACGAACACAGCGTTTTTCAAAAAATTACCAAACTAAACTAAACTAAAACTAAAATATCAGACCATCAAAATAAAAACAGTTGGGTCTAATTTATTATTTCAAATCACTTTATTTGATATTCCGCTATTAAAAAATAAAAGTTAGGTACATTATTCTTGAGCGAGTGTTTTTATCACTAAATCGAAAATAAAAAAGTTTTTACTGGACTTTTCCGGTCACCCTGTACAGAAAATATTAATACTCTTAGCAGAAGTGCGATTTTCAAAGTAGGCAGAAGTTTTTATTAAGAGAGACTTTTTGCCAAAAAAATCGAAAATAAAAGTTTTTTCCAGATTATGGACTTTTCCGGTCACCCTGTATACAAAATATTAACAGCAGAAATGCCATTTTCAAAGTAAGTATGAATTTTTATTAAGAGAGGCTTTTTGTCGAAAAATCAAAAATAAAAGTTTTACCCATTGTGAACTCAATCCGGGAAAACATTGTATAATAAGACCAAATTTAATGAAATCAGTTGAAAAATAAAGAATTGCAGGGGCAAAACTTGTTTGATCTCGATTAAAAAAGTGGTAAGTAGACCTTTTTTCAATTCGCTATATCTTCTCAACTGACAAGTACAAATTTAGTTTTTGTAGCCTATTCAATTAGCTAGCTGTTGACACCAAAATGTTAAAATCAACAATTTGGCAACAAATATAAAAAATGCGATTTTTTCGATGCACTGTTATTTTGATGCAGAAAATTTTGAAGAGGTAACTTAATATTTTAAAATTTAAGTTTTTGTTATTGTTACAGATCTTTCTATAGCACAAAGACTAAAATAACACGAAACTGAATTTAAGGTTGGCTCCTTTTGAAATAAATGTACTGTATATTAATTTTCCGCGGCAGCTGCTATCGGGGAAGCGGGGAGTCACACGCAGCTTTGATAAGAAACATTAAGTATTGTTTAAACATATATATGTAATGTAAAATAATTGATAATTTTTATATCGACTTATTTATAATTACATCCTGATGGAAGCCAAACCAAAGGAGATGCAAATAAATACATTTTTATCTGTCTGCAAAAATCCTATTAAAACCGATCCGGCTACCCGTAATTATAAAATATAGCCATGATTGAATTTTAAATACTTTCAGATGTTTTGTGCGTAAAATTTATCATAAGAAATAAGATATTGCGATATCATCTTGACGCAGATGTTGCCTGCGTTATTTAGAATTTGTATAGAGTAAGAAGACAAATGATGCTATATTATTGATTAATGATAATCTGAGAGGCATTATTAATAATTATATCCTGAGCTGAATCACATTCTCTTAGCATTAACGTTGTGTTACATTCAGTCCAGATGATGAAGCCCGAATGGGGTGTTCGGAAAATAATACATTAGGTACATTACTTGACAGCCAGCGTGACTGAGAATTGCAAAGGCACCATGAATCTAGATTCACACAATTTTGAGTTTCTTACGTAATAAATAAACAATTTATTTGTGTGTAAATATGGTTCTTGATTCACTGAAAACGATTTAAGAAAATGTCTGTATGCCAGATAAACTGAAAATATATCGATATATTTCAATGAAATAGAACAGTTGCATACTTCATGAGCTACATCAGGATAAGTGCGTAATTGAACATTATCGGTCAATAAAATTATTCAGCGGCTCTTTTTTTAAAATATTTTAGAGCGGTGAGGCTGGTGAAATTAGGTTAATCATCTATCTAGTATTGGAGCATGAGCCATGCTTTGAAACATCATCGCTACCAAGATCAAAAGTTTTGTGGAAAAACTGCGATTGAAATATTCGTAAAAATTTATTATTTCGAATCACTAGGAAATTTTTATAACGCTATACTGTTATAAAATATTATAAACATAAATATAGGTAAATCAACGAAATTTCGAAAAGGTGTAACGTGTAACTTCAAAAAAGTAGGTACATTTTTTTTCTAAATTTTCTTCCTCATTTTGAAAAAAAAATGGTTTATTAATATTTTACAAATATTTTAAAATAAGGTGAGTGGACAGCTTTTTGAAAATGTATTTTTGCAAAACATCGTATGTATTGGTTTCCATGTTGCAGTATTAAGTTAACCTAAATTATAACCGCCACTGTTCTAGAGATAGGCCATATATTGTCATAATATTAACGTTCAGCTTATTCTCGAGTTTTTTAATATCCCAGCTCGGTAAATTCTTTATATGAAATATGCTTTGTAATGAAAAGCCTTTAAAAAGTATGTAAGTAAAATTAATAAAATAGTTAAATGAAAATTTCATAAACGTTAGCGGTAAGCAAAATTTTAAATTTAATTTAAAATTCGCTTCAAACGTCAAGTTTCGTCTACCTAAGCTCGCAGTTTGTTTGCATCTGGACTGACCTCTAATTTTAGATGGAGATTGGACAGATATGTAATAAGCTGAGTACATAGCTGGGGTATTTCGGGTTAATTTTATGATTGCTTGGTGAAAAAGTACTCCGCCGTGACACTGAGATTTTTTAAGAAATGAATTCGAAGTATACTTAGATATTGGGTCGTTGTGCCTATACATCTACTATACCTACAAATCTCTTTAGGGATTGATTAAATGAATAACATTAAATGTGGCAATTGATTAAAAAACAAATCGCAAATAAGCTGCAAATTGGTGAATATCTGTCGTAAACCCTTAAAACTTCAATTTAGATGAACATATTCACTCTGAAATACATTCAAAATTGAGAAAGTTCATTTTTCTGTTCGCATTTTGCTGCTTACAGCCTTTGTGCTGAAACGTATATTTAAGGAAATTTTGAAAACAACTATTTTTATTTATTATATTTATGTTTATTCATTTACTACCATCACTTTAAAATAATGAATCAAAACCGTACAGATTATTCCAGTGAGAATACATTAGCAAAAAATTTCTTTAGTAAGCAAAGATATTCAATAGTGCAACGGCACGCGAAACGCGTAGGTACAGCACAAGACTAATTAACGTAATTTCGTTATTATACGGGCAATTAAAGCAACCAACAGCAGCAGTAGGTTCGTAATTAACCTTCCGACAAAAGAAAATCGACAAACCCTGTTCTTTTAAAAATACGAGACTATAGAGAAACGCCACCTGTATCCCGCCATTGGAATATTAAATCACGCCTACACATCACCGTCGGCGTCCCGCATAATATATTCGACGCTTGAGAAATAGCTTGTAAGATGGGCCTATACAGTTTCAGCCACAGGCATTTCATCAACTTTTATAGTTATGATTTGGGGTCACATATATTTTTCTTCTTATGAACGGATGTGGGTAGTTCCAGAGTTTCAATAAGTTTAAATAATGTTCAGTCACTTGATTGGTTCGCCCTTAGAAGAAAAATATGAAATACTCGTGTTTCAGTTATAAAATATGAAACATTCTCAGCTGACAGAGGATTTAAACTTACTGCGAACACGTGGAAAAATTACCACGGTTAATACGACCCCCCTATCTCTGACCGGTTTTTATGAAGGAGTGGGCTCCATATTTAATGACAATACCACCCACATCCGAACGCTATTTTTATTGAAAAAATATATTAACGAGCATTATTTGTAGATGAAAAAAATCTAGTGTAAAATAATATTAATATAATAATTAGCTATTTAGTAAATCAAAGGGATAATATTTAAGAATTATTTAGAAAATTAAAGGGATTTGCAAATAAACTCCTTAAACCAATTGTTTGTAAGTTTCATTTTTATCTTCAAGTCCTTTTAAAATGGTTCATACAACGGAGAGGGGATGTATGAAATTACTAATGATGACACAGGTGTTGGCGACATAAAATGCACGCAAGCTAAGTGTATTGCAGAATCACAATAGTTGGAAGAAAACCGGAGAAGTAAGCTACATACCATTTAATTTACGAGTAGTGTATTATACCAGTCGAGAACATTTTAATTGAACATTCCTCTATGGGGAAGGTATTTGTTAGGGAGGAGTATACAAGCTTTTTATAAAAGGAATGTTTTTGTATAGAGAAGTCCCAGAGAATACCAAATCAGGGGACAAATGTCCCAGAATTCCAACGACCAACGAATAGCGATAGCATCATTTATCAAGGGAGGTGTTGTTTACGCAATCTGCTTTGAGAAAATTTTCAGGTTTGTGAATAAGTGATAACGGTACTCATTTATATCAACAGATTTATTGGGAATAATGAGAAAGAAATGTGTTTACTTCAATTCAAGAAGCATATTTATGAGAAAAATTGTATTCTTCGATATTTTGTAAAAAGATAATTAATTATTTCACAGATTGTTTATAATTATAATTTGATAGAAATACTGACAAGCAGATGCGTTCATACTTAGCTTGGTATTCCGAAAAGAGTATTTAGTAATAGTAAAATAACTATAAAAATTAAATTTATTTATCCCCATTTCCTAAAATAAACTGTATTGAATTGAAATTAATCCTAATATATCTCAAATTTGTAATTGCAACAAATGACAACGTGTATGTATATTTTTAAATTTTAATTATTGGGTTTAATTAATTTTAGGTAATATGCTCAGAGTTTTGTTGAGTAAAATAAGTGACTATTTATGACCCTATTTATACCCACTGTACGATATTTATTTAAAGCCATTTTATAAAATATTTGTTTTTACAGAAAATTAAATAATTTTGTTTGGATCTCTAGAAGTAAACGAAATCATAATTTAATAAATACCTCTGTATTATTTAAATAAACAATTTTGTCTCCTTAACATCATTAAAAGGACAGTCAGGTAATGAATGCCTATATGGTGACAAATAAGGCTATGATTTTACTATACTTAATATGGTAATAACAAAATTGCAACATTTTTAAGGACTAAACGTTTATTCGTATGTATTATTTAACATAATGTAAATACTTCAGCAGTTTCAAACCCTTCCACGTGCTTATTATTCTGTGTGAATTTCGCTTTACTTAATGGGCTGAATGCGCATTCCCTACTCCAACTTTGTGGGAGACCTTAATCTAAACTACTTCTATATAAAGATAATAAACGGAAGTATTTCAAAGTAACAATACTTACATTACAAATTTAAATACCAAGGCGGTAGCGCAGTGGGTTAAACAGAGGTTGTGAGAGAATTGCGACTCACCACTGCATTGCTCTAGCTAGACCAGCGTTTTTTAAACTGTATTCTGCGGAATCCAGTTTTAAAACCTAGAAATTGCATTAGAAGTTTGCTTGTGTTCTATATTCCACTGTTAACAATATTATCAACGTAAGTAACAATTTAAACTTTATTCAGCCCTAAAAGGTAGCGCCACTGTATTTTTTGACTTTAAATCGTTTTCGATATTTTATTGGAGGATGAACTGGCCTAAAAAATTCACTCTTCTGGTACAGAACTTGACTTTTCCATTTCGGACTCAACACCTAGCTCTTTTGCTAAAGATAATGATGGTAATAATGAGAGTGATACAAATAAAATCGCCCCAAAAGAAGACCCTGTTGATGTAATCAACCCAGAGCAGTTACTAAAGAAATTAGGAAGTATGATGAAAGTTATATGTCTTTAGGATTCATGAACCATAATGATAATTCTCAGTGCGTTATATGCAGCATAGTTCTTCCAAATAGCTCTATGGCTCTATGAATCTGTTCATAGCGAATTTAAAGAAAAAAATGTTGAATTCTTTATTCGAAAGCGTGACCAACTCTTAACATTAAAAACGGTTATGGTTCAAACCACAAAGATAGTGAATGAAAAAGCAACTGAGGCTTCTTACTTAGTCAGCTATCAGATAGCTCAACGCGGTGAAGCCTACTCAGTAGTTGCAGAAAATCTTATTAAACCTTCTGTTATGGAGATGGTAAAACGTATGTTAGGTGAAAAATCAGCAAAAGAATAGCTAAAATCTCACTTTTGAATGGCATGGTGGCCAGCGCATCAGAGATTTAGTAGCCAATATAAAGAATGAACTTACTTTTCGTTTCCAATCATGCAAATTTTCATTACAAATGGACTAATGACTAATCTACCGATGTAGCTGGACTCGCAATAGTATTGTCGTCGTTAGGTATCAGCACGAAAACGTATTACATTGGAGGATCTTCTCTTATGTAAACCCCTACCAACACGTACTCCTGGAGTTGATATATTTGGTCTCCTTAATTCTTTCCTTGAGGAAGTGAATAAAATACAGTAGGACAACTGCTTTGATATCTGTATCGAAGGCCATGATTAATGGGGATGTACGGCTTATTAAAAATATCGTCAGAAACTGTTTTAGTAACCACTATGATCCCACAGGCAGGCACTTGCTGCGAAAAAATTATTCCCCCATTTATAGGGATGCTCTTGATGAGGTCGTTAAAATTATAAAATCTCGGCCACTAAATAATCGTTTTTTCGAATTGATTATTTGATAGAAATTGGTTGTTTAAAATTGCCTATTTAAGCGACATTTTTACAAAGACGAATGAACTTAATTTAATCCTTCAGGGCTAATAAGTAAATGTATTTACTGCTCACGAAAAAAATCTTGCTTTAAAGAAAAAGACAAAATTTTGGACAATTTGTATGCGCTACAACGAGTTTGATTTGCTTCCCAACAATAAAAGGCTTTTCAGAAGAGGAAGGGGTTGAAATAGGAGTGACATTTATTGAAGAAATTATTCAGCACCTGAGAGTGAAGCTTTTAAGAGCACGAATGAAACGTCAAAAACTCGTAAGCTAGTATATTTTATCCATGGCATTGCATTGCATTGCCAGATGCAACAAAAACTCCCTCTTGACAAAGACATCATAAATTCATACGATTTATTTGCATAGGCAAATATAATTATTACTAGCCGCATTTTTTTAGTTGTATATACAGGGAGTCCCACTTAAGATGTATCCACCATCCTAAAATCTTTATTTGTGAACCGATTTTAGAAATCTTTTTTTGTGCTGGATAGTGCTTGGAAAACTGCATTTAAGCTATATCTTACATTTTTAAAAAAGTTATGATTGGTGGCCATAATAAATGAATTTGTGGTAAGTTAAAAATAATTTTTGCCATAATTTAATTTTTAGACGTTTTGAAATTTGTAATTTTTAATTCAATTTTTTATCATGCATTAGAGAAGATTCAATAAACTTAATAATTGTATGTTTAGAGATGAAACATCAATATGAGTATATCAAATTGGATAGGTTTTTGTTATTATGCTTGAATAAAGCCTAAATAAAGTCATTTATAAACAATACATATATTATGATAGATAGATAGATAGATAGATAGATAATACTTTATTCATCACATAAAGTTTACACAAAAGTATAAGCTTATCGGACTTGTCAGAGAGGTAAATCAAAAAATAAAATAAAAATGTAAATACAAATATGTACGACAAAGAATAAATACCGCAACAGACTTCATGCCGAACCAGACATGAGAATTCAACTTTCATCCATAAGGCCTAACATACAGGGTGCGGCAAAACAAACAGTGCAGTTGCGATGGGCGACTACATCCGCTATGGTGGGGATAGGAACCTGGGAGGGGACTCATTGTGTTTGGTCACTCACCCAGTTTTCAGTCGTTGCAATGGCTTGGAGCGGAGAGCATCGCAGCTGCGCCGTTCGCACGTTTTTTGAGAGCGGTCGTTCTTTCATCAGAAAATTTTTTGAGGCAGAATTGGAACAGTTGGCTGAAGAACAAGACCTTGGGGATATTTGGTTCCAACAAAACGGGGCTACGGCCCACGCAGCGCAGATTTCAATGAGAAAACTGCGGCAGATATTCCCTTGCCGTCTCTCTGAGGGGCGACCTGGGTTGGCCGGCAAGATCACCGGATTTAAGCATTTGCGATTTTTTCCTGTGGAGCTACCTCAAGGAAAAGGTTTTTAAGCATCGTCCTCACAATTTGGAAGATCTAAAGATCCGCATTAGAGAGGAAATTAACGCTATTCCGATCGATATGTGCCAGAACGCAGCTGAAAACTTCAGAAATCGCTTATATCAGTGTATCGCTTCTGGAGGACATCATCTTCTTGGTGTGATCTTTAAAACTTAAGTGAAAAAATGGGGTGTAGTACTGACTCTAGCAGAATAAACCACTTTTTCCTAAGTTGTGCCAATTTTTTTTAACAGCCCTTCAAAACTGCACTGTTTGTTTTGCCGCACCCTGTATTAATTATATAAAATAATTAAAAAAAATAAAAAGCAGTACCCCTCATCTCATTGAAATTCAAAAGTCCTGTTTGAATAGGAATAGGTTATTTTAACTCATTTTAGGAACTTTTGGGTTAATTTTGAAATTATTTTGTTAAGCAAATAATACATTTACAGAATGTTGCATTAAAACGTTACTCTTGAAATAAACCAGGGGTTCCACGAAAAAAGTGGACATTAAAAAGGATTCCACTTATCAAAAGGTTCATTTTTCCTACACTATAGGGACGAAAGTTAGACTTTATAACATTTCACTTGTTTATTTTTTATATTCGTCATCTACGTTTTTTGTTGTCTAAGCCACATCAAAAATTCCTTCTTTCGATAATAAATAAGTCATTTTGAATTTTTGAAAAGGTCGTCCAGCTATCTTCCCTTTATCCTATATTTTATGCATAATGAGTTATTTGCGGACTTTCCATTAATTTTTTGCAGCATATAGAACATCGATATCTTTAATTTAAAATAAGGCAATAGTGCAAGTATTTGTTGTTAATATAAAATTCTAAGTTAGCTACTTGGGATTGTTAAAAAATTTCTGATAAACTCGATTTTATTGGCAGTCGCCAATGTTCATTTTCCCAAGTGTAGAAACTGATTACGCCTAGGAATGCTTTAATATGCAACCCTGAAAGTTGCTCGAGGGCTACTTCACCGAGTGCAACGCATGAAATATTCCTTCTTATTAAAGCAAACAATATCTTTCTCCCCTATTTACCCCAAGGCAGCGACATGCCTTATTGCAATGCATTAAAAAATCTTTGAAATTTTAACATCTCAGCGAATAATATGTCTTACAATATGCTACTTATTTTTTAGACGGATACAGGATGGTACCAAGGGGTAGCTGGTATTGGAGGCAATGATATAAAATATATTGACGTATTTTTTGCATTTATTCTAAATACCAAAGCAAAATGGATTCGCAAGAACGAATTGAAACCAACCATGTCGTCAAGAATTGATTTACGGTGTTTTTTTATAGTTGTGTTTTAGAAAAATATACATTTAATTATATCAGCATTAAAATTATTGTATTAAAAACATTGTGCTGTTACATAATTTCCGAAAATACGTATTATAAACCAAGCAAATATGTTCGTTATCCAATATACGTTCAGGAGTTGAGATTATTAAATGTGACAATTAATTATCTCTACAAACTAAGTGAATTACTGAATTATCACTCACCCTAGTATTATTCCGTTCCGCTTTCAGTTCCGATATTTCCTCTTCCCTTTCCAGGAGATGTTCTCTAGCGGCATTGAGTTCCTTCGTGAGCGTGGCGAATTCCTGAAACAAGATGTGATCATATTATTAATCTGGTCCCGAAACACATACACACACAATGTGCCATTTCGAACGCCCACAGAAAGGAAACCAGTAAAAGTATTATTATCTCTTCAGCTTCGGAAAAACTTATAGAAGAGCGTAGAATTGATATATGCCGTGCCAGAAACGATTTAATAAATGTTAGTGGGTCAAAAAAAATGATTTTATATATATAAAAAACGGGATTTTAAAAGCACTACTAAATCAATAGAATAGGGTCAAAATTATGTGTCCGTAGCTGCTGTAGTCTTTAAGGTACTTGGTGTAATCTCCTTGTTAGTTCCTATTAATTAAAAAGGTTATATCTTATAATGAGGATAATAATTCATTGTTTTTAACTGTATATTATAATTTTGTGAATAAGATTGTAGTATTTTGGAAAAGAAGGTTGACATATTTCAAGCTACACTGTAACTGTTGTAGTTTCCACTTGAAGAGTGAATCTATAAACAAAAAAATCATTCAAATGGTTAGAAAAAATGGACATCAAATTCTGGCGATGCGCTAATTCTGCCGGGCAGTGTATATTTAAAGTTTTTAAAGCACATAAAGCAACAGGCATTTGTAAAACAAAACGTCAATGGATTATTTTTATTATATTCAACCAATTTGGGTTTTTAAAGAACCCTCTCAACTGATGTTGTTTTTCTAATTTAATCTCATCCGATGAATGGGATGCAAAAAGTAAAGAAGACCTTTACTAAAGCCAAAGCTTCTGCCTTTGATTAACATTTTCAGCCCCAAAAAAGTGCATTATCGGAATTATTCAGGCGCAAAGTTTTAACACCATCGATCGACCATCAATGAAGCACGTTTTTTTGGCTTACTCCACTCAGTCTGCTAATGATAACACCAGCAATGAGATTAACTGTTTCATTTGTTCAATTCGATGGCAAAGAGGATTGCAGAAAGAATGGCATATTCGTAGATTAGTAACTACGGCTTTCTGTGGCTGAAACGAATCTTTCGCATTAAATTAAACTACTTCCTGCACCGCAATCTGATAATTACGTACATGAGAGGATTACGCCGTTCCATGGACCTTTATAAAATATATTATGTAACGAGTTACATAACTTTGCAATCCTTGTATTTTTTCAAATACCTAATGGCATCGACTAATGTTCCGCTTATTATCTCTTTGAGTTACTTAAATAATACTTGACGATATATTTTTGGAATCGTGTTAATCAACCATTTTATTTTATTTTAAACGCCTTTCACTTATATTTTTTTATTACCCCGTATATCGTATATTGAGATCCTAGGATGGACCATATCTTACTTGATAAATCTGTTGCAAATGAAAAAATTCGGGGTGTAAAATTTTGCATTAAATAATACTAGACAATAATTATTATAGGTAACTATATTGTTCGTTGCTTTTTCGGATAGACATCAGATATATAATATGACAAATGTACTTTTGAAAACTGTTAGCGTTTGTTATAATCCGTATATCAAATTAGCCGGAATGAATGCATTTTGCATAGCCTAGTTTCGCAAATAGGACAAAATAGCAGATTATATATCACTGTGATTAATACACTTAGAGACCACTATATCTTCCTCAACTATTAGTTAGACAAGTTCTACTTTCACAAAAACAAATGGAGTCGTCCAGTAAGAACCACATAATAGATCGGCCGGATTAGGGCTGAAGCGCACTTTAGCATGGCGAAGCGAAGCGTCAAAGTGTGCTGTATCTAAATCCAAAAATTGAATTTATTCAATTTCGTATTGCAATATGAGCTGCGAGTAGATGATTAATTTAAATCGGTGAGCAACTTATATTTGTTTAATCTGACAATTCTACCGTATAATAATCCCGCAGGAAGAATTTTATTTATTTATATTGTAAGGGGGCTGTCATAATAATTATTAATTAACGATTTTCCAAAAAAATACAACATTTTTGTTCCATAGCATTTCTATCAATAATTTTTGTTGCCGTTGCTCTTAAGTATTAATAAATATTGTAGATTATAAACTTCCTGACAACTTTTGTTTAAAAAACAATTTTCTTCTACAGTTGATTATTTAAAAATTACAGCCACTCGAAGTGTGAAAAGTGGTTACCTTTCTGGCCGCTGTGAACTCATGAAGCATTAAGTTGTAGCTTTTTATATTCTCTACAATATTGGTAACAGGGGCGGAAATAATTGAGAAAAATTTAATTTAACATGTGGTCGCGTGATCGATTTCACAAGAACAATTCAAATATGCTCAAGTACTCAGTTTCTTGGGTAGGTACTTAAAGTATTAAACGGATTATCTGCTATTATATGCTAATAAAATTAAAACATATCTTTAACTTTTCAGCTACACTGAAACGGAAAGACGTGCAAAAAGAAAATGAGAAAATTGGAAAACTTCGATTTAATTAGACGACTCATTTCTTCCAGCAAAACCGAAATAGCTTACTGTGAGGCTTACATTTTAATATTAAATTTAATTTAAAATATCCAGAATTTAATCCGATTAAAAACTAGTTTTTTCCTATAGTTATTTCTATTTCCGGAACTGGCGCAATTCTGCATTATGAAACGGTTTTTCTCAGAGAAAAATAAATACTTATTGATTATCGTTTTAAATAAAACAGGCTTGAAATTACTTTTTGAAGTATAAGACGCCCGATATTATAGAAATACAAATTAATCAGTATATAAAATCGGGTCAATTATAATACTCTGAGTTATTGCCAGAGACTTTCAATCTGAAATAATAATTGAAGAAACAAAATATGGTAGACACGGTGACAAAATTATAAACTATATTAACAATTTAAAACGCATATTGGTGATTTAAATGAGGTATTAAACAAATTGAGATGTAAAAACATGTATGTAGGGAGCCCCAAAAAAATGCGCAACACCAGACCTGTATAATATGAGAGATTATTATAATATTAATTTATAAAAACTGAAATAAAAGGTATACCTAAGGGGAAAAAATTTTGATATCACTTTTTCTGGTTTTTGGCCTTTTTACTTTTATTTCAGATACATTAAGGGTGTGCAATGTTTTTCCGTCAAAATTAAGACAACTTGTACTTTTTGCATAAAAAAATCTTTCCTATATATAATTTTTCTCTAAAATTATTATTTTTGTCAATGGTGTTGTGTTACTTACTTTTCGGGATGGCATGTAAACATTTGGATGAAAATTCCTCGGAAAATTCTCCTCCTATAAATCTTAAAATAAAGTTGGTTAACGTTTGTTTGTTAACTATACATAATATATACTTTTATGTCTCATAATTATAAATCGACTATTTAAGATTCCTTACACTTCTCCTTCTATAAGATTCCCTAAAAAGTAATTTTTACATGTTATTCGTTTCAAGTTAATCCCGAGTGTTCAGCCGGACAATTTATAACCCTTATTTTCTTGACAGTACTTGACAGTACTTGACAGTACTTGACTGGAAAGTTTATAAATTAGCGGAGTTTAACTTGACGTTGAAAAAATAAATGGAACTGCCGAGCTGAGCGTTTAAACACAGATTGAATTATTAATTGCAGGAAAGATGCTATGTATATTTATAAAAATATATAAATATTATTCTCGCTCTGTTTTATTCGACAGCCGAGGTTGTTCGGGAGCAAAGGAGTTGTTAATATTTACTTTAACTTTCAAGAATGCGGAGAACAGGTCTGGGAGAAAACTAAGTTAATGAATGAACATGCCAGTTGAAGTTTACATCGTCTTGAAACTTAATTCTAGGAGAAGTTAGAATTTCGTAATAATCGAGTAAGACATCTTAAGACGATTTGCCATATTATGTCCAGAATTAAACTTTACAAATTCACAATAGTTAATAGGTAGATAATTAAAAGGTTAGTGAGGAGAGCTGATTTAACTTTCCAGAACATCTCGTAGATTTCTCGCACAAGATACTTTATTTATATATATTTATAAATTTTATATTTATAAATTGCTTCACGTAGTATTTTTTACTTTTATTATTACTTGTTCCCCAAAAAGGGGTTTCTTTCGTGTTGATTATTTTAAATTCTTGACGTTTCGGCCAACTTGCAGTTTTCGTTTCAGAGAATCACTGAAGAAGAGAATCCGGAAATTCTCTCATAAATCATCAGTTCCACGCAAGCATTAAAATTAAAACAACATTGGTTTTAGGAAAAATTTTTACCAGCTTATAATGATTTCAAAAGGAACTGGAAGTAAAACTGAGAACTGTTGTACAGATAATAAACTTTAATAAACAGAAGTGAACTCGGAAGGGAATATCAAAATCTCATGAAATTAAATTTAATGAAAATGTCAAATTGCTAGAGTTATTTACACGATAAATTAAATTAAAATGAAAATGTTTTCCATAGCCGATTATTTGGACCCAATAAGTATCCTAGTTTTAATAATTAAATAACATTTTTGTTACTATGAATAGCAAATAAAACCGATTTAAAAAATATATATACCTACAAGTATACGTGACCCTATTCAAATTTATAAAAATATTTAGTAGACTTTCTTTATTTTAATGAACACAAAAAAACAAATCTGCGTGTTAATCTTACTGTTATATAAGTTAAGTGATGTAAAACCCTCATATATTTTTGACATTTAATTAAAAAAAAGAAATATTCTTTTTATAAGAAAGGATAAGATACCAGATTATAAACCAGCAATTTATAATGTTTTAATTGGGTAATAACCAACATGTAATTTTGCGAGCGCAATTTTTATCATGTTGGCCGCTTTGAATTTAATCCCGAATGTTCCCGAAAATGTAAATCCTTTTATTTTCTAGACGGCAGAAACTAAGAGGCTTATAAATTAGCGAGGGTGCTAAATTAACGTGGAAAACAGAAATGATATGGCACAGATGAATAATAAAATTACCTAAGAATGGATTAATGATATTCCATATTTCATTATAATTCAATCAAATGGTTGAACTTGTGGAAATTTCGCACGGCAGTAAACACAATTTACTACTGGTTTGTTTTGTGAATTTTGTTCCGAAGAAAAGAAATATGCACACGTAATTACTACGTAGGCGTAGGCCGTGGGTGATGGGGATTAGGATGAAGATGAATAATTAGATTAAGGCATTTAGCAAATGTTTTCTCTAACATCAGAAATTAGATTGCGAGAGGGGATGTTAGCGTTACATTTTGGATGATTAACTGTAAATGCTTTGCATGCTGATTTAAGTGTGAAAGAAACAAAAAGACAATCCATAAAAGCAGGAAAGGATTATAACATTGATAACAAACAACGATCTTTATTCACTATTAACGTTACTTACGCATTCATACAACAAAATATAACAATAATATTTTTTGTAGTCAAATGTTTTCCTTACAGTTCAATTATTTTAAGGGAAAAAATACCTCTTACTTAGAATGGCTGGACGGCATATTGGAATATAGTGTCTTTTCAATTTAGGGTTAAAAAATAGCAAAATAGAGACCTTCTAAGAACATTGGCTCTTGTAGAGGAATAGGTACAAGGAAGAATACTAGAAGTGTATTTGGAATCCCTAAGCAACAAAAATGCCGTCAGCAGACAAAATAATGTTCTTCTAGTGTAAGTTATGGTATGACGCCCAAAATTATTTAGAAATGAAAACTTAAGTCTTTGACATTATCATTAAGAAAGATAACATTTAACAACAAACAACGAAATAAAAGTTTTTTTTACGTGAAAAGTAGGTTCCGAGCATTCCTTTTTAAGGATTACTCTCGGGTTTACTATCAAGTTCAGTAGTTCCGAGGAAATGACCTAAATCGGTGTGAATGGGATTGGAACAACATTTCTCTACAATGGGTATCAACAACGTTTCCTATAACTCCAAATCTTTTTGATAAGGCCATAAAAAATTGCATTAAAAAAAGTAACAAAAAGGTAGAAAGGAGTATAAGTCTTTCTTTTCAAGGAATAATTCTTAATTGAAGTGTTCAGTGTTTTGATATCTTCAGAACCAGTACCACATTAAACATTCCAAATCTTAAAAAAAGACAACGATGTTGTAAATAAGTGAGTGAATTGTCTATATATGAACTGTTGTTCCAAGGGGCATATATAGGTTGGCACAACAAAAAGTTATACATAGGAATAATATAGCGATATAAGCAGGAGTAATGAAGGAGGACCCCCAATCTCCTTCTTCCATTAGAGAGCGCTATTAAGATAATGATCGAAGACAGCTAGCAGCATACTTCACCATCTGTCATCTACATTACTCCTATCCTATACACTGCATGTTGTAATGTAATAGGGGCATATGAGATTTATCTTGACTTTTCTATAAACTTATTATTGGAATTTTAATTTAATTTTGTATATATTTATTATTATTATTTAATTTAGGAAATATTGTAATTTAAGTTTATTTTAGAATCATATTTCTTTTTTTTGCTTTACTTATTGCCTTTAATTATCCACCCACATTACATTTACAGTATACGAATTTACGCCCCTGGTGTAACCTCTATTGCTATTGGTATAAACGACCATGTGTACTTTGAGGTGAATGACTTACTAATGGGTTTGCTGTAAACCCCTCCTTTTCCTTTTCAGGGTGTTCCAGGGATTTTCTGGTAGAGGAGAGTTACCTTAATCAATTTTGATTCAACATAGATTAATTTGATTCAAATTGAGTTCATTGATTTTACTGATGTTTGTTTTCAAATATAGGTTCTGCACGTGCAGTGGCCTGTAATTATAACTATCTGAACGGTTAAAATAGCGATCATGCACACCTGTGGTCTTTGGAACACAGATCTCACCTTTGTGAAATAATGCTTTAGATAAGGTAGTGATACATAAAACTTGAATTTCAACTGTTCAAACATAGAGGTCTCTCAACTACACAGCTTTTATTCAATGTATTGTAGACAAACACAAATTAAATCGATTAAAAAATAAACTAAGATCCTGCGATAACTAAAGACTACATTTAATCTATTTCACAAATGGTGCTATCTTTTTAATTAAACATAAAAGTCCAATATTATTAGTTATATTTATAAAAATGAGTTTCTATCATTAGTATACTCCGTGCTTTGTAACGGTGTTCGCACCGGTTTAAATTTATCAGTTCAGTGACATTGAAACTAAAATGGCTGCTGGAAGTGGATTGTTCTAGGGTGTCCAATTATACTACATGGAAACAAACCAGTTGTGGATACTCATTCGAAATTACAAACTAGGTGGGTACCTTATATTTTCATCGTCTATTTTAGTAAATCCTGGGAATATCGGAAAATTATCTCGTTCAATATAAATGGTATGAACATACCTCGGCTTTTGAATTGTTGTTTTATATATTCTGCACGATTTTCTTTAAATTTTCATTTCTTTTTTAGGAGCGATGTGGACATGGGGACGCTTCTTCTGATTGCCCAACAACAACTCTCCTTTGTTTATGTTTCCAAGGTACTGCCAGAAAATCTCCTTCGTCAAAGAACTCTAGATAGGAATATGTCATCTTGATATGTATTTTCCCAAATGTTTGCCTTATTCAAAGTTATTTTGTAGAAATTAATTTATTTTTAGCATCCTGGTCACATAATCTTTCTGTGGATGCCCATTACGTTATATTTCGCTAGAACCGATTCCTCATTACACGTTAATTTCAACGATATTGTGCACTGCGTTTTAAAATTCACTTCACTGTTATTTCTTAGAGTCTAAATTTACAATGTGTCTAGCCATCTGACATTAGACTATTGGTTTTACATGAAACATTATGCTAACTACAAGTATCTAAACTACGTGTCCCTATGTTTGAATTTTCGCTAGATAAAATTAGAACTTTGTTCACTGTTCATAAATCACTACTAGTTTGTTACTGATTACTTATTAAACTATTAAAGATTGCTTTTGCTTTAGTTAAGAGTATTTTATCAATTAATTTTGTGGTTTTTTCTTTATTTTAGATTGGGCGAGCCTCATTTATGTGAGTTGTCTCCTTGCTGTCCAGTTACAAGTGTTTGCAATAAGAAGATAAGTTTCCCAAAACTGGTATCCTTTAAAGCTATTTAGGTTTAAACATTCAATTTTCTTACTCAAGTCTTTCGCTGATTTTGAATTCAGAGGAAAGTTTTATTTTGACAATTTTTTAAATTCATTTCATTTTTTAAGGAGTATTTAATTTATTTTATTTATTCAGAATACATGACAATGTTTTCCTGTGTATAAAAGGACTGATTGGTATAAGAAATAATCATAATAGATTATACGAGTATTTAGTGATCCATGATGGTCTCACTTCTACAAATGCATGTTCTTCAATATTGAAAAATATGATTGTTATTTTAGATTGTGTACATCGTGATTACTAAGTTTAACAAAAGTTATTTTCAAGAAATCCAATTATATAAGAGTAACTACAAAAGTAAAGTTTTCTCTGGCACAATAAATAATATATTTACTTATAAAATAATGCATTTTCTTAATATTTTCCTCGAAACTTCTTACCTACACTTTACTATTGTGCAAAATTTGTTACGTATTAGTAAATTTTAAAGGCTTTGTTTGCAAGATAGCTTTAAGCTATATATTCCAATAATAACGTCAAGCCAACAGGAAGGGAAATTACATTGCAGCTAGTTTATCTTATAATGAGACACAACGGAAGTAAAAAATGCAGTACCCTGAAAATTTTGTTCTATACATGAAATAAACTTGTTAATTAAATATTAATACAATGTTTCGTCGGTCACAAAAAAGGCAGATATGCAACATTTTCGATCAGGATCCACATATTTTCATCTGACCGGAAAATAAAAGTACCTATGTATATTAGTATACACACCCGAACACATAGCATAATCCATCTAATATTCCATTCCACAAAAATAAAAACATGTTTTTGTCATATGGAAACAAAATTTTACGCAAGCCTAATAAAATCAGCATAAAACACGGAACGACGCAGGAATAATTTAGAATGTATTATAAAAACATGAAAAATCATTTATATGTCATTTTTTAAATTTTAATCTGGTGCAAATCAAAATATTTATTAGAATCATACGAGGAATCGTATTTGTGATGTTTATCTCTCAAATGAGCAATATAAATAAATAAATAAATAACACCACATTACGACCCCCTTTATCCCAGAAGGTTCTAGAAGAGCCTTGTGCGGGAGGGGGCTACACATTTAAAGACAAGGGACACACATCCAATATCCGTGTATGATGGAAAAATCCCTCTCACAGTATTTTCCATTGTCACCGCCGGGAATCGAACCCGGGACTTTTGGGCGAGAGGCAGGTACGCAGGTACCATCTCGACCATCAGTCATAGGGCAAAGAAAATTTCAATGACTAATTTTTTGAAGATTTAGAAATTCAGTTAAAATAATATTTTTTTAAATAATATAACATTTTTCAATTTAACAAATAAATTTTGTATGCAGAGATCACAAAGTAACAAAGAAAACCGTAATGACTCTAACTTACCCAACATTTAAATGACGTAACTACTGAATAACATCTAAGATAAGTCTTTGTTAATAACAATAATTTTCATTCAATCTTAGCTAGTTCATCGGTTCCTTATGATAGTCACTCAGGTTAGCGGATTCCGATATAATGGGGTATAAAATTGTGGGTTTCGTGTCTTTACGATGTAAGCACATCTTAAACCCCACTCTACAATAAATTAGAGATATGGTAGAGGGGTTAGCGATTCCAATGCTTACATATAATAAATAGTTTATCTTCTGGCGATGACAGAAAAATATTACTATTTCTTTAGTAAAATAGTAGGCATAAACAAATTAATTCCACAAGTGTTAGCGGCCTAACATTTGTAAGTCGATAACTCCCGTATCAGCAGGCTGGGCGGCGTTTGTTTGGGTTATGAAAACCTTGTAGGTTATGAAAACCTTGTAGGCGCCTACCCAGGAAGAAGGTAGAAGTTTAGCGATGCGGGGGAATCAATCGGCAACGACGGTTCTGAAGGAACCTTATTCATGATCATTCATATAATATACGCTAACTTAGCCTTGGGTAAATTACAGGGGATTGCCAGAGTGTGGTATGACGGTTTGAAAACTACGCAGTATTCGTGGGCTCAATGGGAACATTTGTTAAAAACCACATTTCCTAGTAAGTTAAATTTTGGTCAATTATTTCATGCCGCCGCGTCTTACAAAGCTCAAATTGGACAAGATTTACATGAATATTGTTTTACAAAATTAACTAAATTAAATAAGTTACGACTAACATTGACAGATGAACAAATTATTGATGTTATTATAGACGGAGTTCAAGATAACCAGACTCGGTTGACGTTACGAGCAGCTAACTGTACAGCATTTGTTGATTTTGCAGCATATCTTAAAAATTTTCCAAGTACTAGTAGGCAAGAAACGGGTAATAAGGCACGTATTGAAAATCGACAACGAGGTTTCGATGACAAGAGAAAAAGGAATTATAAAGAGTCAGATCATTTAACAATTAAATGTTATTTATGTAACGAAATTGGTCATAAGCGAAATGTTTGTCCAAAAAGACGAAAAGTTTCAATGGAATGTTCCTTTTGTCATAAATTAGGTCATGAAGAGAATATTTGTCGTAAAAAGCGGTACAAAGAACAAAGTAACTCTAATAAAAAGGTGAATTTTATTGGAACTACTAATGATAATATATATTTCAAACGTGCAAAAATAAATAACAACACTATTAAATGTTTCGTGGACCTTGGCAGTGAATGTACGCTGATAAAGCAGTCCGTTGCTCTTAAATTTGATTTAGCTCTCACTAGAGTAAGCAAAAATGTTGTATTACATGGCTTTAGCGGTGCATCATTTGTGCCTCAGTTTCAATGTCAGGGTCTTATAACTATTGATGAAGTAAGCCTTGTTGTAGAAATGTATACAATTGAGGACACGCACATGTTTGTTGATTTATTAGTCGGGCATAATTTTACAGAGGATATATCGGTGTTGATTATTAAAACTCAAAAACAATTAATGATAACAAAACTACCTACACACGCTAGTTTTGCTACTAGTTCGAATAGATTTACAATTAATCAAATAGTTGAAAACACAAATAAACTCAGTTTAGAAAACATTAATTGCGGTGCCATTAATGAAAAACAACGAATAAAATTGTGGAAATTACTGCAGAATTTTAGGTCTCGGTTTTGATTCAATTTAAAGGAAATTGGTCACACAAAGCTAGGCGAAATGAAAATTGAATTAAACTCTGATAAACCTGTTGTATATGCGCCTTACCGATTATCAATTACGGAGCGTGAAAAAGTAAAAGGTTATGATAACAGAGCTTTTAGATGCCAAAATAATTCGTGAGTCACAATCGGAATATGCGAGTCCAATACTATTAGTCCGCAAAAAGGATGGTGGAACTCGTATGTGCGTCGATTTTAGAGCACTAAATAAAATTACGAAAAAAATAAAGTACCCTCTTCCCCGAATCGACGACCAACTTGATCGATTAGGCGGTTATAGTTATTTCATAACTTTAGATTTGTCTTCGGGATTCTACCAAATTCCATTATGCGAGGATTCTATTGATAAGACGGGATTTGTTACCCCGGACGGCCATTTTGAATTTCTTCGATTACCTTTTGGATTATCTAATGCTCCAGCGGTGTTTCAAAGGGTTATGAATCGGGCCCTATCAGATTTAGCAATAATTTACATAGATGATATTATAATTCCGGCTAAGACATTTAGGCAGGGAATAGAGCGTTTAGAACTAGTTTTGAAAAGACTTCAGGAGCACAGTTTGACATTAAAATTAGCAAAGTGCAGTTTTTTCCAAACAAAAATTAACTATCTCGGTTTCGAAATTTCTCAAAATGGCATCCGACCAGGTTCGGAGAAAATAACTGCGGTTAGCAAAATGCCCAGTCCCAGGAATATAAAACAAGTTAGACAATTTCTAGGCCTTGCTGGGTTTTTTAGGAAATATATAAAAGCATTTGCAATTATAGTAAAACCTCTTACTAAATTACTAAAAAAAAATATGAACTGGGAATGGACACAGGAACAAGAAGATGCGGTTCAAAATATTAAACGCCATTTGACCACTCGTCCGATTTTAAAGATTTTTTATCCAAATTTAAGCACCGAAGTTCACACAGACGCTTGTAAAGATGGAGTCTCGGGAATGTTACGCAATTTGAAGGTAATACAAAACACGTTGTGGCGTACTTTAGTCGGCAGACTACGTCTTTAGAAAGTAGGTATCATTCCTATGAATTGGAAACGTTGGCTGCCGTCGAATCGTGTAGGCGTTTTCGCGTATATCTAATAGGAATACGATTTAAATTGGTTACTGATTGCAATGCAATTCGTAGTACTGCCACGAAAAAGGATATAGTACCCCGTGTCGCGAGATGGTGGCTGCATTTGCAAGATTATGACTTTGCAATTGAATACCGAGCTGGGACTAAAATGACACATATTGATTGTTTGAGTCGAATTCCTCAGAAAGTCTTGACTATTAATATTACAGAAATCGAGTGGCTGGTAGCCGCTCAAATGCAAGATGAGGAAATATGTCGAATTCGCGATATTCTTCTCACTCAAGACCGAGATCCTAGTAATAAGGTTTACCATGATAATTATGAATTAAAAGGAAATGTAGTTTATAGAAAAATTGGAAAAACAAGTAAGTGGCTAGTACCAAGATTAAACAGAATGCAAATTTGTAGACTATGTCACGACGACCAAGGTCATTTTGGTCTAGAAAAACTCTGAATAAAATTCAGGAAAACTATTGGTTCCCGAAACTGCGTCAGTTCGTTACAAAATATGTTAAATCCTGTCTCAATTGCCTTTATTATAAAACTCATTCGGGCAAAATGCCTGGTCAATTGTATCCAATAGAAAAGGTTACAGTTCCATATCATACGTTGCACATGGATCATTTAGGTCCTTTTATTAAATCCCGAAAAGGGAATACACAATTGTTAGTTATGGTAGACGGATTTACAAAGTTCACAATTCTTGAGCCTGTACGAAACACCAAAACCAAGCATGTAGTGAAGAGCCTTAAGGCAGTTATCGACTTTTGGTGTCCCCACGCGCATAATCACTGATAGAGGCACAGCATTTACATCGCATACATTTCGACAGTATTGTCTGGATCTGGGTATTAAACACATCCAAAATGCTGTTGCTACACCCAGAGCAAATGGTCAATGTGAAAGGGTAAATCGCACTGTTTTGAGTGCATTGGCAGCCCTTACTGGTAATGTGGAAGATGACCTATGGGACACGCAAGTTAAGACAGTTCAAAGGGGGTTAAATACTACAGTACATAAGGCCCTAGGAACAACACCATCCGAAGTATTGTTTGGTAGCAAACCAAGAGGAGTTACCGATGCGATCCTGCTGTCTGAAATTAAACAACAGGTGGACCGAACCGATCTGGCTTCAATTCGTAAGCAGATTAAAGATCGAATAGATCATGATCAAGAGAATCAAAAGAGAAGATACGATAAGAAACGAGCAATGGCACGCAAATATAGCGTTGGTGATCTCGTGATGGTGCGGAGAACAGATGCACCCGCAACAGGCCAAAGCCGCAAGTTACTCCCTAAATACAAGGGTCCGTTTCAGGTAACGGCAGTGTTGCCAAATGATAGATATGCCGTTATTAAGGTTAATACTAAAACCAGCTTGACGATTACAGCTGTAGGTAAATTGAAACCCTGGATAACATTGAAAGAGCAGGTAAATTCTTGTGTTATAAACAATGTTTGGATGTGTGAGAATGTAGACGTTTGCCTACATTTATTTATAGATGTTTGCCTATTAATTTTATAAACTTGTATAGTTGTTTGCCTACACTTATTCATAGATGTTTGCCTATGAATTGTACGAACTCATGTAGATGTTTGCTTACATTTATTTATATATGTTTGCCTATAAATTTTATAAACTCATGTAGATGTTTGCCTACATTTATTTATAGATGTTTGCCTATAAATTTTATAAACTTGTGTAGATGTTTGCCTACACTTATTCATAGATGTTTGCCTATGAATTGTACGAACACATGTAGATGTTTGCCTACATTTATTTATAGATGTTTGCCTATAAATTTTATAAACTTGTGTAGATGTTTGCCTACACTTATTCATAGATGTTTGCCTATGAATTGTACGAACTCATGTAGATGTTTACCTACATTTATTTATAGATGTTTGCCTATAAATTTTATAAACTTGTGTAGATGTTTGCCTACACTTATTCATAGATGTTTGCCTATGAATTGTACGAACTCATGTAGATGTTTGCCTACATTTATTTATAGATGTTTGCCTATAAATTTTATAAACTTGTGTAGATGTTTGCCTACACTTATTCATAGATGTTTGCCTATGAATTGTACGAACTCATGTAGATGTTTGCCTACATTTATTTATAGATGTTTGCCTATAAATTTTATAAACTTGTGTAGATGTTTGCCTACACTTATTCTTCCATTGAAGTAATTGTTATTAATATCTGTAGGGTTCTGAATCTACTTCCGACCTGATTGAGGACAATCAGAATTGCCAGGATGGCCGACTGTTAGCGGCCTAACATTTGTAAGTCGATAACTCCCGTATCAGCAGGCTGGGCGGCGTTTGTTTGGGTTATGAAAACCTTGTAGGCGCCTACCCAGGAAGAAGGTAGAAGTTTAGCGGTGCGGGGGAATCAATCGGCAACGACGGTTCTGAAGGAACCTTATTCATGATCATTCATATAATATACGCTAACGAGTATTGTTCATTTTATTGAATATATAGTTCTTTTTTATAATTTGAAATCTTATTGCCCACATCTCTAACACAAGAAACAGTAGAAGTGTTAATATAGGCCCGACTCTACCATTTAAATTAAATATTTTGCCGAATAAAATTGATAATGGGATGTGGACTGTGGAAGTGGTTTCTGTAATTGGTAATTATTTATGACATTCTTTGTAAAAAATCATAATCGAACGAGAAATATGCGAAATAAAATGTGTTGTCAGACGACAATTATTATTGTAGTGTAGATGTTTCGGAGTGTTTCCAGGCTGCGATTCTTACACATATTTCGTTGAATATAAATGTGTAAACAACTGCTGCGTGCTTTACCTGCTACATAACCAAAGCAAGTAATTCAGCGTTCATACAATCCTTAGAATTTACAGTACATTTTAATTACATTGTAAATGAAGGTTCTTAGGTAAAATTATGATTTAATTTCTCTTCGAAAAACAAAAAACAGAAGTCAAAAGGAATCATTTCGCAAAGGCATGCACCTCATATAATGATGAATGTAAAGAAGTTTAGCTTGAGGTGCATTTTTAGCGGCTTAAAAATATGCCCCTACTAAACACGGAAAATTTGACAATAATTAATTATTTATAATTCTATATTCTATTATATAAAAAAATATGTAAACTACTTTAATTTTGGCATTTAAATGATTAGCTACTATAGTCGATTTAGAAAGAATTCAAATGTATTAAGTAATTAATATAAACTGGTGCACAATTGAAGTGTATATTGGAAAAATATGGGCAATATTTGAACCTTAATATTTTTGGAATTAGATGATTCGTCTTGATGCAGCTTTTTGTGATCGTTAACAAAATTCATTGACCTTCATCCACCATAAATAGATTTTTAAATTATGGGTGTTTCTTTTATCTACAGGGTGATTATCCAGAGCCTTACATTTATAATATATAAAAATTCATCGTTTTCCCAAATCTCTACAAAAATTTTGGGATTTTTTAAACATATTCATTATGATTTATAAGTAATTCTAAGGAATCAATTTCAATTTTTTTTTATAGCATTATTATTTTTAGAGATATCATTAGTTATAGAGAAAATGGGGAATTTTTTACATTTTAGGTTACATCATTTTAATACGATCGCCAATAACAATTTTTTCTCCGATATTCAATGCTTCCAGTGCACCCTCTTCGAATGCAAAATTGAACAAATTGTATAACGTAATAGAAAATTAATTGATAAAAATTTTATAAAAAAGTTTTTATATTTTCCCCAATCTTCTTATATTTAGCACTTCTTGAAAACAACCTTATAATATGTAATTGAGAGAACCACAATTCATATGTTGTTGGGAACTATCCCAGTCTGAGGAGATATATCGGTATGAATAAGACGGGCCAATCTTTTTTGACCATTGGCGTACTGAAAATATTTTCTAGGGAGTCAAACATACTTTTTTAAATTTTTGTGGTGGCAGCACAACTACTCGTGGATGTTATAAATTTTAAAAACATGTTTGAATCCCTAGAAGCCATTTTCAGTACACCAATGATAAAAAAAAATTGACCCGTTTTATTCATACCGATATATCTCCTCAGACTGTGATCGTTCCAAACAAAATGAATCGTGGTTCTCCCAATTACAAATTATACGGTTTTTTTCAAAAAAAAATGTATCTCGATTAATAAAACAGATAACTAAAAAATTCTAAATCCGTTTCGGCAATATTCTTCAAGATTCTGAAACATTTTATCAAAATTGATAAAACATTATTTTCAGATTTGTAACTAAGTGCTACTGATATAAGAAGATTGGTGAAAATATAAAACTTTTAATTAATTCTTGTCAATTCATTTCCCATTACTTTAAGTATATAATTTGTTCAATTTGCATTCGGAGAGGGAGCACTGGTAGCGTTGAATATCGAAGAGAAAATTGTTATTGGCAATCGTATAAAAATTCTGTAACGTAAAATGTAAAATATTCGCTATTTTTTTCTATAACAAATAATATCTCTAAAAATAACAAAGCTATAAAAAAAATTTCAAATCGGTTCTTTAGAATCACCTATAAATGTTTAATAAAATCCCAAAAATTTTTTAGGAATTTGGGAGAACCATGAATTTTAATATAAATGTAAGGGTCTGGATAATCACCCTGTAGATAAATGAAATACCCACAATTTAAAAATCTATATATGGTGGATATAGTCAATGAACTTTTCGATCACAAAAAGTCGCATCAAGATTAATCATCTAATTCCAAAAATATTGAAGTTCAAATATTGCCCATATTTTTCCAATATCCACTTCAATTATTGTGCACCAGTTTAGATTAAAAAAATGTACCATAATAACAGTGACACCGATCCGAGCGATGCTCTAACTTATTGAGTAAATACTACTAGTTTTTTGACTGAAAATAATTAAGATTATTAACACTGGCATAAATATAGTTAGTCATATATTTAAGATTCCCTGTATCACAAAAATTACAATTTTATTTCCTTTATTGGTGTAGAAGTATTGAATGTCCAAATAATCATTATATGCGAAAAAACATCTTTATCAATGATTATAATCTGCTCTTATGATCTGAATTTAAGTTTAGCGAATATCTAATTAACTGCGCGCATCTTATCTTATTTTAGCAGTCTGTTCCAGACCCCCTTGAGATGAACTCACGATAGGATAAAAGCACTAATTACTAAAATGAAATTGAAGTTAATTAGAATGGGTGAACGAGACGGGATGGTCTGCTGGACCGCTGCCTACTCACTATTGTGTGTTCATTTTGCAGTCTGGTATCGCTGGAAATGGGGCAACTGTTGCGCTTCGAACTGGTTGACTTTGCCATTCTCTCATTTTGGTCCATCTGTTAGGTGCAGATGGATTTACGTCCATTTTAGTCTCCGTCGCCTCCTTGTGTTTAAATCTAGGAAATTTATACCTTGTGCCACTTCAACGTTGACGAATGGATATCACTCTTAAGCAGTGATAAATTGACTATGCGAGGAGAAGTCGGAAGGAATAAGGATAAGGAGATAAACCGGAGATAAATAAAAATTATTAACCGACCTACATTTAATATCAGCAGAAAAAAAATTACCACAAGTTTTATGTAAAATGCCAAAGTATAATAATTATATTACAAAGATATTCGAAATTCCAAATATGAGTTTGAAAAATTCCGCTGCAATTTGGTAATTTTATCTTAGAAGGTTTAAAAATAAATGAACTTCGGGCTATGCACAATAAACTTTCTTCTTTGTCCTAAAAAACACAACATTTCCCGATTGTTGAAAAGTAACTGGGCTGGATTAGATATGTTCTTCTTGAAAACTTAAAAATCATTCTAACAATCCTCAGCTTAGCAAAAGCCTTTGAATCATCTTATTGCATTTTATATGGATTTTTTATAGAAACTTCTGTTCTTCTCATCTCGGCCCTTTTGTTGATTCTGAATGAACTCGCGACTGTTAAATGGGATAAACAATTATTGTTATTTTCCGATTACTGGAATAAGTAACATTAAAGATTGTGAAGAATTTCCACTTGAATCATTCCATTAATTCACTTACCCTGTAGCTATAAATGAATTAAAAATGTATTAAATCAATAACATTTACGTGCTTTAAACCTAGATCGAGTTTAGTTAATTTTGTAAACTAGTCTTAAAATAATACAATGAAACGTGAGATTTTCCAATTTTACAACCTAATAGATTGACTGATTTAATTATACCAGTTATGTTAATGGTCAATAACTTTCAAGTCCACCCTTCGAATAAGGGAGAATTGCCTCGATTTATGACGCCTAATTGCCAATATAATCCTTTTTAGGTTTTCAATTAAGGAAATTCAAAGTGCCAGAAGCGGTAATGTTTCCTATGAAATGTTTGAATATAAAATTTCAATTCTCTTTTCTGAAATTGATGGCTCGCAGGCAATAGAGCAATTTATTCCACTTGATGGATTAACGAACTTAGCTGAAGTTGAGGATGTTCCATCCTCGAGTTTAGCTGAATTTGGTGTGCTGCCGATTGCATATAATTAATTGGCATTGCGTGAGAAAGTCTCCATAGACTGTTACATATTTAAAGTTAGTAGGGAGGCAATTCACAGTTTGAGTTTTATACTGGATGCTTAACAAAATAGGAATACAACCCATACTTGATAAAATTGAATTGAAATTTCGACTTTTGAAATGAGCATTGTAGTTATTGAAATTTGAATTTACTAAATCGAGGTTTTTCTCTTATATTATTTTTGTCAATTTTTTTCATACCTTAGAAACTATAAATACGCATTAGAAAAATTCGGCACTAATCGATTTCACGCTGCCTTTTATAATGTTGAACAATAAAAAAGAGAGTTATTTGGAGACATTCTATGTTATTATTGTTTTCATAGACACCATCAATCGAGTTATAATTAATTTTATTGGTGATTGGCCAATCACGTAGTGACTCATACGCCCAGAAGGACATACCAATAAAAACAAGATTGGCCTCATGTGTTGAATTTCCTTCTCAAATATTCAATTTCTCTCGCCCCTCGTACGTGTTCAATTTATGTTTTGACAAGATTAATAATGTTTCCAATATTGTATAAGTAATAGCACTTTAGTTGTAGCCCCTAGTGGTCTCTGTCCTCCGGCGAATAATACTAATAACTATCTCGCTGTAAATGCGCCTCAATTGAAAGAGGAGGTAAATTAGATGTTGCTGTTTAAGTGAATTAGTCCAAAACAATCATAGTGGGGGTGTGTTATGACAAAACTACTTTCCAATTGTGACTTTCCTAAATATACATAGCATATTTTTACATTGTACCTACATTTCCCCTAAAAATATTATGTCAAAATATCTAGAACGGTTTTTAAATTATAGTGACACAAAGACCAACAGACGGACTTATGCCTACTTATTTCAAAAAAATTATTGAATTATTAATCAAGTTATTTAGTATATGGACAGGACAATGAATATTTTTAAAAACATGCTCAATAAGTACGAAATCATGATTGTTTTAACTATAAGGAAGTAAAAACAAAGCTATAAAACAAATACAAAATGCGATTCCCTACATGTATGTTTGTTTATGGATTGCAGCAATTTTGTTAATCAGAAATATCCTGAGCACATAAGATTGTGTAAGCGAATAAAGAGGAGCCAAAGAGGACCGCCATACTCCAGGCTCTAGACCAAACTTCATCATGCAAATGAGCTCTACTAACCCCAGATAATCAGTATTAACTTGGGAAAACATTTGCATTTGTTTAGAGAAGCCCGTGTGCCTATGTTTGGATGTCGAAAGTGAACATGGCGATTCCCGAGTAAAGCTGAACGATCAATTATCCCTTCAGCTTAAAATTTAATATTCCAGAATAAGTTTAACTTCATTTACATAGGACTGGTCGCTGGTCATTATCACGGACTTATTTAGTTTTGGGATGTTTGGATTACTAATAAAAAAATCATAAAGATATAGCAACTTTATTTATTGCTAATTTAACATTTCTTTGATGAAACGTCAAGTGATATGAAATGGGTTCTAAGTAATAACGAGAAAAGTCCCTTGAGATTTGTTATGAGCTGGTGTTATTGTTTTAGGAAAACGAGAGCGGTTTGCGGTTTTTGTTTTCATTGTATCCGTTGTCTTCTTTCCCAAGTCAATTGCCATTTGTTCTAAAGGCGATATAAAATTTTTAATAGAACACATCAGTAACGTGTACCTACTTCTGGACGTTCAAATTTATGCATATTTTTATAAAGCACCGAATAATGCTTATACAGGGTGATCTACCACCAGTGTACCAAAAGACTGCCTCATAGAATAGATGTCACGTTAAACTGAAGTACTGGATAACAAGGAACCAACGCAGCGTATCTTTATTTATCCACCAAAGGTATTTAACAGCGTTAACCGCGTCAAACAATATAGAAATTTAATATCCTTAAACTTGAATTAATATTTACTAAACAGAAAACGTGCATAAATTCATGACGTTATTAGTGAATCAATCCCCTTGAGAAAAGGACTAGAATATAAAGGTATTCTCGAGATAACGCCATTTTTATACGTCATGTCAGTATAAAAACTAAACTTTGAACAATTGGCCGGAGGAATAAGAAAAGTGATTGCACAAAGAAGGCCATAATATAAATGGCGATTAATGTACTTTATAAATTGAAAATTTCCTCAGCTATTATTACCGCGGCCATTCTACAATATATAATACTAAACTTCATACTCTATTGCAGACATTCATAACCTAACACAATTTTCCACTTCGTATTCAATAAGAAAAGGTAACAGAAATGGAAACGAGCCATGCAAAAAAATAATAAAAATAAATTGTGCCAATTCAATATCGCAAACGTCATGCTAGAGCAGTTCACAAATTGACGGAAGCGTATTTATTTCCCCTTTACACGCCGTACGCTGAAAATAAAAAGGGCTCCCTTCCTTCGCCATCTCCCGTTTTACATAAATTCTTACTATAAATGAAGTGTCTTATTTACTTTTAGCATAAAATATATATGAACTTTATCTTCATATGCATAATAAAGGAGGGTGGCCACGTGAACCCCAGGTTTAGACTGCCGTATACGCGTAGTGATTTTATCCGACGCATTGGATGTAAAAAAAGAATAAAAAGTACTATGTAAATATATGTTTACTGTAATATAATTTGACGGAATAAAATATGGTTGTGAAAAAGACATTTGCCAAACAAACATAGAATAGGAATTTCAGAAAACCACGCTATAATTTTAACTACATATAATTTTATGGACGAATCGAAACCGATTTCTATTCGATATGTTATTTCAATCTTTTTAATGGTTTGATAGATTTGTTTAGTTGTTTAATAATTTTAGATAATTTTTAAGTCATAAACTCATTTTAACCATTTAAATGAAGGAAATATGAAATGAGCCAAACATTTTTCTAAATTTCATTACTCTATCTTTTTCCTGTACGTATTTTTGTTTTGCTCTAAATATAAATAAGATAAATAATAACAGTTATTATTTATCTTATTATTATTATTTAAGAGTTACTCTTACTCTACAGGAAAACAATCCTGCCCAAAAGTTTTTCCAGTGACAACTACTATGGAAACACTCAAATGACCTGTTGAAAGTTGAAGGTACTAACTACTTTTGTTGTCTATTGCGAGGTCTATTATCGCCGTCTTCTCTTTGTTGTTATACAGGGTGTTTCTAAATCACATGTAAATCTCCACCACATATTCCTTACTTAAAAATAAGACGAAAACTTTCTATAAACATATATCCGGAATCGCCTCCTAAATGAGCTGGAGGCACCCCAAGATAACACCTAAAAAGTAGTTTTTTTAAATTATTTCGGAAATGACGTAATGAATTTTTTTCATTTTTGGAATATGGATTTAAATAATATGGATTTTTCCAAAATACTAAAATTTTATCAAATTCATTTAACTCGAAATACATTTTTTAGCCCCCACAAGTAACACTTTTTACCAGAAAAAGCCACTGCATTGCTAAAGGGCAAACAATTATCAATTATTAGATAGAATGATTCAATATCTGACTATTCCTTCTTCTGAAAATTTTTCTTGGATTAACAGTTTCTGAAGAAATGTAAGAAATCTGCAGTGCGGTCAGAAAATGATCAACAAATTTGTAGTCAGTTTATGAAAAGTCGATATGACAGACTGTTGTTTTTTATTTTTTCGTCATTGCTGATTATAATTGATTATAAAAATGGCAGTAAATGGATATTCATTCTCTGAATTAAGTGATATGCACTTTATTTATGGCGAGTGCAGGAGAAATGGCTGGGCGGCAAGAAGGCGGTATCGAATTATTCCCTATAGAGGCTTCCTAATCATCAAAGTTTTGGATCGTCGTTTAAGAGATAAAAATCTGTCGTTATTAATAATGCCACACTTGTTGGTACATACTAGAATGAGGAAATATTAATAATATGCTTCTTCTTATCCATTCTCAGATATCTTTCGCACGTAAAATTTAATTATTGTCAAATATTATTATTTTTCCTTAAACGTCGATCTATTCATAATTACATTGTGATTGAAGTCATATCGACTTTCCATAAACTGCCTTGATATAAAATACAAATTTGTTGATAATTTGCTGAGCAGAGCTACTGCAGATTTCTTTAGAAAAGGTTCATCGAAGCAAAATTTTACAGAAGAAAGAAAAGTCAGATATTGAATCATTCCATTTAAAAATTGAGAATTTTTTACTCTTTAGCAATGTAGTGGCTCCTTCTGTTAAAGAATGTTATTTGTGGGGGTTAAAAATGTATTTGAGGTTAACTGAATTTGATCAAATTTTAGTATTTTAGGCGAAATACCCTGTATATAGTTATATTTTTATATTGGTGCCATTTTGTAACAAATTATTTAATACATTTCTGCTTTTTGTAAGGAATCCGATTTATTGCCGTCAAAATATTATACAAATGTTTTCTCTCCGATATTTGTAATAAATTTTGATATTGAAACCGTAATTGGTCCAGAGGCATTTTTAGTTTAATTCAACTGTCTTATAGAGCAGACGAAAAGAAAACTGAAGTACTGAATAACGACAAACCAACTATAAATATCTACGAAAGGCAGTGTTAACTAGACTCGAGTTAAGTTAGCGCCGCTTTATTTGAAAATCGAAAATTTTTCATGAGATCCCGGTAGAAACGGCATAGTTCTAGAGTTTTAGTAGAGAAACATAAAGAGTTCCGGTGAATTAGGCTCAGAAATCGAAAAAATCAATATGACAAGGCTAACTTCACGCAGCGCCGCTTTTTAAAAAAAAGGAGTTCTGAGGGAATTTATCGGTAGACGCAGAAGAGTTCTGGAGTTCCTGATGGTTTTCGAAAGTAGTTCCCGCGTTTTCTCAAAGTTATGAATTTTTTTTTTATATAAAAAGGTGTTTCTCAAAAAATCAGATCTGAGTAGCGCTCGATGAGTTCTACAATAGTCGCCAACGAGAACTCTCGTTAAAAAATCGCTGCAATTGTTATTAACAAATTATTGGTTGAAATTTCAAAGTTTTCTATTTTCACGCCCCCAAAGCTACAAAATTAATTGTGCGATAGTTCTGATGGGAGTTCTGAGCGGCGCTCGATGAGTTCTACAAGAATCGCCAACAAGAACTCTCGCTAAAAAATCGCAGCAATTGTTATTAGCAAATTGGTCGAATTTTCAAAGTTTTCTATTTTTACGCTCCCAAAACTGCAAAATTCATTTTGCAATAGTTCTGATGAGAGTTCTGAGCGGCGCTCGATGAGTTCTACAAGAGTCGCCAACGAGAACTCACGTCAAAAAATCGCTGGAATTGTTATTCCTGAAGAGGGGTTGGAACCTTTGGTGTAGAACTTACACTTGGAGTAGTTTTCCACACACACCAAAACACTTTTGCACATACTCGACGCGCGTTTCGCCATCCAAGTTGGCATCATCGGGAGATGATTAAAACTGAAAAGTTTTCAGTTTTAATCATCTCCCGATGATGCCAACTTGGTTGGCGAAACGCGCGTCGTCTGTTTGCAAAAGTGTTTTGGTGTGTGTGGAAAACTACTCCAAGTGTAAGGAATTGTTATTAACAAATTATTGGTTGAAATTTCAAAGTTTTCTATTTTCACGCCCCCCAAAGCTACAAAATTAACTTTGCGATAGTTATTAACAAATTGGTCGAATTTTCAAAGTTTTCTATTTTTATGCTTCCAAAATTGCAAAATTCATTTTGCGATAGTTCTAATGGGAGTTCTGAGTAGCGATTTTTGAGCGAGAGTTCTCGTTGGCGACTCTTGTGGAACTCATCGAGCGCCGCTCAGAACTCCCATGAAAACTATCGCAAAATGAATTTTGTAGCGTTGGGGGCGTGAAAATAGAAAACTTTGAAATTTCAACCAATAATTTGTTAATAACAATTGCAGCGGTTTTTTAACGAGAGTTCTCGTTGGCGACTCTTGTAGAACTCATCGAGCGCTACTCAGAACTGATTTTTTGAGAAACACCTTTTTATATATAAAAAAAAAATTAATAACTTTGAGAAAACGCGGGAACTATTTTCGAAAACCATCAGGAACTCCAGAACTCTTCTACCTCTACCCATAAATTCCCTCAGAATTCCTTCTTTTTAAAAAAACTGCGCTGCGTGAACGTCATATTGATTTTTTCGATTTCTGAGCGTAATTCACCGGAACTCTTTACGTTTTTCTACTAGAACTCTAGAACCATGCCTTTTCTACCTGGAACTCATGAAAAATTTTCGATTTTCAAAAAAAGCGGCGCTAACTTCACTCGAATTTAACTAAGTGAAACATATTACAGAAATTCTATTTCATTAAATTTGAACATACATAAATACATTTAAAATTGGACGTATATTTGTTAGGTAGAAAATAAGTTTAAATTCATGACATTACTAAATTTTGGTACTTCTCGTACAGAGATGTGTTTTGAAAATCACTGCCAATGCCAAATCAACGCGTGTTTCAACCATCTTCAAGAAACAATTATGTATATGTATACATTTGTACTTTGTTTCTAGTACAAGAGGCAAAAGAGGTACGTTCATAACATTTAAATTGTGCTTTTAATTTAATTCCGTGCATAGATTTACTGATGTCACATTAATTTTATTTTCTACTTAAAAGAGCCACGTTTTGTTAAAAAAAAATTGTTCTTAAAGTGCCCCTGAAGTTGTCGGAAAATTGTAGAATTTCGTATTAGGTAGAAAGATACAATAAAAACGGTAATGAAATACACTAAGACTAGCCTAGGCGGTGGGTAATTTCTTTAATTCTGCTTTGTCATGTTGCGGGTTATGTTTGCTTTCGTCTGAAATAAGAAAAACCATTAGCGGAAACTTTTATACGTTTCTACTAAATGATCCGCCCATGCAACAAAGTAATTCATCTTGTTCGATGCATAAATTTCAAGTTGTTAAAGTTATTCGTAACGGGCGTGAAAAACCATCATTTTCACTGTGTGTGCATAGGGACCACCAAGCGTGTGGAATTTATATTAGCTAATTTTCATATTTTTGTGGAGGTATAAGACAGGCACTCAAGCTGGCACGGGGTATTTATAATATTCTGGAAGTGTAATTTAATTTCTTCTTTTCTGCTTTGGCAGGTCGGCGCCGTATAATTTACTTCTACGTTGGTCCAAAGCTCAGCTTTGCCTGTTTTTTTTTTTAAATGATTTAAGGCAGGGAGTGGGATGGTAAATAGCATTTCACCATTCCTTTGTACCAATCTGCGTAGCGCGAGGAGATTTTCCACTAATACCAGTTTTACGTATACCAGTGGAAATCAAATTGTTAAAGCGCGTCAATGGCAAATAATGACGATAAAAGACTAAGAAATACGTATCTCTGCTTCAAATTGGCACGTTATGGAACGCAGTAACATTAATTCACTGTTTTTCAATATGCAGTTATCTAAAATTCGTTAAAAAATGTCTAGCAGATAATTCTGTTTCAGTTAAAAATATAGATATATTAAATATTTGTAATTTAATTAAATTTTTTTTTTCCAATTAAAAATCTAGCTACTTCTAATTATTTTAGACATCTAATTATGGCGCACTCTATATGCAGAAACTAATGTAAGTTTAATTATACAGGGTGAAAAAATAGGTCAAACCGTTAACAAGAGATTTCTTAGACGAAATAATGTGACTTTTATGATGTAATTTTTTATTTTGGCACGTAGTTTTCCTTATACAGGGTGCTAAAGTTTAAATTTTGAAAATTATTTTGACTAATAATTCTGTTATTTTTTAAGATTTGGACCTGAAATTTTGCAGATTCTTATCTTATGCAGATACATTTTTTGTGCAATTTTGGTAAAAAAATCAAAGTGCAAACAGGGAAAGGAGGCTTGTGTGGTACCCATTAACCCTCCCAACTTTTTCATGCGTACGCCTATGGTCTCTAGATATTTATTTTAAGATTAAATACTACTTTATCTACCTTTCTTTATTCTTATAAAATTTTAATTTAGGACTTGGTTAACAAGTTATTCCAATAAATTCAGAAGTGTGATTTAACCCTAGGGGTTTTCACTACCGACAGAGACACAAACTTTTGCTATAGAGATATCTACGAATTTCACAAAAACCCCTTTGGAATAATTTCAGTTTCTCCATAATGTCACATTTCCAAATTAGCGCTAGAATTCCGGTTAAAATTTTTAGTTTTAGGGAAGTAAAAGATTTTGTTTATTCGGTGCCAATTTTAAATGAGCAACAATTACGAGAACGAATTGTAGAAGATGCAAGGTAATTTAAGCAAAAATATTTTCTGTAAATTAGTATTTTTAATTGTTTCTCTTACCTCTACGCCAGTGGCATAGTTAAATGAGAATTAATCTAGGATTTCTAAGCAAAAATGTATGTACACCACTGGTTTTTTATAATTTTTATTATAGAATCGACCTTATATTTAACTATGCACAGCAAAAAAGGTATCTAGCATTTTTTGCCTAAAATTAATCAATTTGAAGAAAACCAACTACAAATAACAATAATGTAAATAATAAATTCTGAAACTAAGATTTTGAAAATGAATCTGAATTTATTGAAATATCTCGTTAATCAAGTCCAAAATTAAAATTTTATAAGAATAAGAAATTAATGTTTTAATAAAGCTAGCAACATCACCTGAACCAAAATGCAAAATATTTTACCATGAATGGTTTTTTCCAAAAATGTTCTTATCTTATCACAACAACGGGGTCTAACTATAATTCTTATTTTTTTTTTTTCTATTGAGGTCATCAAGTGCTTACTGAAAATGGTATAACGCTATCAAAGAGCTGTATGAAACTTAGCGGAGCGGAGCTACTTATTTAAGTGAAATAAAATAAAAAATAATGGAAGTGTTCGCCTTCCAACAAGTAAAATTGCAATCACAAGAAACGGTCGCCCAAGTTTCTTGATGGTCATCGAGCTTGACGCTAATTCATTAGCGCTGATTGTTCTATATGTGAACATTGGAACTGTAATCGGATTATTCTTTGCTTCATTGGATACTGCACTTAGATTTAAGAGGCGCAGTACTAAAGAAAATAACGGTTTTATTTATATTAACGTCCAGACGGGACAGCCAATCTCTGGGACATCGGCATTTGTCCTGCTGAAATTCGAACTCAGCAGAGATATGCAACGGTCAGCCGAGATCCTCTCACAACTGTGATCTTGCCCACTGCACTACGGCTTTGTATTTTATCGAATAAAATTTTAATTTACTAAAGTTTCTTGCTTGGTACCGTCACCAGCAGGGTGAGTTATTTCATTATTTCTATTACTATCGATCGACAATCCTTAGTTCTTATCTAAAAATTCATTAAGATAGTTATACATTCACGGATTATTAATAACTTAAATTTGTATGCAGGAATTTTTAAAACGTGTGGAAAATGAATCTTTAATGAATGCTTAAACTAGTTTTAATCATTCCCAATGACTTCGCCATGGATCGTAAAACGAGTGTCGAATGTAATTATAGACCTACATATGGGAAATATTGTAAAAATCAGCTAGTTAAATATTTTTTATTAATCATGAATAAATGGATTAAAAACTTTTCAACTTAAAATTTAAAAATTAGATTCGGCGTCTGGGAAAAATATCAGAAAGTCTTTTATTAAACAGTTATTACTCTTGCAGTATATTTATTATCGTGGAACATGTTTATACTTTACTTCAATGGAATGGGGAAGCGGACTAAAATAACCTCAGTCTGGTTCAGTAGTCTGTTATGTTTTGCTTGAATAGGCACAACATGTATTGTATTAAAAAATAATAAATTATAAAAACTGACATTTCAATACCTACATTTCAGTGGATTTTTTATTTTTGCTTGAGCAGAAGTAAATTTATCAGTTTTATTTATTGTTCAGTGTTGCTGTTATATGTGTAGACCGATAAGTCAAACCTCAGAAAATAGTACATAGTTCTTTGTAACTGTTATTTTCCCATAAATTTCAGAATTTCTTAAAAACTGCATTTTATTTTAAATGTTAAAAACAAATTCTTCTATTCTTGTTATTTCTCATAAACAATCTTTAGCCATAATTACTACAACAGCTTAATTTTGAAACAGAAAAATAATCACCAAATTAAAGACTCTGAAACCTCATAGTTAAACAGATGACGATTATTTTCCTTATTGACTGATAAGTAAGTGATAATACCTGTTCTGGAATTTTCCTCAACTGGAACAATTTATTTTTTCCAAATCTGTCTTTTTTTTCCGTGAAATAGTATAATTTTTTTTCCACACTAACAAGGCGGATAGAGAAACAAAAGTAGGTCGTGGAATAACCGGAAAACAAAATCTCAAAAAAATAATTGTCAATTAATTACTGTAACTTATCCAAGAAATTCCCTTAAACAAAACAAAAGTTTAAGAACATCTGTATATCTTCATGCAATATGATGCGAATTAAATACCTGCGCAAATATTGCCCAGTTTTTTAAATGATATATAGCGTAATAAACGTTGGCCACCCACTCTATACACTATACATTCAGAGCCAATAAAAGAATACGATTTTATTACGCCCAATAAATTTATTGAAAAAAAGTCCTAGACCTAAGATACATTTTTCAAACACATCGCCCTGGGAGAGATGTAAAAATAACAGTCCACACGCCGACGTATTCTCTCTCTAGTAATATACTTCCTATGCCAGCAGGATCCCAGTTGTTAGAAAAGCAATAAAACCACTAACGAGACGCGGAAGCCGCGAGGGGGGGTGGAATTGATGCACGGAAGTTGTTAGGGTGAAATGAGTGACTCGCGTGGGTCTGTTTCAGACTCGAGGATAGTCTATGAGTCGGAACCGCCTTTTATAAGTAGAGCGTATATGATGACCACTACAAAGTGAAATCCAAAATTTTAAATGGCACTATATATACGAAGAAAAAAAATGGAAAAAACACCGGCACACATATATGGAAAGGAGAATGTATGATTTATTCGTTTTGAAAATATTCTCATATTCTTGATGAAAAATGGATGAAAATATCCATTAAAATTTATCTGAACACCTTATCTACTAACGAACTTTTATCGAAAAATATCTCAAGATTCCCAATTTATTTGATATAAAGACAAACCAATAGACATTTTACTTAACTTTTTTCGATTTATTTATGAGCGGAAATCTACAAATCCGTTAAATTTTCACAATACTTCCTTTAATCTACCTAATTACATTAAACTAAAAAAATATATATAAACAACCTCTGTTTACGAAATATTCAAGCAGTGCTAAAAATGTATCATAATGGATAAATGAGCGACCACGAAGGGATACTTAAAAGCTATATATTCGTTTCGTTCTGAATAATATACTAACCAAATAGGTATATAAAGCCCTTTCATATTTGCAATATACACGTCGAAAGTTCAACTAAAAAAGAGTAAAAAACTGAGTACTCAGACCCTGCATTGGATTCTGAGCTCGATTTGATTAATGAGTAAGTTCCAGACACTTTGAATGTTGGTAATGAATAGAACCTGACATAAAATTAAGTGCTTTATTATATAATATCTGCTGCGCAATTGTAGTGGAAAATGAAATAGGCAGAATACGATTTTCGAGACGATATTTCTCTCCGAAAAATATAGTCTTGTCATTATTCTAATTGTATTTATATAGGTATATAGAAAAATCTATACATTAATTAACATTATTATTAATCTATAATTAAATTAATACGATTCCCTTTATTTATAAGACTTTTTCTGAAAAATTTACTAAATATTTCTTTTAAGAAAGTTCTTAAAACTTACTACAATGACGAAATTTTTCATTAAAACCTATTTTACAATACTTCCGCTAGTCTACATAACACGTAATAATGGAAAATATTTTTGTTGGATTTACTATACCTCTAACTTATACAAGAAAAAATGTGTTAACCTTTCGTATAGACTACTATAGTATAACGAAGTTTCTCGAGCAGCAATATTAACAAAAAAAGAGCTTATCATTTCACTAGAAACTTTGCAATTTCTATTGAAAATAGATCGAGTGTTAGGTATCTGGGTGTTGGATGTATTCAACACTCAAGCCGGATATTGTGTACCGAATTGTAAAACGCGGTTTTTGTTAGCACTTCAAGTGAAAGAGTCTATTGAGAAATACTCCATATAGTGCACCTTATAAACTGACGTATTTTAGATGTTCAGCACATAAAAATAATAAATGTACGAATTTTTTTTTAAATCGTTAATTATACTCGTTGACAAAGCCCTGATATTACGTAAAATTTTTAGAATATAATAGTTATTGCGTCTGAAGTTTACAAAACGAACCGAAGGTGAGTTTTGTAAACAGACGAGTGCTATACAATATAGCTATGGCACGTATAATATACAAGATTTTGTCTACGCTCGACGTTTTTAATTCTTTTAGACAAAAATCTACTAATCAATTAATATTATTTATTGACAACACCACACAGTATCTACAAGTAAGTAATAACTAAGGCAATAACAACAGTTGTTTGTTGATATCTCCTTAGCAACCGGTGGTTTGCGTGCTTTTTTTATGAAATGCGTGCGATAAATATATATCGCACTAGTGTTATAAACAATGTCATTATGACATTGAAATGAGTGTCATATTACTGTCACATAACGAGCGTAGATAAAATATAATCATAAGTTCTGGTCAATTCCGGTCAAACCGGAAGTACCTTGAAATTCAAAAAAATTATCCTAATTCACGTCCCTCAAATTTAAAATGTTTATCTGAAGTAGAAAATAAATTACAGGTGTTCCCACTTTTAGTTGTGACCCGGTATCGGGTTTTTGGGTTTTATCATTATATTTCCACCATTTTTCAGACACAGTTTTCCATTTTTGATAAATTGTAAGACAAAAGTAAGACATCAGCGACCCAAGAAACCCCCATACCGGGTGAAAATTAAAGTGGGTACACCTGTAATTTCTTTTCTATATCAGATACAAATTTGAAATTTGGAGGACGTGAATTAGATAATATTAATATTATAATATTTTTAGACCGATTTTCTGGCCCGATTCGTAATCTGTGACTCCAAAAACATTCATGTAGGTAATCAAATTTCAGGAAATTGTTTAAATAAATAAGAGAGTTAAGTGTATATTTTTTAACTAAAAGTGTATTTAAAAAACACTTATTTGTGAATAACAATTGAAAAAATAAAATACACACCTTCTCACCTATCGGGACCTTTTCTATAAACTTTTTCCGAAATTTCAAAAAAAAATTATCAAAATCGGTTTTAAGTCAACGAAGTTAGAACTTTTTTTCTTCAGTAAATGGACTACATTATATAACTTTATTTTAGCAGTATAATTTAAATTTAGTTTTTTGACTTTAAGTATAATAAAAATTTATCAAAATATTGAAACTGTAGACCGATAATATTGGTAAAAATAACAGGCAATTATTAAGTATTTCCTCTCTATAGATGATATATACAAGATATTAGTTTTAAGAGCTAAACGTGCAGTTTATTAATTATAAAAATTAATAATAGTTGTCTTTAGCAATTACTTACAAACTAATTGTAATTAATTTAAGTGTAATATAAATATTTGTAACATTTAATTTTGTGCTACGCCTCTGCATAAACGACGTACCTGTATTACTTTTTGTTCCTTTGGGAATATATTCTCACTTAAAAGTATTACTTTTTTTAGTGCAAAGAACAAATTGTATGCAGATACCTATTTATTTTTGTAAAAGAAAAAATTAAAAGTAAACAAATTATTCCAAGATAATAGATAAGAACTAGTTAGATATTTTTTAATATTAAGTTAAATTGCCGCAGACAACCCCAGTTAGTTCAATAAACCTTTCGGTCACTAAAATATAATTATACAACAAATTAGTTCAGTAATCGTGCAGCTATGCTACTTAGTAGAGAACAGGCCTATACCGCCATTGCTATATCATTGGCGCATTCGCCATTTTATGAAAAAATTAGGCAAAAGCACATTGCCGACAACACCCCTACGCAATGCTTGGTATTAAATTCGGATTAACTGAATTGCAATAATGGGAAAAGCAATAATATGAACAGTTAATTCGTTTAGTAAAAAAAAATTACATTTTATTTCGTTATCGTATTACAGAACCTATTGGTGGCGTAATATACTCAAAATGAAATTCCACGACTTCTTCAGGTTCTCGTTGACCTTTTAATAGGCTTGAAATAAATCATAAAAATGTATTTAAAAAAAAAAACGTTCTCAACTTGTTAATTTAGAAAGTTATGGAATAGGCGATGCAAAAAGTACCTATAGAAAAATAACGATAAGAAGAAAATCATTATTAAGTGGTTTTGCTTGAGACTTGGACATAATTATAAGAAGATATATAAATATATCGATATCATGAATAGTATCACTGACGGTTCATAACTTGAACAAGCGTGCGAGAGAAACACGTAAACTTGAATTATAATTAATATTTATAAGTCATCGATTTTACATGTATCAAATATCTCGTATAAGTAATACCTATATACCTACAAATGAATTGACGTAGTTACCAAAACATGTCTAAAAAATGTCTCTCAGTGGGGTCTGCCTGAAGAATTTTCAGTAATTCTCTATACAGTAAAAATTTCTGAACTTTTCGAAGACTTGTCCGATGGTTACTGGTAGCATTCTTAGTTTTTTTGTTTCGTTCTTTGGGTCTGTTTTCGCATTTTTTAGATGTCACTGATGAGTGACAGTCATGGCTCTGACCCACTGCCTATCGCGTCCGGGTTCGAGGCCCGGCATCTGCCGGGCAATGTCGGTGGGTATGGATGTTTGTCTGCGTTTTTTTCTAATGTGTAGCCCCCTTCCGGACAGCCTTTGGCTTTGGATTTAGGGGTTGTCTAATTTCTGTAGTGTGTTTTATGTTTTTATGTGGAAGTCCCAATGAAAGAAAGAAAAATATATTCCAAGAATTCCAACAGTTTTCAAAATGTTTGAATAAAATCATTGCTATTTAAAAAAAAAACGTTTTTTACTTCAAGTTTCGCTGCATTCTTATAGTAACAAAATCAACAAACGGTAGGTAATAAAAATATTTGATATAGAAAAATCGACAAGCTCTAAATAAAATACGTTTTCAGATTTTTTAAAAGAAGAATTAAAAGTGACACGATTTTAAAAGAAAATTAATTGTAAAATTTTCAGACTATTTTTTTATTAAATATACTCTGAGACTTCTTCAATTTTTCACATTTTTAAGGTATCTGAGAATATCTTTGTCAATAATAACTCAAGAATCTTTCTATAGTAATTTTGGTATCAGGTGGAAACTCCATAACCAGAATATTTGATTTCCTGGCTTTATTTTCAATAATACGTTTTAAATTAATTCAAATAACTATTAAAATTGACAACATGTACTACCTATTTTATTACATAATACAAGATAGCACTTCATTTTTATCATAAGTATGTATTAGTAAAACACATCTCAAATCAGGTTCGATCGGATAAGATTGGAAAATACGTCATTTTATACTTACTATATATTTTAAAGAATCTGACCGACCGACGACGCACGTACGGTGACGTAACCTAATCCATCATAATTACATGTACTCTCATTAATGTTGTCCTTATTGTCCATAGTTTTAGGTGACTGAACGAAATTACATTTTCACCTAGACATAAAATATGAACCACTCTAAAATATGAAATGAACTACATTTTCTTAATTTCATTTAAGTAAGTGAAACCAATTTTAATTTTACGTTCGAGTCTTATTAAAATTCAGAATAGGTTAAAAAAGGGACAACTGGTAGGATCACATTTTAAATGTGGTTTATATTTCACAGTTAAAAAATATCATACCGCAGTAAACGCAAAAATTATAGGTAACACGAATGGTTTGTTTCCTGTTAAACTTGGAGAAAATTAGCTTTTTGTCTATGATGAATGTTCTAATTCAGGTTCTTTAAAATATAAGTAAAAAATGACGCATCTGTTGATAATTTTCGGCTAAACGTAGGAGCTTCCACCCAGTAAGTATACATCTTTATGATTATGTGAAAATTGATGAACAATCGTGAAGTTGGGAGGTGGTAAAAATTTTTAAATTTAAAAAATACCTTCGAACCTGCGAAAACAAAACGTAGGGGAAGGTTATCTAATATGGGATACTTAGGTAAAATGGGATACCTCAATTATTTCCTAATCCCTGTAACACTATATGTCATAAAATTAGCATAATACTTCCCACATGATATATGGTAACCTGCAGTAGTTTGTGATTCATAGTGCTACATGTAAAAGTTTTAGGTATATTTTTTTAGTTTTAGCAGTTTTGTTATAACAATTTTGGCACAGAAACGTAAAGATAATGCCTGATTAAGTGAGCGATTAGGGCGGTGTTTTTTTTTATATACTTTAGTTTTATAAACAATCACTTTGCCTACAAAATTGCCTATCACTTTTTCTACAAAATTGCCAAGTTCGGTTCGTAGGTTATGTTTTGTTAGTCGCTTCTGAAACGGTGGTGTTATGTTGATAAAATGGGATATTGAGTACACTGCGAAAATTGCCTAGAGGAGAAGTAGAAAGAAAAAGAGATGTGGAAAGAAAAGCACAAGTAAAGAAAACGAACTTAAATATAGAATAAAAAAATACCAATGAGAGGACTACCGTGGAAAAGAAAAACTCGAGAGGAAGAACAAAATGTCGAAAATGAAGAGAATCCGATATTCTATTACGAAGTAGAATTTTTTTGAAATAAAGCAGGAGGATTTAGTGTACCGTTTGTCAAAGCGAATAATGCAACGAAGTTGATGGTAACGTAAAGCAGTTCGAGTGTGATTTAGCTCATACATGTGGAATCCCATTTTAGAGTCACTGCTAGTCCCATTTTAGATACATATTATTCCTAAAATGGGAAATAAAATTGGTTCAGAAAAAAATTTTTTTTGTTAAAAGTTTAGAAGGTTTACTTCAGTTATGTTATTATTTGAACAAAGTTGAGTTTGAGTTGTCACATATTTAAATTGCAATGATGTCCTAAGCACAATACGTTTTTAAGAGCTCGTCATACCTTAAGTATCCCATTTTAGCCAACCTTCCCCTACTTATTTTTTCAAATAAAATCTTTCCAATTCTAGAGCAGCGCAGTACCCTCCTCAGACATAAAGAAGAGTTTTGTTAAGAAAAGTTGATCAAAATAATAAAACTACGTAGAAACCAAACAACATTTTTAGTTGTTACCTAATTTTCTGTGGCTAAAAAATTTTTTTTAATACGATTTTTTTCGGTTTCATAAGGAAACGGTTCAATTTTGTTCTGTGATTCTCATATTTTAAACGTGAATCGAGGTTACATGCACAAAAAAATTGCTTTCGATTTGATTAAAAAATATTGTATTGTAGGTACTCAAATACCACGTTATTTATTACATATTTAGTATAGTAGCGATAACAAAAATTTTATTTTATTGCAGTCAAATAGTTAAGAATGTTAGGTCTTAATTGTGCAAATTGTTGCTGAAAGTTCTCTTAAATGTCTTTGCAGTAAATTTATAATACAGAAAGTAATATTTCGACACGAGAGGTAAAGAAAAATCGAAATTTTCTATTTGCGATGTGTACCAATAAATTATTAACCCTAGATAAGCATTCATGGTTCCCACAAAAATGAGAAAATATCCCCTAAATGTTGAACAACATCATTAATAACTTATCTCTTCTTCGTGAAAAGAGATGATCGTAAATTACGTGATTTATTATTATAATACACAATTAATATCAGGAAGAGGTAAAATAAATAGCGCTGGTAACGGTTCAGACATATTGGGAATAATGTTGTGTCTATAAAAAATACTAGCTCTTATAAACTTATAAAAATAACGGAAGTTTTACAAATACTCAACGTATCTATGTGATACATAGCCAAATATCTAACATATATATTTTTTTGGAGGTATTTTAGATTCTATTTTAATTAAAATCTTTTAAATGTTGCATAATTAAATTATTAGTGTTTGTTTCTATTTTAACGTAAGTTTAAAATTACTTTTAATTTGAATGATGTCAAAATTTGCCAAATTTAGAATTTAAAAAACCGCTTACAAGAAGTACATGTTATGATAGTTCATTGGTAAGCTGTTGCATTCTCTAATCAAATTTGGAATAATATACCTATAGGGTGTTCCATTTAACTTAGCAAAGTTAACCAAGCTAGAAATATTTTTGGCATATGCAATATTGATTGCTGAACAACTTTTGCTTTCAAAATTTTTGTCTATCTACAATAGCTAAGAAATTGTGAAAGAAATACGAACTAAGTGCGGACACCCTGTATATTAAAAATTGAAATACATCAAGCCAGTGTCGCTATCATTACATATAATCTGATAAATGCGAATTAGTAAACATTACCAATTTACGTCTATTAAAATCTCATTAATCATAAATATTAAACAAGACCATTCAACTTTATCAACAATCGAATACAAATTCGACCTGTATTATAATTTATGACAATGAAGTCATTTTGCTGGCTAATGTCCATTGTGCGGTGGTTTCATTGAAATTTACATTTTAGACCTGCATGATCTAATGTCGAAAATGTCGTCCATTCCATGCCCTGTTCACGGTAAACCCCGAATTGCAATAAAGACATCCAGGGGGCATTAATTCAATAGGTGAATGCAACGGGAGGCCCCTAGCGACATGAACTGCAATATATCCTCCGAGAAAACGCGGTTGGTTAGTTAACTATGACATGTGAATTCTGCGAGAGCCTAATTACTTCGTTTAGAGGTAGTAAAAGAGTTGGTTGGTGACTATTCTATCTACGAGTAGGATAGAAAAAAGCGCATTCATAATCCATTAAATAAAAAACTACGCCGGGAAAGAAATTATTTTAATAAGGGAATTCATATAAATTATTAGCATTTAAAATGGAGTTCAGATTTGCTTTGTTTTCAATTATAAGTATGCTAACTCCGATGCAGTTTCCACAAACACCAAAACAATATTTTTGCACTCGACGCGCGTTTCGCCAACCAAGTTGGCATCATCTGGAGTTAATTAAACCTCAGAAATTGACTAAGTCACAAAAACTCTAGTAAAAACACAGTACGCTTACACTGCGGGGTTGCTTACAAAAGAAATGCAGGTTGATGTTTTTCTTATCTACATTCTTAACATTATTAGTTAATTTCGTTCTGTTTTTTCCTGGAGACGATAAATTATTTTGAAACGAAGAAATTTCTAGATGTTTCACTGTTCTATTTTGGTTTTTAGGTTTTTAATTACCATAAAATTTTTCATTTTATCGACTTGAAGGAATTCCATTTACAAGTTATAATAAAAGTTTAAAATATTGGATAATGTTTTAGAATAGTCCTTTTATAGAAACCTAAAACTGCGAGTATCCTCAACCGTGGCTGCAAACGCCAAGTCATCCAGTTTCTACATTTTCGATGGTGCGAAGTAAAAAAATTGCACTGACTATGTTTTGGTTTATATCCTCTTATCTTTTGCAAATCAAATTATGATATGGCAAGATGCTAAAATACTTTTCACCAAGACTATAACCTATTTAAAATTTAAAAAGGTTCCGAATTATTTTGCGATTATAAAAATGAAGACACTATCTATTAATAAATAATAACGTCAAGACCAACTTTGATTTGCTAACAGAAAACACACCCGGGTGGGTACGCCTCTGCAATTTTTTATACGATATTAATCTGAGCTATATTAAAGAAAAGCCAGTTGGGTATCTCGGCCTTGAATTTTTTAAGATATGCCGGATGATTACCTCATGAAAAATTCAATGATTCTCCCTCTGTGTTTCTTGGAACAGTGCTTAATTGAATTTGATCCCAATGTCAAATAAAACTTCTACTTCTACGCCAGTCTGGTTAGTGTAGATATTGATTTAGGACCGTAACGAACAAAGTGTTTTAATGTCACCCGACAAGAATGGTTGACCATCGTATCTTAAGCAACTGTGGATTTAATACAATTAAACCAAGTTACTCAATGTGTGTACATAATAAAAGATTGAGTTAATATAGTACTTGCACAATACTTGCGCTATTATTAATGTTAATCTATTAAAAAGTTCTTCTCATTAATGTTTACATATTTGTTTCACATAAAACTGATGTCAGTGTAATTCACGCAAATACCTACTTGTTTTCCAAATTTCATGTCATTCATTTTTTAATTTTCATTTACTTATCTATAACCGAATTTAAAAAAAATTAATAAGTATTTAATATTTAATCTCACTTACCACTTTCTTATATTTATTTCGTCACACGCAATCGAAAGAACATACCTGAAAGAAAAGAATGCGTTAATAAAGATATCAATAAAGTTAAAAGCAATTCAGTGAATGAACACTAAACAAGAACTCGTGTATTTTTTAACCATCCTTGGCAGTCTAAGGAGGGAATTATTGTTAATTTTTGAGAAAATCTCTTTATATCAACATTTTGTTTTTTTTTCTATTCGTTTCAAGTTGAAATTAAATAAATCTACGTAAATACTTGAAAAAAAGCATATAACGATTTTAAGAAAAATCACATTAAAGAATATACCTAAGTATTCGGAATATACGTAAATAATGTTTGTTTTTAGAAAAAATACATAAGAGTTTAGGCCATTTAACACTTTTGGCCCAGAATTTGAACCAACTCTAGGCAAGTGAAGTACAAACTGGGAGGCGTACAAACAATCCCTCCAGGAACATCTCAATCCATTCTCATCACTATCAGGAATCATGGTGAAATGGAACTTGCGGCGGAACAAATCCAAAACGCAATTATTTCGGCCCATCATGAAAACTCTCCACTAAAATCAAAGAAAGATAACAGAGGGGCATCTTGGTGGAACAAAAAACTAGACAAAATGAGAAAAGAAGTTCGACGACTCTTTAATCGAGCTACATCAGTTTCGAGCAACTGGGAACAATATAGATCTGCATTAACGGACTATAATAAGGAAGTTAGGAGGACAAAAAAGGAATGTTGGAGGAAGTTCTGCGAGAGTATTACTCATTTACCTAGCATAGGATCCACAAGATTATTTCCAGAGAACCAGCGAGGGACCTCGGCTCGATAAAACGATCGGATGGTACAATCACTGAATCTGGAAAGGAAACCTCTTGGAGCTCTTGGCACTAAATCACTCGAGGGGAGCTCGATTCTGGATAACCAAGAGCTACCAGCAACAATAGGGCGATATAAGCGACCTTGTAAGAACGATTGGCTGGTGGTTAGCAAGGTCATCACAGTATCCGCGATTCAATGAGCCTTCAAAACTTTTCAATCATTCAAATCGCCAGGAGAGAATGGCATTTTTCCAGTTCTGCTAGAAAATGGACTGAAGATACTGTTACCATTCCTCATCAGACTATTCAGAGCCAGTTTGGTATGGAAATACATCCCATCCAACTGGTCGGTGGTTAGGGTGCTATATATACCTAAAATGGGTCGGACAGACCCATAAAAATAAAATAAATCACTTAGATCAATTAGCCTGACATCATTGCTGTTAAATTCAGCAACGTGTCAGCTGCTATGGAAATATTCTCCTGGATTTACTCCCTCTTCATATTTATCTGAAGAGAGAAGCCAGGTGAGCAACATACAGACTTCAACAAGCGGCTATCAATATGTCGCAGGCTAGCAGTATGGAACACAATGGGCTGCTGGATGACATGGAAAGTCACAGTATCCTAGGGAAGGTCTCAGATGTTATGCCTGCTACCAGGACCAACACCGAGCTGCCCATTAACGTCCTATTTCCTGGAAGAGACGAATGGAAAGAAAATAAAATCGATTTATTATTGCTCCAAAACCCCTGAAGAAACTGAAGCCGGGGTGTATAGCTGCAAACCAAAAGTGAGGATATCCACAAGCCTGGGGATCAATGCAACTATAGTTCACGCCATTGAACTGTGCTTGCGGAGGCTAGAACAATCGCATACCAAGCGCTGATCAATAAACATATTTTCAGACAGTCAAGGCTCTTGAATCATATCGGTGTAATTCTAAAACGGTATGCAACTGTCAGAAAGCCTTAACCCAACTGGGAAAAAACAACAAAATAACTCTGGTCTGGATACCTGGACATTCTGGAATGGAGGGCAATGAAATTGCTGACTCCCTAGCCAGAAAAGGTGCAGGATCACAATTTATTGGACCATAACCTGTACTCGGCATATCGTCAAGTACTGCCAAAACAGCAATCTCAGCCTGGGCCGGGAGTAAAATACTCCAGCACTGGCAAGACTTACCAGGATTAATTAATTCAAAGGCGTTCATACAGTACCCCTCGAAATCAAGAAGTAAGAAACTATTAGAGTCAAATAGGTTAAACCTAAAGACTTTAATTGGCTTGTACACAGGGCACTGCAGACTAAATCACCACCTATGCAGATTTGGACTGGTGGAAAACGCCGAATACTGTCTGTGTTTGGAGGATGATGAAAAGGCAGAGCACATTTTTTGTACATGCCCAGCTGCAGCAAGAATCTGGTTCTCACTATTCGGCAAAGGGGAACTTCTGTCGGAGGACCTGGGCGGAATCTCACCCAATAAGGTTATCAGTTTTATTAAAAGACTGAACCTATTGGGTGAAATATAATTTGGAATGAGCCACAATAGACCGAGCGGTCGCAGTGGAGGGTCTGATCAATAGCCCATTCACAGTCATCCCAGTACCAATATCAATAGGCAAGTGATTCCATCTGGTCGTTCCGAACTAGACTGATCAAACAGAGTGTATAAATAGTATAGAAAAAAATAATATGCATGTGAAATATAAAGGACTAAATGGGACACCATATTCCAATAATCTGAGTCATGCTAGACCACGGCCTTGCAGAAAGAGCATTCACTTTCTTTTTTCATTCTCTTTAACTTATAACTTCTGATTATTTGATTAATCAAAGAAAAATCCTAGGTTAACAAAATAATTGGTCCTAATCTAGAGGTTAAGTAGTGACATGACATGACATGATATGAATTTCTACACACAATTGAAATCTGCGATTTATTCATATCATAACAAATAAGTTCTTATACTTCATCTACCTTTGTATTGATGACACAAAACTACTGAATTTCTGAGTATTATTCAAAATGAGAATAAAATAAAATTTTATATTTAACTACACCTCAAAAGGCAGAAATATATAATTTTGTCTTTATCGGATACTGCTTTGTATATCATTTTATATTAAAATGGAGATGTTGTCACATTAGAGGAGAAAACCCCGAAGGGTTTTACAAAGAATATTGTGTGTGGGTGTCACAAAGGAGTTTATAATGAATCCATTGTATCGTCTGACGCATCTTTCTTATTAAATAAACTCGGCAGCGAAATGGGCTGGCTAGAGCGTGAGGTGGTATGCATGCTTGGCCATACTGACATTTATGAAGTGAGATCGATCCCAATTCCAACACTGATAATTTAGGTGGGAAATTGATGTGTGTCGGCGTATTTCAACTGTGTAACCTCCTGGATAAACTTTTTTTGGATTTGGAGGCTGCCTAATTTGTGTAGAGCGTTTTGTTTCTTATTTCTTATTCCGAGTAAGTAGTTCAACAATCTGCTTGAAAAGTAGAAGGAAGAACGGTATCATCTGTGACTTTTAGCCATAATCCTCAAGATCAAGAGACATTTTGGTTCCACACTCAAAAATTAACATTTGTAGTAAAGATAAGTCGTGTCATCATGGAAGGAATATAAAAAAATATATTAAGAAGTGTACGTCGTTGACGGCGAAAACAAATTACTCACAGGCACGTACTGGAAGGTGAAGAACAAGAAGCGACGAGCAAAAAATTAAATGATATCAGCTGGTTAGCTGTTATTTCCACAATGTTGCTACATTACGGTATTCGAACTTGCATAATAATATAACGATAAAATAAAACATCAATTGAGAATTTATATGTTCTAACGTTATATCAAATATTTACTCTAAGATAAGAGTTACCGGCTTTCACAATGCCTTTTTATAGAAATAGTGGGTTTCAGAATAGCCCACATTTTATTTGTTAAAAATTGAAATGACACTAAATTTTCCTACCAATATGTATTTGACAACTAATTATGGAAACATCGTATTGAATCGAGGAAACCTAATTATAATTTCTATCGAAATTTGATTTATTTCTCTGAATATCATATTCGCGGTGCCTGTAGATTGATTACAGGCTATTGTGGAGGGCGAATAAATGTAGAATTTTCTCGAAAATTTAATTAAACACTTCTATTCATTTACGATTTACATAACCCCAACCTGAACCGTACGTTTAAAAAGAATTTCCCTGGAATACGAATTAGGAATATTGAAAAGAACTTTTACAAAAATATAGAACAACAACTATAGAAATGGAGTTTAAGAGTATAACTATCATCTATAGTAAGTATAGTAAACTGGCAGAGAAACAGACACTCAAGAGTTTTTGAGGTTGTTCAGCATTCGATAATTAATACATTATAATGCGCGAAAATTTCCCTGAGTATCGTACTAACAAATTATTTCCATGAGTATACTTTCTTAAAAAAATAAAAGCAACAAAAAGTGATTTGTTAGTCGACCGTACATTCAGTACATTTCTAAGTAATTATTTTCTGTATATAATAATAATATATACTTACATTATACATATCCTCTAATTTATGGTACACAATTTTAGAAACACTTTGTATACAAAGTGTTTCTAAATTGTAGTATACTACAAAAAGCGAAAAAAAAAACACGATATGAAATCATGAAAGATATGTTATTAAAAGCTGGAACATCAAAAATATTATAAAAAGTGTTCCGAAAAAACTTTTGGCATTATTTTTATGAAGGAACAGTTTTAACGTTCCCCTTCAGAAAATAAAAGTACTTATTTTATTATGAATTTATTTTTAGTAGGTATTAATTCTCCATTCCGTCCCTTATCAGTACCTGAAGGTTTACGGTTTAAGGTCAACAACGATCAAGGAAAGTAAATTAGTTTCTTACGAACACCTTTTAAAAAAATTTTCCAGATACGAAAGAATTATTTAGAAGATCCAATTAAGAAACTGTCTGGACATAAATGCCTGACCTGCTACCCAACACAATATGGAATATTGTTAAGCCTGAGTGTATACAACAGAATATTATAGTAAACTATATTTGAGGTATCAGTGTCAGTAGTCTTTCACTTGGAGAGTAGCAAAGTTTAGTTGAATTGTCGGTTAGATACTCAGTACTATTCCACGATAAAAGTTTGTCGATCTGTTTCTGTACAACTAGATTATTACGTAATTTTATGGTAATTGGTTATTAATTCTAACTAAAAGACAGTCTTGCAAAAATTAAAGACAACATTAGAAAGGCATTTTGATGGTTGAGTTAGTTAGTTTAGTACTCAACGGTCTAATGACCGTTGCAACAGCATTAATATTTTATTTACGCACGTAGTAGCATTTTACATTTTCAGTAGTGGATGATAGAGAAAGTCTCATTTGAAAAAAGAATTAAAAACAATTATTTGTTCATTACTCATCTACCCCATTTTGTACAACTTTTGTTGCATATGTGTTCTCTCCAATAAATAGGATTTACCCCAATTTAATGCTGGCACATAAATGCGATATTTTTGTTTGTTTACAAATTGTGATTTATAGTGTCAAAGGCCTGTGATACATAACAAAATATGTAGCAGCTGATTTTAATTTGTAAGAGAAAAGAGAACTGTATCTTCATTTGATTTTTGTTTGCAGAATATGTCTTGATGTTAACTGGCTGTGCCTTCTTAGGAAAGAGTTCAAACTCATTTCATAACTTTCCATCGATTGTGTTTCCTTTTTGTGCACTGGACATTGGTAATTTTGAAAAGGCGTATGAGGAAAATTTCAATATTAATCAAGTATATTTTAGCGCCCTTATTAAGCAATATGGCTCATCTACACCAGATGCTTTTTGCCTGCAGACATGACTGATCAACACAAGAGACCTCAAACTCTGTAATAGTTATTAAATATATTAAATTATTATTAAGTTTCTGATTAATTGTTTTAAAGAAATTATTATTAAAACCATTTGCAATATTTTGCTGTACTTAAATTTATTATTTTTTAATGTAGTTGTTCATTTTTAATTCTAAGTGTTATCATTTTGTATGGTACATAGTTAAATCAGAATTTGCGAGTTTATTGTAGTGATCAGAAAAAAATATCTTATACAAAAGTTGGAGGGTATTTACTTTTTTTATTTGGCAGCAATAAAAAAACAATCGAATGCCAATTTTTCAGATATGGATATACCTAATCTATGTTTTTTTAAATGGAACACCCGATATGTTTTTATCCAGATAGATTTGTTTTATTTTTCTAATTGCACTGATATAGCATACTTGATAGTTTTATACAGGATGTTTTGAATTATTAACCAAAAATAAAAAGATTGTAGGTAAATATTCCTAGTAGAGTTTAAACATTTTGCGTTATCAAAGAGGGCCGTGGATGAAAACAATAGAAACTGTTATTGTTTTAATATTTTTCTCTCATGATATTTCTTTCGTATACCTATTATTATTTATTAATTATTATTTAAAAAACTTCTATAAACACTTTTTTCAATTTTTGATTATTTAAATATTTTGATAGTTACTTGTTTGGCATCTTAATAATTTTACCTGCAAGCTATATTAAAAAAGCTAAAAAATATTTTATGGGACTAGTGAAATTTATTTTGTTCTGAGAAATCGTTTCTTTTCTATGCGTTACAACTGTTAAGTTTTTTAGTTAATAATTACTTTGTTAACTGTTCTTGTTATGATCAAATCTGAATCCACCTCAGAAAAAAATATTTTCACTTAGGGTCTTTGAGATTCCACGCAGGCGAGAAAATTCATTATTTTATTATTGTACTCAAAAAAAAAATAATTAATTTAATTTTATCGGTTTCAGGATATTAAATCTCTGTTTACATATACAAAAGTAAGTCATAACTAAAGTTGTACAGTAATATTTATTGCCATGCCAACAGCTTGTACGGTAATATTACAATACAGAACTGTCGACAACTGTCAACAGATGAAATAATAAATAATGAAACTATAGGGCTATTTATTAATACAAATAGACAGAAAACTCCAAACAATAATAATTAAATACTGAAATGTATCACTACTGCTCCTGCTTAAACAATATTTTAATTAATCATTCTCAACATCTCAATTAACTGTGATGGACACTGTCTGTTTCAAAAATATGATGAGTAATACCTGTATTTGTGATATTCTTCATACTATCAGGAAACCATGCACAGCGGCTCCCTTCATACTATTTCTGCAGTAACAACTCGCACCATTATACCCGTCTAGTTTGAATATCTTGGCTTCATTACTTGAAAGCCACGTTTCTGTGAGACAAAACTTGTGGATATTTCAGACTGTGCAAAAATATATTTAGCAGATCCCTTTTTCCCTAATGCCTACACACATTTAAATTTGATGATGAAAATCTCCGATTTACCTAATTGTTTACCAAAGGGTACATAATAATATTGTCTAATAAGGAGGTAAAATCAGTTTCAGATAATAACTTTAACTTTCGGTAAGACAGTTTTTTTTTTCATGATATTGGGTAAAAATAATATACAAAAAGGTATATGTATCGGACCAGTTCGGGACCAGTTTTACAGCCAATCATTTTTTCTGATTAATATCAAGTGAAATTCGTGCAAAACGTGCGTGATCTTACGGTACTTTTCTGGTCAAACAAATAAGAACACGCACTCCTTTCCGTGAAAACGGGCGTAGTGTATAAAATAATCAACCGACAGAAATCATCACCTTAATAATGTATGACTAACTGGATATTTCAAAACAATTTGATTAAATAATAAAATTCATGTCATCACCTTCGTTATTCCCCAGAAATATATGCCGGAACGCGCTCTCTTAAGTTTAAACTTCATATTTGCATTTATATAGCTTTGATGTATCAACTTCTCATTCAAGAGGTGTCAGATATTGGAGAGATTATAATCGATGTCGATGCGCGTCGCTATACCTACATATGTATGTGTACCACCTCTTCTTGCCAAGTGGGTCAAATTGGTAATTCGGTAATAAAACGTTGGATATATGTCGTATCAATGTAAAGTGAATTTGATGAAGTACACTATCTTAGTATCATTTCAGTTTATGTAAAACGTGGGTAATATTAACAGTTGTCTAAAGCTATTTGCCTCATCGCAAATTCATTATACAGTGTGGAATAAATTCTGTAACTTGGATCTACATTAGTTCTGTAATAAGAAATAGTAAACACAACAATTTTACCCTATCTTTGGCTAAATTTCAGCGCCAATGTTTTTAGTTTATTTTCACTCGGAGGGGTGAAACTATCCTTAACTTTTATTTCAAATGTAAGAGTATTGTAGTGATTTATGGAGAAATATATTTTTATTTATTTTAATTGTTTAACCTGTACTCGTTCGCTTCGCACCACGTTGGGCGCCAATTTATTTGTAGTGATAGGGGAAATTATTGTAAAATATAAATATTTTATTTTATTGATGTTTTTTTTCTATGCCCCTCTTTGTTAGCCAAATATTTTTTGTGAAGCTTTATGGGGACATTTTTATAAATATCTGATTATTTTAAATTGTTGAAAAGGTAGGTGGTATAAACTTAGTAATGTTTATTGCATGTTAGTTTTGTAACGATAATTTGGTAAATTACGGTTACAACTGGTTTCTACCGGAGACAATTAAATGTAGCTATGTTATGCGCGCGTCGACGGCACTGAAACGTTCTCGATCCTACAGCATTCCTCCTCCACCAGCTTTTTCCTATCTTCCGTACTGGTAAGTCGTAATTTTGTGAATATCTAATTATTTTTCTCGGATGTAGAATATTTCTGTATCTTATCGTTATAAAGTATTATTTGCAATACGTAGCCTAGTAAATATTTAGCATGTGGGTTATTTATTACAGTCAAATGTGATAAATATCGATTTAAATCGAATTTATCAATTGGGTGTGTTTGACGCCGGCATTTTAGCCAAATTTAGTGCTCTCCACGCGTGATTGATTTCATGCAAATATCTACACGTGGTGTCGTCTTGCAAGTTAACTTATGTTATTACCGTTCCTTATTATCTTTTGCAGTTAAAATTTGCAATTATCGTTATTATCTTTATCGAGTTATTCATAAAATATATGCACTTACACAGATCTCTTTCGTTTGCGGAAGGTGGTAAAAAACTCCTCGAAATTAATAGTTTTCGCTTAACGGAAAATATTGGTTTTTATCTTATCTCACAATTTGATTATTGTAATTTTTCGTAATTTAATTTAATATTTAAATTATTCCCTGCTATATCTTAATATGATTTGAATTAATTAAAATTCATAGTTATTATCTAATTATCGTAATTTAATTGAATAATTAAAGCATTCCTTACTATTTCTCACTCCAATTGGGAGAATTAAATAAAACTTATTGTTTCTTATCGTTCTACAGTAAATAGTAGAAATTAACTTTAATTAGTAATCTAATTAAATCAGTTATAAAAATCAGAATACCTAACTTTTTACTTTCTTACTTATTGTATTATTTTGTGATTCACACATTTTCTATTTGTGAAAATATTGCATTTTAGCAATATTAAAACTTAATTTTCTGAGTGTCTTATTGTGATTTGTCTATTTAATTACTGTTATTAAATTTAAATAATATAACAAATTTCTTTCTAACATAATTTCTTATTCAGAGGAATTATTTTTATTGCTTTAATCTTGTCTAGTTATATCTAGAGTAATTTCTAAAATTTCATAGTTTCGAAATTATAATAATTAGTTTATTATAATTTATATCTTGAGTTATTTTTAAAATAAAATAATAAATTCATATCTTTGTAATTATAATAATTGATTTATTATAATTCATATCTTTGCTAAATTGTTTAGACAACTTTTCTAGAGAAACTTGCCTTCAGTAAGTTTTTCCTCATTTTATCAGCCGTAAGCTAACTTGCATATTTCCAACTTTACTTTGTACATTTTTGACACTGGTATATTTATGTTTTATTGAACGAGACCAAGAAGAGGATTCGACAGATTCAACTTTACCAGACCACATCAGACTGAAATCCAGATTATCCTATTATCTTATCCAGGATTGGTTACATCTTTCCCAGGTGCAGGTGAAGTCTAGCTAGACCCAGAAGATCAGTATACACCAGCATAGGCCATCTTGGCAAGGGAATAGATCATCGTGGAAATCCTTGGAAATTAAGGTCTGTAAGTCTGTGGTAGAACATATTTCCATCATCAGGTCTTCGGTTCCAGCGTAACAAATAATTGCCAGTAATTGTTCTTGTAAATGTAAGCCTTGCAGTTGATAAAATATTGTCTTTCTTTCATTTTTTATTGTGATAGCCCTTCAGGCACTTATTTCCATTGTTTTGCCCTTCAGGTAAATATATATTTTTCATCATTGTTAAGAGTAATTTGTATTGTTAATATTTATTCTATTTGTTAATATACTATTTATTTGAGCTGAATCGTTTTATTTCTCTTGTTGTGAAAATCTGATATACAAATTGTTACTAATTTTTTTTAGTAGCTGGCGCCCAAAAATTATCTTAATTTATCTTAATTTTACTTGATAAATAATTCCTTAACTTTTAATCTCTTATAACTTGCAGTTTTAAATCTTACTAAGCTAGAAACTTAAAGTGCACTCTTCAAGTTCTTTTGTTAACAAATCAGGGTTTTAACCAAATTTAATAATAAGTTTGTTAATTTATTAAACACCATATTCTGACTCACGACCCACCGGAAAAATCTGAGCAGCCGACAGGTAAAATAAACTTTGAAACCCAGAAGCCCATAAGGCAAATTAGATTTATTCAGTCTGGGGTTACAGTTTAAAGAATAGGTTTTAGTATTTATTTTTTTTAGGAAGTAAAGTAATTTGAGTTAGTTTTAGAATATATTTACTGGTTTATTCTAATTGTGACCTTTTTTGATTTGGTCCACCCGTCCTACTGATGCAAAATACTAATACCTGCGCCTTACATACAGCGACCAGTCAATTTGCGTTGATAAACGACCGTGTGTACTGCGCGAAGCGAATAACTTACTTTCAGGTTTTCTGTAATTCTTGTTTTCCTTTTCAGGGTCTCTTTGGGGTCTTTTAGTGGAGGAAACTTACCTTTCGCGTTCTTTAGCTTATGTAATTTTTAATAATAAATGAATATTATGTTTTCAATAGGTTTTGTTTATTTTCTAGTGTTTATATTTAAAAGTTGGTATGGCATGAAGTGCAGGGACCTGTAATTATTGAACTAGAACTGGTCATACACCAATCGTGCAGTTCTTCAGCAGGACTCACAGATGTCGCCCCTACTAAGCACGGATATTGTTCTAATTGTTAGAATGAGCAAAATTTATCGTTTTATCTAACGAAACATAGATTTCAAATTTACATTATTTATTCATTTAACAACATTAATATCGACAAATTTGATAAATAAATGCTTAAGCTAAGAGCCTGCGATATCTTATCTATGTAAAATATAATAACAAATGAAATCCTTAATTTAATGATTTAAAAGAAAATGTCCCTCTTAACTTATCTTATTAGTAATGAGCCGTCTATTTGATATTTGTGTTCTATGGTTTTAACGAACTTATGAACCTACTGCCGTCACTTAAGTTCAATGACCGTGGTCAAAATGGTTGTCTTGCCAGATATTCTGTGCTTTTCCCAATTAATCAAGACTATTCTATATGCCTAAGTCCTCAACTATATACTATGTAAGTACCTTATTTTTCTTTCTTCAATTTGTTAATTTCTGATGTAGCCAGGATATTATCTCGTTCAACGTCGATCAAATTATTAATTTTAGCTGGTGATTAGTGATTTTCCTCTGGTTTTTCTCGTCTTTACCACAATTTTCTTATTTATTTTCAGGAACGACTTATACTACGTGACGCCTCTCACGAGCTGGTTTTTAAACAACTTTCTTTTTTGTTTCCGTCTCCATGGTGATCCCGAATTCTTTTTTCTTATGAGGATACTAGATGCCAAACTGTCATTTTGGGTATGTAATTTTCGAGGTAATTTTTGAAATATTTTTCTTATATGTAATCATGTTGTGGAAATCATATCATTTTTAAACTCTAGGTCTCATAACCGATCTATACATATCCAATATGTTATATTTCGTTAAAACACAAATTCACTTGCCGTTCTTGGCTACGATGAAGCACTACATTTTTAAATTTCACTTCACTATACCTTTCAACAATTATTTTAATTTGCCATGGGTCTATCCTTGTGGCATAGACGATCAGTTTTACATAATATTAAATCTTAATTAACATCAAGTATTAATGCTACGTTTTTCTAAGTTAGACTTTTCGCTAGTTAAAATTACAACTTTGCTCATTCTTTATAAATTATTGCTTGTTTGACACTAGTGAATTATTGACTTGTTTAATATTACCTTTCTGCTGGTTAATGTTATTTTATTTATCAATTTTGTGGTTTTGATTTACTGTTTTAGTTGGTACGAGCCACATTGGTCAACCGTCTTACTGCTATCCCGTAACAGGTGTTTCTGCAACGAAGATGAGTTTCCTCGGAGTGGTATCCTTTAAAGCTATATGTTTAAAACTTTATTTATTTAAAGTAAATTATTTGCTGCCTTGATTCAGAGTGAAGTTCTATATGAACAATTTTTTTATTTTTCTTTTAAAGTATTCAATTTAATTTTATTATTAAAATACATGACAGTATGGTCAAATGACACATCGTTTGAAAGCTCATTTTGAGAGAAATACAATACATTTTTTATTTTCTAAATAGAGTTGCGTTTTTAGTTAAATACTATTTAACGTAAAAGATATTCAAAATATTTAATTATTTCTTGACGAAAAGCCAATCACCTACATTTTGCATCATTTATGACGAGATTTGCTTGATAAGGTGCTGCAATTCTTAATGATTGGGTTTTGTTAATCCTTACTCTTGAGATATACTAGTAAAGGAAATCGAGTGGAGGAAGACCTGGAGATTATTTCTGCCAATTAATTAGACCTCTTCGTCCAAACCACCAATATGGAAAAATTCCGTCTAAACTCCGATAAATGGTCAGTACTCCGGATCTGATTGTTTTGAAAATAATCCATCAAATATGGAGCGAAATTTTTTTCAATAAGTTGCCTTTTAATATTACTGTAATGTATTAATATTTTTGTCCAAAAGAACTTCAGAGATATTTGGTTATGGATAATAAAGTCCATCGTTTGTTGGCAAAATTTAATTCAGTAATCCAAGTCATTATCAGTTAATTTCTGATGCATCTGCATCTGGTACGGATGAGTCTTCTCCTTTTTCCCACAATATGCGGACCCGAGTATAATATAAGAAAAAAAAAAGAAATTAGTCGATTTTGTGTATTAAATACAAAAAAACCATTAAGATTTTCGTTTGATAACTAAAACTTTTGTCCTAATGTCAAAATTAATATTTCCCCGAATAGAATAGAAACTAAACATAATTAAAAAAAAAAACTTGTTCTAGTATAATGTATAGAGAATTGCCAGAAAATGCAACTAATGAATTTTTTTAATATGGTCAAATTTTTTTCTCATTGCTTATTGAAGTCGATGAAAAACAACTTCCTACTGGCAAAAACAGCGAAAGTTCATTATATTTATTATGCTGGAAGTAATTAAAAATATCTTAAAATTTTGTAGCACCCTTTCACGCAATTAATATTCACCCCTTGTGACTGGCAACTAATTATTATAAATTCTTTCGTCAAGCCCGGTACTGCCATTTATCATGGAAGGTATACAGCTGGAACAAATACACACGTAGATAAAGAGTAGATAGATAACCCGTGAAAATGTGATACAGAATGATACAGAAATCAGAATTATTATAAGTACAATAAAAGATTACATTCAATAATTTTAGTTTCTTTTAATCGTATTTTCTATAAGCGAAGAAAATTTAAAGATATCACGTTTTAAGATCTTTTATTTCTTTGCAAATTTTTAAAAATGATGGCATCAGGTGCAATTACCTATTGTGAAAGCGACAACTTAAATATACCTACACTTCTTCACCTATCAAATATTTATTGAATTTTCCGATTTCAATACTGTTTTCTTGCTCAGTTAAATTCCAGATTTAAAAAAGGTCAGATATGAAATGAAACAAAATATGCCTACTATATAATTAATTATTCACTTAAATACTTAAGAAATGCTCATTGTAATTGGCTTATCGTATAATTTGGTTAAGTAACTAATTCGAGAACTAATTACTTGAAGGCAAATAAAATTTAGATGCTTATTACTGGATAATAGCAGCAAAACCGACAGCGCCGGCGGTCATAAACCTCAGTAAATAAATTACTAAGCTAAACGATATTCCAAACTGCTGGACAATTGAAGCGAACCATCTAATTTTTAGGTTAACTTTGAAGTCAAATATTTTGTGAACCAACAACTTTGGTTTAAAAAACATACTTTTCTTTTACCCTCTGTAGACAGTAAGAAGTATGAAACCAAAACAATCGGACCAAACAGGCGTGTTCAAAATTAAATTCTTTTAAATTCTGCAAACCGCGCATCGATATCTTTATTCGTTCGCAAAATATTCGACTTCAAAATTAACCTAAAAATTCGCTTGGTCCGCTTCCATTCTCCAGCAGTTTGGTTAAAATAATAATAATAATAATAATAATAAATCGATTTATTTCCAATAGACCATTACAATGGTATAGGACAAGTCAAAGGTCAGAAATGTACAGTTTAATAGGTATAGAACTTAAAACTAGTTTAAAATTTAGTTCTAGTTATAATGCAGCATACATCGTAACACAAAAATATACGAAAAAAATAATTTAAACATAAGAACACTAAACAAATAAAATATAAGATACAAAAACAACATTATGAATTTAAATATTCTGAAACAGTGTAAAAACTATTAATTAATAAGAAATTAAAAGTTTTTTCCTTAAATTCCCTAATATTATTTAAGGACTTTAGACTATTAGGTAACTTATTATAACATTTTATACCCATATATTTAGGTGATTTTTCATAAAGTGATAAATTGTGTGCCGGTGTGATTAAAAACTGATTATACCTAGTATTATACTCGTGAAAATCATTATTGGAAATAAATAGAGACTCATTCTTTTTTACATATATTAATATTTCCAAAATGTATATACATGCTAATGGCAGAATATTAAGCTCTTTAAATAATGGTCTACATGACTGCGTACTTTTAATACCAACTATGGTTCGAACTGCCCTCTTCTGTATTTTGAATATTCTATTAAATTGACTTGAATTTCCCCAAAATATAATGCCATAACGTAGACGAGACAAGATGTGAGCAAAATAAAAAGTTAAAACTATAGACCTGTTTGTAACTTGTTTTAGTCTGTATAATGCAAAACATAAAGAAGATATTTTGTTACATAATGAGTCAGCATGTTTTTCCCAATTTAGCGTGTTGTCAATATATATTCCCAGGAATTTCGTGTTGTCTACTTGCTCAATGGATTTTTTTTCAATTTTTAAAAGATAACTTGTATTTATTGCATTTGTTCTTGGCGTAAAATTGATAAAAATTGTTTTGGACGTATTCAAATGTAGTCTTGAAGTATTAAACCATTCTGCAAATCTATCTATCATATTTTGCAAGGACTTTATAAGAGTATCTATTGAAGAACCCGACATTAGGTAAGTATACTGCTCCCAATTTGAAGTGGGACACTCGAAAAATGATCACAATTCAAAATGCCGTAAAATCCTTAAAACTTTACAGATTTCGACGGAACGGGCACTATTTTAAAAAACAATTCTTTGACTTTCATTATAAGTAAACCAACAATCCAAAATATTCAATGCAAATACTCTACCGAGTGTTCAATGCATCCATGTCATTTTGTAAAAGTTTGACATTGTGTACGGCCTTAATGGGACATACTGTATATTTTATTTTAATGATATCTTGTAGCATTGAATGTCATGATAAAATCGTTTTTTATTTTTTGTTTTTATCTCTACTAGTTTTGAAGATATTAATTTTTTCTCAATTAGGTCATATTTTCCATAAAAATTGGATTAGCTTCTTGTTTTCAGTAGTTGGCTTTGAAATTAAAAATAAAATGTGTTGTTAGTTTGACATTTCAAATAAATGCACCAGCAAAACAAACCCTCAGGTAAAAATGGTTCGATTAAATGAAGCTTCTTTAAATCGTGCAATCGGTATGATACAAGCTGAGACTTCGCAGAGAAGGCCAGCAGATATTTTGGGAGTATCAATTAGTCAAGTTAATAACGCCTGGTTAAGATATCAAAGAAATAATTCCCCGAATTATACTCATGGTGGGGCCAGACAAAGAGTAACTACTAACTACGGCCGCTAATGACAGGTATATCGTACGAAGAGCTCTTTTGGAAAGGACACTTAATGCGACACAGTTACAACAACAGTTTGAGCAGGTCAATGGTATTCATCTTTCAACTGAAACAATAAGAAGTCGACTACGAAATGTAGGAGGTTGAGATTTGGTTTAGAACATCAGAACTCTATGACCAGGATTGGGATCGATGTTTGTTTTCAGACGAATCAAGATTTTGTCTATATCCAGATAGCCGTAGAGTACGGATTTGGCGTAGACAAGGCGAAAGGTACAACGAAACCTCCATGATTGAATATGTGCCTTACGGTGGAAATTCTCTCATGATCTGGGCAGGCATAAGTACTGATTTTCGTACAGAACTAATTATTTTTAACAAATGCATGACTGCAAACCTGTACCTGGAACGAATATTACAACCAGTTGTTTTGCCAATTGCTCAACACATTGAACCCGATTTTGTTTACGTGGATGATAATGCAAGTCCTCACAGAGCTCGAATAATTAATGATTTTATTCACAGAGAACACATTAATTGAATGTACTGGCCTGCTCTATCTCCGGATCTGAACCCCATTGAACATATTTGGGACGCACTACAGAGACGAATTTCAAGTCGTCGTAATCGTCCACAAAATCTAAATCAGTTAGAAAATGCACTAGTTGAAGAATGGACACGAATACCTGTTGAAATTGTAAACAGTACAATACGAAGTATGCATCAACGATGTGAAGAGGTTGTGAGGTCAAGAGGAGGCCCTACACATTATTGGGTTTAGCTGACTTCTGTAATGGTCTTTTACTGAAGTTATATTTTATTTTTGTTTACTTATTTTCGTTCAGTTTATTAGTGCAAGATTTAAAAAATTAATCATATAAAAATATATCTCCTTTTTATTTAATATCTTCGAAACTAGTGGAGATAAAAACAAAAACCAAAAAACGATTTTATTACGACACTCTAGGTTACAAGATATCATTAAAACAAAATATACAGTATATCCCATTAAGTCCGTACACAATGTCAAACTTTTACAAAATGACATGGATGCATTGAACACTCTGTAGAGTATTTGCATTGAATATTTTGGCCAGTTGGTTTGCTTATAATGAAAGTCAAAGAATTGTTTTTTTAAAATAGCGCGTGTTCCGTGGAAATCTGTAAAGTTTTAAGGATTTTACGGCATTTTGAATTGTGACCATTTTTCGAGTGTCCCACTTCAAATTGGGAGCAGTATATTATCATCAGCAAACATTGTTAGATTATTGTGCATATCAATGCAAGGTAAATCATTAACAAATATTAGAAAGAGCAAAGGCCCTAACACAGATCCTTGTGGTACACCGATATTTATATCCTTCACATTCGATCTCACACCAGCAATTTCAACTATTTGCTTCCGAGCAGACAAGTAAGATAGTAACCAGGTATGAATCTTTCCTCTCAGTCCATATTTGAAAAGTTTTTCACTAAGCAATACATGATTAACTAAGTCAAAAGCCTTACTTAGGTCCATGAAAATGCCAACGCATTTTTTATTATTATTTAAGTTTTCATACAAGTTCATAACAAATTGTAAAATTGCAGAATGTGTATCTTTGCCCTTCCTAAAACCATGCTGGCAATTGCTTATAATATTGTTCTTGGTGGAAAATACGATAATTTTATCAAAAACAATTTTTTCCAATATTTTCGACAATGTACACAAAAGAGAGATAGGTCTATAATTTTCCATTAGTAATTTATCGCCTTTCTTATGTAAAGGAATAACTTTGGCTATTTTGAATATATCTACTCTAACGAGTAATTTATAAGAAAAGTCAAAGGATATACTAAATAGTTAACGCTTATTTTTAACAAATTAGATGATAATTCATCAATTCCACATGAATTTGAATTTTTTAAACTCATTATGGCATTATATACGGCATTTTCAGTGACAGGGTCAATAAACATACTAGGATATTCTCTTGTTGGATTAAATGTTATGTTTTTTTGTGTATTATGCTTTGCATTTATTTTTAATGGCAAATTTACAAAAAAGTCATTGAAACTGTCAGCAATTAATTTTGGCTCTTTTATCAATAAATCATTAGATTTAATTTAATAGCTGTTTGTATTTTCATTTTTTCCTACTGATTTATTAATTAATTTCCAAACTTCTTTATTTTTATTCATAGCATTCAGAATAACTTTTTCATTTTGTAGTTTCTTTGCTGCTAGAATTACCTTTTTGTAAATTTTTTTATATCTTGCATAATATTCTTTATCTGCATCATTTCTCGTTTGGATCATTATTTTATGTAGACATTTTAATTTACGAGAAGAGATTATAATTCCACGAGTTAACCAGGGTTTATTATTGTTATTGTTATGTTTTAACTTTATGATTGGGAACGCAATTTCAAAGTAATGTTTTAAAATATTTGAAAATAATTCAAAGCCTTCATCGACACTCTGGCAATTATAAACATCAACCCAGGATTCTCGGCTTAAGTAACTTAGAAATGTATTATAAGAATACTCATTAAATACTCTGGTATACACATTGCCAGATTTTTCAGGTTTGTAGCAGTCATAGTTCAAAATGTAAGAAGTTTCATATGTAACTACGACTAACCAAACAATACAATGACATTTAGAGAAAGTAATCCTTGACCAAACCAACGTGGGCTCTTACAGTAAAACAGAATGTCAATATCGTACATGAATATTAAAGACCACACCTACATGAACTAGTTTAAGAAGTGGAGTAATTACAGCAAATTGTTATCAATGAGGTTTATCAGGGGGCGTAGCTCAGATGGTAGAGCGCTCGCTTAGCATGCGAGAGGTACCGGGATCGATGCCCGGCGCCTCCAATTACATTTTTAAATTATTCTTTGATTGTTCATAATTTTTACCACATTATTATTAATATGAATTTTTTTTTATAAACTATTTATGAGCAATAAATATCAATGATCTACAGTACCATCCGTTAGAAGGGGATTGGCTTCAAAAGCAATCACTGCATACTGGTGATTATCAATTTACTAATTGACAATTTGCAAAAGCAATACACAAAATAAAATTATTGATTGGCATTAAGCTATTTGGTGCAAGATGCTTACATAGCAATGATTTGAATTACCAAGCATCTTTAGAAACGATATAATTTAGTGATTTATACGATTCTACTGGTAACTTACCGCAATCAAAGTTGGACCATAACTCAGACAATTAGGTATATCAAAACAAAAACAAAAAGAAAATGCACTTTACGTGAAGCTCATGGCAAACCACAATCATATAAATAAAAACTGTATTACCAAATTTCAAATGCTAAGTTTTCTTAGCGTATTCTAGACCGAGAAAAATTACCATAATTGAAGACACAAATGGATGAAGGGTCTATGTGCCAACAAAATGATTTTGAGGAAACTGACTTCAAAGTTTTTTGTTTGGTACTTTTGTATTTAAGGATAGAGGGAAACTATTTTTTTTTAGTGCATAAACATTTATTAATGACGTTTTCTTACATATATAAAAATTCAAAATACTGCATACTTTTTGGAAAAGTTAAATTCAAATGTACATGAATCCTTTATTAACTGAACGAATATTAAATATTTAAGAATACAAAATGGATAAAGGATATATGTTTAAAAAAAATATAGGAAATACAACTGTTTTTTTTTCACTAACAGGTTTTCCTTTTCTTCTTCCTACTCCTATTCTTTCCACTCTTATTCTCATTTTCTGTTTGATATCCTGTTACAGTTTGGTCAAAATATCTGAATTCTTCATTTACAAACTTTATCTGCTCCTTTAGGTTTTCAATTTTTTCTGTCGATAAATCATTTTTCTTATTTCTTATCAATTCAAGATTATATTTTTCCTTCTCTATTTTCTTATGACCTTTTCTCAAAATATCCACTTTTAGAAATGGGGTATTTTCATCTAATGAATCTTTATAAAGGTAGCTCCCATATTCTTCGACTCTAATCCACTTAACACAATCTCTAAAATTAACTTTTCCTTCTATGGTATTTTTTTTCCTATTAAATAAGTTCATTTTTGTAGGAATCTCTAATATATTTTTAAAATGATTCGTCATATCGACAGAGTTTTTGCTGCTAGATGATTTTATGACGTCGCGATATTGCTCGGGTATATAAATTGTTTCTGTTTTTCGTAATAACTTCTCTATTCGACCAAAATCCCTGTCGGAGTCCAGATAGGAATGCCCAACCTCAGGAAACTTTTGATCAATGATTTTAACATATCCTTTATAAATCAGATACTGATAAAGGCAGAGCAAGTTAAAATTTTTATTCTGACCTGAACAGGAATCAGACCAGATTATAAGGTGCTGAATTTTTTCTCCTCCACTATTTAAAAGTTGTATAAAAGTATGTACAGAACTGGCAACTTCCAAACTGCCCTTGGTGGCAATATTTTCTGTCCAAGTAAAGAAGTAGGGTTTATCACCAGAAGAAGTAATAGTATGCACTCCAAAGTTGTAGAACCACATCTGACGGAGGTAGAATGCCTTCGACGTTGTGAGTCTTGGTAAGGGCATTGTCTGCTGAAGGTCTATTGTCAAATAACATACACCAATATTAACTCTCGCAAACTCTCGATCCCTTGTTTGCTGGTCAAAGGCATATCTGTAGTTTTCGTTATGTTCTATTGTATTTAATCCGGCGTCGCAGGTACTGCATGTGTCACTCCTTGGTTGTCCAAATGACAGGTTAAAATAATGTGAGAAAATATTACAATAAAAACTTTTTAAAACCAAAAACTCTTTAGGAAGTTTATTTTCTTCACAATGTTCTAAATACACTTTGTGCATTTTTGAAATATTTAGTAGTGGAGATAAATACAATTTATTTGCATTCTTATTTCTGGAATAGTGTGATTGTTCCGCTGGGAATGATTTGATATGTATTTTAACAGCATCAACAACTTCATCTTTGATTTTCTGTGGTCTAGTTTCATGACGTCCTCTTTTATCTGGCGATGGAGCTGAAGTGCCAGAATTCAGTTTCTCCTGTATTATTTGCACCTTCTTATTGGAGATTTGATACAGTGCATAAAACGCTGTCTTACATATAGTTACTCTTTGTTTGTTGGTCATTGTGTAAACAAAGGAAGAAGTTTTCGGTTTGCTAATATTTTTTCGGTGCCTTTTGACCGGTTTCACTGCAATTGATTTAAAAAGTAGGGAGTTTTTCGCATTTATATCAAGAGCATAATATTTTCGGAAAATTTCTGCTCTGTTTGCTTCATCAAACTGATCACTGCACCTAAGTCTGCAGTTGCATAACGATCCTTGTGCGGGAACTTTTTCCGGCATTTGTTTACCTTTTTGTGAAAGATATCCCAGGTCGCGTTCCCTAGAAATAGCAGCTTTTTTTCTCTTCAATGTTTCTGGGCGTCTTTGTCTTGCCCTCGATGTTTTTTCTGGTAAACTGAACAGTTTTTTCTTGACTGCCTTGACCTTTGTTTCCAAATTTCTCTCAGGCTGGTAGGTATTTTCTGCAGTTACAGACGGACTAAAATTTCTTTCAGGTTGGTAGGTATCTTCTGCAGTTACGGGCGGTCCGGGCGGAGTATCAAAAACTGATAAAACAGCAATGGAAATGCATAACATGACCTAGCGGTTTAGCAAGCATGTAAGCACTCCTCTAATGAAGTACTAATTGGAAAGCTGTTCGAGATTTCAGCGCAGCTAATTTCTGTGGCTATTCTGTAACTTTAACTTTACTGAAATTGTTGGTAAGTCCTTTAAAAGCGTAATTTCATTACCTAGCATTGACCGAATCATTAACATTGTTAAGAGTTTTTGTCCAAGCAAATAGGTAGGTTAAGTGGCAAAAATGTGACCGAAGAGTGATCTCTTCGAGAAAAGTTGTATTGGGCTTTGAGGGAAAATAGTCTAATGTACAGGGTGTTCACGTATATGTTGAGACACCCCTTAACTTATTTAATTTTCAGTTTAGAAAAAAAAATTGTTAATACGGATTTTAGTGTTTCTTTTGAGGATTCAAAATATGCTATCAGAAAAACAATTGAACATCTGAAAAAAAGATATATAGCAAACTTGATTTTTTTTAAATGGAATACCCTGTATATGTTTCTAAATTTGGATGGACCTTTTTATTCTGATTTCAAAAATATACAGTTTTAATACATTATCTCTTATCGTTTTCGAGATATTAATTCATAAAAATTATGACCACCCATCTTGACATCAGGAATAAAATGATAGAGCAGGCCCTGCAAAAACATTTTATTTTAAGTTTTGACCTTAAATATTTTTCGTCTTCAGAGAAACCCATTTCTTTATAACTTACACAACAATTAATGCAATAGAATTAAATACTTCAAACGTCAAAACTTAAAATAAAATTGTTTTTGCAGGGCCTGCTCTATCATTTTATTCCTGATGTCGAAGATGGTTGGTCATAATTTTTATGAATTAATATCTCGAAAACGATAAGAGATAATGTATTAAAACTGTATATTTTTGAAATCAGAATTAAAAGGATAGACCTTAGCAACATATATAGGGTATTTCATTTAAAAAAAATCAAGTTTGCTATATCTTTTTTCTCAGAAGTTCAATTGTTTTTCTGATAGCATATTTTGAATCCTCAAAAGAAACACTAAAATCCGTATTAACAAATTTTTTTTCTAAACTCAAAAATAAATAAGTTAAGGGGTGTCTCAACATATACGTGAACACCCCTGTACCACTATTCCCACCATTTATTTAAAGGTAGAAAAAAAATGTATACTTAGTTTATTTTTGCGTATAATTCGAGAACAGCGAGAGATATAGAAAAAGTTTCAGATAAACATTGTAGAGACTAAAATTTTGGTTAAGAAAGGTTATATGCATATACATCTTATTTCTGATAGCTCGGTTGTAGAGACCGTATATGACGTTTAGGGTGGAATATTAAAAAAATCGTAGAAAATCGAAAAATTTGGTATTTTTTGTTTTTACTTCCTTGAATCCCTTCATTTTTTTGTATACAAAACATCTGAATGCAAACCTACACTTACACTGATAATTATTTCGTCCAATTAAAATACATAAGTTTGCGACCTCGCTGATCCCTCTACTGGGAGTTTACTGCAACCGAAGTTGGATAAAAGAGCCCAGATTTTGATATATATTAACTAATGTAATAAAAATTAACTATATTTTGCGCTTAAATTTTAAGATTTTGAAGAACCGAGAGCCGAGAATGCTTGTTGTAAATTTTGGCAATCTCTACAAAGACGTTCTTGTAATGGAAATACAAAAGTGACAGCCAATTAAATAGGATCAAGTATTGATTTTAGAAGAATACCCCATAAAAACAATTTGGTAGAAGAGACTGGTTAGATACGTCTTGATAATGTTAGACCAGATAGTAAGAAAAAACAATTTCATCAAAGTAAGGGTAAATTAGCTTTGCACAACGGTCATGATTTGTTATGTCAAATTTAATTTCGAATAATATGTACTGATTCTTACCCATCTTTTGTGAAAATTAAAATACTTTTGGAAAGGTAATATTCGATATATGTATTCAAAAATTTGAATATTTAAGATGTACCTACCTTAATTTTATTTTAGACGCAGGTTAGCCTAATAAATAAAAAAAAGAAATACCAAAATTTCCCAATTTGCCACATTGGCGCAGTCATATACATACTTGAATGGAAATAATATACTCACATCTGTATTTAAAGAACTAGTTTTAAAAATAAATAACAATAATTGTTGCAAAATTGGACTAAGAACAACTTTATGCAACGGGGGCGTAGCTCAGATGGTAGAGCGCTCGCTTAGCATGCGAGAGGTACCGGGATCGATGCCCGGCGCCTCCATTTATTTTTATTTATTTATTACTGCCACATTTCTATAATTTAAGGGAGAATTTTAAAAATATGTGTATGTTGATTTAATTTAAGGACAATGCATAAGGTTAATAGGTGTATCGGCTTAATTTTGATTGTGTTTATCGCAAATTTTAATAAGACATATAAATAAATTTTTTATTAATAGTACTAATAAATGGTACCGCGATACTAATATGGTTCCATTTGAAAAAAAAATTGTTGTATCCCAAAAACCATTTTGATGAACTTTATTAGCTCACAAATCACATAATTTAGTTGTTCCGACAGGATTTCGATTTGTTTTTAGCATTACACGGGTCATGGCACACTTAAATGAAAAACTAAAAATTAAATCAAAATAAATATTGTCGTTTGAAATGTCACTTATGCGGTGTCATTGGAATCAGAAAATGCAGAATTCACAAATGCAATAATATAAGTAGGTATAGGGTGTTAAAAATCAGTATTACTTTCGGTGAAACCGGAAGTGAAACAAAATCATTTATATGCCAAAAAGTAACGTTTATTTGTTATTTAAGCATAAAGGATGTCTTAAATTTCAATTAGGTAATTATCTTGAAAACTAAGGGAAAAAAGGGAATGTACCATGATCCTGTTAGATCATGGTACACACCCTTTTTTCTTTATACCCGGTATACGAACAGGGGTTTCGTTTACATTTTGACACCTACCTACAGCTTTAATCATTAAAGATAGAAAAAACCTTATACAAAAATTGTGGGACTTTTCCTTTATTATCTTTTGAGAATTTAAAAATTACGTTAAACATCTGAAAAACAAATACAACTTACATTTTTTTAAATGGAACAACCCATATATCATCGACTTATAAAAAAGATCTTTTCTGCTAATTTCAAAAATATATCAAATGTTGGATTTGGATCAGCCTTTTTTTGACATAGGTATTTAAGTCATTGATTAAGGAATGAATAAGATACGCGACTTCAATGGTAAAGTGCGAGGCCAATTTTGGCGGCGAGATCTCGGTAAGTTGCGGGCATTCCTGTGATTTACGTGGTATGCTTTTGACAAACCTGTGTCGTGTCTGGTTTTATATCATTAATAATCTAGTGGTAATAAAAATTTAATGTCCAGATTAATTTTAGTTTAAAATTATTAACATAGTATGTTCTCTCTGTCAGCTATTTCTCAACGTTTGTTTGACTTTTAACCGTCACATAATTTTAAACTAAAATCAATCTGAACATTCAATTTTTGTTTTTACTAGATTATAAATTATATAAAACCAGACACGACACAGGTTTATCAAAAGCATACTACGTGAACCACAGGAATGTTTGCAACTTACCGGGATTCTCGCTGCCAAAATTAGCCTCGCACTTTACATTGGAGTCGCATATCTTATTCATTCCTTAATCAATGTTTAAGTCCAAACAATTTTAAATTAAAAAGATCTAGATTGCCATGGCAAAATAAACGCATCAAGGAAAGTTGATTTTTACGTTTTCTATCAAAAATAATTCTACATATTAAAGTAAGACATTTTAAACGCATTTTATTCCATCAAATCTAACAAAATCGTTTGTCATGGCAATTTAGATGTTTTTAATTTAAAATTGTTTGGACTTAAATATGTCAAAAACGGCTGATCCAAATACCAACATGTATATTTTTGAAATCAGAAAAAAAAGATTTTGTTTTAAATCAATAATATTTAAAAAAATTGGTTGTATTTGTTTAGCAAATGTTTAACGTTATTTTTAAAATTTTTAAATTTTCAAAAGATAATAAAGGGAAAGTCCTACAATTTTTGTATTTAAAGTTTTTTCTATCTTTAATGATTAAAGCTGTAGGTGGGTGTCAAAATATAAATGAAAACCCTGTACATACATAGGTATAAAGTTTATTTAAAAAAATGTGTCCGTTGTTTTGTACTATTATACTTTTGCTTATTTAGGATTACCTACGCATATGTCAAAAAAATGTAAAATAATATATCGACGTCCCAAGACTCCCAAGGGCGTTGTAATATTAATTTCGATGGCTGTAATATTTGCGGGATTAAGTCTTTTGATCCCAGTAATTGCTGTGAGGCTGACAGTTAAATCTTACAGGGGGCGTAGCTCAGATGGTAGAGCGCTCGCTTAGCATGCGAGAGGTACCGGGATCGATGCCCGGCGCCTCCATCTATTTTTATTTAATCTATCTTTGCCGCATTTCTATAATTCAAAATAGGATTTAAAAAATATGTATCTCTTGCTCTGTCAATTTCAGGACAATGAATACAGTATCCGTGTATTTATTTAGACTTTTTTGTCTATGGTGCATTTTCTTAGCCTAAAATATAAAAAATTGGTTGTTTGTATTTTGACTCGTTATATCTGCCAGTTTTAATGCAAGACAAATAATAATAATTTTTAATAAATAACTCGTATGGTTATTTATTAAAAACGTGATTAATTATAATTACTCGTTTTTAAGAGAATTTTAAATTTAAAAGATGCGAAACAAGATGAATTTTAATCGACATCAATGATAAAGCACATTGTGTCCACGGTGGTAATTTTATTTTGGTAAAATTTTGACCTGATATAACTTTTTTATTTTTAAAGTTATTACTATGAACCAAAAACCAAATTGCAGGGTCGCTTACCAAGTTTTTTTTATCATTAGAAAAAACAAAACACTGTCAATTAATGTCAATGATATAGGTACACATAACTTGTGATTTACACATAACACCCTATATATTATTAATCATTTGGATAGCATATTTTGTTCTGATTTCAATGGTATAGTACACCTTATATTTTGATCCAGCAGTTTCCAATTTATTCGCAAAAATGTAATATATTTATCACTCCTTTATTGAACACTAAACTGACGGAATACTTACCATTATGAAAATAACAATCAATTTAAATGTATCTACCAAAAGCACAAAAAACTTTATAAAAAATTATAGTTTGTAATGTGTAAAACATTATTTTATTTCCACGGCACAATATTATCCAACAAATATTTTACATTTTTGCGAATAAACTAGAAACTGCTGGATCAAAATATAAAGTGTGCTATACCATTGAAATCAGAACAAAATATGCTATCCAATTGGGTCTTCCAATTAAAAAGTTATGTGTATATCGTTGACAAATAATTGTCAGTCTTTTGTTTTCTATGCCGACAAAAGAAAGACTTGGTAAGCGACCATGCAATTGGTTTTTGGTTTATAGTAATAACTTTAAAAATAAGAAAGTTATATCAGATCAAAATGCTATCACGATAAAATAACTATACCGTGTACAGGGTGTTTCCTATAAAACTATAACCCCCCCTTATTTCGGTCAATTACCACCGATTTTCAATTTTCAAACACCGGTCCAACACAGAATTTTCCGTAGGTTTTGAATATGCTATTACTTTTTTCCTACTTCAACCGTATACGAGGGGCAGAAAAAAGTATGGTTTTTTTAAATGGAACACCCTATATATTTTTACATATTTGGATTCGCCTCGCCCTTCTGATTACAAATATATATGACACTTATATATTTGCTATAAAAATGGCGTAAATAATTGAATTTAAACTTAGGGCGTTTCCTTCAAAACTATACCCCCCCCTTATTTCGGTCAATTATTAACGATTCAAAATTTTCAAAACCTACACATAGAATTTTTCGTAGATTTCATATATGCTATTACTTTTTTTCTCCCTTCAACGGTAGGTATACAAAGGATGGAAAAAAGTATGGTTTTTTTTTAATGGAATGCCCTGTATTTTTTTACATATTTGGATCCGCCCTACCTTCCTGATTATAAATATACAGGGTGTGCGATTTAAGACCGGAACACCCCATTATTTCGGAACGTGTTGATCGATTTTAATAATTTTTTTTATTGAGACAGTGGGAAAATTTTAAATTTTTATTTTTTCAAGGCCTGCTAAGAGCCGCTAAATGGGTCAAAATCGACCATTAGGCAATTTTTTTTTTCGATAAAATGGATAGCGCATTCGATTTAGATGTGCCTAAAATACCTTTATACAAAGTTTGAGCTGAATACCTTATATAGGGTGTTTGTCACAGCGTAGCGAATTTTAAAATTTTTCACTTTTCGACTGACCCTGTATAAAAGTCTATTATGCGTACAAAAAAGGTAAATTATTCATTCGACTTAGAGCCATATCAGATATCTAGGAAAGAAGTTTTATCGCTGTAACTTCTAAGGTGTCTTAGGGTAATACCGCCCGGTCTGAAATATCGACCATTTTTAAAATTGCCGCCTGGTTACTTTTCATATGTTAGCCAATGAAACAACTAGTGCCTTACACCGTCCAATAGACGACAAGTACAAACTGCGGATTAGATGTGCATTACCAACCGAGATATTCAGTAACGAACTATACATGTGTTTCTTATAAGTTCGGCGTTTTGTATCGTAAGGTTTTTTAAATGTATAAAATTGTTTCTGGGGTAAGTAAGAGAAAATACATTACTCTTGCATGTCGGCTGAGAATTTTCAGCCGTTTTATTTGTTAATTTGTTTTACCTAAAGTAAAAAACTAACCTACAAAACTGAAATAAACAGACGGAAATAACGCCCTCCATGGCTGCTCCAAATTTTCAACCAATTATTCCGACACCTGACTTTGTCCGAGTAAAAAACCCATAAGGCCAAGAAAAAAGCCATCAACTATAAGGCGCAATTACTAAAAAGAGATATTTTCGGTAAGACGTCTGCTACATCTAAGGAACTGAAAAAACAGAAACGCAAAGAAGAAGAAAGCTGACTGTGTTCCATATGTAATGAAGATTACCAGAGTGATATGAGACAATGTTTAAAATGTCACATGAGGATTGTGTAGGCCTTACCGAAGACGATTTGGAAGAATTTGTGTATCCAGACTCCAGAGTGCTTGCCATAGTTTATCTAATGTGGATTTCAAACCATGGGCGATATTTCTAACTATGGGCGATATTTCAAACCGTGTGGGCGGTATTTTATAATAAATCGAAATATCGCCCACTTACACATTTTTCTATTAATGTTTATTACATTCACAAATATTGTTTATTTTTAATTTTGTTTAAAGTTTATCAAAAAATACAGTTTTCGTTTGAAAGTGGTTATTTTATTTTTAGCCTAAGCCAGATTTTTTTTCTTTTATCAACTAAAATACATTAGGGGGCGGTATTACCCTAAGGCACCTTACATGTAGATGTCTGGATTTCAACAATAAAGTACCTATCTACTTAATTAAAAAAACTGTTGAAATCCAGACGTCTACCTGTAGAAATGCTGATAAAGATATTCATAATTAGCAGTCAAAAAATTGTTTTAAACAATATCAGACCACGTTACGGTTTATTCGATATCTACTGCCTCCTGAACAGATTCCAGCAAAGAAATTCAATCTGAATTTACTGCGCGCCCATACCTCCTGGTCTAAAAGATAAAATTGCAATGAAAATGACCAAAATTAATGATAAATAGCTAGATACTAAATTAATAACAAAATTAAGCACTTGCACATTGCACTCCTCTTTTGTCATATAATGTCACATAAAGTGTGTCTGTTCTTTTGTACTATTATATTTTTGCATCTTTACGATTATTTACGCATATGTTAGCAAAATGACAATACTAGATTAATAGGCATTCCGAGGGGCGACATAATGTGTCAATCAATGTCTGCAATATTTACATTATTAAGTCTTTTGATCTCAGCAAGTGCTGTAAGACCAAGTTAAGTACTCACAGGGGGCGTAGCTCATATGGTAGAGCGCTCGCTTAGCATGCGAGAGGTACCGGGATCGATGCCCGGCGCCTCCAACTTTTTTTAAATATTCTAGGTGTGAACACTCGAACAGAAAAACTATTTTAATATAATTTTGCGAGATAAAATCTATCTATTACCTGGTCTTAAAGCTAATGTACATTATTTTTCAATGTTCTTTATGAGGTTTTTTAGATTTTTCAAACGTTATTATCAATTTTTCGCCAAATACTTTCACATAATTGAACAACCATGATGTCCATAAGTAACGGATAAATTCATTATCTACATAATTTACAAGTTATGAGTAAAATCCTGAAACACGTCAATTTTTAATTCCAAAATGACATTTTTGAGCATAATTTTGTACCTCCTTCTTCAACTCCCTTGGAGTGACATTCCTTTTTAAAATGGTAAACAAATGTATCATAAAAGTTATCAAACTTTGACTCGGTATCGGATACAGAAAATGTGTACCACCAGTTTTCATGGCAAATAGACGGCTAAACTTAGATCCGATAATGTTTGAAAATCACTAGTCTAATCAAACACCACTTGAACAGGTTGGCAACAGCCCAATTTTCCCATTCCTATTTTCAACGTAGTGGACGTGAGGTCGCATTCTTATTTTAAATAAATATTCACAAGACGCCTTCATACGTACCACTTAATTAGGTCATGAAGTTCATTTGCATCAATTGTTTTTGAACTGCTGCACAATCTTGTGCCAGACTCTCGAAATATTCTGCATTAATTGTGTTGGCGAGAGCAGGGCAGCAAATTCGGTTTGCAGTACCCGTCCGTAAGTTATTCACCAGTATCATCGGTGTTATAGAGGGATTCATGTGCATCTTAACCGAGACCTTAACACTGAATGTCCTTTGAATGTATTGCATCTTGTCTGTTCAATATACCATTTTTTAGTTAAAACAAATACATATAAAAATATGATTTTCTCTTAATACTTTGGTTTGTACTATAGGACTTAATCTAGCTTCTGGCTATAAGACCAGCGAAACTAATGGAGGATTATTCTTCAGGTCGGTAGTCCGGATTATCTAGTAAGGGAGACAATCAAATTACCTCAGGATAATAAAAGCAGTTGCATTATAAATAATACTATAATCTGACGGTGTTAATCAGATATGGCTGTAAATCCTTTTTCTGTCTAAAAAAGCTATTTGGCGGCCAACAAATCAGCTGCTTTCTCATTCAAAAGTAATTGGTTAGACAGCAGAGAGGTACTGTTTTCATTTAATTATTTTTTTTCTATTCTTTCATATTATTCATCTTGCACTATAATTTAATAGAAAAAAGGGAAGCTATAAAAGTTGTGTCTTTTGACTACTGACGGTTTATGAATTATATTATGCTGATACAAGATATTTAAATAAAATTGTTTTCCAAATGGATCTACAGTCATAAAAACCGTTCCTTTTTCATTCAAACGACTAGTTTTTTACAACATACAACCTTTTCATTCTTTTATTTCTGACAGGTCTTTCAGATACCAAATATTGAAACTGAATCTGAAAAAATACACAGGCTCAAAATCGTGAATAAAGCTTGATTTGTGTTGATGCAGAGAACATTTTTTGATAATGCTCCATAAATTATCAAGTACGAAGAGAAAAACAAAATAATAGTAATTTATAACTAAGGTAATTATCACATAAGAATAAACGACTTAATCAAAATATTGTTCCGGCAGAAATAATATGCTCCTACCTAATGCAGATTACAAAATTAATGGACTGAAAGCTCTATGAAAATTTTAATTTAAATTACCAGTGCATTAAAACATTATTATAGTTTTAATGATCCCTATAGTTCTATTCCAGACTTGTTTTGTGTTCCGGAAAGTAATGAATAATGCTTCGGGAATACGCCTGAATGGTGCAAAATTCTGGAATATAAAGTTTTGAACAATATTGTTGTGAATAACTTTTAAGTTATTAATTTACTGAAATATCTAGTAGTGGCAAATAAAACAATACCTTCACGTTATCCTTACAAAAGTCCTGCATAATTTTCAATTTTTGTATTGGATTAGTCTTGAATATAAAAATGCAATCAATATCTTGACATTTTACATTTCAATCGTAAAAAAACTTTATAATCAATTAACCTGTTGCGAACTAACCTAATCCATGTTGAAATTAGCTCCCACATTTGACTTTGAATGGATTGTGTGGTCGGCTTAAAAATGTTTTATTTTTCTGTCATAGTTTTTTTAATGCTACATTCGATAAATCCGATGGTTTTTAGGCGGGTCACGTTTGGACAAAGTTAAAATGCTTTAGGTTTCTTAATGCTACCATAATTAAATTTACATCATATGATACGGGGACAGATTTTAATTATGTTGTGCGAATAATAATTACACCGATACCGATTATAAAGTATGCTCATATTAACTTCATATACGTACCTACATATAGGTGTGTAATGTAATGTTGCTGTAAAATACTCTAGCGGTAGAAATTTAATTAATTCGTTCAGTCACATTAAAATTTTATTGAAATATTAAATATTTATGACACTTTATACGTACAGACTGTCATACGGTAATATAACAAAATTAGTAGTGTCCACTTGGGACAGAGAATACATAATTTCGTTTTATCGGCACATAACAATTTTATGGAACATTGGAAACAAACGAAGGGGCATTGTAGTATTTTTGTATTTTCTAGTAATTACTCGATTTAATTATTATGTCACGGGGTACGTATCTGCGATCGTAAATAATTTGATCGTTTTTAAACATATTAAGCACGAACATTTATATTGAACAATATGCAGTTTCCTTTAGCAGTCAAATTTTCACATTTTTATACTTAGGCCTGCAGAAATAGAAAAAATGGTGTAACTAATTCGTTTCAGATAGCCACATATAAAAACAGGTGTATTTAGTTATAAGGAATATACCTCTGTGATACCTCCCAAATCAAATAAACAGAACATTGTTTAAAAGTCACGTTTATGTGAAAAAATCATGAAATTTGGAGTTTTTTAAAAATTAAAGTAAGATTAATTTTTGACTTTTAAACAATGTTCTGTTTATTTGATTTGGGAGGTATCGCAGAGGTATATTCCTTATAACTAAATAGGTACACCTGTTTTTACCTACGGCTATCTGAAACGAATGAGTTACAGATTCCCGTTCACATCGTCTAATTCTACAGGCCCAACTCTCTAGTCTCTAGCCTATAGATAACAATTACTCAGAAAGGACCTCAAAACATTTTGAAATTTTTTGAACAAAAATTTTTATTTTTTAGAAGAAAGTAACTGCAGATATCAGCACATGAACAATGTTAAAAAAGACTATTTACTTGTTTGTGGGGTGCCAATTTTTAAAATAATTCTTTTAAGAAAGTGCAGTGTTGTTTTACAGCACTTTTTTATGACAGTATATTTATTCAGTCGCCCACTTATGTCGTTGTCCGTGAATTCTAGATCCTCTAAAACAATGTTACATTGCCGCAGATCTAATTAATCGAGGAGAAAAGGTTCCTTGAGGTCTCGCTTAAATAACAAGGGTCTTATTGGATTAAGCCTATTTAGATATTGAAAATGAGTCGGTTGTGTTTCAAGTCCTTCTGTTCTGTTCAAGTGTAAGGAGCGAATTAAGAAGTTTTTCTAATTCAAAACAATCGCCATTTATAAATTTATCATCATAACATGTATCCAGTTGGATTTGTCAAACATAATTAAATAAACTTTAAATACCTATATTAATCTTGTATCCATCCGGTCAAACATTTCACATATTTTTATAGAGATATAACTCTTGTTGTTCATGTTCTATTCGTTAAGTCTTCTGAGTAAGACATGATTTGAAAATAATTTATTGAAAACATTTGGATCTCTTATTTTTTCATATAAACTGGTTTGCTCAGGGCACTGATTGATACTCCGCTATGACTTATTTTCGAAATACATCACATTTTGAGATCAATTCGTCCTTTTCCAGAAACCTTGTTCAATATACATTTTTGGTATTACCACTCTTGAGTTTCTTACTCACCTACAATTTACTGACATGATATCCTTATAGTATTATTATTTTAACTATAATACAATTATCAAGCTGCTTTTGTTCAATTTCGCAACTAGATTACGTTAATATCCTTCAGCTGATTTCTCGGAGATCTTTGAAAATAAAAGACTGTTACACAACTTAGAAGCCTTTCAATGTTTAGGCCAAGCATAGTAGAGTAATCATGAAACAGGGTTGTAACTTAATTATATAATACGTTTTTTATAAAGTGTGGTTCTAAGTCGTATAGTCTAGTAATTCCGAGATCCTGCGACGAAGAAACAACCCTGTACTTCCTTATAAACGTTATTAAATATTTTGTTGTTATAACATAAAAATTGTATCGTCGGTTTTTAAGAATTTTTCAACTTCAAAAAATTTACGGTCCCCGCAGCTTCTATATTTTTTTACCAATATGTTTACAATAATATTGGATACAACAGTCTGGCTAATACGCGAAACAATATAAACCTATTATATTAAAACGCAAACTACCTTGATTTTCACGAATGAATCTGTCTGAATGAGTGTCTGAGATCATTAATATAAACTAAATTTTCTTTATTCTTTTTGGTGACTCGCAGTATTAATAGGAAGCAATTCCAGACACAGCACTATGTATTTCTAGAGGAAGAATCACTATCAATCTGAATTTAAATAAAAATAATTTACCAATTAAAAAGTGCATAAAAGTTATTCACCCGAAACTTAAATTGTCGTTAATTTCCGAGTTAATTTTATTTCTTCCACTGGAGTTGAACTTGGTGATACACTTTACAGAGTTAGGACTTTAATTATGTAATTCACTTAAGAGTAGTCGCTGCAGAGGATGAGGAAAAATTCTTTAATTAATTATGCACTTTTATATATTTGCCGCACGACTCCCAAGAGCCATGTAATGCAGTCGGATTTTATGGCTACATAATTTTAAAAAGGATCAGGAAATGTTGCATGCAAAGACAAGTATGTGTATTTATTTTTTTTACTGGTTTTAACTGATAAAACATCACTATTTAAATATTTGTTATTATTATTTCCTTTCTAAAATTGCATTTGCGGGGTGATGATATTTTAATTTATCCAGTCGCTTATTAAAACAAACGATTTTTTAATTTATCTAAGGCACAACTGACATTATTTAATTAACAGGTGAAAACAACACTAGTATAATTACGTAAGTAAACCGGGCGTTATTATATTTTATTAATTAATTTTTGTTTAGTAAACTATGCACAAAATCATAAAAATGGTAGGATTTTTTGAATTTAAATTATAATACCTAGTACATATTTCTTTAAAAATTCTCAAAGACCTTAAACATATAGAATAAAGTAAGTATATAAGTTTTACCGTGAATTACGAAGAGTGTACATCAGATTTTAATATTCTCGAGACGCGAAACGAGTTAATATGCATAATGTTGGTTAATTAAAGGAAATTAAGAAGAAGAACAACGAACTTAAATATTATTTCTGATTTAGATAGTGACAATGATGAGCTACTGCCCTAAGCTTTAGACTAAGATTATGATATTGACAATTTCGTGACGGTCGTTAATCCATGAAAGATGATCGTACATCTGCAAAGAAGATTAATTAAGGAAGAGAATTAAAGGAAAAGGAAATCGAAATCACTGAGTTGAAACGCAATTCAGTAACGTAGCCATTAAATAAAACAGATCTGCAAAATGAAATCTGATTCGTTACTATTAAAATGCTATTTTAGGCCAGTCAATAAAACCATCATACATCGCAAACGCGCATGTATCTACGATTGTTTCATATGTTATTAGGACCCCTGAGAGTAGTTTATACCCAAGTTTGCAACCCTGAAAACCCTGTGCTACTCCCGTGGTGCTCGAAAAACTGCGAAATTCTGGCACTTGTTGCATTTGTTTTGAAAATAATAACTTAAGGAAGCGGTTTTCGGGTATCTTCATACTATACTTTTGTAGAGCAGCAAATTTGCTACAATTTGAGTCCAACCAGAGCTCTCTAGGTCCATTGGTTGCGGAGATACAGCCAGTGAAAGATGGGCAATTTGTTCTAAAAAGTGAAAATTTATCGGTAGGGTCATTTTCTAAGACACGTGCCGGCTAAACTAATGCTCCTAGAGAAAAGTCATGACGAAGGAATTTGTAGAAAATTGAATTAGCTTCAATTTAATCATAAAATGGTGCCTCTAGGCCTCATAGTTTCCTCAGAAACTAAAAAATAGTAAAACATCGGATTTTGGGAAAATGATGAAAACATTGTAATGATTAATGTAATTTCTTTAAAAAAACTTGCAAGAACTTGAATTTAACATAACGTAAACATAAAATAAACAACGTGGACATAATAAACTATAAAATACTATTTACACAGTCAAGCACAAACACCTCAGTAGTTTAAAACTTCGCCCTTTTGGAAGGTCGGGGTCTCATCCAGTCTGGATTAGTGGGAGTGGGAGGGGGAGGAGAGACGAGGGTTTCCGGAGGTGGAGACGAGTCGTCATATGTTGTTGGGTCATCCACATCCTCGTCCTCTCCGTCCAGGACGATAGGGGTGGCGTTGCTGCAACTTCGACCTTGGCAAAAGGAACATAGGATAGAGCACTTAAGCCGTGCCTTTCTGCAAGTGCACGGCCCTAAGCACCCTTTCTTGCATTTGCAAGCCATCATTTTAAGCAGGGTTTGAGGAGCTTACTCTGCGCACATTGTGACTGGCATGAGACCTCGTTCGCTGGTAGCCCATCCCCAGTCATACGGGTTTTTATCGACCCTCAACCATTTTTGCACCTGGTGATAGGTCCTCCAAGAATGATATTTTGCAGCTTTTGTGGTGGCGAGGAGGCGGCTGATTTTACAAATGCTGAGTATCGCAGGGTGTTCAGTGTTCCCTCATCTTCTCCGTAGAGGTTCATCAAGATTTTCTCGCCAGCATTTCCTACTTTTTCCTGGTTGGAGTTTGGATCAAGGAAAATACTGGCGAGGTATATCCAGTGGGTTTTCTTTTAAAGACGTTGCACCACTTCATCTTGCCTTGCCAGAAAAGGGCAGAGGTGGTGTCACACCCACTGATGGCATGCAGGAACAAAACCGTCTGTGGTACCTGCATTTCTCCACATGTGAAGGAATTTGCTGGATATTTGGCGCACTCTGACCCATCTCTGCCGCCTTTCTGGAAGTACACGTTCGTATGTAGAGAGCTTAAGCCGTTGAGAAGGATCAGTAGGTCGACGTCCTCTCCAATGATGAAAACTTGGTCGAACGATAAGCTCTTGGAGAGGGCAGTCCTCACTATATCAGCATCGGCGTCTTCTTGAAATTGATGTACCACGATACCCTGCCTCTCAAATTCATGGTGATCAGTCGGCGTTTGTTAGATTCATTCGAGAGCAGTTTTGCTTGGGGCACTTTGATGGGTGTTGATTCATCAAACAAAATGTCACTGCAGGAGAGAGAAGCAGAGCGTCGCAGGCGTTCAGCTGATTTAGTGCTCCTCATAGCTGCATCTTGTGGCTTGTGGGTATCCATCAAAAACCGCAGCTACGTTTTTGCCAACGTAGCTGACGTATCCCGCCACAATGGCTCTGACTGAATCATATATATATATATTCAACATATTTCATTTTAAATAAAACAAGAAAAACGGTATGTAATTTTGCTTGTTTAATGAATTTTCGGTATTTGTTTAGTGTATGTTTATTTGAAGCCATATGTTACATCTAAAATGTTAAATTCAAATTCTTGCACGTTTTTTAAAGAAATAATAATATACCAACATTATTCAGTACAATGTTTTCCCAAAATCCGATGTTATACTATTGTTTCGTTATTGAGGAAACTATGAGGCCTAGAGGCACCATTTTGGGATCAAATTGAGGCTAATTCAATTCTCTACAAATTCATTTTCATGACTTTTCTCTAGGAGTATTAGTTTACCCGGTACGTGTCATAGAAACCGATAAATTTTCACTTTTTAGAAAAAATTGTCCATCTTTCACTGGCTGTATCTCCACAACCAATGAACCTAGAGAGCTCTGGTTGGGCTTAAATTGTAGCAAATTTAGTTTGCTTTACAAAAGTATAATGAAGATACCCGAAAAACGCTTCCTTAAGTTATTATTTAAAAAAAAAATGCAACAAGTGCCAGAATTTCGCAGTTTTTCGAGTACCACGGGAGTAGCACAGGGTTTTCAGGGTTGCAGACTTGGATATAAACTACTCTCAGGGGTCTTAATAACATATAAAATAATCGTGGATACATGCGCGTTTGCGATGTTTGCCTTTTCTTGTGTCGATATTGACTGGCCTAATTTAAAAATGATACAATATTAAAATAGATACTTAAAAACTGGGGTTATACATGACACCATTCACAGACATAAAATGTCAAATTACAATTTTTGCAGAACACATTTTAATGATCTGTAATAATGTCACATATCAAAAAATAATGTATCAATTTTTTATTTAATTAAAAAAATGGAGGCGCCGGGCATCGATCCCGGTACCTCTCGCATGCTAAGCGAGCGCTCTACCATCTGAGCTACGCCCCCGATGGAAACTAAAGCAATTATTAAAAAAATCTGACATACTCGATCCACTTCTTTATCAAACCAGTTCACGGTAAAGGTGTGGTCAATGAAATGTTGCATATATTGGGTGGGCCAAAAAACTATGCATTTTTTACGTTTGCCCATAACTTTTTTGTTTATTAACCGATTTTAATAAGCTAGATGTCGTTGCTTTACAGAAAAAAACGGAATACCGACGAGAAATTTCAAAATGGCCGTTTTTTCTAAATTCGAGATCGCGGACGCGTTTGAAAATAGGTTTTGGGCCTATTCTTTTTGAAGAAAAAATGACGAATGCCATCTCGAAACAAAAAAAATAATAATAAAATTTAATTATTTGATTATTTAATTAAGTACCTACCTACAACAAAAGAGTTATTCGCAAAGGAAAAAGTGCAACTCCTGAAAGTTAATTTTATTGCTTTTTCGTATTGGATGTGCCATTTCAACATTTTTTCTTAAAACAGAATTGGCCTAAAAAAAGGGCTATTTTTAATATACCCGCAGTTCAATGGATACTTACTACTAGATATTTTAGGTACAGAGAGAACACCAATAATAGGTTGATGTATTAATTATTAATACCACTTGCAAAATATGTTTTAATCATGGTAGTTTATAATCTCACTGATCTCATTCCTGTATGTGAATGCATTATTTTTGCAATGCGTTTACTAATCTTATTTATTTTATGCCCTCTGGGCGTAAGACACCTTGACATAAATCATAAATAACAAATAATGTCGTATATCCAAAATCTATTTAAAATATTTTGTTATATTGGATAAAAACTCGCATTTTTGACATAAATAGTAAAATTCATTTTGCTATTTTTTATTAATAATTTATTTTCAAAAGTTAAATACAAAAGGGATCTACTTACAACTTTTTATTTGATATAAAAAAAATGGAGGCGCCGGGCATCGATCCCGGTACCTCTCGCATGCTAAGCGAGCGCTCTACCATCTGAGCTACGCCCCCGATGGAAACCAAAGCATTTGTTAAAAAAAATCTTAAATACTTCATCTACTTCTTTATCATAGCAGCCGTTCACGGTAAAGGAGTGGTCAATAAAATATTGTCATTCATACGTTATATACATAATAATATGTATAGGGTGATTCATGGTGAATGGAATACTCCATAGGTACACCATACATAGCTGAATAGTAAAATGTGTCAGCTTTCTGAATCAGTAGTAATATACAGGGCGTTCCATTTTGACCACTTTTATAGGCCATTTAAAGAAAGTTATTTCTAATCTACCCTGTATAATATAAGGTATATCATTTTCCTACAGCATGAAATGTCCTCAGGCCTTAGCTAGTGATAACAAACGGGTCAGTTTATGATTCTTTTTCGGTAGGCAGATAACACCATTCATTAGAAGTCAGATTTTGCTCAATAAATATATGCAAATTAATTCATATCTCTGAAACGGTTTGAGATAATAATGGGAATATGTTAACAAAAGTTCCTCAGAACGGGTGTAGATTCTTAAAAATGGAAAAATATACAGGGGGTTTCATTTAAAATAACGAAGATGTTGCCAGTTTTACCTACAATTGGCAACGTCGCGCTGTCAACAATATTTTAGGCTGACAGAGCATACTTTGTTACCTTGGCATCCAAATTTTCAAAGGCATATTTTACCCATTATCCATATACTTCTAATACTCACCCTGTATATAGTATACAGGATGTTCCATTTTTTTGTAGCAGAACTTTAACAGTCGATAGACATTTGAAAATTATTTAAAAAAGTTCATATAAACATAGGTTGAGAAATGCTTAGTTTTCGAGATAAAGAATGAAATATCGCTAATGATGATGTATGATGATGAAGTAAGACACTTTTACATGTTGCTAGCTTTTGTGTTTGTGTTTCTAATAATTTATTTTAGTTCGACCGTTGCGTTTTAATACATTTGTGTTATAAAAATTTTGATTTACATGATAATAAACTTTTACAATAAATATTTTAAATGTTTAATTCTTTCTTTTTAAGAGACTTTTCGCACCATCAAATTTGGTGAAATTCTGAGCGACTTCAAGTTTGTCTAAAATTCGTCCAGAGGCGTGCATCAAAAGATTAAATGTAAATTTTCTGAACAACGGCTTGTCATATCAAAAAGTGCCAAGAGACATTAAATTTTTGTTTTTTCTTGCTTTATTGAATTAAACTGGGAACATGGGAAAATATCAGTGGCGTACTACTTTTTTGTAAAAAGAGCCTTAGTAAATTCATATATCTACGCCCATGGTTAAGTAAAGTAGTATTTCGTTATTCTAAAATAGGCCTCTAAATTGTATGTAAAGAATTGGTAAGTTTGGATTCGATACTTCTTAGCATTCTGGAAATATAAATATAAATCCATATTTATTTTCAAACTTTAACACCCTATATCTCGAAAACTAAGCATTTCTCAACCTATGTTTATATGAACTTTTTTAATATTTTTCAAATGTCTATCGACTGTTAAAGTCCTGCTACAAAAAACTGGAACACCCTGTATATAGGTACCTATATGTATGCACATTTGGAACTAGATTTTCCCATGTGAGTGTAAGTCATGTTGCATTTTAATAACATGGATAAGCATTTAAATTAAACGATTCTTCTTTACTCTATGTTGCAACAAACAAAAACTGTGTGACATTGAACAACGCCCAGTAATACAAGAAGATTCAACGGCTCTTCAACCGGCCCTGAGATCGAGTCCATTCGAATTTTTAAAAATCGGAAATAATTGTAGGTAGATGAGAGACCAGTATTTTTTTGACAAATTGGCAACAAGTAGAAAAGCGTTGAGGCAATAGCGTAATAGAAACAATTGAGTTGTTTGGGGATTTTGAACGTGAGGGACGCCACTTAAAATTATCTACACTCTACACTAAGGCCATTTTAGAACAACCATACCCGAATTGTTAGCTGTTTTTTTTAAATATGGAAATTTTCATAGATTATTAGTTGTATTAGACTCTGAAAAATCATATTAAAGCAAATATTACCTATTTATTGTTGATATCACAGAGTGCAATTACATTAGGATCGAGAAATAATTAAATAATCAAATATTTAATTCAAACATTTGGTTAATTTATTTACAAAAGTTAAAAACAAAAAGGATATTTCTACAATTATTTAATAAAAAAGAATGGAGGCGCCGGGCATCGATCCCGGTACCTCTCGCATGCTAAGCGAGCGCTCTACCATCTGAGCTACGCCCCCGATGGAAACCAAAGCATTTGTTAAAAAAAATGTGAAATACTTGATTTATTTCTTTATCAAAGCAGTGCACGGTAAAACAGTGGTCAATGAAATATTACCATTCATTTTATGTAAGCATATGTAATGTATATATAATTAAAGACTTTCCATGCGAGGAGTGAGTTGAATTGATAGCAATCATTTAAATTTATCATTTTCACTGCCGGTCGAATTTTATAGATGAATATACCTATAATTAAATTAAACGTTACTTCTTTAATTTTTGTCGTATCAAACAAAAGTTATGGCTCATATTGTAGGACAATAAACAACACACGGTATCTAATATTCAGAGATTTGATGGTTTTTCAATCTACCCTGAGATGAGGACGTTCGAATTTTTAACAATGAAAATGAATCGTAGGGAAATGAGTGGAGGTGGTATTTTTTGGGAAATTATGAAGAAATTCAACAACGAGAAGGAGAAATACGTTGAGGCAATGGAGGTATTAGTTAAGTTGTTCGAAGATGCTGAAAAATCGACCAATATCAAACAAGATATCAAGTTACATAATACTTCATAGAAATTAGAGCTGTGAAAAAAATTGTTAAAGTAATTTTAAATATTTTATTAATAATTTATTTACAAAGGGGATGTTTCTACAACTTTTTATTTAATACAAAAAAGTGGAGGCGCCGGGCATCGATCCCGGTACCTCTCGCATGCTAAGCGAGCGCTCTACCATCTGAGCTACGCCCCCGATGGAAACCAAAGCATTTGTTAAAAAAAATGTGAAATACTTGATTTATTTCTTTATCAAAGCAGTGCACGGTAAAACAGTGGTCAATGAAATATTACCATTCATTTTATGTAAGCATATGTAATGTATATATAATTAAAGACTTTCCATGCGAGGAGTGAGTTGAATTGATAGCAATCATTTAAATTTATCATTTTCACTGCCGGTCGAATTTTATAGATGAATATACCTATAATTAAATTAAACGTTACTTCTTTAATTTTTGTCGTATCAAACAAAAGTTATGGCTCATATTGTAGGACAATAAACAACACACGGTATCTAATATTCAGAGATTTGATGGTTTTTCAATCTACCCTGAGATGAGGACGTTCGAATTTTTAACAATGAAAATGAATCGTAGGGAAATGAGTGGAGGTGGTATTTTTTGGGAAATTATGAAGAAATTCAACAACGAGAAGGAGAAATACGTTGAGGCAATGGAGGTATTAGTTAAGTTGTTCGAAGATGCTGAAAAATCGACCAATATCAAACAAGATATCAAGTTACATAATACTTCATAGAAATTAGAGCTGTGAAAAAAATTGTTAAAGTAATTTTAAATATTTTATTAATAATTTATTTACAAAGGGGATGTTTCTACAACTTTTTATTTAATACAAAAAAGTGGAGGCGCCGGGCATCGATCCCGGTACCTCTCGCATGCTAAGCGAGCGCTCTACCATCTGAGCTACGCCCCCGATGGAAACCAAAGCATTTGTTTAAAAAAGTCTGAAATACTTGATCTTATACTTCTTTAACATAGCAGCAGTGGAGTGCTCAATAAAATATTGTCATTCATATGTTATATACATATAGTAGGGGCGCGTAGGTCATTGAGTGGGAAATTTTTGAGGGAAGTTGTCACCTACGTTAAAACGAAAGATTGTATCAAAAGTAACAAGAAAAGTCATGGTGCCACGTTTGAATCTGTGTCTGTCACCCCGCCTGTAGGGGTACAAAGGGTGACATTTTTAACTTGCTCTATTTTCCTTATTACTTAAGATATTTCGACAAAATTTTTTTTTAAGATGCCGTTTTAATTCCAAATATAGTTCTACATACATAATATTTAATATACAGTGTGCAAAAAAAGTCTGGAACACCTGAAATATCTCGCAAAATACGTTTTTCTCGAAAAAAACGCTCGAATGGGTCAAAATGTATTTTAAATTTGTCGTCTTGAAATACTCTAATTCTATGTACAGTGGCGTACGTTGAAGACGCCAAAGGGGGCTCCTTTTTTAAATGACAACCCCTAGTTTTTGTTCAATATAAGTAATGGAAGAGCATATTTTTTTGAGTATTGTAGTATAAAAGTTTTAATTTGTTGCATAAACAAAGTTTCGAAAAAAATGCAAATAAAGTTTTAATTGTGGAAATTGATTTATTTATAAATAAAATGAAACAAAATTTTTTGATTTCAGATAACAGAAAAAGCACAAGCATCAAATTTACCACCAGCAAAATTGACGTAATTGACATTAAATCAATTGTTTCAATGCCATCTAGGCAATATTAAAATAAATCAATCTTCACAATTAAAACTTTATTTGCATTTTTTTCGAAATTTTGTTTATGTAACATATTAAAATTTTAATACTACAATACTCAAAGAAATGTGATCTTCCATTATATATTGAACAAAAAATAGGGGTTATCATTTAAAAAACGGCGCCCCCTTTGGCCTCTTCAACGTACGCCACTGTATATAGAATTAAAGTTTTGCAAAAGACGACAAATTTAAAATACCTTTTGACCCCTTCGAGCGTCTTTTCGGGAAAAACGTATTTTACGAGATATTTCAGGTGTTCCAGACTTTTTTTCCACACTGTATAGGTATAACAAAAATATGCTGAAAATAATAAAAATTATTTATAAACATAACTGAATAATTCATATTACATATAATAATAAAATAAATATCTTATTTAAGATAAGTATAACACATGTGTTTTGTTCAACCTGAAAATATATTTTAGTTAGTAGAGGTTGCTCAAATATTTTTTTAAAGACATTTTTATCGTTTTATTTATCATTTGAATCCGACCCTACTAGCTGATTATTTTTGCATCCATCATTCTCTTCATCACTGGAAAACATTTCTGTACAATCAGTGTTTTTCTAGAAAACACTTGCATCGTCTTCCTGCACATTTCGTCTTTTTGCACTTAATTGTAATATTTCAGGAAGTGGACAATTATTCTTGTCACATAATATCTAGCAATAATATTCCATTTTTTGTTCATTCCCAACCATATCTCTTTAGGCCATTCAAGCATCTATAATAACAATGCAGCTTTTAATTGATTACCAGAGATGATCTCATTGTCTTCGACTAAATTTTCCAATAGATGCATCAGTGATACATTTTAATATATTAGAATTTGTGTCTATATCACCTTTGTGAACATAATAATGCTATTGTTTGTCGCGTTATTTACTTTAAAACTTGATATCTATATGTTCCTGAAAATTTTATTTAGTGTTAAGGTGTACGCAGAAAACTAACTTTTAATTGCCCTGAGGATGATATTAAAAAATATCGAAACGTTAAGTTAACAAACTAGTTTTCTCTAAATTAATAAAGGACCTAACCCCGAAAAATTGAACTATACAGGGTGATTCTAAAATGTATGGCCAAATTGATACAGCGTCAACAGGAGATCAAAATAGGTTGATTCAACCCAATTTACCTATATACAAAAATGCACCCCTAAGAAGTTACAGCCCTTTAAATTTCAAATAAAAAAAACTTTAATTATTGATTATTCCCAAAAGGCTGTAGATATCTTTTTCTAATTCAGTGTACATTCATTACCAATAAACGCCAATGTTTTGAGATTAACAGCAATAAAATACATTAGGGTTAACCAGCCTACTTGTACATTAAATAATAATCAAACAAAGAAAAAGCTACGCTACGCTGATGAGGAGCAATAACTCCGAAACACGTGTCCGTAGCTGCATCATGTTTCTTTCTTGGGGTAAATGGCAAAAACTTTATCTATTAAATAATAATATTACATATTTGCTACTGAGGTTAAAAATAGTTCGATGCATCTTCTTCATTTTTCTTGTTTAATTTGCAAACTATTGATATTATCAAAAAAATAAAAGATAGAAAGAAAATCGACTATACGTTAACGCACAGAAAAATAAGGGTGTGAAATAAAGGGCGACTGCCCCTAAATTACCCCATCCCTTTAATGTATTTTATTGCTGTTAATCTCAAAACATTGGCGTTTATTGGTAATGAATGTACACTGAATTAGAAAAAGATATCTACAGCCATTTGGAAATAATCAATAATTAAAGTTTTTTTTATTTGAAATTTAAAGGGCTGTAACTTCTTAGGGGTGCATTTTTGTATATAGGTAAATTGGGTTGAATCAACATGTTTTGGTCTCCTGTTGACGCTGTATCAATTTGGCCATACATTTTAGAATCACCCTGTATATTTTAATCTTTGTTTTATCGGACAAAAGTTATTGCAGATATTGTGCGATAATGAACAACACACTGTAATACCCAGAGATTTAATGTCTCGTCAACCTGCCCTGAGATTGAGGATGTTCGAATTTTTCACAATCAAAAGAATAGTAGGGGGACGAAGATGGTATTTTTCGAGAAATTATGAAAATATTTAGCAACGAGAAGGGGAAATGCCTTAAGGCAATACCGTAATGTTGGTTGAGTTTTGAGTTGATCGAAGATGCTGAAAGTGTAGGGTGTGATATTAAAAAAAAAACTAGCTTTTAATATTGTAGTTGTAGTATTTGACACCATATTAAAAATACAAAATTACCAACCAAATGTGAAAACTATTACAATTATGACTCCAATAAATCTGTTTATACAAACTCTATTACCACAAAACATTTTCTTTTCATATAATTATAAATGATCCGTCGGATGATTTACGAGTTCTAAAATAATAAATAAAAATGAGCTCATTTTCTTTAAGGCAGCATTATCTAAGCGCCCGCAGAGTGCCTGTTAAAGTATCTACTGTAATTTAAACTTCATTTTTGATAGAATGCTTTATACTGTACAAAGCATCAGGCAACTTTTCATATAAAAGCTTACAACACACCTAATCTCTACAGCATGTTTAATTACGATTATAGAATTTTCTCTTTTGTCAGTATCTTCTCTTCGTTCATATTATCGTCGAGAACATTCCAGAAATAATTCGATATATTTTAAGCAAAGCATTCCATCAAATAATAATTGTACTAAGTCATAAATGAAATGGGAAGAATAACGAAATACCGAAATACTCGTATTGAAGTGCTGGTGAGAAAAACAATTTAACAGAAATATGCCTCTGCAACGATTTTCAGTTAATAAATTAACAGAAAGTTGCAGACAGTAATGCCTTTTTAGCTTACACGGTAATAAAAACGAGAATTAATTTTCATTATTGTCTTCTCCACCTTGTAATATCGACTTCGTGCTTTATATTATCACTATGTTAGAAGTAGATTATTTCCAAAAGTTTAAGCTTTAAATCGGTTGAGAAGTGCTAAATGTTCTATATCAGAAATTAGTATCTTCCAACTACTCCAGTTGAATTATCCCGGAAAATACACAGGCAAATGTTGCAATCAGGGTAAATCCTCTCAATTAGTCAGTTCTAATTCTAATAACCTACACATTTAACGGACTATATATATATATTTTATAAACATAAAAATCCCCTGCACTGGTATTACCTTCCTGAAAATAGTTCACCATAAACGCTGACTATTCTTAAATTCCATTATCTAGCACACCAGTTCGAAAAAATACTTCAATTATGTCAGTTGTGTGCTCTGTGATGAAAACCATCATTAAAATGAGCCTAAAATTGATTTTGAGATTAGAACAGAAAGAATAATTCAACAGAACTGCTTGTCATATTAAAATTGAAGAAATTGATCAAAGTGTTTGGTTCAACAACCACCAAATTGCTCCTGCAAAATTCGTCATTCTTATAACTTAAGTAATTACCGACTAAGTAGGTATATTATTATTTCTATAAATCCCTTATGCGAAAGGATGTCGCATCAACACTAATCATATACATCACATCTCAAAAGTGGGGCTTTCCTTCTAACATTGGATAATGTTTATCACATTAAATTGTTTCCATGAAAATCGTTACAATGAAAGTTTTGTAATAACACCACTCTGTTCACTTGCATACTCACGCCCCAGAAAGTTCAGCATTCATATTTCAGAATGAATAATTATATGTTAAAATTAATTCTGGCTTTGTTTATGACGTGTAGTTAGTGTGCCCTCGCCAGGATATTAATGTCATTATCCTGGAGGAAGGGTTTCCTTCACGATACAAATTATTCTTGCAAGTTTTGATCTTAGAAACACATCACATCATAACAGTCACGGTCATATTTTCACCCTTTTACAACTGAAAGAAAAAGGCGTTAAATTCAATCTGACATTCGATTACGTTTACGTATTGAAAGTTTTACATTACATAAATTTAAAAAAATCTGGAGGCGCCGGGCATCGATCCCGGTACCTCTCGCATGCTAAGCGAGCGCTCTACCATCTGAGCTACGCCCCCTGATACTGGATTAAATCACGGCTAACTACTGAAAACACCGGTGAACATATGTTATTTATAGGTGTGGTCTGCTCCAGATAATCAAGTAACTATGAAATAAATAATCGCAATATATTCGCCTGCAACCGTAACACTTAGTATTGAATACTTTCACTTTATGCGATCCTCTATACTTAAATTATCTCTCTCTAGCTATTATTCACATTATCTCAGAATCAAAACTTGACAAACATATTTGTGCCATTTTATTACCAAAATGACACGTTATATGATTTTTTAAATATCAAAAATGATCTTGGTCAAAGACGGTCATGGAATTAAATACTGCGCTGTCTTAGCTAAAACTTACCTTGAAAAAAATATATCATCCTGTATATGGTTGCCTTTGAAATGAGTAGCCATAATGAAATGTGGGCTTTTCCAACAGTTAATAACGCCGTTGGCTCTGATTCCTTCAAGACGGTTTGCAGGAGAATGGCTTTTGAAAGAACTACTTATGGAAGAGTCAAGAGTGCAAACGATGGTGGTATAATTATATGAACGAATCCATCAAGACACACGCACCAATGAGCACCAATGTATGTATGTGAAGGCAGTTATAAAAGAAAATGGATCAAACTAAGTGAGGGGAAATTGGGAGTCGAACGCAATCTACGGTGATAACAGCCATATATCCGTTTATTGCGGTGTAAAAGTGTTGGAAAACTCATTTTCGCAATATAACTCTCGAAAGAAACGTTAAACGACGGCAGCTTCCTAGCACAGGAGTTGACACTAGCTAGACGTAAAAAGTGTATTGCAATCGCAATTGCAATCTATATCATTTGTTCCATAAATTACCAAATTTGATTCTTTGTAAATGAAATTATATAAATAGTGGAACGGCATGGTTACAAAATTATTCACTGCTTGTAAAAGCATTAAATCTGGCATACTCGTAATGTTATACGTATAAGACATCCTGAGATATGGGGTCACTTGGGAATTCAACACAGAATCCTTAAAATTTAACATGGCGGCTAACATTTCGGATTTGATTGATGGTTGGTTTTTTCAGGTATTTTCAGGCTGTATTCGAATTTGGAATCTACGAATATTTTGGAGTTACATAGCTGTAAGAAAAATTAGCAACTGAATTGGTTTCTGTATTAATTCAATGTTTAATTTTAATGCCATTTATAGAATTTTCATTTTCAAAATGGTCAAACTAAAACAATTCAATTGATATGTGTAACTTTAGACGGACGATGTTTTAAAAACAATTAACAATTTCGTATTGTTTTACTTGTTTGTAAATGGTGGAGATTTTCAGTTAAACGACTGACCTACGCTATCACCGTCCTAGAAATAAAAATGAAATGTGGAAAGAACAATTCATTCTCCAGTATATATTATCGGTATATAATACTGTATTTTATACACCTCTTATATAACATTAAATCTTTATATTTTAGAAACATTTGATCTGCTTCGATTTTATGCACCTTCGGCTCGGGAAAGATTGTGTAACTTGAAAATTAAGACAGATGGTAACAATAACTACACTTTTTACCAGAGGTGATTCAAAGCAAATATATATTTTGGCAGTGAATATTCAATGTTACATAAATGAATATAAAAGACATACTGTACTTATTTAAAAAGGAGGTAGAAATAAATGACAAGCAGAGGGAAAGAATAGAAAAATATAATAGTAATTTTAAATTAGGGCATTTCCTTTAAAAATGTAATATCAAATTCTAAACATTTTCAAAAAGTGCATATGGAGGTAGACAAAGATAAGACAAATTGCTGCTGCAAAATACAGTTCGATATCTTATTTTATAGTGCAGATAGAGCCATATAATACACGGGTATTGCAAAAAATAATTTTTTAAAATTCAAAAAATTCTCAAAAACATAAGTCGAATCACAGATTAAATGGAGGTTTACAATTTTATATTCTAGATATCATTGATACTTGATACCAAATTGACGAACACTGGTGCGTCTCGTCAACCCAGTTAGCATTATGTGAATATAGTTAATGCATTCAATGCCTGCTTGATTAAATATTTCAGGAATAACCATAATGAACTGAGAAAACTTTGAAGCTATGCGTAGGTATAATTTTCTCTTCTACTATTTATCCAGATCAATTAAAACTCTGACACGCAGATCTGATTAATTTATGGTATTGGGTAAACCTCTCGTATAATGCAAAAACGTACACTTTTGCGTGGGACACCGAGGGTTGACGGGGTTATTTTCAGCCCATGAATATTAGAAACAGAGTTCGCGACATTATAATCAATACCATTAATAAAAAACGTAGGGTGGAATTTTAAATAGGTACCACTTTAACTTTAACAAAAGCGCTAAGCCGTGAGGTTAATTAAAAAAAAACTGGAAATACAGAATGTGTAGAAACGTTAAATCGGATTATGTTTAAAAATAGGAAGTTCTCTATGCAAATAAAAATGTAGGACCTAAGCTGACATTATTACAGTAATGGTTTTAAAGATATCAATCTAAGCCCTACATTTTCTTTCATCTGCAAGAGCAACTTGTAATTTGTTTTAGAGTTCGTTATTAGGAAACGGAAAATTTGGGAGAACGCACTCGTCCAAAATAACTGTGATTTGGCAAAAATTGTGGCGGGGGAATAATACTGCTGCGCTAATTTTTGCACAATGAACAGATATCAAACGAAAGAGCAGTTGAAGAAGGTGGGAATAACGATTTGTTTGTCTTGCTTAAGATAACTTAAACCTAACCACACTTCATAGTTTTTTATTAACTCGGTGTTGTCCTTAACAAAAAAAATTGTTGAAATTAATCTCTCCGAATTTAGAATAAATTCTGTATAAAACTGAGGACGATTCGGGCCAAGGGCATTGAAATTTACGTGAGATGTATAATATTCCCTCGAATTCTTTCGGAATTTTTTCTCTGTAAAATGTAAAAATGTAAATTGAAGAATTTTTTTATTCTAAAAGGCAAAATTAACTTAGTTATCCTAAAATCTTGAAAATACATCTCTGCACTCATCTGATTTATGTGGAAAGAAATCTTATTTACGTAGGTACTAATAAAATTTAAGTCATAAAAAACAGATATCTTAAATGAGTTGCCAACTGAATGTGTTCCCAGGACCTGAAACGAATTCTTCTAATAATGTGCTTAACATTTATACCACTCCTTAAATAATTTTAAAACATTAACGAGCAATGTTTGAATATAACATTGTATTTTCCGAAGTATTTTCAGAACCGTCTTAAATTCATGGTTATATTTCAGTGATTCTTGAAATCTGGTGGAAACCATACCTGCTTTTTTAACTCCCACATATAATTTTGATTTTCAAAAATGTGACTAAAACGTTCTGCAGTTATTTATTTCTATATTGACGTCTAGGATGCTATAATAGTTATTTAGTGCTACGCGACATTTAAAGCAAGTTTTTGTATTATTTTTAACAGCATGGCCAAGAATACAGAATTACCTGAATTCTGGAACGAAATAATTTGCCTGCTTGCCTCCTGCACAAAGTTCAGGGAAAAAGGATATGGTTTTACTTGTGGTGTGACAAAGACGAAAATATACATACACTGTACTTCCTCAACACGATTTTGTTTGAATTGTTTTTTCTTGAAATCATAATTTTGGTAACATTGTTAATGCTGTAATTAAAATATACTGCAAATCATACTGATTATATATATGAACACTGACAATATTGCTTTAGTTAAGTTGCAGTTTTTTATCCATTTCCGTGGGACATGCCGCTACGTAGTAACAAAATTATTTTAATGTAAGTAGAAGAATGTTACGCAAGGCTTAACCCTGTATATTTTAACTTCCTAAGTTAAAAGCTACTGGAACAGCTACTGGCTTTTAAATAATCACATTTATTTTATGCTTTAAAGTCTTACCGCCAAGTAACTTTTGGACTTAAACGGATTACCGTACGGTTAGAAAGTTTATAGATGTGAATTTCTAACCTTCATGATGCTACCGCAGAATGTCGACAATGACCGCAACTTAAATTACATCAGTAGAAACCGCTGCAAAGAGCGACGCTGTATATACGCGGCGTCCTGTCGTATGCCAACTTACCGCAAGTTATAATTAAACTGACTCGTATCAAGGTTTAATTCTAAAGCCGGTTGGTGCCTATTAGCCTTTTTCGTAAGCAAACTAATTTAACCTGTTTTTGATTTTCAAATTTATGAGTAGGTATACATGTTTTAAAATTAAAACCAAGTAAGTCAGTAAATTAAAATTAATTTTGTTTTTAAAATAATTAAATCATACCACATATTAAAAAAACCTATTCCAATCAATCGCACGACTAGGAACAACGCGTTCTAAAAAGCATAAACGGGGCCTCATTAAAAAGCTAGATTGGACGTTAATGATGCCAATTGTGAAGAACAGCGCCCACATACAACTTTGAAAAAGTTGTAAGTCTGTGATCAGAATAAATAGCTTTACCTCAATATATCATTTCGTGCTCATATCCACCATTAGCTTCATTAGCAACAAATTCTAAGGTAATATATATAAAAAAAAAACTTAAAAAAGAATATGCACAACATCAATCAACTACAAAGCCAACGGCTGTCCGTAATTCAAATCATTTAACCCTCAAGGCGAACGTAAAACACCCAGGTGGCCAGACATTCACCCTTTTAGGGTTCTACTATCGAAAAGGACTTATCCCCAGAGTCCTCTTTCACGTTCCTTTACCTACACCCACCTAGTCATAATATTTCTATTGAAAACAAATCAATTTAAGGTTGAGCTAAAGTAATATGAAAAGAAATAAAACAAAAATACACGGAATTTAAGATGGAGCAGAGGCAACATATGTGAAATTATCTGGGTTGAACTGATTTTTGATGTATTATGTTGGATAATAACTGATGGGAAAAAATTATTTTACAAGTACAAGCTGATTTCTGTGTCAAAGGAAGGAAGTTAAAGATATTGATATTTCTTATAGTTGTGGTAGGTACATTGTTAATTTTGTTTATTATCCAGGTAAAATGTAATATGTCTTCTCCAGGGAGTTTTATACAAGTTTTATACAACGCGTTTATTTTTACAATTACAAGGATATTTAAATGAATGAAAGTCATCATATATTTTATTTACTCAACATGATTCTTTGTCTGTGTCAACTTCAGGTGATGAGTATTTATGGGAAAACAATTAATTGTGCTGGATGAAAATAAATCAGTGAAAATAATAAACTTTTACTATTTATTATTCTGAACAATACCAATCAGTATAGTTGGTGTCAGGCTAATCAACAGAAAAGAGCGACTACGTATGAACATAATTAGTAACATGAGATTCAATTCTATTTTTAACAACAGTTACGGTAAAAACTAAATAGCTGTTCAAAATGTACGTTTATGGCATTCAAAGGGGAACTAATTAAATACGTTCAATGAATCATAAACTGGAACAGAGTGTAGCAAACAATAACAGGAATTATAAAATACGAGTGGATTTTGCATACCTATATCTAATCTACTAAAACAATTTTCAGGTGGAAACTCCAAGTGCCAGTTTTAACTAATAACCACCTTATCCGAAGTTAAAGCTTCGCAATAAGGCTATCGTGGAATGATGATTTCTAAAAGAGTTCTTGGTTTCCTTCGCTGATTCTTCGAACTGTGACGTTTCGACTATATCACAGTAAGAAGCACACAAAAAAAATAATAATTTTCTGAATTAGGTAATTTGTACACAAGCAATACATTTTTGTTTATGCTTCACGTAATATATTTGATTTTTAGCGAGAGTTAAACGCAATTCATGAATTGATTAAAGTTTGATATAACATGCAATTGGATAGAAATATTGTTATATTAATTTAATTTTTTTCTTTTAAATTCGAAAATGGCAATAAATTAACCACTAAAATCCTTTGTTCGAAAACGCTTCGTTTTAAGAATTTAAAGTTTTCAGCAATGCAACAGTTAGGACCTGCCAATTACATTGTGAAATTGGCTGGTACATCAAGTACGTGCACATGCGTTGTACGTGTTGCTGTGTTTCCCGTGGTTGCGGGTAATTGCCGTGAATTGCATTGGAACAGCATCTGAAAACCAAGTGGATAGAGATGTAGTCCATCGATAATTCAAGGTACGGATGTGGACGTTTATATAAACTCTGAGTTTACAATATTTGAGAATTCTCCACGTTCTAGAGGTTAGGAAGGTATACGGTAGGTATATCTTTTATTGATACTGTTTTCACAAATAAATTATCTCTTATTCGCTATGTGCAAGGGTTCTAGTAGCGCCGCTCGTGGTCAAGTTTTTAATATTTGTACCCCTAAAACTGTCAATGTCAGTACATGATTGTCAATGTCACGACATGACAGAATAACATAAAATAATGACGAATATAATTTTGTGTACCAAATTTAAACAAATTACGTGTTCAAATAAATTTACCAAAGGTGAGAGATGTATTAGAAAAAAGAAAGAAATTGACATTTTGTCATGTGAAACATGTAGAAGAATATGTATCAGCTGCAATAATAATAAAACTACAGCAAAGTGCGTTCAACAAAGGGCTGCAACAGATACGCTTTATAAACTTAATTTAGAGGTAAATACATTCTTTTACTTGACTCTTTTCAAAGCTTTGATCCACTTCGCGCATTATTTAAGGTTGTGTTTCCGCACAGGATATCTAATATTCTATAAAACTTTATTTTATGGAAAATGTCACTAACACGACAGCCTAGAACACAACATTTATTTGCAGGTCGCTTAATTTTTCCCATGCATGTTTCATTTATAACCGAAAAACACTATTAAATTACGACTCTTCTCGTTCAAACAACAATTATTATTATTTGACACTTTTGACAGCACAAAACATATGATCTTGACAAATGGGAAATGGGAAAATTGGGGGTTCAAAATTTACAATTATGGCCACCGCAAACGCTCGCGTCGGATTTAGTAATAGCTCCGCCCCCTTGCACATAGTCAATACTATCATTTCAAAGGTTTGAACCACGAAACATTCCTTGTATCATTGTTTATAGTAATATAGTTATTCAACCTAACTTGTAAGTATGTGCTGCCAACTTGTGAGTAACTTACGTACTAGTCAGTTTCCATGACTTTTGTTTTTATGAATTTAAATATTATAATAGAAAAGTTTTTCCCCCGAAGGGATAAAAACTATTATTTCGAGTCTTGCTGAAGCTTGACCCATATGAGATTACCTTATGTATATTCTTCCAAAACAGTGCGCCACCGCCCTCTTTTGTCAGCGCCGGGTCGCGGCACCGTTGACTTACTCGTCAGCGCGCCTGCCGCGCCCTCTCTACTGCTGCTCCGGCAAGCGTGCATACGATCTTGTCAGTGCCTTTGAAGCCGGCAAGGTCTTCAATGGATGGGTCAAGCTTCAGCAAGACTCGAAATAATAGTTTTTATCCCTTCGGGGGAAAAACTTTTCTATTTCGTGTCTGTGCTTTCGCTTGACCCATATGAGATATGTTTGGTTTCTGCCGGCTATTAGGTATAGACTGTAAGCGTACTGTGATATGTAGGTGTAATAAAATTAAATACAGAAAATTAATGTAGGTATTTTTATTATAAAACCGACATAGAAAATAAAAGTAACAAAATAAATGGTAATTAAGTATTTCAAAAAAAAAAAAATATATACATATATATATAAGTACATATATATACATATATTAAATTCACTTCTTTGGAATGTGTGAACTGACCAGTTTAAAATAACTAAATGAAACTTTCTTAAGCTACGTATATAAATTTTAGCCCACAGCCTCAAAAAGATCAAAATATTTCTGCTTTTTTATATTACTTTCAGGTACAGATGTTTCTACATCTTTACAATAATGCTTTAGGAACGTTTTACTGCTTGCCCAATTGGCTTGCTTTAGAATAACGTCAATAGGGGTTTTGTCAAGGAATCTTGCAGATGCTACGGCTGCTCTGCAACTACCGGCCGATGACTGAATACCAGCTGCATTTAAACTAGAACGAACCCAACCTGCTATTACAGCTCTAGAGGCAGGTTTTACCTTTCCCCTAGTTGTTATGAATAGTGAGGTAATATTTTTTATTGAACCTTTTCTTATATCAGTGAGTTTTATCAATTTTCTTGTCCACCTTAACACATCCATGTTATTTTCAGGGTGTTTAGAAAGCTTCCACCCCGATTGATGATGATTATTTTTGTCAGTCTTTGAGCCAAACCTTGGCCAAAATATCAGGTACTGCGTAGTTTCTTGAAAGTAATTTTCTCCTATGTCTAACAAGGTGAGATCATGCACTCTTCTTCCAGAGTATAATAATAAAAGGGTAGCTAAATGTCTAGACACTTGAAAAACACTGTTTTCATCAGGGGTATTTTGACTCAGCCACTGCATCAAAGTTTCAATGTCCCATATCGATTTTTTATGTATAGGTTTTTGGATACTTATAGCTTTTAACATATGTTTAATTACAGGGTGTGAGCTTAAATATTCTCCTTTTAATGGATTGGCAAATGTTGCTATCACTGATTTATGCACTAATACAGTGTTATATGACATGTTCAAACTGCGATGCAAATAACTTAAGAATAAAGCCACATCTTGTGCTTTCGGATTGTGAATTGATATATTTTTTGATTTTGCCCATTTTATCCAACGTCTCCACGGAGCTTGATATGTTTTTAGTGTTGACTCTCGCCAGGCAGATTGTAATAGTACTACATCTTCCGAAGTCCAACCTATTATTTGAGAGAGCCACCCCGAACTTTCCATGCCTCCAAAATCATTTCTTTCACTTGTGGTGGTGGCTGACCCGTTTGCAAATCCGTAAGATGTTGTTGTAGATCTTGAATCAGGTAAGGTGGCGCCATCGCGCGATTTTTCAGATCCGGACGCCAAAATACCTTGAGCCACTTGGGAGCAATTATTATATAATTCCCTTTTGCTGTGTTCAGGTGTTGTAACACTCGTGGCATTAGAGGAGGCGGTGGGAATATCCAAGCTAGTTTGTATTTCCATTCTCGGCTGAATGCATCCACATACAGAGCCTGTGTGTCTCTGGCAGATTGTGCTACATAAGTCGGAACTACCGCCGACTGATTTGTGGCAAAAAGATCTATAACAGGGGTCCCCCACAAATTGAAGATCATTTTTGTTATTTTCTCTGACAGGTGCCAGTCCGGAATTGTCTTGTTTCTTGAAAGACTGTCCGCATCCGAATTGTAAACTCCTGGAATGAATCTGGCTTTTAGAGTTATATTGTTTCGGTGAGCTATCATTAATAGTTCTTCGGTTTCTTGCAGTAGAATTAGGGATTTTGTCCCCCCCTCTTTGTTTATATACGACACCACACTTTTGTTGTCTGACTGTACCAGTATTGACGTGTTCTTTAGCATATCGATATTTTCTTGAATTGTTTTCCGAACTACGAACATTTCTTTTTGGTTTATGTGCCATTTTCTTTGATCTTTTGACCAATATCCTTTTAGGTAAGTATTGTCCAGTTGGCACCCCCATCCCTCGTTTGATGCATCTGTAGTTATAAAAATATTTGGATTCTGAAGAAATATTCGAGATGACTGAGATATTGCTGTCTTCCAGCTTTCCAGATCTTGAAGTATCGAGGCTTTTATTTTGATTTGTTTGTCTGGGGTACAGGCGGGTAACCGCTGACTCTCTCTTTGCATTCTTCGACAGAGTAACCGCCCCAAGGGGACTACGAAGGACACAAAATTTAGTTCTCCTAGGATTGACTTTGCTTGAGTCCAACTCCATTTTCTCAACGTTGTAAGATTTTCTAGAGAATCTCTCACTTTTGTTCTCTTTCTCTCCGAAATAAATTTTATGTTTTGAGTTGTGTTCCAGGTTATTCCTAGAAATTCTATTTCTTGACTTGGTATAAGGCAAGATTTGTTGAAGTTTATACTCCAACCTAGATAGTGTAGAATATCTATTGTCTCCTTCCCTTGTTTTTGTAAGACTTGAGGACATTGATTTGCTAAGAGAAAATCGTCTAGATATACGAGAGTTCTCATGCCTTTCTGTCTTAGATAACTTGCTACCCAGTTTGTCAGACTGGAGAAGGTTTGAGGAGCGGTTGAAAGTCCGAATGGGAGACATGTCATGTGGTACACCGTTTCTTGGTAAGAAAAAGCTAGGAACCTCTGGTGCCGTCTTTTTATCGGGATGTGAAAGTATGCCTGAGATAAATCTATTTTTATGAGAAAGTCGTCTTTTTGCAGAAAATTTGGAACCTTGTAGTGACTGACTAGCTGAAACTCCTTTGTCAAGGCGAACTCGTTCAATCTTTTCAAATTGAGAATTGGTCGGCTGGAGCCATCTGGTTTCGGCACCGTAAACATCGTCGAAAGAAACCCGGATCTCATATTTGCTTTTTTGATGATGCCCTGTTTTTCCATTTTCTTTAGTTCTGTTGTTAATTGGTGAGATATCCTTGTACCAAACTTTCGGATATTTTCCTTGTTGAAAAATATTTTCGAGGGTCTCGCCTTGAACGGAATCGTGTAGCCTTTCATTATTTTTTGTAACATTTCTGGGGCTCCCAGAGACGCCCAATTTTCCACAAAATATTTTAACTGACCCCCTTGAAATGTTTGTCTCGTTCCATAATTGTCAAACACGGTTATTTTTTGATCTCCTTTCGCTATTGGATGGTCCGCTTCTTTTGGAGTTGCTGGTGTTACCCTGTTTCCTTTCGTATTTTGTTTTGAATTTGTATGACCCTTTTCTTTTTCTTGCTTCATTTTGTCGCCTTTCAGCTAAATTAGTTTTAAAAAATTTATTTGGAGCCTGATAAGTACTTGTTCTGTTACTATAGAAATTAGATGAAGAAGGGGGTTTTTTGTATCTAAAAATTTCTCTAGTTGTATTGTCTTGGTGAGTATATAATTCTTTAATTTGATTTTCATCAAATAAATAATTTCCTGATGGTGGTATGTCTTTTAAGATTTGAGCAGCATTGGCATTTGACGGTTCATACAAACGCCTACGAGTTTCTATGATTTCCGCCCTTTTTCCACAAACGTATTGTAATAAATCATCAGAAATTACTTTAAAAGTCGAGTCAGACTCTCCAAATTTTTTCTTTAAGTCTCCCGCCAAGTTTGGATATTTTGCTACTAATTCAGAAACAATGTCTTGAATTGCTTTTCTCTGCATTAATAAACCATGGGAGAGGATTCCAAAAGTAGCATCCATTTTTGCGAGGGTTTTTGGTGCATTTCCTTTTGTAGTGATATGGGACAGCTGTGAGTTAATTTGAAGCTGAGCGAAGATACTTCCAGCTTGTAACTTCTTCTGAGCTTCGCTGTACCTTATTTTATTCCATGAGGGCTCCCCAAATTTATGGCACCTTATGCCAAATTCTTTAATTTCCGGCAAAGGTTCCTGTATTGATGGTTCTTGTTCCTTTATCGTAGGTTCAAAGGAAAAACTATTATTATTATTCTCCCAGGAAAATGGGGGAGCTGCCCATTCGGTCGATGGCTTAGGTGACATTTCTCGTTCTGAGCTATTATAACTATCCCCTTCTGAAAAATAGTCAGCGCTGGCTTGTGCTGGTGTTGATCTTTGCTCCATAAGCCTTTCTAGCATATTCTCCATTCTTGTCTGTCTTGCCTCTAATTCCTCCCACTTTCCTCTCTTAGAATTCTCTTCAAACAGTGGTCTTTCTCGTTTTCTCTTTCTCGTATCTCTATATCTATTTTCTTCTTCTGATTCCATGTCTTCCTCTGTATGTTCATTTTCTTCGGAAGATGATGACTCTTCTTGTTCATTTTGTCCTTCAAGCTGTCGGGATGCTTCTTTTCTTGATATGAAAAGATTTTTCAGGGGAAAAATCGTCTGCAGAATTAATTCATGCTGTAGTGCTGATCCTCTTAGTTTGACTGCTAACTCGGGGGGTCTGATAATAAGACCCCGACAGAAAGGCCATTTTAGCATTTCCTCCTTGTATCTTCTGTAAGCTTTTTCTGACAGGGATGTACCCATAGGATTAAAAGCTCTTGCTATTCCTGTTGTTGGAAGGGAGAATCTCAATTTGTTCATTATTCTTGGTTCAATACTGAGATCTCCGGTTGTAAATTGCTTGGCCAATGGCCATTCTTGACAACCCTGAGGTAGGTGTTCTTGCGCTATTTGTTTTATTCTTTCCAGAGTCTCATTGCCTTCTATATTTATCAAATCCCCTAATTTTTCTGTCTCAGATGAGAGCGCCATCTAAAACAAGGATCATTTATTTAATAAATAAGATCCAAAATATAGTGGATTTGTCCAAAAGATTGGGTAGTCAAGGACGTACCGCAACCTTATTGCCTTACTGAGGCCTTACAAACGACATATAAAGTTTTGAACATTGTTACTTTTCCCAACTTGAATTGGCGGTTTCCAAATTCTCGTGTTCAAAAAAATAGAGCTATCGGCCCAAAATTTCAGACCATTGCCTTATAATTATGGACCGTTGCTTCAAGATTCCGGACCGTCGGATCCGAAATCTACCCATGGATCAAAATGTTGACCAGTCGGATAATTTTTATTGTTGACCTGTCGGATCAAATTGACCCGTCGGCTCAAATTGACCCGTCGATTACTAAATCAACCCGTCGGATATGAAATCGACCCGTCGTCTCAATTTTTGGGCAGTCGTCAAAAATACCGCCTCTTTATCATTTATCCCCAAAATCTTTTATCAGATTTTATATGATTTATCCTTATAACTAAAATAGCAAAATTATCTACAAAGTTTATAATAATATCATATTTTTTACTTGCATGCCGTGCAACTATCTCTTATTTTATCAGCAGTACACCTACAGAATATATAAAACATATTTCCTACCTTGAAAATTATATTCACAACACTATTACTTGATCTTGCACTTGCGCACACCGTCTTGTTCGAATAAACAAAGCGTACTGACAAGATCGTATGCACGCTTGCCGGAGCAGCAGTAGAGAGGGCGCGGCAGGCGCGCTGACGAGTAAGTCAACGGTGCCGCGACCCGGCGCTGACAAAAGAGGGCGGTGGCGCACTGTTTTGGAAGAATATACATAAGGTAATCTCATATGGGTCAAGCGAAAGCACAGACACGAAATAATCATTTAAATATACATTTCACGATACATTACACATTGCGCAGCCGGATGTGACGTCGAGCTCGAGAAAAATATGCAATGCCCTATTTGTGTCGTGCACGCGACATCACAACTAACCTAAAAAATATGCACTTTTTAACATTTTTGAGTATTATGTCATTTTTATTAAAATTTCTGCTTGGTTCCTATACTATCAACTAAAATCTTGTTCGGTACATTAACTAATGAAATTTTAATTTTCTTTAATCTAATGAAATACGATATTTTTTGTTGACTGGAAATTCAACCTATAATTAGCAGTCTAATTTAAATAATCTACAATATTGAAACTTTATATATCTACTGTCTGTGAGAGTTTTTAAATGTTATTAAGGATCCAAGCTGAAACTACGCAAAATTATAATTAAAGTTGAACATAAATTTACAAAAACTAAAAATTGGAGGTTATGTTAATCCTATGATCATTTACTCTTTGCCTATGATGCACATGGTCTATATTTGTGATTTATGACATTTTTAGGTGAACCAAAAACTAGGTTTCAAATACAATATACATAACATGTTCCTCCACTTGCCATTCTTCAAATTTATTTTATCTTTTCTGTAGCCAAGCTGTTTTGCCAAATCTTCGTTCTTTGAAAACTGAAATATTTTATATCAATATCTTTCTGTACTTTGGTTATAATTTTTTCACATAGCTTCAGCACAATTCGCCATTATAAATTATAAACAGTCAAATAACAAACATATTTATATAAAAAAGAACATTAATTTAAACACCTTAAGCATGATTTTTATAGTCGCGAAATTGCGAAAAGCGAAATGCGAGACGTGTTGCTATGGGTCAATTCCAAATTTTAATGTGAAATGAACCAATAGCAACACGACTATGAAAATCAGGCTTTACAACTAACCTCAAAAATATGCACTTCTGAAAATTTTTGAATATTATATCATTTTTATCAAAATATTTGCTTGGTTCCTGTACTATCATCTAAAATCTTGTTCGGTGCATTACTAATGAAGTTTTAATTATCCTAATCTAATGAAATAGGTTGTTTTTTGTTGACTGGAAATCCAACCTATAAATAGCAATTCATTTTTAATAATCTACGTAGCTACAAATATTGAAACTTTATATATCTACTGTCTTATTAGAGAGTTTTTAAATGTTATTATGGATCCAAGCTGAAGCTACAAAATTATAATTAAAGTAAAAATAAATTTACAAAAACTAAATATTTTAGGTTATGTTAGCCATATGATGTATAAATGATTCATTTTAGAACAAAAAATCCAATAGTTTAAAAATAGAAAACTGACAAACTGTCAAAAGTTATTAATACAGTCGAGTTTCGATCTATGACTTTAGTTCCTCGTCGAATGTCATGTGACGTACATGCACCGGATGTACGAAATTCGTGCATGCGTCGTAGCATTGTTTATAATAAACAATGGTCGTAACGTAAACGACACCGGGGGCTACGGTCGTAACAATGGGCACACATCATCCAGCACGCCATCTACCAATGATCCACCGGTACTAACAAGAGGTTGAATAACTATATACTTTATAAACAATGCTTGTATCATTGTTTATAAAGTATTATAGTTATTCAACCTGATTTCTAAGTATGTGCTGCCAACTTGTGAGTAATTTACATACTAGTCAGTTTCTATGACTACGTTTACAGTTTTTTGACTTTTGTTTTTAAAATATTTTATCATTAAAAAAATATACATTTCACGATACATTACACATTGCGGCCATTGCGCAGCCGGATGTGACGTCGAGCTCGAGAAAAATATAAATCTGTCGTGTACGTGACATCGCAACTAACCTCAAAAATATGATTTGCACGTCATCAAATGACGCGTTTAGTTGAAAAAGTAATACCAGCGCACAAATATGTAAAGTCACCATTTCGACATACATTTTTAAAGATTTTCATATATTAAGCTGCTTTTATCAAAATCTGTGCTTGGTTCCTGTACTATCAATTAAAATCTTCTTCAGTGCATTACTAATGAAGTTTTGATCATATTATAATGGATTCAAGCTGAAACTACAAAAATTAAAATCGAAAATAAATTAAAAATAACTCTAAATTCATTTTTAATGATCTACGACGTACAATATTGAAACTTTATATTTCTACTGTCTGAGAGAGTTTTTAAGAAATGGATCTAAGCTGTAACTACAAAATTATGATTAAAGTTGAAAATAAATTTACAAAAACTAAAAATTTGAGGTTATGATCATTTACTCTTTGCCCATTATATTGATGCACATGGTCTATATGTATATGTGATTTCTGACATTCTAGGTGAACATCCTGAACATCCAGATCAGTAAAAACTAGGTTTCAAATACAATATACATAACATGTTCCACTTGCCATTTTTCAAATTTATTTTATCTTTTCTGTAGCCAAGCTCTTTTGCTAAATCTTCGTTCTTCGGAAAACAGAAATATTTTATATTAATATATTTTTTTTGTACTTTGGTTATAATTTTTTCATATATAGCTACAGCACAATTCGTCATTATAAATTATAAACAGTCAACAAACATAATATAAAAAAGAACATTAATTTAAACACCTTCAGCCTGATTTTTAAAGTCACGAAATTGCGAAAAGCGAAATGCGAGACGTGTTGCTATTGGTCAATTCCAAATTTTAATGTGAAATGAACCAATAGCAACACGTTTCTCATTTCGCTTTTCACAACTTCGCGATTATGAAAATCAGGCTTTACAACTAACCTCAAAAATATGCACTTTTTAAAATTTTTGAATATTATCATTAAGTTTCAAAATTTCTGCTTGGTTCCTGAACTATCATCTAAAATCTTGTTCGGTGCATTACTCATGAAGTTTTAAATGTCCTAATCTAATGAAATAGGATGCTCTTTGTTGACTGGAAATCCAACCTATAAATAGCAATTCATTTTTAATAATCTACGTAGGTACAATATTGAAACTTTATATATCTACTGTCTTATTAGAGAGTTTTTAAATGTTATTATGGATCCAAGCTGAAGCTACAAAATTATAATTAAAGTAAAAATAAATTTACAAAAACTAAACATTTTAGGTTATGTTAGCCATATGATGTATAAATGATTCATTTTAGAACAAAAAATCCAATAGTTTAATAAAAATAGAAAACTGACAAACTGTCAAAGTTATTAATACAGTCAAGTTTCGATCTATGACTTTAGTTCCTCGTCGAATGTCATGTGACGTAGATGCACCGGATGTACGAAATTCGTGCATGCGTCGTAGCAGTTTATAATAAACAATGGTCGTAACGTAAACGACACCGGGGGCTACGGTCGTAATAATGGGCACACATCATCCAGCACGCCATCTACCAATGATCCACCGGTACTAACAAGAGGTTGAATAACTATATACTTTATAAACAATGCTTGTATCATCTAATCATATGAAAGCTCTCACCGCTCTCACCGATACTGACTACGACTGACTCATCGATGCGTCTCTGTTTCAGTATCTTATCTAGTAAGTAATGCAAAAAGCTAAAATTGGTTGCGGTATTACTGAAAATGACGTCGAGCAAATTTCACTCTTATTATAGTTGGGTGAAACACATCTTGGATATTCGCTAGTGTAATTTGTTATTATTTTTAAATTCGATTTTGATTACGATCACCTTTTAGTTATTATTTTGGTGTGGTAAATTGTCCACTTATTTGAAATCGTTAATATTTAAATATATTAATACACCGTTAATTTAGTTTCATTTAAAAGGTAATCTGTTTAATATTGATGGAGAGGAGCCGTGAAAAACAAAATAATATGTCATCAACGCATCAAAGCACCGACTAATTGTTTGATTGTGATGCTGTCATAAACTGGCTATAATTTGGCAAAAAAATTAAGAATTACATGAGTGATTGATTAATTAAAACAAATCACTCGCTCTCAGAATGATTCACTGTGAACACATCGGCTCGGTTGGAGTACTTATTAAGTAAATAAAAAAATCGTTTACAATACATCAGATAAAAGAGTTATTGTTATGGTATCTACTATATATCTACTAAGAAGTTATTAATTATAAAATGATATAATACGGATTATTTAAGAGGAGACAGTAACTAAACCATACATTTACATACAGAATATAAAATATACCCCACTAGATATATTTGGAGCGAAAAAAATAGTTCTTTACACCCTAAAAACAGGAACGTGATACAGTTACGGACACATGTTTCGAAGTTATTGCTCCTCATCAGCGTAGCTTAGCTTAGAAACATTTAGATTATTCGTAACCCAAGGTAACTTTTAGAAAACTAAAACAGCTAGTAATACGTTCAGGTATCAACTTATTTTGGTGGAATTGTCAAAAATTTTGTACAGGATGTTCCACTTTATATCCACGCCTCCACATATTCGTTAATTTTTGTACAAGAATAATTTTTAAAAATACATATGGTCCTATATGATTTATTATCGTAGATATGAATCTACGCCTATGAAGGCGTCTTCAAAAAAATTAAACAAAAAAAAAATGAATACAACCTATATTTTTTAAACGGGAATTTATAATGGATTTTTTTGGAAAATTAATTAAATATCCCAGTGAATAATACAAATACCATTTATAAAATATATTCAACGTAGGTAGCCAGCATTATTTTCTATACAAATCCGATCTTTTTAGAAAATGGTACTGGTTATTTAATTTAAATATTTGTAAAAAATGGTACACAATATTTTGTATGACCTCTTCAAAACTCCATTGGCGTCAAGTAAGGACTATGAAGTTTCTATGGTTTCATTTCTACTTATCCACTCACAGTAAGTAATTGCCTTTTAAATATACTCTCATGTGTGGTGGAGACCTATTTCGTTTCCGAATCATATTTCTGATTTGTGCAAATTCATTTGAAAGAATTCTAAATATCTATTTTCAGTAAGTAAACCTTAAAAAAATATAGATCCATTTTATTGTTTAATATACCGCACCACACATTTACAGATATCCTTCCTTGATGTTGAATACTGTCATATTTATGTGGCCTATCAAATGTCAAGAAAATTCCTGCAGTTGCGAAGGTAGCTTCGCCGGTTCATTGAATGTTTTAGAAAATTTCGTGGTTTCTGTTAAACATATTTAATATTGTTTGGCAGTAATGAACTCGTTGGACAATATCGTTTAGCATAGGCTTTTCTAATGTGAGAATATGAAATGGTTTCTTCTTGAAGTTTGGTAGTTCCCTGGAGCACCTCTTATCGACTTTCTGGAATGTTCGTGAAAATATAACAATATGTTTACATTTCCATCAATAAGCATCTGTCGTTTAGTGTTATTCAATGCCCCCAACCAGCTTTTTTATTATTTGAGATATACCTACAGAGAGGGTGGTCCGGTTTCCATGGCGGAAATTTCAGGGAACGATAGAACATCGAAAAATATGAGTTTGCTTTATAAATACTACCTCTAAAACGCACCGTTTTTGAGATAAAATTTTTATTTATTAAGTGATTGTTTTAAATATCTCAAACGAACGACAGTATTAAAAAAATATATGGTGTTGTAAAATATATCATGAAGCACTAATATTTCCCTATTACAAAAGTTTCCGAACATCACCAGTGGCGTCAAACTGGGGAGACCCTTTTTCCTACCAGAAGTTCTACGCCACTGGCAGCCTCAAATTTTGATATGATATTTTTTTGTACAACAAACCTCTCTCGTAATTTTTTCATAAGATGTACCGTTTTTAAGTAAATTGCTAAAAACCATCGACCAGTGCTTGGACATTATAGTTTACAGGGTTTTACAAAAAAATCTAAATTTCATGAACGAAGAGAGTTATCAAAAATTTGAGAAATTAGTTTCTTCCTTATAATCAAGAGACCAGCAAAATGCCAAGTAAAAAAATTTAAAACAAATTTTGTGGAAACCTTGGTACATAGAAACTTTGGTTAAAAATATACTTTTGCCGTAATTAGAATAAAAAATTCTATTTTGTTAATTAAATCTACGAAAAAATCATACAAGACCATCGTTTTGGGAATTGTTCTGGCAAAAGAATAACATAAAAATGAGGGTGTGGATGTAAAGTGTACAAGTAAAAAACAACAGTTAGGACCTGCCAATTACATTGTGAAATTGGCTGGTACATCAAGTACGTGCACATGCGTTGTACGTGTTGCTGTGTTTCCCGTGGTTGCGGGTAATTGCCGTGAATTGCATTGGAACAGCATCTGAAAACCAAGTGGATAGAGATGTAGTCCATCGATAATTCAAGGTATACGGATGTGGACGTTTATATAAACTCTGAGTTTACAATATTTGAGAATTCTCCACGTTCTAGAGGTTAGGAAGGTAAACGGTAGGTATATCTTTTATTGATACTGTTTTCACAAATCAATTATCTCTTATACTATCATTTCAAAGGTTTGAACCACGAAACATTCCTTGTATCATCTAATCATATGAAAGCTCTCACCGCTCTCACCGATATGTGAAACTATGACTCATCGATGCGTCTTTCAGTTTTAGTGTCTAGTAATGCAAAAAGTTAAAATTGGTTGCGGTATTACTGAAAATAACGTCGAGCAAATTTCACTCTTATAGTTGGGTGAAACACATCTTGGATATTCGCTAGTGTAATTTGTTATTATTTTTAAATTCGATTTTGATTACGAGCACCTTTTAGTTATTATTTTGGTAAATTGTCTACTTATTTGAAATCATTAATATTTAAATATATTAATACACCGTTAATTTAGTTTCAATTTAAGAGGTAAATCTTTTTAATATTGATGGAGAGGAGCCGTGAAAAACAAAATAATATGTCATCAACGCATCAAAGCACCGACTAATTGTTTGATTGTGATGCTGTCATAAACTGGCTATAATTTGGCAAAAAAATTAAGAATTACATGAGTGATTGATTAATTAAAACAAATCACTCGCTCTCAGAATGATTCACTGTGAACACATCGGCTCGGTTGGAGTACTTATTAAGTAAATAAAAAAATCGTTTACAATACATCAGATAAAAGAGTTATTGTTATGGTATCTACTATATATCTACTAAGAAGTTATTAATTATAAAATGATATAATACGGATTATTTAAGAGGAGACAGTAACTAAACCATACATTTACATACAGAATATAACATATACCCCACTAGATATATTTGGAGCGAAAAAAATAGTTCTTTACACCCTAAAAACAGGAACGTGATACAGTTACGGACACATGTTTCGAAGTTATTGCTCCTCATCAGCGTAGCTTAGCTTAGATAACATTTAGATTATTCGTAACCCAGGGTAACTTTTAGAAAACTAAAACAGCTAGTAATACGTTCAGATATCAACTTATTTTGGTGGAATTGTCAAAAATTTTGTACAGGATGTTCCACTTTATATCCACGCTTCCACATATTCGTTAATTTTTGTACAAGAATAATTTTTAAAAATACATATGGTCCTATATGATTTATTTTCGTAGATTCTATAGGCGTCTTCAAAAAAATTAAACAAAAAAAAATGAATACAACCTATATTTTTTAAACGGGAATTTATAATGGATTTTTTTGGAAAATTAATTAAATATCCCAGTGAATAATACAAATAACATTTATAAAATATATTCAACGTAGGTAGCCACCATTATTTTCTATACAAATCCGATCTTTTTAGAAAATGGTATTGGTTATTTAATTTAAATATTTGTAAAAAATGGTACACAATATTTTTTATAATCTCTTCAAAACTCCATTGACGTCAAGTAAGGACTATGAAGTTTCTATGGTTTCATTTCTACTTATCCACTCACAGTAAGTAATTGCCTTTTAAATATACTTACTCTCACATCACGAACATTGCGTGGTGGAGACCTATTTCGTTTCTGAATCATATTTCTGATTTGTGCAAATTCATTTGAAAGAATTCTAAATATCTATTTTCAGTAAGTAAACCTTAAAAAAATATAGATCCATTTTATTGTTTAATATACCGCACCACACATTTACAGATGTCTTTCCTTGATGTTGAATACTGTCATATTTATGTGGACTATCAAATGTCAAGAAAATTCCTGCAGTTGCGAAGGTAGCTTCGCCGGTTCATTGAATGTTTTAGAAAATTTCGTGGTTTCTGTTAAACATATTTAATATTGTTTGGCAGTAATGAACTCGTTGGACAATATCGTTTAGCATAGGCTTTTCTAATGTGAGAATATGAAATGGTTTCTTCTTGAAGTTTGGTAGTTCCCTGGAGCACCTCTTATCGACTTTCTGGAATGTTCGTGAAAATATAACAATATGTTTACATTTCCATCAATAAGCATCTGTCGTTTAGTGTTATTCAATGCCCAACCAGCTTTTTTATTATTTGAGATATACCTACAGAGAGGGTGGTCCGGTTTCCATGGCGGAAATTTCAGGGAACGATATAGAACATCGAAAAAATATGGTTTGCTTTATAAATACTGCCTCTAAAACGCACCGTTTTTGAGATACAATTTTTATTTATTAAGTGATTGTTTTAAATATCTCAAACGAACGACAGTATTAAAAAAATATATGGTGTTGTAAAATATATCATGAAGCACTAATATTTCCCTATTACAAAAGTTTCCGAACATCACCAGTGGCGTCAAACTGGGGAGACCCTTTTTCCTACCAGAAGTTCTACGCCACTGGCAGCCTCAAATTTTGATATGATATTTTTTTGTACAACAAACCTCTCTCGTAATTTTTTCATAAGATGTACCGTTTTTAAGTAAATTGCTAAAAACCATCGACCAGTGCTTGGACATTATAGTTTACAGGGTTTTACAAAAAAATCTAAATTTCATGAACGAAGAGAGTTATCAAAAATTTGAGAAATTAGTTTCTTCCTTATAATCAAGAGACCAGCAAAATGCCAAGTAAAAAAATTTAAAACAAATTTTGTGGAAACCTTGGTACATAGAAACTTTGGTTAAAAATATACTTTTGCCGTAATTAGAATAAAAAATTCTATTTTGTTAATTAAATCTACGAAAAAATCATACAAGACCATCGTTTTGGGAATTGTTCTGGCAAAAGAATAACATAAAAATGAGGGTGTGGATGTAAAGTGTACAAGTAAAAAAATCGTCAGTACATTATTCGTTTCCGAACTCATAATAAACTACGGAGCCTCGTCTATCTTCACTCAACACAAAATCTTAGGATTTTCCGGAGGTTATTTCAGTGACTTGAGAGGCGATTAAGCAAACATTCTTTTTAACACCGATTTGGAACGGCAATAAACGAGAACATTTTAAATTAAGTATAACATACGAAAGCTGAGAATATAGCAATAAAGCTTAAAATACGAAATAAATCGTCGGTGTTGTATGCTTGCGGCGATTTCCTTTCAGTGCTTATTTTCACGACTCTTCCTTAATTTTATTACTTGCGTTACTTAAAAAACTTTTTTATGTAACCGTAAGTAATCTCTCCTCTACCACTTACGTACTTGGTTTCCGGAGAAGTGATGTGGGAACATAAAAATAAACTAGCACTTACGGAGAGGTAAATTTATGTTGGGCCGGAATTCTAACGAAACTTTGGGATATTTCCATACCTGAAACAAGCAGAGAAATAAATTCAGAAGTGCATTCAACTCAGCTATGGGTAAACAGAAATAAAAGTATTGATCACGAGGTAACTAGGTTTAAATTTTGTTCACTGTGTTACCGTGAGGTAATTTAACTTTTTAGGTAAGTTTTTTAAAAAAATTAGGCAAACGCGAACTCTACATTATGTGACAAGTCTTGAAAGAGCACGTACAGCATAATGTGCCTATTTTTGAGTGGATTACTAAGAAATTTTTAGTAAAAATAATCAATTTTCTAACATAAACATTAAAATTTGTATTCGAAACGATCTCTTTATTTTTAATTGTAAGATTAGAATTACTCATATTTTTTCTATACTACTTCTTTCTCATTCTAACTAACTTGTTCTACAAAAAAATATGTTTTGAGAAAAAATTCCAATATTTATCTTTGTTTGCTTTTCTTTTTAAAGAACTATTTTTAACCCTATTATAAATACACTGTACACTGAGAAGTAAGTGTTAATTCGATACTTGTCACAAAAAAGTAAAGTTGCCATGGCAATGCAATAATGATTTAAAACAATTTTAGAGACAGCCAAGTGTGAGCTGAATTACTTTAAATACTTCTGTTCGTGTAAATTTTTTAAAACATCTACTTAAAATACTATACGCAATAAGGTAGTGGCGGCATATATGGCCCACTTAAAAAAAATATTTTTTTTCTCGAAAACTTTATTAAAAAAAATAACAATGCTTACAGGAACTTAAGCGTAAACACCTTCGCTTTCAGGAAAAAAATTAAACTTTGTAAAAATCAAACGTAAAACAAACAAAAAAAATTTTTTTTTAAATGCAGTCAATGGGCCATATTCCCAACCAGGGTTGGAGTTATGGCCCTAGAAAAATTTATTTTAATTGAACGGTTCATTAAGAAAATTGAGCTTAGACATAATAGACAAATAGACTGACAACAACAAAAAATAAAAAAGATTGCAAATTTAAAAATAAAAAATAAAATTGTAGAAAAAGTCAATGGGCCATATCATCAAACCCATCTGAAAATATGGCACTTACAGAATTAACATAAATCTGAGCCCTTTAAAAAAATGCAAAATAATTTTTTCCACTAATGTAAAGTAAGTATTTTCTATCAAGATAAAATACTTAAACAATGTGACGAAATAAATACTTGGGCCATATGACCAGTTGAGTAGTGCACATTATGAGCAACAAGAAAAAACTCTTTCACAAAATTTTTAAGTAAAATAAATATGTCACTATGTAACACGTAACTTAGAATGTCGATCCTCCAAAATTTAGGTTTGTTTTTCAATGTTTCCCGATGATTTCACCAAAACACTTTCATTAAAGTTTATTAATCGAACACCTGTTGTGACGCCATAATCTAAACTAGCCGGTATTGCCGATATTGCCGGAAGTTCGGCTTGTTATTTACAGAGGACGCTTAAACGTATTGAAAGAAACTGTGAACGTCAAGAAGTTGGGTTTGAGGCGGTTAGTTTAAAATTTAAGGGCATTGGGCCATATGACCGTCCGGGCCATATCTACCGCCACTACCTTATTCCATGCTTTCCATACTTTTTTTGAAACGTTAAAGTTGATATTTTACACCACTTTTGAAATCTTTTAAACTACTAAGATTAAACTTAATAATGTAAAATGGTTTTAATAAAATGATTAATTCTAAATATTCCAATATATTTTCAACAGCTAAACAGTTCTCCCGGGCTCACGAACGGCATCAGAAATATTTAAATTGTGTTAACCAATATACTAATTAATCCTCAGGTGTTCACTGTCTAATAATTTTCTAGGCAAGCGTACACAAAGGTGGCGTAAAGATAAATCTCGTGATACGCGATGCGCTTTCCTGTAACATTTTACATACTTCATTGGACTTTTTACTTATACATGACTCGTTCCCGGCCGGCGTTGTGGTTTGCATTCAGGAAATCGAAGCCAGATCGCCACTACAAGTTTTCCAGTTGACTGGCACTAAAAGGCAATAAACTATCGATGTTACAGGGTAGATACTGCCAAAGGATAATGCAAAAGGATCAACCGAGCACAAGGGTCTACAGTTAAGTTATCAGCTACTTCTCCACGTACACATTTTATATGCATTCGTGGTGAAGATACGCCGCCGATATCTGAATGATTGGTCACATCCACGTGCATTTCGTTCAATAGAAGTTGTCCCAATATTGATAGCTTCATAGGATTCCGGAGCTTAAAAGCCAAGTAGGTACTTATGAACAATGTGGCAAGTAGGAAATCAATTTAACGAGTTAAAATGTTCAGATAATAAAAAATTTAAATTCAGCTTCATGAAATATGATTGACACAATTAACAGTAACCATCATAGAAACTGGTTTTATTTACACAAGAAAAGATATTTTTTGTATGTGCTGATTAAATAATTTTGGATTTATTTTCTAATAACCAACGAAACATCTAATAACTAACGAAACATCTAATGTGTAACATAATTGCACCAAACAAGTAATTTTACGTCGCTTGATAATCTATTTTTCTTTCATCTCATTGATTATTCTAATTATTTTTGATTTTGTTAATCGAATTATATTAAAACAATAATTGTGATGTGCATATATGTCATATAGAAATGCACTTAAACTAAAGTCTAATTCCTGAAAAATAAATGACGATCAAACATCTTCAATACCTCTATAATTCCTAATATTACTTTGTGGCTTACAGAAGTCAATTTCATCTTGGAAAAATAATAACTTGAGCTATATGAGTTATCTTCCATTCACGTTCGTAATTTTTAAAACCCAAACTACATTGCCAGAAAGCTTCCAAAATTCCTACGACAAAACAAATTATAATTTTTTCATTTTTCATTTTCTCGGAGCTTTGCATATTCATGTTATATAAATATAATTTTTTAAATAACTCAATTCATTAATATCGATTTGATAAAAAAATTAAAATTAAGAATTTGCGTTATAGTATCTTTGTACATTGTAAATGTCTTATAGTTCTTATACTGTAAAACTGAATGCGTATAAGGACAGAACTGTGCTAAAAAATGACAGAAAATAACAGTTACGGCGTCATCAGAGCAGAATAAGTGCGCAAGAATAGGAGTGGAGACGCACCACCCTTTCATCTTTCAATTGCCAATTGTGTAGGTAGGATGCGAGTTTCTAGCTTTAAAGCGAAATTAATGAGCCACCTGCATACATTTTTCTGACGTCACTGATAAATTAATCACTAAAAAATGTTTCCTGTATTTATTTTTTTTCCTACTCAAATTGGAGGCTAAGAAAACTATTACTATACTTGTAAGCCCTAAATATTAATCTTTGTTAACATTAATTTTCTCTTCTTTTCTAATACTTATGAATGTTCTGCTGTTGCTAAACACATTCTATTTTGACAATTTACCATAGCTCTCATACTGCAATGTCTAATAAATTTTCAAAGCATTAATATACTCAAATAAAGTAAAAAATATTTTATATTAAAATTATTTTGGCGCTCCTTTATTTCTGTTCATGATCTAGGACTGTACCACATCTTTGGCTGCTTTTTATATCGCAATTAGAGAAAGACAATGTTAACGTTTATGAAATGAAATGAAATATGAATAATAATAATAATTTTTCCGCTATCTAAAACGTAGAAGAAAAACTATTGTTTCTATCGGTTAAATTAAAAAATAAAATAGTTATGAACCAGCCACAACAAGAAAAAAATTATTATATTGCAATCCTATAATCAAGACTATGTTTAAATACTATATTGTAGCAGCCAAGTACTTACGAATTTAGAACTAACTGGACATTTAATATGTATGTAAACCCGGACCTATGTACTTACTTGGCTGCCGGTTACTGTTTATTTATTTAAAATAAAATCAAAACAGTAACTTTTTTCTCCGACTGTACGAATAATCCAAATTTTACTTTTCATACGTCGCAATGTTTGACGTTTTAATAATTTTTTTAATATCGAAGGGAATGGTTTTGTTTTTTCCGGAAAAACGTAAAATCTTTAAAACGCTAAAAGTAAGACATTTTTATTCGTCTGTTTATAATGGAAGAAAAGCAGTTCTTGACTCTTAATCCTTCAGTCTATCGCAGTTCATTAGGAAGCATCCTGACATAATCACAGAATTATTTCTTTTTTGAATAACCCAAAAAAATCACCACCTTGAATTTTTACGAGTAATTAAGAAATACTTGTATAGATCTATAAACACACTCTTAAAAAACCAAAATAAGTACTGAAAATAGTAGAGAAATTATATCTACCAAGGGTGATTGTAAAAACTTAACATCGATAAATAGTTTCTCCTTTGTGTTAATTGAATAACTGTAGTACCTTTGAATAAACTGAAATGTGAGAAAAATTACGTAATTTTATTTAAATAAATGTACAAACCCAAGAATAAAAGACGAATAATAATTTTCAACTTGATTTGTAGACTAAGTATTACCTCAACTTTCTCAAGAATAAGTGTAGGGCTGCTGTGAAATCGTCGTTAAGAATTAAATCCCGCTGCAAATTTATCTTCTTAAAAACTTTTCCCTAAAGAAAATGCAACTTTAACTTTGTACGCCTGGATCAAGAAACATTGTTACAATATTGGTCGGCACGTACGACACTTTTGCCGTATTTTCTCTCTACGGTTGATTCAATCGAGGTGGGTTCGCATCTGAACTGAGAAGTTTCAAAGATACATCTATATAACTCAATTTGTAGTTGTTGAATTGTTTTGCTGGTAGAATTGCACAGAATTATATAAAAAGAATGTACAGGGTTATCCAACGAAAAGGCCCACCCTTATATTTTCTTTATTTTTCGAGTTAGGAAAAAATGTTTCAAATAAAAGTTGTAGTGAATCAAATGAACTCATTTAAAACCCTTGCAAAGAATATACAGGGTGTTCCATAAAAGCGGGACAAACCTAACTTACATTTTTTTAAATGGAACACCCTATATTTTTTTACATTTTTAAAATCTGTGTTTTTTGTGATTTCAAAAATATATATATGTTGCATCTTATCTTGTACTGTTTTTTATTTATTGCAGATTTCGTGAACAATATTATTTATACCACCAGCATCTGCATGTGTATCAATCAGGTTAGCCATGGTGAAAAGTTTGCTTTTTGAATTTATTCAATTATTCTGTAAGGCATAAGTGTCAAATTAATTGTTTTTCATCCATTACTAACCTGATTGATACGCATGCAGATGCTGTGGTATAAATAATATTGTTCACGAAATTTGCAATAAATAAAAAACAGTAAAAGATAAGATGCAACATATATATATTTTTGAAATCACAAAAAAACACAGATTTTAAAAATGTAAAAAAATATAGGGTGTTCCATTTAAAAAAATGTAAGTTAGGTTTGTCCCGCTTTTATGGAACACCCTGTATATTCTTTGCAGGGGTTTTAAATGAGTTCATTTGATTCACTACAACTTTTATTTGAAACATTTTTTCCTAACTCGAAAAATAAAGAAAATATAAGGGTGGGCCTTTTCGTTGGATAACCCTGTACGTTTCGAAAGTTAGGGCTTGATTTACTGAGTTGCAATTTTGTAAATATACGTATATCATCATAATGGATGAGGTATAGTACTTACTTTTTCTACAATTCGCAAAAACATAAAAAAAAAATTAGCCGACATCAATTGTTAATGAAATTCTACGTTATAATCTTAACAATTAAAATTGCGTACTAAAGTTATTTGATTGTTCTTCCTCACAGTCTTATTATTTTCCATTTTCTTCTACACTATCATCTGCTGCAACTGAGATTCGAACTCAGAAGAGATATATATGTCATATAGTCTTCCTAGATGTGCTCAGTTTCATCTTAGTTTTATCCATAAAAAAGTAGATTCATTAAGTTCGCTATTAATCCAAAAACAGAGGCACAGATTTTGAACCTTTTCTGAATTTCATATTTTCTAACCTTCAGTAAATTTAAATTCGAACCTCGTCAGTGAAATATGTGAAGTATCCACTCAGTAAAAATACTTCTGATTGATTTTGATAGACTTAAGAATTGTCGGATTACAAAAAGTGGAAGTATTTGCGCGAAATTAGAGGTAACATTTCGGATTTCCTAAAAGAAAGTGGAAAGACATCGACATAGAGGTGTCCGGAAGTTTAAAAAAATAACCAAACATCAAGACCGTCTTGATAACTTCTGCTTAGTTTCAGTTTCAAAATTGTCCATTGGAATGATTTAAATGAATCAAGAAAATCGTAGTATTACAAAAAGCGAGACCATTTTCTCGAAAGTACAATATTCTTGATATGTGGCATTTGGGAATACTTGAAACAAAACGCAACGACATCGATTATAAAGATATCTGGATTATATAAATAACAACCGAACGTCTAGAATGTTTCTGTATAGTTTCGGTTACAAACAATGTACAACCTACCAAATGAATATCAAACTGAATCACACTGATCGGTTTTATTGTCTCCGACATCGCAAAATGGTAATGATATCAACACGTCCAGTGGAAAGAAGTTACCAATTCGTTTTCTGATATGATCACCTTAAGATGTTGGACGTTGGAAAACTATGAATTTAAGTTTTCTGTAAAAAGGTGCTCATTCAAAAATACTGATTTATAACTAGGATGTTCCTAGAAACTATGCATACGTCCAGTAGAAACAACTGATATTTCTGTAATATATACAGGGTGTCCCGATTTTAAACCGACTTCGGGTACAGAAGGTCATATGAAATTATGACATACCCCTTCTAATATTTCTTCTCTATCGAGCCTCCTAACAGAGATACAGGGTGTTGAAAATTCAATTTATTTTTTGTTTTTCTTTAATAACACAATATTAAAGATAGGGAAACCAAAATTGGTACACATAGTTAGGTTGAGAGGGTCCATCTTTGCTATGGTTCAGAGTTGAACTGAGGCGCGCCAGTGGCGTGCGGTGTGGTCACGTCCACATAATTTTAAGGAAAAAAGTATGTGCACTGATTTTTTTCGCAATTATGATCAGATTTTCATAATTTACGGTTAATTTTCTAAAAAAACTTGCACATGTAAAATTTTGACTGAGGCATTAGTTTTCGAGATGTTTGCGTCTGAACAAAACGATGCGCCAAAAACACAATTATCATGTCGGGAATAGTTCTGATGAAATCACGACATATCCCTTCTAAAATTTCTCTATAACCATTCCTAACGGAAATACGGGGTGTTGATTTTTTTGATATTTGGATGTTGATAATTTGTTTATGCAATTTCGTAACAAACAAATTTTTCTTTTGACAGAAATAATATTGACTTGCAAAAGGCCCTAAAAACGCCTCATTGCAAAATAAGAAAAACATTAAAAACATTAAATTGACAGTTCAGTTCAGTATATCCCTTCGAAAATCAGATTGAAAATAATTTTGAAAGGGCTATCTTAATTAATTAATTGTGTTTTTGGTGCATCGTTTTGTTTAGACGCAAATATCTCGAAAACTAATGCATCAGTCAAAATTCTACATGAGCAAGTTTTTTTAGAAAATCAACCGTAAATTATGAAAATCTGATCAGAATTGCGAAAAAAATTAGTGCACATACTTTTTTCCTTAAAATTATGTTGACGTGACCACACCGCACGCCACTGGCGCGCCTCAGTTCAACTCTGAACCATAGCAAAGATGGACCCTCACAACCTAAATATGTGTACCAAGGTTGGTTTCCCTATCTTTAATATTGTGGAAGTTATTAAAGAAAAACAAAAAATAAATTGAATTTTCAACACACTCTATCTCCGTTAGGAGGCTCGATAGAGAAGAAATGTTAGAAGGGGTATGTCATAATTTCATGTGAACTTTCTGTACCCGAAGTTTGTCGGTTTAAAATCGGGACACCCTGTATATAGAGCTTGTATGTGCGGGAAGATTGATATGACTGCATAAAGTAGCCAGCCATTCTGCATATAAATTGATAGCAAATTTGATTTTGATTCAGATAGATTCGTATTCAATACCACAAGACATCAATCACTGAATGTGGTAAAGAAGCTAGCTGCAAGTAATTTTAGTGCTACATAATAGACAGGCGTTAAATTTTATTTAAAAATTGGTGGTAGGTACTTCTTACTCTTCACACATTTTCCATCATTATAAATTTAATGTTTTTTCAAAATATAACACACTTTTGTTCTAATCAGTCAAGCTAATGGAAGTGCAAGAAATAGTCTAAAGGCTAAAGAAAAAGTTAACAAGAATTATTTGCCGATATTTTGCTCTCTTGCGATAATCCCTATAACACCTGAAAAATGTCAGGCCTCATTTTCCAGTGTTATTATGCAGTACTGACATCTGATGGGTATTAAAATCTCCGTTCGTTAATGCTATTATATTTGTCATATTACACGGCAACTTTGGGAAAAAGCTTAAATTTTATATGACGTTAACCTCATTTCCATTTTAAATAAGTTAATAATTCAATTAGCCCTGCCATGTCACAGTTTCATTTAATATTTTCAATTAATGCGATTACATTGCTTTTCCGAGCGGCATTCTGGTTGCTCGCAAGGGGCGTCACGACCCCTCAAACGAAAACCGCTTACACTTTAACGCCAAGGCAACAATTTAGGAGCCCTCCTTGTTCCGTTCTGGTATGCAAATCAGCTCAAAGTTACATTCAAGATGAGGTTGTCGGCTCTTAAATAGCAGACAATGTGGTAAATTCACTTAATTTAATGTTTCTGGATAATCCAAAGATGGAAAAAGGAATGTTTTCTTTTTAGTTAAATGTAAACGGAGGATAGAATGGGTGCGGTGACCGTAAATGGATCCTCAGGGATCATTAAAAGAATATTTTCAACGTTTAATTAAGTAAGTTAGCTTTATAAAAGGCAAAATTCAATTATAGGTGGCGCTTTATTTGTTTTCTGAAAGCAATTAGAAAACCTTACAACACTGAACCCCGGCCAAAAAACCACAAATACTCCTTTACGTAGACTATACTGACAGTTGGAAGGTTAAATTGAGCAGTAACAGAACAACAAAATATGAACAGCTGAAAGACAGGGCTGTAAGCACTGGGTTGAAAATCAATGTGAACAAATCTAAAGTGTTACAAATAGGAATAGAAAGGACTTTATTCACTTAAATATTGCAGGATTGATAGGGCGCAGTGCAAAATTTACTCTATACACAAGACAAGAATAAGTTCAATTGGATCCGAAACTTGAACGCTCATGAAAAGAATGGAGGACACGTTAGACACCTTTTAAAGTAGAGTGCTCACAAGTATGGTCCTGTAAGAGAAAGTAGAAGGATTGGCGTGTCAGATACAAATCGTGTACAGTGTGGACAAAAAAAACGATTTTTTCCCTCGCAACTTCTTATCAATAGTTTAATTTCTGCGTAACATATACCACTGGATAACCATGGATAACTATTATTAGTATATTAGAGTATATTAGGTAAAGCCTTTTTTGGCCATAGATTCTTGTCACTTCTTGACGAATTTTTAATATGATTAGATAAAAAATTATGCCGTTTTCAGATACAGGCACTTTTTCTTGTTTTGTTTTTGTGAATTAAGACTATTCCTTCAATACTGCATAGTGGATAGCACCATATTATTTATATTATGAATTTTCAGACCCGTTTTATTATTGAGAAATTAACACAATAATTGTGTAAATAAATTGACGGTTCCTTTCCACTAACAAAAAAGTGTTTTTAATAATTTGCAAAATAAGATTCACGTTTTAAAAATATTTTCTTCCTTATACGATATTTATAGACATTAAAAAGGTCAAGGTTTATAAAATATATATCGATTTGTTAAAGGTTTTATTAAAATCATACACATCAGCTAAAAACAGTTTTATGTGTGGTTTAGAGTCGTCATAAATATTATATAAAAGTGTTCTAAATCAGTTTTATAAATATTTTAATACACAGCCAAGATGTAGTTTTATAACATTTTTGTCATAGGTATGTAGGTACTGGGTGTCTCAGGAAGCCTTGGTCATAATTTGCATGTGTATTACATATAAAAAACAAGGTTATTTTGTTTAATAAACTATGGGTGTTAAAATGCTCCGTTTCAGAGCTACAGGACGTTTAACTTTTATATGGTTGACCCTCTCTTAAAATAATCAGCAGGTTTTTTTCAAATCTTATATAAGAGGTGCTGCTTTCAAGATCTATTAACTGCCACAAATTTTAGTTCAACCTTTGAGTTAATGACATTCAACGGTGGTTTGCAGCCCCCCTTTTCTAACAAAAGTACGTACCTGATTTTTTTGGAAAAAATTATAAAAAAAAGAACATTTCTTTAAAAACCACATAAGAAAGCTATCTTGTACATTTTTATATATTATAATCGTTTGCAGCGTTGCTTTAGTATGTATACCTATTTGTTTTAGAGTTTAGGAGGTATTTCTATTTAATTTATTTTAATTATTTAATTTAATCCATATTTCTCGCCCCATTTATTTATTTTATAATTTAGTTTAGAAATATTATATTTCATTTTTATGAATTTATTTATATTATCTACGAATATTTGATACTTTTTGAGTTCCCCAAAAACTCTTTCCCTCCACGTGAGGCGGCACTGAATATATAGTGGGGTATGATTTAATTGTTTTAGTAAATCAATATTTTTATTTTTTTATTTTAAGAAATTCCACACTAAACACAATACAATTTTCTTTCCCGGAATATACTACATTCAGTCATATGTCTTTGTTATTATTCTTTCTTGGAGGATTCACTTACTAGGGTTGATTGCAATTCCTTTTTTATTTTATATTTTAGGGCGTCCCAGGGATCTTCGTTCTCTAGGAGAAACTTACCTTGTTCTAGGGCTTGATTATTTGTAACTAATGATATTAAAGTTTTGTGGAAAAATAATTTAGTTTATTTATTATTTATTGATATGTAAAGTTTTCTATAACTGATAACATTGCACCCTGTAAATTATACGACACACTATGAGAATCTAGCGAGGGAGAGTGCAACCTTCGGTGCCTAGATGGCACTGGCTGGTTTATTTGATATCTATCGGTTGTATTCCATGAAACCAAAAGAACAGGTGTCACCATTGAATACAATATTACATTTATTTTAATTAAAGAACAACGATGCTTGTTGGAAAGATTAAAATTAAAATACGACACCTTATCTAAGTTATTATGATAAACAAATTTGCCTTAATAATTGAAATTAAGTTAAATTTATGAAAAAAACTTCAATGATTTGTGAATAGTTCCTAAGTTCACCACTATGTACGGTGAAACATGGCTGATCAATACATGAAAATAGTTGTATTTAACTTCGTACGTGAAAAACTAGTTAATTGGAGATTTGCATCTTGATTCCACTAGGTAATTACCTGATACTTTTATTCCGTTTTCTCCCAATTTTCTTAATTTTCTGCCACAGCATTTACTTCATGGTCAAGAAATAGACTCACATCGACTTTGTTATGAGTCTCAGATAATTTTTCTCAGAATTTTATTTAATTTTTCAGGAGCCACGTCGAAAACTTCCTTCTTTCTGGAACAAAAAAGACGCTCTCCACGACTGTTTGTTTTCTCGCCGTCAAGGAGATTTAGTGAAATTTCTCAGCTGTCAAAGCAATCTGATGGATAATTTTCCTAATTTGTAAGTATTTTCCAGTTTTCTACTTTTATTTGCAATTAATATGATGCATAACACTACTTTTTAGCCTCTTTGTTTAAAGTCCTTTCTTGTGATTCCCAATTTGCCATATTACGATAAAAATTAAAAAGGTATAACATGACGTAAAGTGAGTGGTTAAAACAATAAAAGGGCATGACAACTCAGGGCTCACACCAGCCAGTCCTGGAAAGTTCACTATGCTCTTTGCTGGGCCCTGGGGTGTCTCAAATCATTAATCATCTAAATCCTGAAGGGTTGGATTAAATGTATGCAACGGATTTCACCAGGGATCGGGGCCGACAAAAGTGAAAAATTATAAAAATACCCGTCGCTAGATGCGACATTCATAACCACGAGGCTGGACTTCTTCGTTAATCATAATCCGTTTCAAGTTTTCGAAATGTGTCATTTCGTAATTCAATCAAATTAGGACAAAAACAATAAAATGCATTTAAAATATTTACCATTCTGGACGTCGCGTACTATGGCACCTAAACAGTACATTCGGGTAATAAAAATTACGTCTCAAAACAAGACACGATAGGACCGGACCACGTTGGAATCATATCCAAGGTTCTCCTTGATTACAAATGAAGGATAATAAACAATAGTTTTATCGTGCTCTGAAATTTCCAACGTAATTTTCAAATTGATTTCTGTTTTATAGACTTGTTGCCATTTAAATTATAGGTATACAGACTGAGTACCCAACCCTCTTTGAAAATGTTTCTGTAATAAAATTTAACTTTTTGACGTCACCCGTATTTGTTAAAAATATTAAATTATTAAAAACTGATACAATGTCACACAATTGTTAGACTAGTGGAAACTCATATGGAAACCAAAACAATAAAATACATTAGTAGCGCCTTCTTGTTACATACTCATAAGTACAGTAAAGCCACATCCTAATATTAATTAAAGCTGAGCTGCTGAGCATGTGCCGTGACAATTTTCAGAGCTAGTGTATGGTGTTTTTCCAAGTTGACCAAAGTCCTTTGATAAACTGTTGGAGCTGGAATATATTCCTCTCGACTACGGTATCCTCTATTAATTAAACCGGTGTTGGAGTTCACTAAGTTAATCTTGCAGGTATTTCTGTTTTCAAAGGATGTGGTGAACAAGCAAGGTGGGCGGTATAGAGACGCATATATAGTACTAATTAATTTTAATTAAAAGTAACACACAAATTTAGCGTGCTTGATGATGTTCGGCTCCGATTTTATTATTTGGAAATTGTCTAATTTTGAATTGAAATTTTCAATGCCGGGTAAATATTTTAATTAATTTAAGTTGATCCACGCAATGTTTCATAATAAAATACATAAAATATAATCGAAAAATGTAACTATTTGTATTGTTGAAAATACAATTTAACTAAATTTTTGTTCAGAAATAGACAATTTTGCACCTTATACATTACAATAACTTATTAAAAATTATTTTTCATTTCCTATATCAAAGAATATATGTATATAAATTTTTGAATTTTCATTATATACGTAATTCCATTTCCACTCAACGGATTGCACTCAATGCACCACTGTAAGGATAAAATAAAGGGGTAAACAAAGCTTAACCTAAACTGAATTTTATTTGGTTCTTTCAAAAATTTAATTATATATCTTATTCTTTAAAAATAACAGATATTCAGTGAGATTTACATTTTTAGTTTTAATATGTTATTAAAAAATTCACCACGCATCATGACATTTAAACAATAGATCCCCTAAAATATTACAGCGTTATGAAATGTTTTTTAATTTAGTTTAATTGTAATATTATCAAGTTTATCCAAGGTATTATTTTTAGATCTACAACATTCTTTATTCGAAAATATTGGTAATAAATTTCGTTGGCATTTTTTATACAAATTACATATACTTACATTAAAAATTTTAAATTTGAATATTTATCTTTTTGTAAAACGGAATGTAAATAATTTAGAGAATTGGGTATCTAATGTAATAATTAATTATTTAGGACAAAAACATAAAAAGCACCTACAAATATAGCCGCTTTTATTATTTATGAAATCTTTCATTTCACGTCAGTTAACTATTTCAAACACTGTCGTAGAGATTTCGTGTATTCTGGGAAACTGTCATTCCTATAAAACCTTTTTTTTTAATGCTTGTCTAATACATGTTTGATGAACTTAGGGTCCGTTGAGTAGGTCAAAGAGCAAAGTGAAGATTGTAATGAAAACTTCGAGCTATTGTTGGAAAATGAAAGGTATACTGACAAGCAGAGTCGCAATGTAATGAAGGTAAACGTTTAAATTGAAGACAATTCACTTCCTGGCATATTGCTAGATGACTCTAGTTCTATACAGGCGTAAATCAAGAATGTTGTAATTCTAGGCTTTTGTTAATTAAATTTACAACTAAAAATTTATTTCTAAATCACTGACAAAATAAGAAAGCCAATCGTAAGACGACGGAATTAGTACCTACGTAACGCTGTGCTCATATTTTAACCTGGCTAGTAACAAAGTTTTAGTCCATTTCTATTTAACACGAACTATCTATCTTTGCGGGTAAATATGCAGGCATCATCGATTGACACATCCTGCTTGCTCGTTCTGAATTGATAGGTACATATAGGTTTTATAGCCTGTGTCAAGTGTCCGACTCGATGAGAATATTTTACTCTTCATAATCCGTCAAACCAAATAAATATTACAAGAGATCAAAATAGCAGAAAGCCATGAAATTTGAAATCTTTGGTAAAATGTTTAAGTATTTTCGATATATTCTAATAATCAATTGAAAAGGAAACTTTGATTTTTACTGATCAATGAGACGCTGATTACATTGATTATTTCACTTTTAAATTTGGACCAATGACAGCAGTATTATATCGATAAAATCCCTGAAACAGTTTTATTAACAGTAAAAACACAAGAGCTTTTTTTTTATCGGATAAATTTCTCTTCGTAACGAAACAATTTTGCCAAATAGTGATTTTAAGAGAAAAACTGACATGAAAAAATCGCGAGACCGTAGGTCGAGCGATTTTGTCAAATGTCAGTTTTTCGAGCAAAATTACTGATTGGCAAAATTTTGAGTTACAAAGAAATTTATCCATAAAGAAAAAGCTCGAGTATTTTATGGCAAGATAAATTAACGACAGAATATGTGAACGAACAACAACAATAATTATTTTTATTTATACAATTATTTGAAGGAACAGTTATTAAAAATACAATTGTTATAAATGGTTTGGTTTGTTGTACTGATTTTAAAGTGACGTGCGACTACTAGATGTACACTGATTTTGAGGAGCAGGTATTTTTATCGGTGATAAAAAACGATGCACCTTTTTTATCGCTGTCAAAGTGACAAAATGTGACTGTCAAAAAAATAAAAAAATAAAAAAAAAATTAAAAAAAAATAAAAAAAAAATAAAAAAAAATAGACTTTTTCATATAGGAGTTAATTTATCGCGATTATTTCACTCAGAAATTATTAACCAATGAAACTACTACAATTTTTAAATTTGGACCAATGACAGCAGTATTATATCGATAAAATCCCTGAAACAGTTTTATCGCGATAAAATCATTCTTTATGTCAACTGTCACTTAATACGTTACTTTTGACATTTCGTCGTTAAAGATATGTTTTTGTATTTAAATAATTTATTCGCGAAATATTCTCCGCAAATACCATTCGTGTTTGAAAATTTTACCTATAAATTTTTTCTCGAGCGATATTGCCAACAGTAATATTACTCGTGTAAATTGGTCACTTTATTATCAAAAATTAAATCCCTCGCGCTAAAGCGCTCGTGATTTAATTAGATAATAAAGTGGCCAATTTACACTCTTAATATTACCTACTAGGCAATATCGCACTCGAAAAAAATTTATCGATAAAATTTTAAGCACTTATGATATTACATACGATAATTTGTATAGTAATTTTCATTATGTACAGGGCGGTCTAGTTACCAATAAGTAAATTTCACTAATAGCATTAGCATAAATCATTGATTAAGGAATGAATAAGATACGCGACTTCAATGGTAAAGTGCGAGGCCTTTTTTGGCAGCGAGATCTCGGCAAGTTGCGGGCATTCCTGTGATTTACGTAGTATGCTTTTGACAAACCTGTGTCGTGTCTGGTTTTATATCATTAATAATCTAGTGGTAATAAAAATTTAATGTCCAGATTAATTTTAGTTTAAAATTATTAACGTAGTATGTTCTCTCTGCGAGCTATTTCTCAACGATTGTTTGACTTTTAACCGTCACATAATTTTAAACTAAAATCAATCTGAACATTCAATTTTTGTTTTCACTAGATTATAAATTATATAAAACCAGACACGACACAGTTTTATCAAAAGCATACTACGTGAATCACAGGATTGCTCGCAACTTACCGGGATTCCCGCTGCCAAAAAAGGCCTCGCACTTTACCATTGAAGTCGCGTATCTTGTTCATTCCTTAATCAATGCATAAATCTAAAAATCTCCATGACTTAGATACAGGATGCCGAAGTTTCAGTTAACATGCATTCGTACTCTAAAGACATTGTCATTGTTTATAAGGTCAAACCTTGATTTATTTCACTGTTGCTTCTAAATTAAAACTGCCTTGTCCATAATAATCGACAAAGTCAAAGAGCCAGAGGCAACATATCGATTCCTAGTATACTGGAACTAATAAAATATATCATAGCCATACAAACAAATACCTTGTAAAACCCTTTCGGCTTTCCTTCGAACTGTCAACAACTACACTGACTACCGAATTGTGTAATTTGTGATAAGTGATTTTTACACTTAAAATTAATATAAGGTACAATTCCTTTTCAGCTTCCCCTAAAAAGTAGATGACAGTAAGTAAAACTGAGTTAAATTTAATTTCGTACTCGTTAGAAATTTTTATAAGTTTATGGGGGGGCTCAACTTTTATTTCGACTCCTTTTAGTTGACTTATTTAGTGAATGAAAATAAAGGAAATCTGCAGGCTTTTCTTCGTACGAAAAAAGAATAGCAAACCGTTCAATTCAATGATTACATAGGCGCACAAAAAAAAATAAGTTCAGCAGACTAGACCATACCACTCTTCTTATGTATTTTGACGCACTGAATTCGAATCTGACGTCAAAATTGCTTTATCGGGTCATATTTTTTTTTTACTGCAAAAAATTGCTAAAAATTCATCACAAAAAGTGGAATTTTTAGATTTTATTTTGTAGTTAAAAAAAATTTACTCGATACACCATATTTAAAATATGTAGTTAATAATATAAAGCACCGGATCATAAACCTATAATTACTTTCAAGTCAAAAAATTTAAAACTATGTACGTTGGTCATAAAATTTGTAGAGGGCCCTTTTCCAAGCAATGAATCTTTAGGTACAGTAAATCGTGTATGTTTCTGTTTTCAGGATAAAATCCCCTAAAACTTTTCAACTATTCCAGTGGTTACTTTAAGCGGTCAGTCGAAATATCCCATTAAACTGTAGTTGTTTAAGCTCGAAAGTTTTTGCTTGATCCATTTAACTATGCTGGAGGCTACAAAAAAATGTGTTTCGGTTAGTTTAGCGTTTCCTCGTGGAAGCGTAAAATCTGCTCCAGTGTTTGCCTAGAGTGAAGTTTGTGATTACAGGAAATTGTTTCGCAATTCTAAATGCACGAGTTAGCCACATAGTAAATTATAAATGTTAACTGCTTTTCATAAATTGATTCAATTAAATTTACCGAAACATTTATTTAGTTTAAGTATGTTGAATTAGTTGGATTGGATTTTAAAACTAGATAGTTTAGTCACTTGGTGATCTCAATTCGGACTAAATTTATAGCTGCTTTAAATTCAGTTATTTTTGGGTAGTTTGATTCAAAACGGGTGAAATAACAAATATTAAAAAGGAATACGGGTGCTATTTCATTGGGGGCGAGTTTCACCCCAATTCAGAGGTTTCGAAAAAAAAGTGTGACTATTGGAACTTGTAGATCGTCGAATTCTACCCTACCCTTTTAAGCAAAAAAAAAATGATTTTTCAAAGGTTCTCAACAAATTACTCGAAGAGGATCACATTTTCGAAGAAGTTTGTCATAATAAAAAAGTTAGCTAATGAAATAACAAAAATAATCCATGAAATAAAAATTTGTTAAGGCTCATCGTTTCCGAGATACAGTCGATGAAAGTCCTGAAAAGGTCAAGCGCTTCAAACAGTCTTAACTCAGGTTTAAAAACCTTTTCACATGTACCTTGAATCAAATTGAAGCTTATTACAGTAGCTTAAAATTGTCTTTTGGCAAATTTTGATATCTGCTAAATGAAGAATGATACAAGAAAAATAAAGGAAAAATTTTTATTTTTTACAAAAAAGTGCCCGTTATTTTGTTTCAGTAAATTCCCAAATTGAAAAAAAATATTCCATATTGTGTTTTTTGTTAATCATTAATATTATGTATAGGTACGCTCAAATCCTCATAGGGATAAAAGTAATTATTTTTTTTATTAGGGATGAACTTTGTCTCAAAATGTAACAACCTGCTAAGAAAGTCCCAATTTCTCAAAATAAAAAAAAAAAAATAATTCATCCATTTTACTCCTTTTATATCGGCCATATTGAGGGTTCAACATAAAATTAATTTCTGAATGCACATTCGTATTACAGCGACCCAAAAACATGAATAATATAAGTTTCAATAAGTAATTTATTCTCAGTATTTCGTTAGTTATTGATTTTTTGATTTTAGGGGATGTTTTTAACCTCTTGAGTGTAAGGTCAATAATTTTGCTTATTAAGATATAAGTTGTATGTCCTAAAATATAAGGCAAAGAAAAAGTTCTACTTGCTTAAAGCAAACAAAATATGTTGTTCCATTGTACCCCTATTATATCGGCCATATTAGGGGTGCAATCGCGAATTCTAAACTTCTGACTTGAGATTCGTAATCAGCGACCTCAAACACATATAGGTACATGAATTTTTTTAATAACTAACTCTTAATACTTGAGTCAGTATTAAATTTTGAACTTCAAGGGTGGTTTTCACCCTCTTAGGGGTAAAAGCACATCTACTCCTTTTTAGTATTTGAAGTAGAGACAGTAAAGTTTAAGAATCCGCAAAAAGAATTACAAGCAGTTATAGAATATTAGTTCTAAGTTTGGGTACTTTTTGGCATGAAGTGACTGTATAAAGACCATATACACACAAATTGTTTCATACTTTTAGGTATATGTGAAATAACAGAAATTGTTGCACATCGGCTACACTACTAAAATCAGAGTATGCTAAATTTAAATTTTTTCTTCGAACACTTGTATATCTATCAGAGTGTTCAGGTTTGCGTACAGAACTAGATAATTGTTTAAATTAATAGTAATTAACATTTCTTATCTTATCTTATGTTTTCTATTACGTCAATTTCTTATATGATATTCTGTAAGTATTGCAAACACGAACCTCACATATTAAAAAACATTAAAATAATTTTAGTTGCCTTATAATGTCCTCCTAAATTAGCTAAAAGATGTGCATATCTGAAATTTTTAGATTACCTAAAGTGCTGGTAAAAACATGCCACCGCAACAGAATACTTAACATTCCAAGGCGTCGCGTCGTTTGACTATAAATTGGTTACACGTTCATGAACATTTAGGCAGACATACGATCGGATTTGGTTCATATTCCACGCTAAATAAACCAAAAAGCCTGTCTGGAATTTTAACAATGGACACAATCAAGAAAAGTAGCAAAACTTTATGTTCGTGCACCAACAATGTGTCACGGAAAACACACAAGAAAAATTGCATAATAATTCATTCTTTGTGATGCATCTTTTACCGGAGGAATGTAGCCTGACTTTAGGTCTGAAACACCTTCGGATCGTAAAATATAAAGATAAATCTAGCGAAAACCTTGTGATGGCTTTGAAGTTGCGGTAAATGTCTTTTGGAAATGTATTTATGGTGATTGAGGGTAAACTAATATAATTAAACCTGGTGGTTTGGAAAATTAAGTTTCCTTAAAACTATGCGGTGAATATTGGAGAGAACCTATTATAAAACTGCATTAAATTAAAAATTTATTGTCTGATATATATAATGTATAAGTCACTTATACATTTATTTGGTTCTTTTGAAGATTTTATCAATACGGTGTACATTTAAAACATATTTTGCCTCCCTCAATAAATGAAAAAATAAAAACTTAAACCAAGAAGTACTACCTATCATATGTTAATGTAAAAAGAGAATCTACACAGATTATGCTTAATTAATAAATTTAAAATAACAATTTCTAAATGTCATCAGAGATGACTTTCCGCAAGATTATTTTTCTACAATATTCCCGAGAATATTCCTTTATAAAAGTTTAATATTAGATCTTACCTGAGTCTTACCATACAATTATATATTCCTAAAGAAGGTTAACCGTGAAAATATGTCAATACGTTTCTTCTACATGAAACAGACATCTACAAGCATTTATTTTTCGAGCGGGGAAAGCCGAATGATTTACTGTATACTATGACTATTTTCTCTCAATTTTTCAAAAAAAAAATTGTTTCCTCAACAATTTAATTTTTTTACTTAAACAATGAAATGGTGCCAAAATATTTTTTTATGGGATCTTGTATCTTTCTAGATGTAAATTAATATTTCAATATCTCAAGAATTTCATAAACAGTATACAGAGTGTTATTTTCTAGGAATAATTTAAAAATAATTTTATTCTGGGTCCGGCCCTGATATTTTATTAATATCCCACGCATTTGATGGTTAATGTCTACTGTAACAAAAATACAAAATTTCATTGAATTCCGTTTACGCATTACAGATATATGACGAAAAGAAAATTCTTCCAAAAAATATAAAACACCCTGTATTTCGGAAACTAAGCCGCTATAGCCATTACTATATGGGGATTTAAGATCACCTCAATGTTCCCTATCTGTTGGTAAAGTACGACCCCCTCCTCACGAATCACCCTGTATATGTAGGTATGTAGCATTTCTAAGAATAACTAAACAAAGTACTATTTTATATTTAGACCTTCGATTAAGGGGACTATTCGAACCAGTGTTTGTAAGGTCATTTGTAAAAATGTTTTTCTTCCATACGGCTTGGCCAAATTAAATCAAATTTGAAACATCGGTAGTTGAAGGTGTACTAGAGGAGCGTTCCTATATTAATTTAATTAATTTTCATCGCAAGTGTGAAAATTTACACTGTATATATAAGGTGAAGTTGCCGCTATTATAGCTCCTTAATTATGACATAAATGGGTAAAATTTATAGGAAGCCTTCTAGAATGAACCTTTATGATTATGCTCAACAAGTTTCAAATTTTTATTCCGTACCGTTTGATCAAAATGATTTTTTTAAATATTTACCTTTGGCAATAGAAATTGGACCAGGAGCTGGTGCCTCTCGTGGTAGGAACATCAACTAAGTCGGCGATAAACCGCAAGTACACTCAAGTGCAAAATTAATCAGCTGAGCAGTACATATAAGATAAGAATACGGCCGACGGCCAACTCCTTAGAAAAACTGTTCATATAAATTGGTTAACATTTTATAATTATATAATAATAATAGGAAATTATAAATAATTATTTCTTTGTTTTTATGTAACAAATACAAAACAATATTTCTACAATGATAATTTCATATAGCGTAGGTATGTTTGTTACACATATAATGGCTATACGTTACCTGAATACATATACAGGGTGAGTCATTTAAATTTGCACGACCGAATATTTCGAAAACAATGCATTTTTTAAAATATGTTTCACACAAAACTTAATTGGTTGGTTTCATAAAAACACATAATAGCAAAATGGTATTATTAATTTTTGAATTTTTAGTGCCCATTTTTCTAAAAAATTAATATTTTCTCAAAAGAAAATCGTTAATGAGGATTGTATCATATAATGCTGAAATTTTTTAAAGAATTAAAATACCTATATAAAATTTCAAAGCTATCCAGGGGACGTCGAGGGTTTCCCGTTTTTTTTTCGTAAATCAGCCAAATTTTTGTTTTGTAAATATTGTCATTCTCATCCCAGACATGAAATAAATTAGCATGAGTTCTGTGTATTTTTTAAGTTGAAATATAGTAGGTATACTATTTTTACTGATTCCCGTCTGAAAGACGCAAAAAATCCATGCAATTAGGTATTCTTTGGTTGTGGAGCCACGAGGTAACGCACAATTGCTGTGCTTAGTGTAGAGACACACGAGCGTAGATTTAACTCACGTCTAAACGCGCGTTTATTATGAATGGAAATGCAATGAGTAGGTAGTAATAAAGTCCGGGAGACTCGAGCGTTAAATAACACACGCGTTATGTCCCGGTTTTATAGTGCATAATATGTAGCCGTGCTTGGTTATGTTGATAAGTTAGTGGTTGATTTACATAATCGAATACGTAACTAAATACGCAGAAATTCTTAATTTGATAGACAGGTCTCAAATAAGTATTTTGTGTTATAATAATGTATTGTAGTGGTTGGTGACTTTTTGTATATAGCGGGGGATTCTTCATTTAGGTTCGTATTTGTACCCCTGCAATTAAGTTATTCTACAATAACTAATTGGATTCGGAATAACGTCATTTTAGTCACGAGTTTTATTAATCACGAGCGAAGCGTAGCGGATCGAGTGTTTAATAAAATGAGTGACTAACTATAACAAGTTTATAAAACGAATTTGTTGCATACTATACTTTTTCTACGACAGCAAATATCTAAATAAAAAATTTGGAAATTATTTTATTATTCCATTTATTATCATATCAATAAACATGGTAACAGTGCAGTCGAGTTATTTTGACAGATTGATGACTTGTGACATGGGCAATTAACTTGATTTTTGCCATTGAAAAATCTAGAACTAAATTCACCCTGTGACTAAAACACACGAAGCCACAGCTTGTCAAATAAAAAATTGTTTTATCGGTTTCAGGATATTAATCCTTTGTTTACATATGCAAAAGTAGGCTGATAAATAAGTCATAACTAAAGTTGTACAGTTATATTTATTGCTTGTACGGTAATATTACAATACAAATCTGTCAATAACTACTGTCAACAGATGAAATAATAAATAATGAAACTATAGGGCTATTTATTAATACAAACAGACAGAAAACTCCAAACAATAATAATTAAATACTGAAATCCAACTGAAATGTATTGTCAGGCAATCGAAGGTCCATTTTTATGTAGCCGTTGTGACATTAAAAATGTAAACATTTATGTAATATGAAAAAAGGTAACAAATAAAAACAAACAAAATATAACTGTAACCATGGCGACAAATCAACCCATACAGACTTGACCAACTAATGAAATGAGAACGTTATTAATAAGAGAATATCAAAAGGTAATATCTATTAATAATGTCTTTATTTTCTGAAACCGATAAACTATTGAACAAATCACGGATGTTATGAATCATAACAGCCTTAGATGTCTTAAAATCCTCGCTCTACGAGCTCAAACCAACATCTGCGGCAGTTATGATAGTCATAACATTCCTTGATATGTTAATAGCTATTACCGTACATGACATGTGGACATCAATCTGAAAATAGTTACAAACAATTCCTGTGGTATCTTTAACCGACTCGGTGGCGTAGTGGGCTAGAGCATGAGTGACAGGCATGGCTCTGGTCACACTGCCTATCGTGTCCTGGTTCGAGGCCCGGAATCAGCAAATGGCAATGTCGGTGGGTATGGATGTTTGTCTGCGTTTTTCAAATGTGTAGCCCCTCCCTGAGCCTTTGGTTTTGGATTTGGGGGTAGTCTAATTTCTGTGGTGTGTTTATGTTTACGTAACAAAACGTGAATATCTATTAAAAATTTATATTTTTCTTTGGATTGAATCTAATAGAACTTCCCACCCTAAAGGTGGGAAGAAAAAATGAAATACATGATGAGTGCTTAGCCCGTCGTCAACTAGCGACCTGGTCGAAGTGACACAAACGCCGCGAACAGCTTGTCGTAAAATCTGTTGCTGTCGCAGGTCGCAAGTATGGCCAGCTATTAGAATCCTTGTAAAGTAGACCACATCTTTATAATTTGATGCCGATGAGAATTTAAAACATCAACATTTTTTATGTGCACTATAAAGATGTGGTCTACTTTAACACATTTCTGCATTCGTGGCACGTGGCGTTCGTGTATCCGCGACCGCAAGCATGTCTACGGGCTTACTTGCCTCAAAAATTATACATTGAACACGTTGCAAAATGCCAGAAATTTTATTTTTATCTTTTCTTCATTGTCTTCAAAACTATAAATAAACTAGTCATAGAAAAGTGCGTACTTGTGACTTGTGGTCTATTTAATTTTAAAAAACAAAAAAATTTGATTTTTTTTTGTGAAACTGTAAGTACAAGTACAAGTATAAAATCCAATAAACTCTACTAGTGCGTTTTTTATTTGGCTTCCCATTAAAAAAAATTCGGTCCAAATCGAACCTAAAAATTTTCTTTTTTGCTTCCAAACAAAATGAGACGCTGTGAAGATGATAACTAGCGATTATGGAAAAAAGATCGAATTATCGATTACGCTTGACGCTTGACAATTACATATTTCATTCTCAGATTTTTTGTTATTATTATAATTATTATTTGATAATAATTATTAGTGATAAAAACCACATTATTATTATTATTACTATTCCACTCTGCATACAAAATCCTATAGGTAATTCTTCCAAATAAAAGTCAAGATAAACACTTTTTGACCTGAGTGTACAATTGCTCGAGAACAATAGATTTTATGGCTTTCCTCTATCCCGTCGTAATGTGCGGCTAATTCACGTATTCTGATACAATAATGTTTTCTACACGACTCCCATTTAATTTATATAAGTTTGTCACGCTCCGAATGGCGATTACCCGTTCTATGCCTTCGAAGCGATTTTGAAGCTAGCCACCTTAACCAATTACTATAAAACAGACTTATTTATAAATCCTGTGTAAACGACGTTCATAATTACATGTTGTAATAGTAGATCTACTTCGTAAATATTTTGAACATCTATTCTAGAATTACACATAATAATGATCTGTTCTTACTTATATAAATTCGTAAACGTATTGCAGAAAGTTTTAAAATACTTATTTATAATTGGTTATGTAATGTAACATTTAAGTGTTTACCAGGGCTTGTGTAAACACTGGCAGAAAATTCACATCACAATCTGCATAGGTAATTCAACATTAGACAACGAAATGCCATTAATAAAAAACACTTTCCACAAATAAGTGAATTATTTAGTCATTGTATAATTATTGAGAGAATTATTAACCTAACTATTTCTATACTTTGAACGTTTCAGACAAATTACCGATGTTAAATTTATATTCAAATGAGTGAACAAATTTATCTATACATTAAATTTGCTCCGGAAGGAACAATCATATAAATTATTAATTAAAATTCTCCTATTCGCAGACCAAATAAAACTTACAGTTTCCTGCAAGGATTGTTATTGTTGATATCGATTCCGATTCGATTTTATTGATGTGAATATACAGGGTGTCTCAGAAATAAGTTCACAAAAAGATACCACATATTCCCGACGTCAAAATTTATAGATTGGACCAAACTTACCTGTGTACCAAAATGCTTCCTAAGAGGGCTGCGGGCCCCTAAAAGTGGGTCTTTCAAGATTATTTATATTTATTATCTCCAAAACTGTTCAAGTTAAAGTGTTGAAATTTAGAACAACTACTAAATTTTTTAAGCCTAATAAAATAAGGTGAATATCATCTCAAAATTTTTACCAAGGGTAGGTCAAGCTGTAGGGGTGGGGAGTAAAAATGACCACAACTCTTTTATTTGTAATTTTATTTGAGTTTTGACATCAAATTACAGTTTTTTTTACAAAGGGAATGTCCTCTTGTGTAACTTCGATGGGAGGCAGCGTCTTTGACTAGAATTGTTTTCAAAAGTTTAGTACATGCCATGTGAATTTCTCATTTTTACCCCCACCCCTACAGCTTGATCTACTCTTGGTAAAAGTTTGATAGTTGTGCTAAATTTCAACATTTTAATTTGAACAGTTTCGGAAAAAACATCTTCAGGGGCCCACTTTTAGGGGCCTGCAGCTGCCTTAGGAAGCATTTTGGTACAGAAGTAAGTTTGGTCTATTCGGTTTATTTTGACGCCAGGAATATGGAAAAATTTTTCCTTTTCTCGTCAAAACAAAATTTAAGTGTTTTGAGCAGTTAAAATAAATAAGAAAATCTTGGTTTGATCTGGTTCTTATCAAAGTTACACACGAGGACATTTCCTTTGTAAAAAACTGACAATTCATAATTTGATGTCAAAATTCAAAAAAGCTTACACATAAAAAAGTTGTGATAATTTTTACCTCCCCCCCCCATTGCTTGACCCACCCTTGGTAAAAATGTTGAGATGATGTTTACCTCATTTTGTTAGGCTTAGAAAACTAGTGAATGTGCAAAATTTCATCACTTGAACTTGAACAATTTCGGAGATAATAAATAAAAACCATCTTCAGGGGCCCACATTTAGGGGCCTGCAGCTCTCTTAAGAAGCACTTCGATATAGAGGTAAGTTTGGTCCAATCGGTTTATTTTGACGTCGGGAATATGTGGTTTCTTTTTGTACACTTATTTCTGGGACATCCTGTATATATTATTTAATTATTCTATTTTAACAGGTTAACATTTAAACATTTTAAAAATCTCACGAGGACTCTCAGCTCTGAGTGACGTACATTGTACAAAAGTAACTTAAAATTACGCGCATAAAAATGTAAATACGAAAATGTTAAATAACTCACACTTCTCAACTCTGTGTAACTTCGCCTCAAATGAAAACATTTAATTTTCCCAGTCAGCGGGACAGTCAACTGTCTCTTAAAAATAATTGTGGGCCCCATAAAGCGGCGTGTTAGCTTAAAAGCAGTGAAACGTAAGTAACGTCTCAGATAAGTTACTAACAAGATTATATCTCGGTTTCGCCTTCCCGGTCGGAGAATTACAGTTTGCTTCGCACACAGAAATTCGGCTTCAAACTATAGACATATTTAAACCGCAGAAATCCATTTGAATCAGTCAGTGGCTAAACGATAAGTGGCTGAGGTTACCGCTGGCGCACTCGTGGAAGCGCAGGATCACAAGTTATAGTTAACCAAATGTATTTAAATTTAGCGAGTCATAGCAAAGATTATCCATACCATCTTTGGATATAGGACCATCATTTAATTTTTTTAAACGACAAGCGCTTGGGATGTCTTAAAAATTATACTTATCATGGATGTCTAACTATGCCTATGAATTTGAATGGTGACGGATTTCTATATTTGGCTTCAGGAGGTTAAAAGAGGATTTAACCTATAGATAAAATTTATTTGCTAAAAGTAAATATTTACGAAATTAAAAATAACTGACGCCCTATTAGTATCTAAATGTGGAAAGACGTTGGCTTTATATATAATTCGTGCAAGAAACGATCCTTTGAGAATAATCTAGAAAATATTTAATTCTTGATTCGCATGCCGGAAATAATTATCGTTCCCAACCATATGCTCCCCAGTTTAACTATGAAAAAAGAAACATCCTATAGTAACTATATAAAATTTAATAGAAAATAACAGAAAACGTGAAAATGTAAGTTATATACCTACCTACCAATTAATAGCTAGGTATTTATATTATAAGTGCAATGTGAGATATTTTATAGCACGCATCTGAAGTTTGCAAAACGAACCGAAGGTGAGTTTTGTAAACAGACGCGTGCTATAAAATACAGATATGGCACGTTTAATATACAAGATTTTATCTACGCTCGACTTCTTAATTTTTTGTACATAAAAAAAATCAATTAATATTATTTATTGTCAACACCACACAGTATCTACAAGTAAGTACTAAACAAGTTAATAATAGCTGTTTGTTGATATCTCCTTAGCAACCGGTGGTTTGCGTGCTTTTTTTATAAAATTCGTGCGATAAACATAATATATCGCACTACTGCTATATAATATGACTGATGGTCGAGATGGTAGCGTACCTGCCTCTCACCCAAATGTCCCGGGTTCGATTCCCGGCCGTGGCAATGGAAAATACTGTGAGAGGGATTTTTCTATGATACACGGATATTGGATGTGTGTCCCTTGTCTTTAAATGTGTAGCCACCTCCCGCACAAGGCTCTCCTAGAGGCTTCTGGGATAAAGGGGGTCGTAATTATATGTGGTGTTATTTATTTATAAACATAACGTCATTATGACATTGAAATGAGTGTCATATTACTGTCATTAAATAACGAGCGTAGATAAAAAAAATGCAAATAAGCTCTGTAAAAAGTTGTCATTGTCTTTTTAAGACATTAGAGGATATAAGACTCGCATTTGAAGTAAATAGTAAAATTTATTTTAGTACTTATGTTATTTTTAGATTATTAAAAATTTACCTCTTATGGACTTCTGACTTCTTTAAATCTCATTTCATTTCTAAGAAAATTTTATTTGATTTTAATTTCTTGTGGTGTCCAGTCATCTTGTAATTTTAGTCTATTTTAAATAATTTTTATTAAAACATTTTTAATACATGTAGATTCATTTTTTAGTTTACGTACATTAGACTTACATATGGAAAAAAATAACTAACAAGACAACAGAAATCTAAAACGTATTGAAAAAATGTAACTCAATTTTACATGTTACCTACTTATTGAAAGCTATAACAAATAATACCTTATTCTAATATCAATTTAAAATGGTGCAAAAATGTGTAATTTCAAGAACACGTAACATAATTTGTTCCTTTTTTCACAATTTTAAACTATTAGATAATAAAATCAAATTCCTTCCAAATGTCCACTATTAACTATATTAGTATGTAAAACTGAGTTAAATTTAGTTTTATCCTTCTAGTCTGGAGATATTTTTTTATTTTAGCAATTGTCATTATTATACTTATTATTTATTTTGTTGCAAATATGGCGGGTGCGCCGGTGAGATTGTAAAATGGCAATTTTCAATTTGTTCCGTATTACACTAAACGCAGCTTGATTAATTACAGCGGTACCACTCTAAGGCAATATTCTACAATACAGGGTGTCTCAAATTGGTGGGGATTGAGGGGTTACACCCATTTCCAGAGTAGCTAGTAAAAAAACTGACGACACATTCCCGAGTTCAATTTTTGAGACAAATCGAACGGTCAAAGGCTCATTTCGATATCTCTTACTGTTTTCGAGATGTAAGTAAGACAAAATTTGTATTTTTGTCATTTTGAGATGGTAGGACCGTAACTTCCTTATTTATGAATATTTTTCCTAACATTAAAAACTTTCTTAAAGCACTTTTGGGGCTTTATGTTATATTTTTGAAAAGCATGAAACATGTAATTTTTTTAAGCAACGGCCAACTATGGTTTTCATTTAAAAAAAATGTGGATTGTAGCGGAGAATCAGTTATCAAAGTCAGAAAATTTTAGTTTTCAGATTCTCGATCTACGTAAAAAATTGCTCCAAGAAAGTTCTTAGTTAGGAAAAATATTCATAAATAAGCAAGTTACGGTACCCCTGTGCATATGCAAATTGCAGGCTTTTTAAGGTTTTTTGTTGATTTTCGGTAACATCATATCCAATATTTGAAAAAAATGTATAAATGTACCTACTCACATTTATAACACTCCCATGGAAGATGTGTAGATATGGAACTAAGCCTTACCTGAAAATAAAGAAAAACACAATTATAACAAAATCAGCAAAAAAATGAACAGTTTAAAATCCAATAATAAATTGTATTAATGTGGACTAAAGTTTTCTTGAAAATATAAGACGTGGGGAAACGTAGGTATACGCAGACTGAAAATGCCATGCATAACTGGGCATGAGAGATCAATCAATATTCAAGTCACCACGAGGTTCATAAAACTGCAGTTTATGTGCTCAAGTGCAAAATATTGTGCGCAAAACATCGAAAAATACCTAAAGTATGTAAGCGAGTTCTGAATATATACATTTATTCCGGATAAAATTGGGGGCTAATATAATATCGCCCTCGCCAGTGGAACATTTAACATTCTCTGTGACATTCCCTAAACATGGTTAAGGGTAACTTTTTTACATTTCATTTAAAACTACTGAAAAAACATGTGAACAAAATTTAAGCTCTCTGGGAGGGTGAAACACTACACACAGTGACTAGACTACGTAGCCTTAAATACAAATAATAGCTCGATTTTGTAGTATTTGAATTCTAAATGCAAACTTTTCGGTGATAGATGGGGTTGCTTGATGTCCCCAGATGCTATCGTCATCATTTGGAAATTGCTACATCTATCAGACTAATGCCCGTGGCTTTCTTATAGATTTATTAGATAGATTAGTTTTTCAGTCATCGTTGATCTCCTTTGTAGGGATCCTAAGAATCAACGAATGCACAAACAATTTTAAAGTTTTTGCTGTGCTCTTATAAAATGTCTTGTTTAATTACTTAAATAATTTAAATTAAGAAAATTGAGTCAAGAAGTAGCAGAATGAGAAAGCGCTTTAAGGAAAAAGAAAGAAAAAGGCTGACCTGCAAATACCATACTGCCTAATGAAGAAAATTATTATTAATTAACAGTAATTTTTGGAAAGTCATGATGTGCTTCACCCAAGTTATAGTTGATTTCATTTGTTCTTCAAATACTTCTACGGTATACTATTTTAGGTGTCTAATTTCCCGGTCTGAGTATAGATCGATGTAATTAGAATTAATGGGTTTAGATCGGGTCATATAATGGTCCAACGTCTTTTACGACGTTACAACGGAAATTTTCGAGGCATCTGTGTACAGATTGATGTAACTAGTCTCTTAGGTTCAGATTTGATCAAATAGTGCAACAACGGTAGTGTATTTTAATGGGCATGGTAGTCAAATGAATTCCATCCTGAGGCAAATTAAAATTATATTTCTGATTTACTTAAGACTTAAATGGGATAGAGAATTGTTAATGCCCTAGATGTGGCTCGGATTCCACCGTAAACTGTAGGGCATTGTCTCTCTTGTCATTTATTATTTATACTTACAGAGATTACATAGGATAATTTCAAACCTGTATAACTATAAATTTTTAATTTTGCAGTAGCGCATTAAAACGTCTTATTTCCTCCTCTGAATTTCATATTAAAATATTACTACAAATACCTGCACATGAAAATAACAAAAGACAAGAATGAATTATTTGTGAGCTGCCAAGAAAGATTTTCGTATATGCAACTTTGTCAGAACGAGTAGACAATCGTAAATTAAGAATTTAGATACATGTGAGATGCTTATATGAATAATAGAAAGATCAAAATAATGTCTGCAAAAGGGCACAAGTGTGCACTAAATTTTGTAAAGTATTCCACTTTTGTTTTACTTTTCATTTGTTTAAATATGTACATTGTTAAATGTTATAATAAAAAAGTAATGTTATAGCTTAGTTGGTCTTTATGAGATATAGGTAATTCATTTACGAGTATTTAGGAGTTTTGGCGATTTTAGATTAATGTGTAATATAATGTATTTATCATGTAATGAATTGGACCTTGCCTGTGCGACAATGTGCATATCTCGTTGTCCATTTTAAGTGCTAAGGCATGTCCAACACATAAGAGAGGAAATTGGTTGAAATTACCTGGATCGGGTTGTGGGATGTTCGGATAAAAACTACAGTGGCACATGAACATTCCATTCTGGTTGCATAATAATTGTAATTTAAATCGGACAAGTAATGCAGGTATTCCCGAGGATAATTAATTTTCCTAGAAATTTAATACACGTTGATTGTACAAAGCATTTCACTATTGAATATTGTTTAGTAATTATACCTATGTAAATATTTCAATTTTAATAGAAATAACTTATTGCCACATTGTCAAAAAAAACTTTTACACAGACTACAATTTATCCTGTCCAATATATTGTTGGTATTCATTTTTTGTCCCTATACAAAGTATTATATTTTTGACGATATCTTGAATAATTCAAAAACGGTAAAATGAATACATTATATATGGAATTTTAATGTACTGTTAATGTCTATCAGCATAGACAAACTTATCCCGACAACTTGACAGTCAATATTGTGCTCTGTCATTACCATTAATGTTTTGCTCATACATATAAAATCGCACTTAAATTCCCCTGTTCACAAACGCCAAATGATCACTACGACACACAGAACAAAATTCACGAAGTTGTTACTAATAAAGTCGGTCTATAATTTACTTAAGTGGATTAGGTGTAATTACACCGCTGGCTGCGCTGAAAAATTCACCTATTTTTATTCCACAACCACGAAATCAGACCGCATTAAAAATTTGCATATACATGAATTAGAGCAAACTATTAACTTTTTGTACTTTATTCTAAAAAGGTATTTTCTCATAGTAATATTCTACATTAACTTTATTAATTGTGCTAGGTATGTTTGTCTGGTATTTACTGATGTCTGCTAGTCATTTATTTACCTACATTAAAAAGCGAAAAATCAGATATTTTTTTATCTTTTTAAAGTTATTCGTCGGTGTTATTGGATAAAACGAAAAAGAACAACTTCAAATTTTCATTACGTCAACGTTTCGACAATTCTTTGTTGCCTTCTTCGGGACTAATAAGATATTAGTAGTATGAAAATTTGAAGTTTTCGTTTTTTTTATCCAATAACACCGACGAAAACCTTAAAAAGATAGACAATTGTGGATACGAAACAACTAGTAAACATTTTTTTGTTATTTAATAAATATAGGTATGAAAATCAAAAAAGATACTCGAATGACCAACCTAATGAAGATCAATATGAAGGTGATCTGGTGTCGGATTTATCGAATGGAAAGGACATGGTCCCTCATATATTTTAGTATTTATTTAAATCCTACCACGTCTATAGATTGTCAATAAATTGCGGACTTGAAGAATATTTACTGTATTACATTTGTTACCCATACCTATAACATTACCGTTATAATTATATAATTATAATTATAGTTACAGTTTAGTTTAAATGGATGTAAATTATTACTAGGACTAGTTGACCACTGGTCGAAAGTAGAATATATTAATTTTCATACCGAGATGAATAGGTAAGGCATTCAATATACTCCTATTTCATATCATTATTATACGCAAAATTCAAATGTAAAGACAAATTCAACTGAACACCTGCATAATATTTTACATACGAATGGCCTATTGCAGCAGCACTCACGGATATTTGATATTTCAATTTCCTTGTTTCATGAATCGGTAAGAAACAAATTACATTGAAAACTGAAAAACTCGAGGGATTTATGGTAATGCATACATTTCCCTATTCTCAACACTACACAGATTATAATAATCAAAGTATTCAACGATTTCTTATTACTGTACGAGAAATGAATTAAACCTGTAGTCATCTACTTTGAATATAGAATTTGCCAGCATTATTCACCGAGTTTTCTATTACAATAATGAAACCAATCTTCTGTTTCAATTCACTAAAAAATTAATAAAACGCCGCCCTAGTTATGAAAGGTCAATTTAAAATTCAAGATATACCGGATGGCTGCGAAAACCGGTCCAGGCTTATAGCTCTTTTGTTTATGAACCAACTGTTTTGAAATTTGGAACTTGTATATATAAGACTTAATTTCCAATTTTTTGACGTGTACATTTAAAAATGGCCGACTTCCGGTTTAGACGGAAATACCATCAAATTCGATTTTTTAAATGGAACACCCTGTTTATTTTATTATTTTTGGAATCTACGGACCAAATCTACCTGATCACGATGCATTTGCATTTTTGTCAAAAACAATTTTAAAATTTTTAATTTAATTTTCCAATCCAGAAGGCTGTGACTTGGGAAAAATGTATCTATCTCAATTCTGTCATTCACACAAATAATAATTCTTAGTAGTAAGTTAATATTAAGTGTATTATGGGCCGATAAATTTTAAACTGTTGGTTTTTGATAAAAAAGGCAATTTTTTTAAATGAAACGTGTATGGGCCATCCGCAACATTAGATAGAACCGATGATAGAACATTTTATTTCGAATACAACGATATATGATATGACTAGTTTTACTTTCATTTAACACTCAAAAATTAAATAATTTAAACAGAATTTTCTTTTTATTGAGCTTTCGCGTCATTATGTAATATTGAAAACGCATCATTTTGCTATTTCACAATTTAAACTAATCTCTAATTACTCAGTTACCTCGCTTTGATGTTAATTTAGAAAAAATGTTTACTATTCATTGTTAAAAGTGGCATTCCATTATTTGAAAATATGCTCCGATAATCCAAAAATGTATACACACATTTGAAATAACTCAGATTCCAATCAAGTTATAAACCATGCACTCATGCTGTTGATAGCAATGTTTGGCACACTCCTGGGACAATTATAAACGCGGAGAAAAAAGTGGAAATTTACTACGTCATCGCTAGCGCGTCTGGTCTAGGGGTGGGCGATATTGAAAATTTGTTATCGAATATCGATAACTGAAAACATATCGATAAGTTCGATATATCGATATATCGATAATTATCGATATATCGCGATAATTATCGATATATCGATAGTTATCGATGTATCGATAGTTATCGATATATCGATAAATATCGATAGTTATCGATATATCGATATGTCGATATATCGATATTTATCGATATATCGATATATATCGATACATCTATAACTATCGATACATCGATAACTATCGATACATCGATAACTATCGATACATCGATAACTATCGATATATCGACATTTCCAATCGCAAATATCGTTATTCGATATATCGATATTTATCGATATATCGATAAAAATTTCCAGAATAATCGCTACACATATTTTACAAATTATAATGCTCTTTTAAGCATCACAGAATTCACACAAGCGTCATGGGCAAAGTAATTTTACCAAGAAAATTGCTGAATTTTATGTAGAACATTTATCTTTCAGTATTATACAACTTATGTCACCTAATTTTACAAATAAAGTTTCTAGGCTATTAAATGTCTGAGCGCGCACAATAAAATAAAATCATATTCTTTCACTGAACTCGCAGAATAAGGCGATAAGTATTTAGCACGTGTTATTATTTCCAACCGCAAATATCGCTAAATATCGATATATCGATATTTATCGATAATAATCGATATATCGATAATAATCGATATATCGATAACTATCGATATGTCGATAATAATCGATATATCGATATATCGATAACTATCGATATGTCGATAACTATCGATATGTCGATAACTATCGATATGTCGATAACTATCGATATGTCGATAACTATCGATATATCGATATATCGATATTTATCGATATATCGATATATCGATATATCGATAATTCCAATCGCAAATATCGTTATTCGATATATCGATAACTATCGATATTTATCGATATATCGATAAAAATTCCCAGCCCTAGTCTGGTCTATCTAATCAAAACTAAATAAGTTCCAAAACTAAATAAGTTCGTGGATACTACAGACGTAGGTGAATATAAACACTCGACACGTACCCCAAATATATTGCAGATATGGAAGTGTAATTACCTCAGAAAATGAGATACGCACAGTGGAGTCAGCTGAATAATAGATAAATTTGTCATCTTGAGGGAGCTCTGCAGGAGAGTAACAAGATTTTACTAATTAATTTATGCATATGAATGAGTTTCTCTTTTCTTGCACGAAATAAGTATCTACAGATTAAATTATTAATTATTATTATTAGCAAAATCGTGCTGGGGCTTCCCGAGAAAAGCGAATAAAAGTGCATTTTGACACTATTTTTCAAATATCTCCGGCTCTATTGATCGTAGAAAAATTTTAAAAAAAACTAAAATACTCGTAAATGAATAGGCTATCGAACTGTTGAGGTATAGTTACTTTAAAAGTGCATCCTAACCTCAAAAAATCCAAAATTCGCAATTTTTTTTTTACTAATAATGCAAAAAGTGGGGTAAAAATCTTCAGATCTTTACGAAAATTGGAAAAAATATGTACATATATTTACACTGGTTAAATTAAAAAATAATAAGAAAATTTTACTGCCACAATTGAACATTTTTGAAAAAAATTAAAACGCTTGTTATTTAATGAAAAATGGTCGTAGACTAAACTTTTTTTTAAAAAAGTGTAGGTTTTTTTTAAAAAAAAAGTGTAGGTTTGTTATGTACTTTTTTGTGAACCTATGTCAGAATCTGTTTATCAAGATAAAAATGTAGTTTTTTGACAAAAAAAAAAAATTATTTAAATTTTTGACATTTTTTCATATACCGGGTGACCACGAAATGACGCTCGCCCTTATATCTTCTTTGTTTTACAAGATATTAATTTCAAATTTGGGCACGTCAAATAACGGTTAAATATGCATTATTTCAACGATTTTATCACTTTCCGTCGTTTCCGGTTTCACCGGAAATGACACTAACTTTCGTTTTTTAAGTGGAACACCCTGTATATTGTTACATTTTTGGATTCAGGAGGTCATTTTGAATGCAGTTAAGGCATATTGAGATAAAAATATTATTGACAGACATTTTTACGAAAAATTTAATTTTTGATCTAGGCGGCCGTGACCCCAAAAAAATGTTTGGTTTTGCTTCAATAATTAATCAAAAAATACAATTATGATATTATGCCGTATAACATTTGTGTTATAAGATCTTAAACATTTCGGAAATCGTTTTTCCAGAATAACTCCTTTTTTTTAACTGGCACCATGGTGACTCACTATGTTATTTTAATAAAGCATTTCATTACCGATAATTTGGTACCAAACACTTCATTATTTGTTCATATTATAATACATAAAAATTACATTCAACAAGATATAAATGAAAACAAAAATATTTTTGAACACTGAATTTCTATCAAATAGGTGCCCTTGAAATGTAACGAAAGAAACAAATGAATAGTTTCATAGCTCAAATGTCAAATGATATTTAAATCTATGAGAATCAGGTATTATTATGCTGCGTATTAAAAAATTATGGTTTATTCACAAATTGACAAAGTGGTGTTCTTGAGCTACTATCTCTTGTCTCAGGATGATTTCTGCATATAAATCACGGGCTGCCAGACTATTTCTGCGACTTTCCCCGTATATCAACAGCATATCCACTTTGTCACTTTGTGAATAAACCATAATTTTTTTATACGCAACAAAATAATACCTGATTCTCATAGATTTAAATATCATTTGAGCTGTCAAACTATTCATTTGTTTCTTTCGTTACATATCAAAGGCACCTATTTGATAGAAATTCAGTGTTAAATATTATGAGTTTATTTTCATTTATATCTTGTTGAAGTGTTTGGTACCAAATTATCGGTTATGAAATGCTTTATTAAAATAACATAGTGAGTCACCATGGTGCCATTTAAAAAAAATGAGTTATTCTGGAAAAACGATTTCCGAAATGTTTAAGATCTTATAACACAAATGTCATACCACATAATATCATAATTGTATTTTTTGATTAATTATTGAAGCAAAACAAAACATTTTTTTGGGGTCACGGCCGCCTAGATCAAAAATTAAATTTGCTCATAAAAATGTCTGTCAATAATATTTTTATCTCAATATGCCTTAAATGTATTCAAAATGACCTCCTGAATCCAAAAATTTAAAAATATACAGGGTGTTCCATTTAAAAAACGAAAGTTAGTGTCATTTCCGGTGAAACCGGAAGCGACAGAAAGTGATAAAACAGTTGAAATAATGCGTATTTAACCGTTATTTGACGTGTCCAAATTTGAAATTTATATCCTGTAAAACAAAGAAGATATAAGGGCGAGCCTCATTTCGTGGTCACCCGGTATAGGGAGTGCGATTTAAGACCGGAACACCCCATTCTTTCGGAACGCGTTGACCGATTTTAATTTTTTTTTGGGACATAGTGCTCGATGAGCTCTATTTGACCATGTGGAAAAATTTTAAATTTTCATTTTTTCATAAATGGGTCGAAATTTAGAGATCGACCATTAGGCAATTTTTTTTCGAAAAAATAGATAGCGCATTTGATTCAGACGTGCCTCAAATACCTTTACTTATACAAAGTTTGAGCTCAATACCTTATATAGGGTGTTTGTCACCAGCGTAGCAAATTTTCACATTTTTCACTTTTCGACTGACCCTGTATAAAAGTCTACTATGCGTACAAAAAAGGTAAAGTATTCATTCGACTTAGAGCCATGTCAGATATCTAGGAACGAAGTTTTATCGCTGTAACTTCTACAGGTAGATGTCTGGATTTCAACAATAAAGTATCTACTTAATAAAAAAAAAATTGTTGCAAAACATATACCTACATGCTGATGCAAATCTAAAGATAGAAATTGAAGTACCCTATGTTGTTTTTGCAAAGGTACAAATTGTGCAAATACGACTACTGAATTAATAGATGATGATACAGAAGACAATTTTTGTTTTTGCAGATGATAAATCTGAAAATATTAAAATGATCAGCGATGCTAATGAAGATTCTGTTTATAGTAGTAGGTACTGACTATTTTGATAACGAGAAGTACAGATTATGTAAGTGAATCGGATACGCAAATTTTGAATTCTAGCATGCACGAACCAGTTTGTGAAATAGAAGAAGATATTTATGATTCTGATGATGCAAGGGAAAATAGTGATTATGACACACTTAAAAAAAGAAGACTATTGTATAAAATTTTTTGTTTTTAAGACGATTTTAAATATAAATCGTCATTTATTATTGTGATTTTTAATTTTCGTTTTAAATATTTCAAAGTAAGTATACTAAAGCTTATATATACTTTGTATTTTATATGTATAGTAAAAAAAGTAAATATAATAATACACCTTACGAAAGCTGTTTTAATACCCATTCGATAGTGTCAAACAAAGGTATGCTTAAACGATTATCCTTTTTAAATAATTATTTTAACTGTCATATAATCTTCATAATTTAATTTAATTTCGTTTTATACAAAACTTATATGAAAATCTGACATAAAACGGTACATATGAAAAAATGGTAAAAAAGTGAAATTATTGTTCTTTTTATTTAAAAAAAAAGGCCATATCAACTTGATAAACAGATTCTGGCATATGTTTACAAAAAAGTACATAAAAAACCTTCTTCTACAAAAGTTTACCCTACGACCATTTCTCATTAAATGGCATGTGTTTTACTTTTTTTCGAAAATGTTCAATCGTGGACGCAGAAAGAAATTTTTTTTTTTATTTAATCACGTAAGTATTTATAGCATGAAAATACATGTTTTCTACAATTTTCGTAAAAATCTGAACATTTTTACCTCACTTATTGAATTATTGGTAGGAAAAAAAAAATTGAGAAATTTGGATTTTTTTTTTAGGTTAGGGTGTACTTTTAATGTAACTATAACCCAACAGTTCGATAGTCTATTCATTTACAAGTATTTTAGTTTTTTTGTTTATTTTTCTGCGACCAATAGAGCCGGAGATATTTAAAAAATTGTGTAGCGATGCACTCGAAATGCGTCAAAAATGCGCTTTTATGCGATTTCTCGGGAATTCGATTTTGCTAATTTTTTCGGTTTTCGACTTATTTGCACATATAAAACAAAAAACAAAAAATTCAACTTTCCAATTACATCACTTTTAAATTTCCCTCCACTACAATTCCAGAACACAATCTGATTTGAATATCAGAGTTCTAGCAGATCATTATAAACTTGGAAGCCATCTTATCTTATCTATCTATCACTAATAACGCGTTAAGGAGGATTTTATATGTCTAGGATGTCAAAGGGATCAAGAAACATCCTACAACGAAGGGCGCTGAAGTATTTAGGGACTTGAGGGACTAGATCAACTCTCTCGAGCTGAAAGATCTTCCAAAAATCAAGGATGTTTAAAGAGGAAGCAGGAAGAGGAAATGCCAGAATGAACAGAGAAATATTAACCAAGCTCTCAAGCTTTCTTGATTTCCTTTTATTCGAGAATCGCTTAGTTTCGCTTATCTGTATTTCTGGTACTGCAATTTTTATCTCATCCACAGAATATTTTTCAGAATATACATATTGTAGGTATACACATATTTGACATACGTAACCGTTAGTTAAATTATTTAGCCATAGATACGACAGAATTAATGTTTGTGAAATAATTAATATTTTGAAATATTTCTGAAACTATACTACCTCATTATGTCTGTCTTAGTTTATATAGACGAAGTTCAGCCCTACATAATATGGATTAACTATAAAAATCTTTTAACCACTTAACCTATTATTTATAATAACTACACTATAAATTGCTTACCTTCACAAACTGCTTTATGCATTCGTTGCCGTGCTCCCTTAGAAAGGTCTGAAGGGTCTCCATGCCTTGTGCAGATAATAGTCGATATCCATTATTGTTGCCATTGTTGTTGTTGTTATTGTTATTATTATTAATATTGCCCAACGAGAAGAACATTTTCGTTGAAGTCTATGCTCTGTAGTTTATTAAAGCACTCACTCTATATTGTCCATATCGCACTCATTATCTTTCACTTATTTATTATACTTAGTGAAATTTTATTAAGTACTAAAAGTCCAAGTTACAATTAAGTAACGCCAGAGACGTCGTCAAAGTGTCCTTAATTACATTATGGCCTGCTAAAAATCGACAAAAAAAAACGCTAATAAAAGTTTTATACAAACTTCTATATCTTTATACCTATGCTATCCAAAATGTTTATGCACTTGTTTCACTTTAAAAATGTATACGTTTTTTCTATTGAAAACAAATATATTTTACCAATTTACTTCTACCTACAAAAATAACTTGTAGAATTCTATAGGTATAGTGTCACTGCAGGTCATAATTTTATTCACAATTATATACCGGGTAATTTTTACTGAATTCTAGTTTTGTCATGTAATAGTAGTACTTAATACGTATATTTTATTCAAATTGTTTAAATTTAAAATACTAACACCTTCGATTGCAATTAAGCTTTGAGCCCCCTTCAATTTGGTTAAGAGCCGTAAAACGTCGAGAAGCTTTATCACAAAATATTTATTAGATTGTGCCCTTAAGGGAGAAAACTTATATAACAAATGCAGACCATAAATTGTCAACAAAAAAGTATTACCTTAATAAAAACAGATACCTAAATAAAATAGAGAAGACAAAGCAGAACTGTTTCTCAAAAAGATTCACAAAGGATCTGAGCTCAGGGTCAACAGCAAAAACAGATATACAGACTTTTATATATCTTTCATTTTTATTTATGACATTTATATATCACAGTATATGAAAAATTTTATTGCAGGCCATATTATCTGTTACAAAGTGTAAAAGTTTAACCAAAGACGTTTAACATTAACGTAACAAACCAGTTACTTAAAATATTTCAATCAAGTTTTAGCGTTTGAAAATGTGGATCGAGATAAGAAAACTAGTAATAACTGTAACTGGTTAATTGTACAGTTGTATATTTTATACGGGGTATTCCAAAAACCATCCGCCAAACTGTTAGTGGATCTTCTTCATCTAAAAATGTTGCGAAAAGTTATTGTGGATATGGGTCTGCTAACGCTTCTTTGCTAACAAAGTAACCTGCTGAAAACTCGTATTTTTCATTGCAGTGACTGACATTGGTTCCTATTATTCTTTGTCTATGATCATTCCTTCGGTTATATTCCTAGTTTGGATATTTTTATTTCGCACACTTTTACAAAACTGCATTTGTCTCCCGACAGAAGCCTAAACTGAAAAAGTAATTTGACTCACTTTACTACTACGCCATAAAAAAAGAGTCAGTACCGTATTTATAAAAAAAAATTTTCCTCGGTCTGCACCCACGCTGGCGGAACTAAAGTTTGTTTATATACAAAAAATATCTTACTGTTAAAACTTTAATCAAGAGAAGTTTCAAATAATTAGTTCAAGCAGTTTCTTAAATTATTTTGAAAGAAACTGAAAAAAACTTATCTCAGGTTAAGAACATGGAGTTTGTAAGAAATTTTAGATGATGAATCTCCAGCAATAGTTTAACGACTGTTTTTTAAAACACCCTGTAACTGTTTTTCAATCTATAAATTAATGCAGTTTATGAGCAAATTTCAGTTTAAATTTTTTAAATTGTAATTCTTATAAGGCCGTACTTTAATGTTGCTAGCACATCAACTCTTTCAATTTCTATTAAATTTCTCCAATTTTCTGCTTCAATTGTTTATAGTAGTGTATTTTATAGTTCCAAACTTTCTAATTTTGATTTACTGCTATATTTTATTCAATTCAGGCTTCTCTTTTTCAGACGGAGGGAATGTGGTTGTGTACATTGTCAAAAAGACTAATGCAAATATTTTAACGGATTAGTCTAAAGCCAACGAAAATATTTATATTACTAGAAGCTTTTGATATGTAAATTCGTTTGCAATGTTTGTCTAGCTTCAACACAGCATTTTGTTCAATTTCCGATCGGTTTATACGATCATGTTGATAAATATTTACAACTAAAATATGTTATCGAAACTTTATTTATTTAGAATGTAAAAGTTATGACGATAAAAAAAGTCCACATGCTTTAGACACTTGAATTTCAATAATTATGAATAAAATAACAAAATACCTTTTGATTCTTTAATTAAGAAACATATTATTTGTAACTTAAGTTGGTATTTTTTTAGTACCACATTTTGAAGAAATCAGTCGCTCTTAAATAAGTATTTAACAAATTTTCAATTTAACAGCAACGATGCGTTTAAAGAATAATTAAAACGTAAGATTTAGTTTATGTGGTGTTTATATCACTAGAAAATTTTAAGGAAGAGAAAAGAGAAGCCACAAAAATGATCACTTTTTTTCCTACAAAAAATGAAATGATTTTTTTATGTTCTGTAATACACTTCGCACATAAATTATGGAATAGGTAAAAAAATGAGTCAAGTTTATACATTCATATTTTTGTTAATATTGAAGCAATTTCAATAAATTTTTTACTGCGGATAGGTCATTTCTTCTGCAGTTTAATACCGTATGTTCGATTTAACTATGAGTTATGTTATACAGGGAAACTCGAAAAGTATAAGGGCATGTAAATTTCCTAAAATTTCTATCTGATCTGTGGCAATTAGGAGCCTATGAAAATTTATTTTTATAAGTGTTTCAGTTACGGCCTATCCTATTGTACTCACTGCGCCAAGCAATTTGCCATACGGTTCTTGGTAAATAAAAAATTGGCAATTCTATGAAAATTGTTCTGTTGCCAATAACTGTTAAAAAACAATAACTTTAATGGATTTTGTTTCATTCTCCTCTCATTAAAGAATTATGAAACCAATATCGAGATTAATAATACAAGTTGGAATAAAAATAACTTAATAAATTTATTTAACAGGAAAAATAACGATAACAATAACAAAAATCTAAGCAATAATGCAAACTAATAACGGGTATTACCTCCCCTGGCATTTACTACAGTTTGGCATCGATTGGACATACTTAAAATTAAGTCTCGAATGAACATTTGATCGACATTTTGCCAGGTTTCCAACAAAATTAGTCTTAATAGGCAACAGAAAAATTTTTAAAAAATTGCCAATTTTTTATTTACCAAGAACCGTGTGGCAAATTGCTTGGCGCTGTGAGTACAATAGGAGAGGCCGTAAACGAAACACTTATAAAAATAAATTTTCATAGGATCCTAATGGCCACAGATCAAATTGAAATTTTATGGAATTTACATGCCCTCATACTTTTCACGTTTCCCTGTATAACAAAACTCGTAGTTAAATCGAACATACGGTGTTAAACTGCAGAAGAAATGACCTATCAGCAATAAAAAAATTGTTGAAATTGCTTCATTATTAACAAAAATATGAATGTATAAACTTGACTCATTTTTTCACCTATTCCATAATTTATGTGCGAAGTGTATTTCAAGAAATTAAGATCGTCATTAAAAGTCTAAAAATCAAGAATATCAAAAATATATAATATGTATATATTTTTAACTAACGCAAGATACAGAAAGCTGTCGAGTGAGTAAAGTTGTTCTTAAATTAAATCTCAACACAAATTCCTGCTGAAAATTCGAATAATTTCCAAAGTATTAATCAAACTACGAGATAATTGTTAAAACTATAACAATTTTCGTCAGAATTTAGAAAAGAATATGAAATATTGAAAACTTCAAGATGAATTATACATAGTCCATAGTTAGAGTGAATAAAACGGAAAACTTTTTTATTTCTCATTTTACGCGGAAAACTTAGTCTTCATAAAAAGTTTTGCTTTTGTTAAAAATATGATTGCCATGGAGCAAGTTATCATATCATGTATAGAGTTTCACATCCTCATATGAAAGAAAAATAAAGAGAACGCGGGCTTTCAGTGGTTAGCATACTGCATATATAATTGTATATAAGCCAAATTTTGGACTTTAATCGCAATTTGAGCATAATGGCAATCTTACACTAAATACCTACTCTGTTTGGAAAAAAAATATTTTAGTATTAGAAGAAAGAAATATATACTAGAAACAATTCAAACAAAAATATTATAAATATATATTTTAAATAAATCTAGTTCTATTTATATTATTTAAGCACTTATACGTAACAATATAAGTGTTTCTGCGCGAGGTACCGTGATAATAATTTATTTTCATTTTACTTTGCATGTCTATAAGTGGTAAAAAATAAATGTATCTTATGAAACGTACAAGAGCCATATTTCCTTCACTGACATGTCGATATCCCATTATTAGTCTGCTTTTGTTGGGTGAGTTAGGTAGGCCCCTTATTTTTTTTTTTTTCTGTCAAAATATTGAGCGGTTCTTGCGTTCTTAGGCCTCAAAATAATTAAGTAATGGCTATGAATAACTAAGTAATGCCCTATTTGCATCGAATTTATTAGGCATTAAAATTAAGGGAGAGAGTCATATTACTTGTCCGAGTCCTAATATAGAAAAAAATAGCTTTTTTCTTATTTAATAATTTTTAATATTCACCTCCAATGCTATTAGAACAGTAGATTATGGAGCGCAATAAAATTTCGTTCCATGCTAACAATGCCACAATTATTATCATTTTTAAAGGTCTAATGCTTTTGTAATAATAATTATTCTTTAACATAGACGTAATAATCTAAATTTAACCCTCCCATTGAGTAGAGTAAAATTATTTCACGTTACTCAGTCAGAACTCCGGTTTATTTATTTATTTTTTCAAATACTAAATAAATTGAATTTTCCTTAATTAAAAATATCGTCTAAACTAAACACAAGAACTTTTGTATTTTAAAAATTAAAACGTCTGGTTAATAATTTTTTTAGCAAAATACGGCGTATTTATATTCATTATTTCTTCGAGATCTGCTGTTTGTAAAATAATTACTATAAGGCAGCATTTATTCACATAAAGAATTAAAATGTACTCTCACTGTGTTTAAATTTAAACGACAACAATTTAGGAGAGAATTATTACAAAAAACGCAGAAAATGATTTAGAATTTAAAAATTTTTATTCCTTAGAGAAATAAAATCTGTCAGTGCAAATACGATTTTAAGATAATAATGCGACACTCTCGTGTGTAAACATTTTAATATAAAAGTGGCCTGTCTGTAATTTCCTTGTTTACAAATTGAATATTTTTGAAAATAAGGTAAATAGATAAATAATTTTTCATTACTTATTATTTAAAATGAGAAGAAGCCATTTAAAATAGTTCACTAGAGTAAATACGAGAGTAAATATTAGTCGGATTAGTAGATGTTTCGAATGATTTCTGCTATAACATGTTTTATCCACGACTACTAAATAATGTATGCATTATGTATGTATTTCCTCAAGCATAATGCTATCCATTATTCCCTGTAGTGAATAATGATTTCATTATTTACTGTAGTGAATAACGTATCGGATATTTATTAAAAATTTCATTAAAGTGGGCATGGCATATGAGTCAAAGCACAACATTAATTGTAAACGTTGACGTTTAAATTTAATTCAAAATGTTAAAAATAAATAACATATAAATTTCTTCAGTAAAAGTGTTTAATAGTAGTGGATAAAATACGGTATTCAATTCGCATATTAATGGCTTTTAATCACGACTCGAGCCGAAGGCGAGTGTCGTAAACTTTCTTCCTCGTGAATAATATAGGCCATTATTTGCTTGAGGAATAAACTACTATTTTAAGGGGTTGTCAAACTTATTTCACCTTAAATTTAAATTATTTCATGACCTAATGTGTAGATTAATTTATACGACGTCAATAATTGGAAAAAATAAACTACCTACAGCAGAAATGGAGAAAGCAGTTCTTGATTAATCTCTGGCGCACGTATAATTATATTATCGTGAATTTTAAAGGCCACACCTGTATGTATAAACTAGTTTAAGAAGTGAATTAATTGTATCAATAATATTTCTCAATTTCAATTCATCGGGGGGCGTAGCTCAGATGGTAGAGCGCTCGCTTAGCATGCGAGAGGTACCGGGATCGATGCCCGGCGCCTCCAGTACTTTTTTTTAAACTCGTCTTAAATACCAATTAACATCCTGTTGCTAATATTATACATAATATATTAATGGATTTGCTTTCGTGTTTCATAATTCACTGCCCCTGCATGTCCTATGGCAACTATTAGAAAGAAAACTTAATGCTGGTACAAGCTTAATGGACTAAGCATATAAAGAAAAATCCCAGCAATTAATGGCTATAGTTGGTTGAGAGGCAAGAATACTTGACTCTTAGTCAGGAGTCGCGGATTCGATTCCCGGCCGTAACACAAGGATTTTATGGACAACGAAATTATCCTAAGTATACTCGGATATTGAGTGTGTGTCCCTTGTCTCTAAATATGTAGCTCCCCCCGCACAGTGCTCTATCAGAATCTCCAGGTATAAAGAGGAAATTATTTATTTATCTGGTGTAGTAAGTAGGTACGTCCTTTGCAAAGTGTGCAATTCAGAAACAAAATCAAAGCGGATTCTTCCATGCATATTTTGAATTAACGCTTTGGTTAGAGAAAATAAGTCCCGCACTGTGTAATGTGTTCTGTTCGAGCTGAGTGTAGTAATTAGAGATAACGACGACAATGTTTACCTTCCCTTTCATCTTAATGTGTACTCTGTAGTATTGATATATGTACTGTAATTTTCGACCCAATTAAAAGATTTACCTATGACAAGAACTTGCCAACAATTCGGATAGTTAATTTATTATAATAAATGTGGAATCTGTTTTAAGTGTTTTCGACATACAGGGTGCTTGCAATGTACTAGCTAAACATAAATAAGGGGCAGTGCTTAATTTGAAAAAAGTCTTATAAAGCATGGATTTTTAAATCAACAAACAAACGTCGTTATTGCTAATATCGAGCAAGAACACCTCAACAGTGTTTAGTTAAAATAAACCCTACACTACACGCTTACTCAAATTAATGATTTATTAGAAAGTTCATCTTATTCATTTTTAATTGTTACCGGATTCATAAGTTTGACTCACATCATTTCTGTATTTCAATCATCTGCCACTGTTAAAACACAAAAATATTTCTTTTGATATCCGGGTACTTCTCAGCAACCTGGCCTCTATTAATGTTTTCCTTCCGCATTAAAGTATATAGTTTAAAATAATGTCTGATTTACCCTAATAGCACAATAAAGTCTAATTTGAAGGCATACTTTAGATTCGTAAAACAGCGAAAGAATCCAATAACATTTATTATATCCTTATTTCGCTAGACCAAAACGTATCGCGGTGTGGATATGTAAAATCAAAGCATCAAAGCGCTTTATATGTATGCAAATAAGTTAGAAATTTTCATTCAAGTAATATATTGGTCAATACCGAGGTTCAATAAAGATGTAAAACAATTTTACGCCCGGCCGTTACCTCAGAAAATTTACATACAGATTATAAATTTGGCTGGATGTTTGATTGTTTATATATTCAACTAAAATTTGGGGTTTTTATTATTTTTTTTTCATTTCCAACAATTCGGGATTAAATGGAAAAACATGAGTTAATTAAAAAGTTGTAAAGAATAATATAATTGTTATTTTAAAACTCCAGTATAAACTTAAAATAATTAAATCGTCGAGTTAACTGACTGTAATGGCCGTGGGTAATTAAAAAAGTTTTATGACACATCTCAAGACTTTAACGTTTCTGCCATTAGAGTTAATTAGTTTTTATTAAGTAATTTTAATTGGGTGATACGAAATAATATAACCTAGGTATTAAATATAATAACTGTACTCGATTGAATATCCTAATCCTAGGCTGACCCCGAAACAAAATTTATTTGGTTTTGGATGCCACTCCTTGTTAGCAAGGTGCCAATTCTCGAAGTTTACACTCCTATTTTTCATCCCGATTAAGGTTTGACCGATACTAAATTCTTTCCTTCATCTGAATTAGATTTATGAAACTTTGCGAGACCACCACTGAGCTGTATTCCACGATTACATAACACCAATAATCGTGTTGCATAAGCCTTTGGACGTCATTATTGGAGAGAGATTAATGAAAAAAAACATCTATTACTGACGTCTATCTCGTGAAAAACATTATCGAAGATAATCGAAGAAAATGGGTCATAATAGTTTTTAGATTATCTGAGCTCGATCGTGGATGGATATTAAGCAGACAAATTTTCAGGGATCCGAGAGGAAGGTTGGTTCTAGCTTTTCTGAAAGTTCGGTCAAAAAAATCCTTCTTTTTGAAAAATTCATATCTCGGCTAATATCGGAAAGATGGACCTAAAAAAATGAGTTCTTCATTTTTCCTTCTTCTTGCCCGCCGTCCCGGTCCGGATTCTCTAGGTCCAAAGGGAAAGGCTATGGCGCGTTTCTAAAGAGTACATGTTTGAAAAATCGATAAAGTCTGACAAAATCGCCTCTTTTAAAAAATTCATGATTTTTTAAAGAGGCAAAATCGAAAAAAAGATTACGCCCAACATTTTCTAAATTACATCTAGTTTAAAAAAAATATGCCGCCGGTCCACCTCGAAGGAGGCGCGAGTTATTAAGTTCGGCCCGGACGTGTGTTTGGAGAAATTTGAAAAATTCAAAAGATTGCGAAAACACGAAATATGAAAACGAAGAATTGCCTACAGGTCCTTCAGAGATTGCCCATCTTCACTAGCACACTCTATGAACGGATCTATGAAAAATATTTACATAACTAAAACTGTTCAATAATTTCAAAACATAACTCGTCAAATTATGTTCCGGCTGACATTGATTTCTTTATTAACTGATAGGTGATATTATAAACAAGTGGAAAAGCCAACTTTAGCACAAGAACGTTTCACGTAATCCAATTATTACGTTTACTTTCTACAGCACAGACGCACCTACAGAACGATAAATTAGAGAATTAATAATTTAATCTTCCAAAAGAAAATAAATTGAGCAATAAATATAGATTTGAGGATGTCAAAAACTTTACGACCTGTGTTTATTACGGCAATACAAGACGAGGCCTTATCGAAACTTTCCGGTAAAATGAATCAGAAAGATTAACTGGGCTATAACCATCAGTTACCAAAATATCTGTAAAATTATGTGATACAAAATGAAGAAGTGGCTCAAACCAATAAATCATTTAAATTAAATGGATGGCGTTATTTCGAGAACAATCGTTAAAAAACATTTGATAAAGCTTGTTACTCATTTGTACAATATTTCATCATTTTCATCATTTTTTTTAAATAATCCCTGTTATAGTTGCCTAGTATATACGTATAAACGTGTGTCTTTAATAATAAAATCTAAGATGGAGTTTATTTGATAATTTTAGATTTCTTAGTAGGTGGGTCATTTATAAACATGATGACTTTTTGCGGAAACAAAATTGATATGACCGACGAAAATCTTCCTAGGATTTTTTTCCAATTTGTTCCATATACCTACTTTATCACATTACACTGGGTGCCGGGTGGGGTATTTAAGTTAACAATCGCGATTGAATAACTTGAAAATAAAGCATTTTAGAAAAAAATGTTTCAGACAGAAGTTCCATTATTTCAAAAGCGGGATCTAAAGGCTATAATTATTAGAAATACGACATATGAATCTATAAAAAATGCAAAATATGAATCTATAAAAAAATAGGGATTTATATTAAAAAAAAATAAGTTGACCTTGAAGTCCTTCACCAAATGAAAATAAGTTATAGCCATTAGATCCCGCTTTTGAAATGAAGAAACTTCTGCTTGAAACATTTTTCTCTAATATGCTTTATTTTCAAGTGACTTGCAATAATTGTCAACTTAAATATCCCACTCAGTATAATAATATCTATATATTATTTGTAGTTTTATCTGATACACATTTGGTATGCATTTAAAATTACTCTTTGTATATTTTTTTAGCCAATTCCAAAAATGTTTAATTCTTAATTTTAGAATTTACGATCTCTAAAAACACAAACAGTCCTTTGTGATTAACTATTAAACTATCATTATTGTCATACTTTGCTTTTATTACAAACACAGAGTTAACAACTATAATAAGACAGAAGTATTTCGGAGAAACGTAATAATGTCGTAATAGATGAATTACCATAATAACACCGCATTTTTAATCTAACTGGATAAACACTTGGAAATTCCATGCTAAAATATTTAATATTGAAAAAGATATTTTTAGTTTACGTACTTCCACACGTTTTTCTTGAAAACTTTGAAACACACGATTACTAAATTATATATGATAAAAAGTTCATCGATCCAGTGCTTGTAAAAATATCCACGATAATAAACAAATTATGATAAATCTCACAGAAGAAAGACTTAAAACTAGTTTGTCGGAAACAATATTATTATAATCTGCAATCTTCATCCTTGTCTAGCATATTCACTAAAACAGGGTCCAGCTGTTGCTAAAAAAAAATTTTAACAGAATATACCAAACAGTATAAATCTAAAAATAAAAAAAAAGAGGAAAACCGAAGAATGGAATGTGCTAATTCGATAAACTAAAATGCATTTTCGAAAAAACATATTTTTAGATATATCTGTCGACCTTGCAAAAGCGTTTGGCACAATATGCCATGAAAAATTATTATTGAAAAGATTAGAACTATGGCATAAAAGAACATACAGGGTGTGCGATTTAAGACTGGAACACCCCATTATTTCGGAACTCGTTGATATTTCGGAACTCGTTGATCGATTTTAATATATTTTAACATAGTGCTCGATGAGCTCTATTTGACCATGTGGAAAAATTTTAAATTTTTAATCTCTCAAGGCCTGCTAAGACCCGCCAAATGGGTCGAAATTTAGAGATCGACCATTAGACAATTTTTTTTCGAAAAAATGGCTAGCGCATTAGATTCAGACGTGCCTCGATAGCGATAAAACTTCGTTCCTAGATATCTGACAAGGCTCTAAGTCAAAGGAATACTTTACCTTTTTTGTACGTAAATAGATTTTTATACAGGGCCAGTCGAAAAGTGAAAAATTTGAAAATTCGTTACGCTGTGACAAACACCCTATACAAGGTATTGAGCTTAAACTTTGTATAAAGGTATTTGAGGCACGTCTGAATCGAATGCGCTATCCATTTTTTCGTAAAAAAATTTCCTAATGGTCGATCTCTAAATTTCGACCCATTTAGCGGGTCTTAGCAGGCCTTGAAAAAATTAAAATGTAAAATTTTTCCACATGGTCAAATAGAGCTCATCGAGCACTATGTCCCTAAAAAAAAAAAAATATTAAAATCGGTCAACGCGTTCCGAAATAATGGGGTGTGCCGGTCTTAAATCGCACACCCAGTATATAAAATATCCTTAGGTGTTAACGTATCCAATATGAGCCTAGATATATAAGTATGGACTTTGGACTTCATCAGGGCACAGCTCTAGGCCTTCCAATGTTTGCAGTATACATACATACATTATTTTTTTCTCAAAAATACCTCAAAGATTTTATTATTTTCTCTCGCTTTGCACATGAGTTATACTTTTTAAAACAGTCTTAGTATGATTTGAAAATAACAGATTTCAATTTACTTACAGTTACATTTAGTAAAACTATTAACTCATCTGCTATTTACTTCTAACAGCAATACCCAGCGTAACCTTGAGTCATTTTAAATTGAAACTGTCCTAAGAATGGTCAATTTAATATCTATATTATGATTGATGTACACACTAAATTTTTTATTAAAAATATGAGAAAATTATTACCACGTTTCAAATACTTAAAGGCATACCTAGGGCTCTAAAGCAGCCCAAACTTAGACTATGCTTCAGTTAGTTTAATCTCAGGTTAATCTTGTGGCATTACTGGACGAAGAAGTACAAAATATTTCCATCTAGATAAATACAATAAATAAACTACAAAAAGGAAATCCTAAAATGATTTATGATAAAAATTATAACTCTTCACATCTTTTGTATACACATGATTATATTTGACTGAGACAAGTATTTTGGGTAACTATGTTCTCCTATAATTTAAAAAATGGAGAATATCTATATAAATAATTCTAAACACAATAAAATTAAAAAACGCGAAATAAAGAAGAAATATGTAATAACCTGTCACGCATAAATAGATTACATCTATTTCATTGACTGCACGTTTATTTGCACTACACATAGGAGTTATATCCGATATTTGTTTCACCAAACTAAAAATATTGAGGTACTAAATTAAGTATAACAGATGTATCTAAAGATGTCGTTTATATGTGTAATTATATAGGTATGTATAGGTACTTTTTTCTTTAATTTTGAAAATTAATGTATTACTACATTATTAACAAAAAAAAAAAAAAACTAAAAGTAAATATCAAAAAGTCGTACCTTCTTGTGTGTACCTTCATTTCTAAGTACCTACTTAAACATTTTATTCAATTTTCAATCATAATTGTACATTATTAAACTAGTTATTTTTTTTTTCTGAACAACAAACAAAATATAACCGGTAACCCTAACAAAATTTAACATTTTTTGTAACATTTGTTTCAAAGACAGGCAGAAGCAATTTTAAGTAAAAAAAATATGGTTTCTGTCCAAAAAAAATAATCATTCAATAATATATAATTTGCCTAAATAGAAAACAAAGTGGAAACGCTTGTATTTTTTTATCACAGCAAACAGTTCTTGATGAAAATATTTATAAAATATAGCTGCATCATAAAATAACAAATTAATGTAATTGCAACCAGACGTCATGTCACGTTGCTTTATTTCTGGTATTACAACAGATAAACCAATATATACTATTCTATTTACAATGCTGGTATTTTTGCTTTGGTTTACAACAATAAACAGCTCCAAACTTCTATTTTATAGTCGTGGTTCCTATTAATCCCCCACATAGGCCATTAATTTTTAATCACCAACTACATTTCTCAACGAGCTTCAATTAACAAACTTCTCACGTAGGTATAAGAGAGTTTCGTTTTCTTTTATCGCGGGTTAAAATACTTCGACCGAGTTTGTAATATCAGAAGCAGGATAACGCGTCCCTTTGAGCGTCCTACCGGCACGCAGCGGCGACGCTGACTTACTGAAAGGCGTCCAGACGCTGTACTCGGCCCACAACAGATTAACAAGACCACCAATCAGGACGGAATGTGCGCGAGGCAAATGAATAAAATACCTTTGCAATACGAGTTAAATTAATAAGACAATTATTTTAATACACACCGGGCCGATATGTAGACCATACTACTATTGAGTAATACTATCAATTACGGCATCCGTGTTTCATAACTAATTTCCGGCGTTTACATTAGGTTACATTATATAAATTGAAACTCATTCATGGCCTGGTGTGTTTATTGAGACAATGGAAATTAATTAAATTTTTGTATAGTGTTCGATTCATATAAAATTTATTAAATAATTTATACTTTAAATAGGTACCTACAATATTTGCATACTTAATAGAGACCGGATTCTAAAAAATTCTGGCGCTAACAGATTTTTTTAATAAAAACATAAAAAATCTAAGTCTTTATAAATTTAATTTACTATTACTATGCATCGATCAAAATTTAGATAATTATCAATAATAATTAATTTTCCTAACGTATGAAGCACCTCAGCCCTCAGACAAATAGTCACTAAAGTGTAGTCCAACTTTAATTTATTCGGTACATAGTTAGAGGTAGTCCGACCCGTGTCAAATTTATTTTATACCAAACTTCATTGAGCGTAGGCATGTTAAATAATATAATTTTATTATACACATTCAACAACTGAAATATTAAACGAAACATTTTGCACCATCTTGGAAACCATATAATTTCTAAACTATACTGAATTAATAATTAGGTGCTTTTGGTTTTGAACAGAGAAGTGATTGCCTATATAGGTAATTTCGAGGGTAATTTGGAGGAAACATATTTTTTTTAAATTTGATCCAAGGAGTGTGTGTGAACATTTTTGTAATTTTTGTTTTTATTAACAGATATTTAATGTACTTAACGATACTTATATTAAATATCACAATCATTTGATAATTATTAAATAAACCTACGCCCTTTTTTTAAAACCTTCAATTAGCAGGCAATAGGCGGGGTGGGGTTATTTACGTTGAAGGCTAATTTATATTATATGAAACCGACATTTTATATACAAATATGTTTGGATAGTTAGCCTCCCAGAACGATCTGGGCCTTTCATCATACAACCGCACATTACGTCGTATCATGATGCGTAGCGTCGTTAATTTTTTTTCGAATTGAATTTTATTGTGAATTATCACCTCTTTTTATGTTAAAAACGTATAAAAACTTGAATTTATGTGTCTGAGTTTAAGCAATCCACGACCAAGTTTTTAAAAGTTTTACGAATTTAAGGGCCTTAGGGCTTATGTGGGAGCGTGGTTTTTGGAATCAACAAAGGGGCAATAACCCGATATTTTATGGTTATAAGGAAAAGAAAAAGCATGTCTCCAAGCTGGAATTGAACATTATTATTCCATATTTCCTGATAGGAGATAAAAAGTACAGTAATAAATTAATAGGAAGAAGCAGGCATAAGATTTTGAGGCCTATAAAATAAGAAAAACTGCGTATCCCTGAGAGAACATTTTATATAAAACGAATAGAAGTCTGATAGTGTACGCCGTTAGCGCAACTCCCATTTCCCATCTAATTATTTTAAAATTTTAACTGGATATTCTTTATTTAATTTTGTATGTGAGACATGTCATTCTGTGAGTGGTCATTTCTTACTACACTAGAGTTCTGCAATGGTTCATGAGATCCATATACTCATCATCACTGGAATTAGACCATCCACAACCTCGATAACAACTAATTTTATTTCGAAATTATTATTATATCAATTCATGCAATAAATATATTTTTGGTTGTTTTTTTTTTATTAATTCTTACCAAAATAAGACCTAACTTTGAATTGCAAATTCCGAGGTATCTGCCAGTCGGAAGAGTGAAGGACAAATTTCTACTAGATTTGGATTGTAGGGAAGGGGATTTTGCCTCATTTTGCAGCCTCCCAGCCCATCTAACATTTGGTATAAATTATGTACTGTTTTTTTGCAAATGTTTGTGTTGTATTACTCTTTGGATAGTTCCCACTAGTTTCGCTATGGTAATAAGGCAAGTAAATGTAAAAACATTTCCATTATTAATTATTTTGCCATTCAACTTCTGCATATTTTCCCATCCGTGCGGCATATCTAAAGTATAATGCACAAAAAGATACAAAAAACCATTTGAAGTCTGGGAAAGAATCTATTTTGTAACGAAAATATTTTCGGTAGTATCCAATTATAACAAAATTTTAATTGCTACCTTCTTAACAAGCTTAAAACAAGAAAACATTCGTTATATTGTTGCTATTTTATGTCAAGTGTAATAAAAAGATACGTCGATATTTCACTTTCCAAACTACAACTTATTCGTTTAATGAATAATTTGTTATACCTATGCGTCTTCCGTTAATGATTTGAATTTTTCTTTTTCACTTTTACCTACCCCAATTGAATTAGATTGACAGAATAAATTAGAATTTATAGGAAACGAAGATACTCTTAGATATATCCCCAATGATTCTCGTCATTGTGTCCAACACAAAATTGCAAACTTTAATTTCCTGGTGCATTGTCTGTTAAGTTTCCTTTCCAATAAGGGTCGGTTTGAAAAGGATAAGATGTTGATTAAGGATATAGCCATGAGGAACGGCTACCCTACGAGCTTAGTTGGTAAAATAATTAGGAAACTTAAGTTTAACACACGAAATCCCTCGGCCAGAGAGAAAATTCCAAATTAAGTAACCATTCCATGCCAATCAGTGGTCTTAGTCAGATTTTGAAAGGCTAATTCCAGTGTTAGCTAAGGGTTCTAAATCGTATCTTGAGTAATTACTTACTATCCATGACAGATAATGACATATTATGCTAATTACTGAACTGATCAGAGATATAGGGTTTCTAATACAACTGCGAGAGGTCAGAGTATATTAAAAAATGAGACAATTCTAAGCAGATTTAAAGAGCATATGACTCATTATAGAAATAGAACTGATAAGTCTCGTGTTGATAATAATGGAACAGATATTAGCACCTAATTAATATGTAATAAATAATGCACAACTTGGTGCTTTTGAAATCGCAAATGTAAACTTGATATGAATAGTGACAAGGGACCCGTCTGAAATGACCTGATCTATGGATTGGTCACGGCTCATGAAAGCGTGTGGTAATCATTTAATGTATGCTAAGGTTGGGATTAGCAGTATTTCCCTCTAGGTAAAAAGTCATCCCAAATAGAATTTATATGTACCCAGTATCCATTTTTGTACGGTCACAAGATAAATATTAATGATTTAAAGTTCATTACGAGTGTAAGAATTAGTCAACAGAAAAATGCTTAATTTTGAATGTACGCTGACGTTGTTTTACTGTAAGAATTTCATTTCTCAATTTAAAAAAATATATATTAATAAGACAGAATGAAACAAAGAAGTTTAACCATTTGTATGGTCATCTATTTGGATATACTGGCTTTGAAAATGGTTGTGCCATACTGTGTGTGCTATGGACTATTTGTGACAGCGTTTTGAGAATTGAATATACAATCTGTTCCTCCCCCTCTTTATAATTTACGTAAGGGTCTGCTAGCCAAAAAATTAGTTAATTAGTTGTGCTAATGGATGCTGGGTGTAAAATATATGTATAAACATAAAACATAAAACACTTCACAAAAATTAGATTAGATTAGATATGTTAACGAAATCGAGGAGAAAAATGAGTGGGGGGGGGGGGCAAGTTCACTGACTCGAGAATTACTATAGAGATATAACACAACGTTCAATATTATTTTTAATCCCGAATTCGTTAAGTAAATTTAAATATAGCTGCTGTTGGTTTATACAGTTAAGTTTTCAAACGAAACATAATACTTATAAAAATAATTACACTGGATTTGTCAATAAGATAAAAGTAATGAATACAACAAAAACCTACCCTGCCAACTGCATTGATTATATCCCAATGTTAAACGATTAAAATAATGGAGGGATAAGGAATAGAGCGTGAGATGTACGACACTCGTGTATATAATTTATTTATTTATTTTGTAATGACGCTTACTTTCAACGTATAGATACTTACGTAACCTTTTTCTTTAGACGGAAAACTCGGGCGCCAGTTCTTTCCCTTTTTTAAGTGTAAAGAACAACACTTTTGTTTCCTGGCGGTTCCCAGGAAAACCCTCGGTAGCTAACAGCTGAAGACACGGTATTTGCCAGAAGGTCTTGAGATGATTATTTTGTCAGTAAGACTTGAACAATTTCTCAACAGGGCTAATTAGAAATTAAACGGCAGAAATTATAACAGAAATTATAACTCGAAAATTTTGATAGGTATAATAACTTATTTATTCATTAAATACTGACAATTAATAAGACGTTTTATTACAAAACAAAATAAAATAAAATAAAATAAAATAAAATAAAGCCTCGGTTGACTACACCGTTGTCACATTTGTACATAGCCGACTATTTTTCAGCTGGTAAAAATTAAATTTCGGACAGCGCGGGGCTCGCAGTGCGAGAGAATCGAAATATATGCACGCTGTGGAATTGAACGGCCGGCGATGACGGATAGCAAGTTAGACCCCCAAACTAACGGAGTGCGAAGAATAAGGCACAGAGATTCTTTTTCTTTTATTTCGGATTTGAAAACTACTTAATACACGCGGGTTTCTACGGCCTCAAATAAAAAGTTTAACCAGGAATTTACTTCCTTACCGGAAAATAAAGATTTAAACCATACACTGGGGCCATAAACTACCAGAGCTGATTATCGAATTACTTTGCCAGTGTATGATAAATCCACGTTTTGAAAATGCACTCGCTGATGGCTGTGCCCAACTGCCAGACCGGGTTATCGGAGGGCGCAACCGGCGAATGTGTGATGTAACATTAACTACAACTAAACGGAAACTTTAAACCGAACTTTGATTTAATTAAGTAGATTTACAATGCGGCGATATTTACGCAATAACCTCTACGGTGAATCTCGGTGATTATTCAAGCTACGGAGCGGTTGAATTACGGTTAACTACTATTGCTCTTACCAAGACGGTTTACGAAAAAAATTGACAAAGGTTTCTGGTCGGATTTTGGTGTCTGCTTCGAAGGTATCGATAATTAAATTGATATGGATTTTACCGTTCCCGGTGAATTTATTATCTTTTTCGCAGACGTAGGCGGTCGGCGCGCTCATACGATATGTGGAATTCGCACAGGTAGCTTGAATGAAGAACTCGGTTTACTAAGTCGGCGCGTGTTATGTAACTTGCCTTATTCACCCGTGCTAACGGAAAACGGAAATGCATTGCTTATAATTTTTAAATTATATCGGCTTAAAACGGACACGCATTAATATTTTATCAAGTTTTCGTAACTAATGATTTTTACTTCCGGCTTGAACATTATTTTTAAACAATTAACGGATTTTAGTTATGCAAGAGACTATCGGAAATTAATCGATTAATTTACCAGCTGATTTTACAATTAATTGATACCTTAACTATAACTTAAATGATAACAGAGTTACAGGGTGTACCCCAAGTGACGGAAATATTAAAATAAAACAGGCAATCCTTGACAGATAAAAATCACTTCGTTACAATTTTCATCAATTGAAAAAATATCTTTGATAATTTAGTGTGAAAAATAACGTTATAAAGATGCTGTTAAATATATATTTACAAAATTAAAAATAACTGACACACCCTTCAAATAATTAGTATCTAAAATAGATAGGTCTCGTGCTTGAAACGATCCTTTGAGAATAATCTCGAAAATATTTATATCTTCATTTGCATGCCGGAAATAATTATCGTACACACGCGCTTTACTTTCCTATTTAACCATGAAAAAAGAAACATTAGACTATGCCTTGTAGTTGTCTGAAATTTATTGGTATAATGACAGAAAATGTGAAAAATGCTAGTAACTAGTTATGTAACAGTACGAGGGTTATAAATGTGGGTAAACGGGGCCCAAATGCATACGACAAGAATAGTAGATTTACATATTCATATTTATTAGTAAAGACGAAATGGCTTAAAATTATCATTAATAGAAGGACATGGGAAATAACAGTAACAACCTACTCTGCGTATGTTTTAATGGGCAACAAGTCATTTCATTTCAATATTATTATTATTATTAATTAGAATATCATTTATGAGAATTACCTCTTTATCTTGAATGCTAACGATATAATCGCAATAAATATTTATACCTATTAAATACACTTTAATAATTTTTAAAAATTATTTTAAAGGTGTTGTCTGTAGCCTATTTCGAAAAAATTATTATCTGCTTTTGGTGTCTCAATATTTAGAACAATTTTTAAAAGGAGGAAGTGCCCATTGTTTCATATTGTCACAAATGGCCAATTTTATTATCTATTTAAAATTTTACTTATTGCAACATAATTTTATTTAATCAAAACCAGGGCATGAAAGTTGAATCTATAATATCAATCTATTGTTGATGTTACGAAAAGATGGCAAACAAATTAATTGCTGAATAATAGAAAATACTGCTGATGCCGAAATTCATGACAGTGGCGGAGAGACTGGGAGGTTGCATGCAGTTGTGTTTTTGGGGTTGTTGAGGCAAGATGCCTCATAAGGGTTACCCCTTCAGGGCCCCTTAGGTTTAAGTGCATATCTCCTCAGGCTACTCTGACCCCTGTTGTCTTCGAAATTCGAAATCTTATTTTAATAAACATTATTATTGTTGGAACCTTATCACCATGTTTTGATTTACTAAGTACCACCCTTATAAATAAAACCCTCTCCTGTGCCAAGCACGTCAACTATCTAGCAAAATAACAACTTAGAGTGTCTTAATATTTGTCTCATTAAAATCAACCCCTATCATGACATAATGGTGGTGGTGTTCAAACCCTAACGTAACAATATAAACGAGATTATACATATTATAATAATTATAACGCTTTAGCATTAAAAATTACTGATCTCGTGCAACTTACCAGTTGTTTCTTTAGGCACGGAAGACATAGGTCAATGAATTGTTTAATCAGTAATACTCACCTGAAAAAGAAAAAGAGAATCGTTAACATTTTTTTTTTTTAGTTTTTATTAAACTGAAAAATTTAATATGAATTCTTCATCAGGAATACTTTTGGAGTCATTTATATCATTTCACCTAATAAAAACTGCTTTACTTGGTGAATTATTTATTTCTTTTTGGCATAGATCTCTCAATGTCAATAATGACTTCATGTTCAATAAGTTATGAGAATTTTCAATGCTCAAATGATTTTCTTATGCTTATTTAGATTACTCCAATACACTCTTTTTTATCTTAGATTGTACTGTTAATGAACTAACATTACAAATCAATAATTCAAAAAATAATAATGCACCAGGATTGAATAGCTTTAATGCTTGAATCATTAACAAAACTTATTTGTATACACATTTTAAAATCTCTTAAGCACATAATTAATAAAATTTTTAATAGCGTAAAGTCCTTCCCCTGGGGTGGAAAAATCTGCCTTAATATGTGCAGAGAATTTGACTTCAGAACCTAGTTTGAGGTCATATGGGGATCAGGAAAACATGAGGTGGACATCCCGGTTCGTGGGAGGAAGTCCGCCATATTGGATTTTATGTCAAATCGACGGGTCGTTGTATCTCCGTAATGCCTGGTCTGATTTGAACGATTTTTTTTTAGTTCGATTGCAAATTTTGTTTAGAATAAGAAAGGTTACATTCATTTTTTACGTAACTCTAAGTAATACCCCCAAAAAATACAAAAAAGGGAATTAAAATTATTCTTTCCCGTTCATTGTCATTTCCACCCATTTTCTTGCACCGTAACAAAAAAAAAATTAAAATAATATTTATAGCCTATTGCTTTAGCTATAAACTCGCGTTTGGAAAATTAAATTATCTTAAAGAATAGGAAAGTTATAGCTATTTTAGTTCCGCGGTGGCACTCCAAGCGGTTACAATTTGAACAATTATTAGTTGATTTACCTACTACTCAGCGCCTACAAGAATATGGTAAAATGGAGAAAGCTACTAAATCAGATTTACTTCATGTGCTGGAAAATGTGCTAGATAAAAATAATTGTTTTGCCTGCATATCGATTCACAAGAATATATTTATTTTCATGAACAATTTAAGTACTTGCCAAATATTAAAAAAAAAAACCATATGTTATAAGTTACGTTTTTATAGTTTTGACGATGATGATTATGTTGACAGAAAACCACATGCCTCATTAGTCCTGAAGAAGACAATAAATAATTGTTGAAACGTCGACTTATGAAAATTTGAGGTTTTCTTTTTAATACTATCCAACTGCCTACTAAGGACCTTACATATAATAACATTAGTGGATACGAAATTCGTGATATAAAAAATAATTATATTTCTCCTTCTTCTTGAACATCAATGCCAAGTATTTTGGTTATTGATTTTATGGCGACTATTCGCAATATGAAAATGAGAGAAATTAAAACCTTTGGTTCTTTGTTTCAAAATTTTATTTCTTACATTACAAATATTTGCAAAAATGCCTCACGTATTGATATTATTTTTGACAGTTATTTATCAAATTCTATTAAAAGTAATGAACGCAACAGAAGATATATGCCACAAAATCCAATAAAGCTGGGATATATTAGAGATGAAACTTCAATACCTGTTTTTGGTCATCTTCAAAAATTAAATTCAACTTACAGGAATTTTTTAGAAATAGGTATACAGTAAATTCACTTTTAAACCAAAGCAGTTTGTGAGTGAATAGGAGATAGTAGTAAAGCGAGAGCACTACACATGCGTGACTGCATGTCGATCTCAGAATGTTAGCGCTTTCGCTTTATTGTCTCCTATTCACTCACAAAGTGCTTTGGTTGAAAAGTGAATTTACTGTATAGCTTGCAATGTTAATTTTAATATGTGTCTTAGTTCCTTTGTTAATTGTGCGAATGTGGTATTTCCTTGTTTATATATAAGCAAGAGTGAATCGGAAATTATTAAGAATAATTTGGAGGAAAATTTGAACCTAATAACATTGGAAGAAGTTGACCACAAAATTATTCCATGGCACATATTAAATCGTGCGGTAATTTTATCCTCCGACACTGTCGCTTTTATTCTCCTTTTGTATTATTTTTCTTCATTTCCACTAAAAAAGGAAATATGGTTTCGAACTGGGGTAAGGGACAATCCTAAGATATACTATACCTATTCATAAAATTTTTGAATATCATGTTCTTCCAGCTGCTCACATTCTAACTGGATGTGATTACACTAGTAAAATTGGTTCTAAAAAGCCAATACGAAATTGATCCTATAAAATTTCTAAAAAATTTTGGTGTGTACAGCTTAGAATCCTGTATAAATCGCGCAGAGGAGTTTTTAGTGCAAACTATAAAACCTGAATGTTCATGTAAATCTTTTGATGAACTAAGGTCCTGGATTTGTTTTAATACGAATAATTTTATCCCTAAAAATTTGCCACCAACATCGTTTTCTTGTTTGGAACATATTAAAACAAATTATTGCGCTCATTTATATCTAAATCGTTTCAAGGGTATACTGCTCCATTAAATGCCGTTAATTTTGGGCATAAATTAGATGATGAGGAGGAGTTTTTAGAGCCTCCAAATATTTTGCGCGCTATTCCTGATAATTTTTTAATAACTTGCTCATGCAAAACGTAGTGCGTAAAAAAATTATACTTGTAAAAAAAATTAAATTCAATGCTCTAAATTTTGCAAATGTGTATTAAACAAATCTTGCAAAAATGTTTATATAAAGAGTTAATTTCATTATTATATTTTATAAACACCGTAATTTGTCTGGCGCAGGGACGCTCAGGGGTAGCAACTACATTCAAATTGTAGCCGCCTGGAGTGTCGGCTCGGGACTAAAATTGCCGTATCTTTCTTATTCTTTTAAGAAAATTTAATTTTTCAAACGCAGATTTGTAGCTAATACAATAGCCTACAAATATTGTTTCAAGTCTTTTTTTTGTTACGGTGCAAGAAAATGGGTGGAAATGACAATGAACGGGAAAGAATAATTTTACTTCCCTTTTTTGTATTTTTTGGGGGTATTACTTAGAGTTACGTAAAAAATGAATGTAACCTTTCTTGTTCTAAACAAAATTTGCAATCGAACTAAAAAAAATCGTTTAAATCAGACCAGGCGTTACGAAGATACAGCGACCCGTCGATTTGACATAAAATCCAATATGGCGGACTTCCTCCCACGAACCGGGATGTCCACCTCATGTTTTCCTGATCCCCATATGACCTCAAACTAGGTTCTGAAGTCAAACTCTCTGCACATATTAGGGCAGAGTTTTTCACCGTAGGGGATGCACTAGTAGAAGTACTAGACAAGTTTAAAGGATCGGTTGTTACAGCCATTCGTAAAGCATGCAAATCCAATGATAAAAATAATTATAGACCTAGTGTTATAAACTGTTTTGCGAAAGTTTCCGGGAAAAAAATTAAAAGTTAAATTAATGGATTTTATGGCATAAAGTTAGGCAACGATAGCAAATCAATTCGGATTTATCTAAGGTAAGGGCACTAAAATACAATATATACACTTATCAATACTTAGAATAAGGGATAATTTTAACAAGAGGAAAAAAGTCTATGTATAATACTTGATAGATTTGAGAGAAGCATTTATAATTTTCGAGAATTATCTGACTGGCTGACGGCAATGTGTGAAAATTACTAATTATATTAATAAAAATAAAACAGTGAATATTGACATTCCCCAGGGCACGGTATTAAGCCCATTATTGTTTTAAGATATATCAATGACTGGTGTAAAAATCACATTTAAAAAATATTATTGTTGCTTCTGTTTTTAAGTTATCCATTGGTTCATAAATGCTTTAATAACAGAATGAGCTAACATCGTCCATTAAAATTGTCAGTCAACTTATAGTTATATTAGACGGTATAAGTACTACGATAATCTTGGCTTTGTATTTGAGGGTTGTTTAATTTTAATGTTAAGTTACATGTTTTTCAAAACCGCTTTTAAAATTGTACGCATAATTAAGAGTCATTTTAAAATCAATAGACTGAAAATTTAACCTTAGCTTAAGTAATTGTTCAGCTCCTGTGTCCCATGTAGACTCAGTGCTTGTACATCATATATGAGAAGAACTTTAGTACTATAAATATAAAGTGACATTTAACGCTGGGAATATAACTGTTATTATGTCATTATCCTGGAGGATTCGGAGCTTGAAAGGCCTTAAAGGGGTTGTTAATTTCGGCCAGGATAAAGTGAAGGAATGTTTTCTGGAGTCACTGCCCTTTATACAGGGTTATTTTATTTTTAAGGTAAATGCTTTAAGAGTATATGAGAGTTCGAAGCAAAAAGAAACCGTCATAAAACTTTTTTGATTAAATCTCGTTCCTGAGATAATTTAACTACCTAGCAACGGAAATTGTACTATTTTTTATAAATAAGTAGGTAATTCAATTAACAACTTCAAGAACCAAATGAGGATTTTTGTTCAACAAGGTTGTATGGGAGAATACAATAATGTCCCCTATAGTATCTCTTTTCAAGGGTGTTAAATTAAAAATTGATAAAAGGTCCAAAAATACATCTTCGGATCCTGAGTTTATCGTGTTTTGTATTTCATAATAACTCGAGACATTTTAGTGAATTTTAATTTGTGTTTATGATAAAAATTATCAATAAACAGGGCAGCAGAATTGTAATGATTTTTTGTTTGTTTTTTTTTAATAATAAAATGTGCAAAAAAAGTACAAAAACGGTACAAGTTTTATATTATAAAAACGAATGCTGTTAATACTTCTTGCCTCAAATTATTGCAAAGTAAATTATGTATTTTTTAAAAAGAACCGCACATTATTTAGTTTTGAATAATGAAAACAAATTTTATAACTCTAATACTTCCAAGTGCCCACACAATAAAATGTATTTGCCCAAAAAATATTATATATTGTTTTTATGAAAATTAATTCATCATGAGAAGCTTAAGAGAAACAAGGTAGGTAATGGTATATGAATTCGTAATATACCTGCATATAAAATTTTTAGTCAGCCTCTTTAAAACCAAATTAGGAAACAAAATAATTAATCCTACATAGCAAGTACCTATATAGTTTATTTTGTTGGAATCCTAGTCGGTTTGATTGCACTGATGAATTTATTTACACTGGAAAAGTGTTTAAATTGAAATATCTTCCGCTGTTGCAAACGCGATCGACGAAAAAAATCCTATTAGCCAAAACGAATTTTCATGTTAATTTAAACCTAAAAAGCATTCTGCTATCCAATTTAAACGTCTTCTTCATGTCAAACAGGGATTTGGATCCTCCTGTACCACTCACGCATATCACTTCTCGAATTGATTTGTTTTATTACAGTAAACATTAAATTTATTAATTTATGCACCCATAAAATGTACCTATGCCTTGTTACAGAGTTGTACAGATGTTGAAAATCGATCAAATAATGATTAACATGAGTTGTGGCACAGTAGCTACAACTTTCTTAAATAATGGAATTAATGAGGATCTTAAAGCAACATAACGGATACTAGAATATCCTTCAAGTTTGTGTGCAATACGAAAATAATTGTTAGATAATACTTACAGCAGGTCATTTTGATTTATAAATCTACTTTCATTAGCAGCTATTACAAAGTTTCATGTTAATTACTTTAAAATATGGCGAATGCGCCGATGTTCTCGGTAACTGCTCTTATATTTTCCTATATATGGTTGATCTTTTCCTGGGAGAATATCTCGGGTTTACATAACTAAATTAAGGTTAAACTAGATAATGTAAAGTATACAGTATACAGTAGAGGCTAATTTTAAATAAAACAAACATATCGAAAACTTGGTTATGTTAAATAAAAATTTCCCATTTTGTTAAAGAAAGTTATAAAGAATATATTAAACTGCTGTTAAATTTTGGCTTGCATTCCAGCCGCATCTATCCTTATAAAACATCTTTTCATTCTCACATAACCGCTATTTTCACTCCGTTCCTTATTGAACTCTCTCGAGTCACGCAGGCTTCCTTATTTATTAGCGAAATTTGAAAATAAAAAAAAGTAGGTAAGCGAATTCTGTTACAGATTTTATAATCTTTTGTCGCTTTTTCTAAAACAATTTTTTCGTGGATCAATTTCCAAAACAATTTAAAAATCATTAGACAAAAATAACTGAATTTTCTTTTTTTCTACATATAGGTACAATATACATTGACGTGGTACGACGAGGTGAGGTTATTAGGTGTTCTCGTATTAAAAGTCTTTATAAAACCAACTTTTATAAATAGGTGGTCGCTTTGTGTCCATACATTATTTTAATTGTGTTTCATCCAAACCTCGATACATTACATAATCTTGTAGTAAAACAACTTAATACAAATTAATTAATTATGATGTGTTATCCACAAAGGATTTTGTAGTGTACCTTCGAACTTACGTTTCACATTTAACGTTTTAATTGTTGATCAATTTATGTTAATTCAATTCCGCATTAATATAAGCAGAATCGTCTCTACTGCGATTTCACACATATTAGTTAGCATTCCCTTGAAATCCATTCATCCCAAATAGACTACATTAAAAAGGAATAAAAACGCCGCAATTTCTTCAAATGTTAAAATAACATAAAACATAATATGCTTCCCCATTATTCTCAATTTTTCCATTTCGTTCTTTATAATTTGAAATCTGCAGGTAATATTGTGAGAATCTTATAAAAAAAGAAAATGTATTTTATTTAGAAATGTCCTATTTCAGGTCTTCTTTATAAAGAATATTCATATTTTATGACTCTAATAACAGAGAAATATGGACTCGTAAAATTAATAATGTGGCTAGAAATTATTTATATAAACTTTAATTAAGAGGCCAGTCTTTGGCTCCTAGTTTGTTCCTAAAATATTTACAAGGAAAACTTCTTAGCGTAAAAGTTACTTTTTCTACCTGACACTGCACCTTACTTGGGAATAAAGTTTCCGTTCCTTAATTGTTTACGGAAATTAATTAGGAGAGTAAAACGCTGGGGTTGTTTAGATTTAACGTACAATTAAGCAGCTATCTTTTAGACCCTTTGCAGCTTTACTCTAAGCTATTTGTCACAACGCAGCAGTTTTAGTTCGCTTTAATGAATTGTTTAATTAGTATTATTTACCTGAAAAACATCTGTACTTATTAAATACTGTCGTCGGAAAGCTACAAAGCAAGTGCTACAACTGTTATAATATCTGAGAATTAATCAAACCAAGTATTATCATTTAGGGTGTAAAATTATTTTAAAATTTAAATTATAGATTTGAGAAATTTCAGAGAATTCTTCATATAAAAGATTATCTAGGTAAATTTTGCGGATAATATTGACTATTAATTAAAAAAGGCGGCATTATAAGATTAATTTTTCTTACTTTTTTTTTCAAATAAAGATATGGGAATTTGTTTCTTCTAGTTAGGTCATTTGTTTACGTACTTTATGTTCTTAAAATCAAGACATTATTTTGCAGCGACTACTTGAAATGCCTGTACATAAAATACATACAATCCCTTTCTGATCAATATAGAAATCCTTCATTTCAATTTTTCCCCACGCTAAATAGGCTACTCCTGTTTTACGTCGCGGATTACGAGTATATGTTTCTTTATGTAAAAAAGTAACTATAATATTCTTTTATACAGTGCAGACAAGGCGCGTGAAATTTATATTATCTAATAACTACCCCGTTGAGACTATATTTTAAAATATATAATAAATGATCAACAACTAAATATGCTTGTCAGAAGCTCAGCTGGAATACCTTTAAATAAATATGTGTACCTATTATAGTGCACTAAAGATAGTTTTCTTATATTGTACAGGGGTATCACACGAGAATTGACCCCCCTATAACTTTTTAATTTTTTAAGTTAAAAAAAATGTTTCAAATAAAAGTTGTATGGAATTTTATTAATATTTTTATGGATATCTCTTTTAATATATAAGGTGTTCCATAAAAGCGGGACATAGCCACACTTGCATATTTTTAAATAGAACACCCTATATATTTTCAATTTTTTGAAATCTACGTATTTTTCTTATTGCAACAATATATATTTGTTGTATGTTTGCATCATCCGTTTGGAAGATACAGGATGTTAAATTATCGAATTTTATAACTATAATATATAGGTTTAACAAACACAAAGTCGAGGTTGCCATGGAAAAACAAAAAAAAATTATACTACAACATTTTATTAAACCACTCACAGCAATAACAAACTTATAAAAATATATTAAAAAATAACTTTTAACGACTTCAATCAATGACTAAAATCAAACAACCTTTAAATTTTCTTTATAATCCAAATTCACAAAAAATATCTACCACTACACTATTATGTTCATCACACCTATAATAGATGTTCAAAATGCCTCCCTACATTTTCCACGCAAAGAAAATATCTCCTTTCCAAATTTCTCAAGCAGTTTTCGATCATCTCTGAATTTTCGTTGTTTAAATCTTCAACCAATTCTCTAATTTTAACTTTTATTTCATCTCTCGTTAGCCTGCTCTCTTTGTAACATATATTCTTTAAATAGCCCCAAAGAAATCTGTCCAGGGGCGTTAAGTCTGGAGAATTGGCAGGCCAGGCTATAGTCCCTCTTCTGCCTATCCATTCCTGGTAAGTATTGTTTAAAAAAAGCCTTGTAGTGGCAAGACAGTGAGGTGGCGCTCCATCTTGCTGCCATATAATTTCTCTTCGTTGAGCAAGAGGCAGCTCATCTAAAAGCTCCTCAATTTGATCGTTGAGAAGGTCATAGTATAAATGACCATTTAAATTTTCTTAAAAAAAAATGGGACCTAAAACTTTCGTAAAATACCACACCAAACGTGGATAGAAGTTCTTCCTTGGAATTGTATTTCTCTTATTTGGTATGGCTTTTCCAAAGACCAGTGTCTTGTGTTTTGTCTGTTAAAACATCCTGCCGTGGTAAAGGTGGATTCATCTGTCCATAGTATCTTAGAGAAAAAGTTTTGATCTCTTCTTAACCTATTTGTCATATATGTGGTATAGTCCAACCTATTTTCAATGCGAGTTTCTCTAAGGGCTTGCACAGGTCGAATCTTATAAGGAAAAAATTTATTTCTTTTTAAAACACGTTGAATTAGCCCATATGAAAATTCTAATACTCTCACTGCTTCTGGAATGGATGTATTTGGGGTTTCTTGAAAAAATAGTAGTATATTTAAATCCCTCTCTTGAACATCTCTCTCAAGCCTTTTTTTATTTTTTAAGGAACTCGTATCAACTAGCTTTTGATTTATATTCTTAAATGTGTTTTTGGAAGGAGTTCTTCTATTTGGATATTGCACAATATACTCCCGTCTAGCTAGAATGTAGGCAAATAAAGTGATTAAATTTTGCAGTTCATAACAAACTTTACTCCCATCAAAATAGTATTTGTGTTTTTAATTATTTACCACGGTGTGCGTTTTTATTGCATTTTAAATAAATTGCTAAAATTTCGTATGGTTCTTGTTGGGTAAAATACATTATTTTCTATTATCTATTCTATTTATTTAAAAATAACCCCTTATTATGAAAAGCAACAGGCAGCAATAAACAATATTTTTGACATTTCGTTACAACAGTGAAAATTCCAATTGTTTTGGTTTTATTCCATGGCCTCCAATAATCCACGATATTTTTTAATGATAAGCAAAAGCTTGAGATAGACGCCCAAGAAGCATTTATAGTCGTATTACAGTTATAAAATTCAATATTTTAACACCCTGTATCTTCCAAACGGATGGTGCAAACATACAACATATATACAGCGTGTCCCAATTTGCTTGGAACCACCCACGTAAAAAGTTTATTTAATGTCCGATTTAAATAATTTTTTTTTTAAATATAGATCTTTGAAAAGCGCATCTTTGTGTTATATCAAGTTTTACAAAACTTAATAGCGTGGCCTACTATGATTTGTTTTCGGGTCAGAAAATGGTGAAATCTTATTAGCGATTTTTTTATTTCAAATCTGAGTACGCCACTGGATTCGGCAACCCCCCAAATGTGTTTGTACCAAATTGCGTTGGAAAAATCGTAATTTTGGATTTTTCCTGAGAGAAATAAACATTCAGAAATTGCCGAATAAATTTAACTGTTGCATGGGATTGTGTATTTATGAAAAGAGTGCCTTGACTGAAATAACTGTTAAATGGATGATACGTTTTTAAAAAAACAGTAATGGCTCAATTTAGAAATTTTTAATTACTTATAAAAAAAACCTATGTATTATAGTTGTTATAAAATTCGATAATTTAACACCCTGTATCTTCCAAACGGATGATGCAAACATACAACATATACCGGGTGGTCCAAAAAAAACCGGAATTTTTTATTTCTCTAATAGTTTCGCAGATTTTTAACCGATTTTAATTATTCAAAAACTAATTTATAACTAAAAGATCACGTTATGAGGTAATATAAATATATTTTAATTATTATTAAAATTGTAGATGACGTTAGTCATCAAACTTGGACCTTCTTTAAGATCGCCTGGAACTTTTTTGCTAAATAAACAATGAAATGATTGAGGAAGTATAATAGAATAAACATTTGTGAATATTTTAAGACATCAAACACTAAAATCGACCAGTTGGTTCCGAAGATATAGTCCGTAACATAAAACCGTTTTATCACAATTTTGTTGATATTCTATGCCACTCGCCTAAAACCAATATTTATTTTAGTCAAAACGGCATTAAAATATATTTATATTACCTCATAACGTGATCTTTTAGTTATAATTTAGTTTTTGAATAATTAAAATCGGTTAAAAATTGGCGAAACTATTAGAGAAATAAAAAATTCCGGTTTTTTTTGGACCACCCGGTATATATTGTTGCAATCAGAAAAATACGTAGATTTCAAAAAATTGAAAATATATAGTGTTCTATTTAAAAATATGCAAGTTTGCTATGTCCCGCTTTTATGGAACACCCTATATATTCAAAGAGATATCCATAAAAATATTAATAAAATTCCATACAACTTTTATTTGAAAAATTTTTTTTTAACTTAAAAAATTAAAAAGTTATAGGGGGGGTCAATTCTCGTGTGATACCCCTGTACTATTTGTATTTCTAGATAATACGTAGGTATAGGAGATTTTGGAACACAAAATATTTACCGCACATAGGTCGAACCCTGTTATGTTTTCTGTTCTCAATTCCAATAGAAATTTACCCTATAGGCTTGGCACCCGCATGTAAAAGATCTAATTTAAAACGATTTATCTAATTACAAATAAGGTATTTAACCGCGCTGGATATAAACTACTACAAACAGTTTAATTAAATTTGTTTGTATCCTGCTATTTTCTTACAATCTGAACTAACCATGTATGAAAGCAAAAGTGATTTGTCTTTAGAAATCTTTAGGATTACGTGTTCCAAAAGTTTGTAGAAATCGATACATATAATAGCCGAATTGTAGGAAGTTCAACGGCAACTGATATCACAATCACGTGTATTTACTGTAAAAGAAAATATAAAATTGTATATTTCTCTTTTATATAATATATTTATCAACTTGCGTAAGATGGCATTGGTTCTAGGAATGTAAAAATTTACTCGAAAAGTCTAAGAATTGTTTCTCTTCAAAATTAAAAGTTGGTATTATGTTACGATTTATTATATTTTTAATAATATCTATACTCGTCAAAATTTGCTTCGGGACACCTTAAAATTGACCAAGATTTATAACGCTGTAAAACTGTCAAAAATGTATGGATTTGTGCCGGGTTTTTAGCGTTTCAAGGGAAATTTAATTAGCTTTCATCTTACATATTTAACTTTAAGATAAAGTTACAAAAACATCTTTATACTGGTCCATGGGATGCATGGTGACGTGCGCTGCCTGATAACAGAGGAGTCCTTTTGGATTAATCCGCCAGGTGGGGCTTATTGCAATATTAAATTATTTGCTTTCTACATTCGTAGTACTGGATTTTTATCAGTTAAATGTAGAATTTGCAAATAAGCTCTGTAGAGTTTTTTGTCTTTTTAAGACGCTGTTTAGAAGATACAGACTCACATTTTGACGTAAATAGTAAAATTTACTTTTACCATTTTATTTTATTAATAAATTATTTTAATAATGATCGAAAAGCAATTATTATAAAAAACATCTTAGCGACATTCATACTGAGACATCAACAAAATGATTCGTTGATTTTTCAGTACATAAAATAAAATATACAATTACCCCAAAGTAGCACTACATCTTTTTCACATATTGATTGCGTTGATAAATTCCAAAGTAATTAGAGAACCGACGACTGCGTTATTCACATTAATGTGCTGCAGAGATGTTTATGTGTTAAATTATTATAGCCCGTTAGTTTGCTGATGTCGAGCGTTCATACGGGTCATGCCAATGCCACAAAAATTAAAATATGGCGGGGCTGTGTTTGAGTCTATACTGTAATCAGTGATTGCTCCAACTATTTTAATAACGAGACATCTTCGATGTCTTGACTGGTAGTAGCAACTGACCACCAGAGGGATGTACTTATCTCTCACAGTTACCATGTGCTGGGTCTGCCATAGACCAGTTTGGTTTGCCTTTGTTATTTGTCTTTTCAGCTACCTGTGGCACACTGATGAGAACATAAAGAGTTCGAAACCGGTCTGTGTCTGGTGGAGAAAAGACAAATAACAAATTTGGCTACCAATTTTGGATTTATAGGTATAATTCAATGGGAGTCGGGGCCTTTGCCCGTCCAGTAGTTGTTTCCTATAATCCTATTTATTATCCAACTATTTTGCTAAATTTTATGTGTGATTCCATGGCAGCACCTTTATCCTACAATATTTGGTTTTTGCATATATTTTGCTTAATAAACGAGTACAATAATTCATGTTGTCTGTGTTAGTTTTTGGATAACCCGTATTCCAAATTTTACAGGTCTGTCAAAATTTTACAAACAGAAAAAACAGTCGGGATTTGCGGGTGTCTTACATCTCGTTAACAGGAACTTAATGGTTTAACTCAGTATTTGCATTACTACCATATAAATATACTGTTACAAAATAAAATAACTGAATATAATATGTGCTTCCGATGTATATTATTTCCTACTGTAGTAAAACTGGCAGCGTTAACAAAGTCCATATTATATACACGCCCCAACTAACTGCAGCATTTGGTTAATATAAGCTGATATATGGGATTGCAGGGAACATTTTAAAATGATATCAACGTTTTTGTGAAGGGTGAACTGTAATAATTTAGGTGTAATATATATTATAATGTATCTGAAAATACTCTTTGAGGTACAAATAAGCATTTATATTCAGTTTGGGAAGTAGGGTAACGTTCAATTCGCGTGTTCGCCCTCTTATTCTGCCGGCCACCCTCGCCGGAAAAACTTAAGCCGCAATCGAACAGCCATGTGCAAAGGCTGTATTCAACAAGTACTTAAAATAGGTATCTCTGGAATGTTGTCAAATACAAAATTATATATTTGATGTCTTAATTGAATTTATTAAAACAACATTAAGTTAAAGAAATTTTCAAGAGCAATAAACAATTTATTTTAAATATTTTCATTTTATTCAAAATATTGTTGGATACGGATAGGGATTGTTTACAGTTCTAAATGAGAGTATTTAGAACTATATCAAACATCAAAGTAATAGGATTTTAAGAAAAAAAAACTAAAAATAAATGTACATACAATAGCTGTTTGTTTCGAAAAGGCAATGCAAAATTTTTATCTAATAAAAAAGTGACAAAATACGTAAAGAATTTTTATTTTCAGATAATCAACAGTACACCGCCCTCTGTCTTATGCAGTATTAATAGGATAGGAGAACGGGCAATCAGATCACTGTTCTGGCGTCTCTGTACGTTTCCCTCTGGGCTCATAATCCGCACATGACCATATAGGTATAATGTCCTTAACAGAGAAGTGTCAATGCGTATGATTTTTCCACAAGAGGTGTTTACAGCGTTCGCATTATGATGGATGGGACTGTATAGAATACCGTAAAGCACGAACACGGATCTGTAATATATTTGCATGTAATTCCATGATGAAGTTCCTGGTTATTCAAGAGTGATCTAGAAGGATTTCGGAAATATATTAACAAAGTGATGCTACTTGAGTTCAGAGAGTGAACATTGAGGTACAAATTAAAAGGCAAGTGACTAATTGTGTATTCTATTATGTAATTAATAATAAATAAGTTAATAAAGTATTGTTTAGTTGTTACCAGGTATTTCAATTAATTATGTTCTTGTTTGCAAAAACAGCAAATAGTGATTTCAGCAAAATTTATTTAAATCAAAAATCTTACCACGGTTCCGTCTGAAAAAAATTATCATTAAAATCATATACCTAGGATATATATTAACCATAATTCTTAGAAGAAAATTCTACATTTCTTATATAGTTTTTGTTTAATATCTCAAAAAATATCTAAATGTATTGTTCTTTAGTATAATATCCCAAAAATGCTTCTGCGAAGAATTTAGAGCCCGTCAATTTTGCAAAAGAAAAAGAAGGGATGCTGAATTAAATTAGGACGTGTTAAGTTAGAGCAACCAAACTAAAGTATTCGATCTAATCTAAGGGTTATTTTATGCAATATGAAGCAAAAAAAAATTAAAACGGAAAGGTTCCATTAAGGATGAAGCGGTATGGCACCACTCCTTAATTTATCCTAGGAAATTTTAAGGAAAAAACTGTAAATACCGTTTTAAAAAAATTGACGAAAAACCATAAGAACAAGACTATAATTTTTTCACTATACATGTATTAAGTCAAGGAAAAATCGTACATCTTCCTTTTAAATTAGATGATATGATTTGTTATTATTTATAAGTTGTTTCATTTACTTATACAAATTCCATAACATTCTATATTGCAGGTATTCATATTAGGTTGAGGCCATTCCATTTCAAATCGCCCATGGCATTCGGTGAAAAAATTTTAAATCGTACAAAATCTTGTCACGGTATTTTTCATATAATTTAAGAAAATACGTATTTCTTCTTTTGACTTAAATGTCCAATTTATTTGATTTTTAGAACAAAATTTCGAAACGTGATGTAATCCACAAAAATGGATGAATTTGGACGAACTTTTTTTAAATTTGTTGAAAATAAACAACTTTTAAGGACATATGGTTGTTGCAATGAAAGTTTTATAGCATAATTAGTTATTGCGAAAATCATGAAAAAAAATGTGGTAGATTTGAGTCCGAAAATTTGGTGCGCATTTTGCACTATTTTAAACAATTTGATTCGAAAAATAAAACAAATGACTTTAAGGACAAAAAAAAAATTAATGTCTTTTTAAATTATATGGAAAATTTTATACCAATCGTCATTAGCCAATCGGACACGTCTATTTTGTCATTGTTGCTATGACAACCATCAAATTTTTTAGAAATCTTACTTAAATTTCCCTAATTTGACAGCAATGTCACCACTTTAAATCACAGCAAATATAATTTCATCTCGATTTCCCTTTACTGTAGTAGGTATATAGATTATATACGAAATACATTATTACGACTAATATTAATTCGATATATTATTTTTACGCGATATTTCCTATTTTACGCTTAGGGAATATAAAAAATAAGTAAGTATACTAAACTTGTTTTAATTTTACTTCACTCTCATTACCGCTTACCCTATACTAACGTTTCCCTGAATCCTAGTATGAAAAATATAAAGAATCAATATATTTTTTACCATATTTTATCTACTATTAAATATTTCATTTTACTAAGACATGAGGAACACATAAAAAAATAAAAACCAAAAAAATTAATCTGATGCAATCAAAACCGTATACTATTTTTTTATAATATATTTATATGTACTTTTCCCTTTTCTGTAATAGGAAAAAATTATTATTAATTATTAAGTAATTTTGGTCTAAAATTTTCTTACCGAATCTCCCAATTAAAAATACGGAAATTCCCTCGACTAAGATTTTAAAAAAATTCGGACCTCGAAATTTCCGGAAATAACTCAAGCACTAAGAAGAATTGGAAGATTACATGTGAAAATACACTGACAAAGTTTTATACAAATTAAAAATTTTTCACAAAATGCCTTACGGATGAAGTGTAAGTAAGTAAGTAATTTGAAATGGAATGGCCCGTAGTTAAGACGTAAATGGTGAACATTATAGTTAATCTAGCAGCAAGGGACGATGTACTTACAATTCCAAAATAAGATAAAAATTTAAAAATACAATAATAAAAAAAAGTTACACAAACCCAAATGAGAACTGGATCAAATATGCCAAAAAAGGATGTGGAAATGGACGGGCCTGATGTACGAAGTAGGTACAAGATGGAAGACACAGTATTCAAGTCCTACATATTAGCTATTTCAATTTTATAGGATTTAAACTTTAATTTTTTGTACTTTGAACCACCTACCACATCTATTTTTTTTTTCACAAATATGTACCTACCTAAGTTTTCCCACTTCAGGACTTCTTCCGTACACAATGTATATTATTATTTTATAATTAACATAATTAATTCAAATCAATATTCAATTAATTTAACAATCACCATGCAACGAACCAAATTTAGATTTACATAAATTTGCTTAGGAGAAAGCTATATGATAAGTAGGCACATAAACCGTAAAATGATTCCAGGGTGATATTCAGCAAGCTTAGAATATGTTGTAGTTAACGCAACATGGTTTATGGGTAAGGATTGATGATTAATACCTAGTATAATCAAAACATGCTGATACACATCCGTACCGTATATCCATTAACAATATCAGTTTTGATTACCATTATTATTAGCACAGGTAGTAGTTAATTTTGATAATTACTGTTTATCACAGCGTTACCAAAATGTGCAAACATTTTGCATCAGCAGTTTAAAATATCTAACATTAAAATAAAACACTGCTAGGGACCATAATAACAATTTAATTATATATAATCAAAATATTATATACCAAATAAATGCTAAGAAATATACAGAGTATTTCAGGGATGTTTGGACCTCAAAGAAATTCAATAAATAAAGAAATAAATGGAATGGTGGATATCATCTATTTCTACGAGCTCGGATTTCAAACCGACATCTGCGGCAGTTATGATACTCATAACATTCCAAGATATGTAATAGCTATAAAATAAACAGTATGAACACTGTTAGGATGCACAGACATGGATATAATTAAATATACTCAGTAAAGTATTTTTTTTTTGGAGGTACAACTATGTAACTTTATTTTCCCGTAAATAAAAAAGTGAATTAGCACTTTTTTGCTTAATAGTCAGAAACATATTCTCTCCGCTTGTCCATATACAAAGTATGATTATACTCTGTAATAATCAACGACGTAATAATTTTTGATAGCGGCCTCAGTTATTGGCCAATAAGGTGAAACATTAACAATAACCATTAGCTTGAGAATGAGGCATTTTAATTATTTCTGCTACAATGTCTGCTATTGCGCCATTAGGTTTTCTTTTTTGTTGGGTATAATGAATTTGGGGCCTTTGTTCTAGCGATAAAAGAATCAACTTGAAAGTCTGTGGTTAAGGAGAAAATGAATGGATCGAAAAGAGGCGCTTGACAGTAGCCCTGTGTTGTTCCCATTCAAATGTAGGTTTCCCTGTCAACTTTTCATTGCGGCAAGAATTACAGTTTTTTAAAAGCGTCATATACACGAGTCTTGAAGAGAGAGATAGAGGTTCGCTAGGGAAATATTTTCCAATTTTGTACCCTTTTCTCAATGAACATATTGACAGAAAACTTATGACAATACTTAAGTAAAACTATGAGTAACAATAATTAGGTACCTACTTACGTACTACGTATTTAATAACGTTAGTAGTTTAGAAAATGTTTTTACTTTAAAATATGAAATGTGCAGTTCATGATTCTCTGACGTCAATTTGCAAACATTTTTGATAAAAATTTATAATTATATTTTCTTATAAATAGTTTAAATTAGATAAGCCTACCATTTTTTTTGCAATATATTGATTAGGAAAGGAAAAACAAAAATTCACAGTCCTTCGCAAAGATGCAACCGGAGGAGACATTGGAAATGACGAAGTAGAACGCAAATCTTGTGATATTTCGGATGTGATAAAAATGAAAATTTGTTGCAAAGTAGTAAATAGTTATTTCATTAACACAAAACATTTTCAAAAAGTAAAATCTTATTATCAGTAGTTTTATTTAGAAATTAAAATAAAAAATTATTTTATTAACAAAACATTCTCATAATGAAAACTAAAATGGTATTATACAAATTTTGTTCACTAATTTTTAATGTTAAAACTGAAATAATTTAATATAATTTCGGGAAGATGAAAAGTGATTCCTAACAATTACAAATACCGATGATATCGATTAATCGCAAACTATTAAACGCAGCTAATAGTACAGGAAAAGTGTCCAAACTGAACAAGAACATAGTGAATTCGTTGAAACTTGACATATACGTTTAAAAATATATACCTATGTTTCAAGAAACTTAAGAGTCCCGAACCGTAAGGGGTGTGTCGGAGATGCCTACTTGAAAAATCGTGGGACGAACTAGGTATTTCATATGCATAATAAAAATTGGCAATTGAACCATGAGAAATTTTCAGAAAATAAGAATATTTTCATTTATAGAGAAATATTAATTTTTGACTTTTTTATTAAATTTTTTTACCAATTTTACGTTTGTTTCCTTCACTTTCTGCTTGTTTATCTGTGAGTATATTCTGCAAAATGAAAAAGTACATAATCTTTGTACAAGTGAGGATTATCGAGTTGTTTAAAATTTTATATACATATAATGAATGAAACACACTTTGTATCTAAAGAAGATCGGAATCGATAGCATCTAAACCTTCTGCGTCGTTTAGATCCTCGATAATTTTATCCATGTATGAATTTAGACATCGCACTCCCTGACAATTTCCGTAAATTTGTGAGCATCTTCAACCTGCTTTTCTGTTGCGGTTGCAGGAGATAAGCTGCAATATTGATTCTGCTGTTGGCACAAAAATGTTGTCGCCTCCTGTAAATATGGCCGCCACTATAAGATTCACCCTGTATAATGAATGAAACACACTTTGTATCTAAAGAAGATCGGAATCGATAGCATCTAAACCTTCTGCGTCGTTTAGATCCTCGATAATTTTATCCATGTATGAATTTAGACATCGCACTCCCTGACAATTTCCGTAAATTTGTGAGCATCTTCAACCTGCTTTTCTGTTGCGGTTGCAGGAGATAAGCTGCAACATTGATTCTGCTGTTGGCACAAAAGTGTTGTCACAGTTTGTAAGGAGCCGTTAATTTTCTTTTATCCCCACTGTTGTGGATTTTTTTCATTGCCAAGCCATTTCTGAATTTTGTAGAATACTCGTAATGAATATTAAGCGACTGCCTCTGAAGTTGGTGGTAATAATTCCAACTTTGATTTTTGTTTGTGCAGCAATTTTTTTGAATTAATTAAATCTGTATGAGTTGAGTGAGACATTTGTGATTTTCCTTGCATCGTATGCAAGTAGGAAAAGAGTTTCACCAGCCTATTTTACTTGTGAAGGGGTTGAATTCTTGCCATTGAAAGTTCTTACTACATTAACTAACTGCATTTCTTTCTGAAGAAGTTTGATGACTTTTAATTTTTCTTTCTGAAATATTCTAGACGTGGTATCATAACCATTGAAGGCATGAGTCAGTAAAATTGTATTTTCCTACTACCGTCTATAAAAATGAACTTTGTAACCCTAGCAACACGCGCGATAACGAAAGTAAACATTCGAGTTACCTGGGTGCTAAGGCGTTGCTATCTACGAAAGTAAAACTTATGCGGCCAGGACAGAAAAGTAGAAAAACAAATTTTAAACGAATTAATTCGTTCTATTTGAACAAATTAATACAACTAAACAATTTTGTATTAATAAAGGAAGATCTTTCTAGGAAGTACGCCAACATTTTTGTCGGCACGTAGTTACCTACCTACTCCATTTTAAAAACGCTTCATAAGTTTGCATATACCTTGCTTTGGATTTCTTGGGGTAAAACAAGGCACAAGCAATATTTCCATTTATATCGCCACAAAACATATGTATTTGTTTATTTTAGTTTGAAACCACCAGAAATTAAAATGTGTAATATTTCGTTGCCATGGAAACAATTTTCACAGGCAGCCTCCTAAACTATGAAACTAAAACCCTTTTAAGTATTCGGTGTTTTTTGAAAGGTCTCGGCTTCGCCTCGACCATTCAAAAATCACCTCACACCTTAAAGTAACATTATCTAGTAATGCAAATAATTATTTTTATACGTTCTTGTCATTTCTGGATTTCTGACGAAGAAAGAATTTTCCATATAATTTTTCCTGTTCCTGGCTTTATGAAAAGTATATCTTTTTCTTCTGGAGTTAAAGCGATTAATAAAACAAGGAGATCAACGTCCTCATCAACTAAGTACAAATTTCAATTGCTATTTTAACAATAGGTGAATCCACATCATCTACAGCTTGTTTTACAAACAATCCTTTCTTTTAAAGAATTTTTGGCAACATTGAAATTAATCGGATTTCGTTTATATCTTTTAACAAAAACTTTTCTTGAGGGAGGGCTACGATTACTGAATTTTGCCTGAATTTGGTTTTCACGTAGTTAACACACATCGTACAAATGTGGATGCAATAAAAATCCACATTCAAATTACATAAATAATAAGTATAGAGTTACAAAGATTTCGCAATTTTCTTGCTTATTTGATTAATTTCGGTACTTTTTGCCTGTACTGTAACCGTGTGACATATCATTGGATCAGGCATTGAGAGAGGAGTTGAACATATATTTTATTTTCCTTCAAATCACCGCTATCTTTGTAAATTACAAAATTTTAAGTTACATACCTATGGTTTTCGGCTATACACATTTCGACGAGACAAAAGGAAATAAGCTGTTCGACGTGCTTCTCGATGTTAAGTTGTCTTGGAGATTGTTGGGCGTGACTTTTCTAACGCAGCGATAAATTCCCATGTAATAATTTTTTGTTTACTTTTGCTTAATCTACCTCAAGTTAAAGTAATGGCACTCAAACCTCTAAGGGCCGGTTTTTCAATGTTGAGTTAACTCTAACTAGAGGATAATATCGAAGGAAACAATTATTGTAACAATGGTCTCATGGATATTATCCTTTAGTTAGAGTTAACTCAACATTGAAAAACCGGCCCTAACACTCCGTAATACGTACAAATCAGGTATCGGCAACCTGCCAGAGCAACCCCGATCCTAAATCCACCCCTATGATTTGTCAAATTGCAAGTCATTGACAAAATTGAAAAAATTGCAAAAACACGAAAACTTCAAATCAAAGAAATCCAAGGTAGAGGGTCCAACTTAGAACTACACCGTGAATTGCACGGTCACGCTCTGATTTTGGAGTGAACGAAAAAGTGTAATTTTTACGTCTATCGTTCTGAAACCACTGAAATCTTACGCGTTACGTCATTCTGCCATGAAACTGATTTTCGACCCCCTACTAGGAAACTAAAAACATTTGTTTAATCCTGCTCTTGAAACATGCAGTTTCTTACTTGGATACAATACTCGATACAATTAAATGTCAAAGTGAAGGAAAGGCACTATCGAGAAACAGAAAATTGTTTCGGGGTCCTGAAGTCGTCCCGAGTCCAAAACTGTACTCGGTTCCGTCCTAGGACCGATATTAAGAAATTATTAAATTTCGCTGGATCGACTATAAGGTGTAATCTATCGGACGCACTATGGATTTTTTGGCGAATTTTGCGAAGACACGAAAACTTTAAACCTTATTTCCAAATGAAAACAGGCGCCGGGCCGCCGTTCTGGCAATAAATCCAAGCTCGAAAGTCCAACTTGAAAGTACATCGTGAATTGTGCGGTCCAGCTGCGATTTTGAGGTCAGCAGATCCTAACTAAAAACTGACATTTGTGACGTTAACGAAAAATTTTAAAGTTTTATCACGCGCATGAAATTTGGAGGGCTCTGCGCGCGCATTCGGCCTTTTTAATTTCGCAAAATTTACAAAACTCTTCGACATGGGATATTGAAACGCTAATAACTTTTTAAATATTCAAAGAATCGCAACGAGATATAGCCGTTGGGATTTTCCAAGAAGACGCCTATAAAAAAATAATAATATAACTGCCGGTACCACGTGATTTAGACAACCAATCAACAATTGGTCACTCTGTTGTCGCCACTGTTTCTATAAGTCATGCTTCATAATATGCAACATGAAACTGATTTTCAACCCCCTATACGAAAACAAAAACATTTCCAATGTTAAAAATACGTTCTTGTTATAGATTTATTCTCTTGGTTCAGGTACCCTTATCAACCGTGTTCTAATGACAATATTTGCAGAACATCAAATATATAATTGAAAATTATTCGGGTGTCAGAAGAGGAAACGACAGTATAATTAACAGCGCTTTTAAGTTGTTACAGCTCAGGTAAATTACTTTTAAATTACAATATCCAAAAATTGGATACTGTAAAAGATGAAGATTTGTAATCTTCATCTTCCTGAATTAGGATCGTTCGCTGTTTTCTGTTAAATACATTTTAAGTAACTAATTTAAAAAAAAAAACAACTACTGCTGGGTCTACTACTGACTGAGCTACAGAATTATTAACATTAAAGTTAATGAAAATAAAAAACATATTAATTCATTTAACTTTTCTCTAGGAACAATTTGAAGATATTCAATTTATTTGAAAATTGCACATTCGTTTTAAAACCTAAATAAATAGTTCTACATTATATTTGTAGCATTTAATGAATAATTATCATTAAATTAATAATTAAATTTAAATATAAAACATTCCTCCATAGTACTGCTAAAAGAAAAATCGTAACGTGTTCATTTCTCTCCGCAGAAAATGAAAATTTATAGTAGGTAATTATAGCCAAACCCTGTATAATATGGGAGAACCAGGAAACTTCAAGTAAAAAATAACCTGTAAGGGTAGAACTCGTTAATAAGGACGGTTTATCTGTTTTGTTGTATATTTAATGAAACCAATACGTATCTTACTGACTCTAAAGCAGAACCGTACCTAGAGCAGGGCGAGCGGTGTAGCGATCCAGGAGGAAGAGCAACACACGAAAGAATTGGCATTAAAACATTTGTGATGAAATAAACAATTTTTGTTTGAATCACTAGTTAAAATATGAAATACTCATCTTTACAAATTGAGTATAATATTATTGGCGAACCTAACCTATTTTAATGCATAAATAAACAAAAAAGGCTAAATAAATCCACTCCATTTGACCTCGACCATGTAAGTACGGAACACGAAAATCTATCACGTCAAACTAAATGATGAAGTGTAATGTATCCTGACAACTTCATCTCCTGTCACGGAAAATGTCAACCGATGAGAAAAGGGGCCCATCGTGGATATGCTCGAAGTGAAGCTTGAGCTTTTAAAAAGCTCCTTTAAGTGTTTCTCTCAGTTGTGATTAAATAATTCATTAGAATCTTCATTGTGCTTAAAAATAGTCATTAGTATCTAGAACATAATACTATAAAAAATACGTTCCAGTTTAATTCTTATTTGAGGAACGTAATTTTATAATTGAGGAAAAATTGTGAGGATTGCAAAGAAATCAAATATACAAAATCCGAAACTCATATTTATCTACACTTTTGTAACAACAAAACGGCGTTGATAAACACATATTTCATCCGATCGTGTGAAATCACGTGCATTTTGATCCGATTTTTTACGTAGAAACTGGAGACAAAATTGTACATCATTTCATGTGAGATTTCATTTCATTTCAAACTTCGCTTCTTTGGTAATCCAGTCATTTTTTTCTTTGGTTCTGGAAGAATAGCTTTAGTGTTATTTGAGCGAATAATGAAGATTTGTATAATTTAGAACAAAATAATGCGCTTAATTCTAATTTCTCCTACAAAGTTGTTTAAATAACAAAACTGCGTCTACCGATAATATAGACCCAACCCAACAAGGTAAGGTAATTAATAACATTCATCGATGAATAATAAATTACTGTATCGACAAAAAAATTTGTGAAAAGGTTAAATTTCATTAAAAAATCATGGGAGTATAATAGGAGAGGGTAAAAGGTATTGATTTGAATTCATTTGTTATTCGTTCCTTTGAGTAATGGAATTTTAATTGCCCTTCGAATAATAAATTGATCGGTGAAATTTATAAACGAAATTTCGTCCAGGGTGTCCATTTCTACTGTATTAATAGTGCGTTTTGTTTCATTCCCATTTAAGAACTATTGCGATATTATTAGTGCAGGCAAATCTCGGCGCAAAATGGGTTCGGCGTGAAGTGTTTCCGGACATTTATTTGTTTATCGCAATGGATAGCTCTATTAATGTAGGATAAGCACATAAAAGTCCCAAAAAATCCCATGTGAGCTTAAGCCGCCATTTACAAAAAATTCCCGCCAGACCCGGTTTCTTTATATATCTCAGTAACCGTTGCTCCGATTTTAAATATCTTTTTTTTGTTCTTTTTCTCTATTTACGTTCGACATAAAGTATTAATATGTATTTAACGATAACATGAACAATAACCTCACAAAAAAATATTTAAATTTAAACACTACATAAACGTAAATATAAATAGTTTTTAGTGCAATTTCTCGTTACTTTTGGAAAAAATAATTCAAATAAAAGATTTAGAGAATACAATTGGCTATTTTTTGATGCTTTGTTTTTTTATCTATCTCGAGTATTAACAGAGTTATGATTTTTTATTCTGATAACTGCGCATGTTTTGCTCAGGGACATTAAGCTCAGACCTTTACGCCCGAGTCACGTAAACTTGTCATGTGGTCGTTTCCTCAACATCTTATGAAATACAATGAATTAAAAGAAATACACTATTGTATGAACACTTTTAATATTTACAAAATAATTAATATTTCATTGGTTATGTTGAATTAAAATTAGCTATTTACACGAACATCATCTTGGTATACCTATTCTGTTAATAATGAATGTTTTCGACTTGAGTAAATACCTAATGAATTCTACATTTCTTTTAATATTATCAAAAAATTTATAAATCATCCTCTTCAATGCATATTTACAGTCAATTCCATGACAATTTTGACATATGGAGGTGCAATGACCGACTGCCCAGCAAGCACATTTCTTCTGGCACCCATTCGCATTTACAATATAAGAGGGTTAATATGGTGCTGGAGGTTGCTGCATTGCAACAGGAGAAAATTCGTTGTTGTGTACCTTCCATCCGAAATCTTGTGGTGGTATTTCCCAACCAGATCTGGATTTATAGGTAGGTCCTAAATTGAATACACATATCAGTATAAATAGTAGCAACTTATCCGGAGAACTATACCTTAATATATGTTGATTCAGTGCATCTTTCGTAGGCGGACGGAAGTGCTCTCAAATTAAATGATTTGTTCAAAGTTTCCCTTGCTATGCTTTCGTTATACAAGTTAAATCTTTTCTCATTGATGTCATTAGTAGCTTCTAGTCCATTCATCAATAACATGAACTTATGACCAACAGCCTGTAATAGTTTTATGTCCGCATTAGCTTCATTAAATACTAATAACTTGTCATGCATATATCCATGTTTCTTTAGATCATTTAGAGCTGCCGATTTACCTCATTTAAAGGGATATGCAATGGTATGACATCCGCTGAAGGCATATAAGAACAATATATTAACAATTGGTTGTCCCAAACTCTCACACATTTTGATTATGTGATAAGTGACATCTTCGCTTTTTCCATGACCAGCTTTACAGAAGTATAGGTTAGGCAACATTTGACAAAAACCAATCGACAGAACAGAACAGATCGGTGTCTTCTCCACACACAGATATTGACTTGCTGTCCTCTTCTTTTACCAAATTGATGGCAGTATTTACAATTAGCGTATCTGCATCTGCACTAGCTTCATATGTTGTAATGTTCTTGGTTTTAAGAATTTTGAGAAGTTTAATAAGTTGAGATTTGTTTTTTTCATAAGATAAGAAATCTGACTGACTTCATGATACTAATGTAGCTACGCGAACAATAACTTCAACAAGAATTTTCTTATTTCTATGCCTTCAGCGGATATGATACCACTTCATATTCCTTTAAAAGAGGCAAGTGGGCAGCTCTAAATGTTCTAAAGAAGCATGGATATATGCATGACAAGTTATTAGTGTTTAATGAAGCTAATGGGGACATATAACTATTACTTATAGGCTGTTGGTCATGAGTTCATGTTATTGATGTACGGACTAGAAGCTACTAACCTCTAACCACATCAATGAGGAATGATTTAATTTGTATAACAAAAGCATAGCAAGACAAACTTTGGACAAATCATTTAATTAATTTGCTACTATTTATTCTGATATGTGTATTCAATTTAGGACCTACCTACAAATCCAGATCTGGTTGGAAAATGATTTACCACCACAACATTTCGGATGGAAAGTACACAACAACGAATTTTTTTCTGTTGCAATGCAGCAACCTCCAGCACCATATTAACCCTCTTATATTGTAAATGAAAAAATGGGTGCCAGAAAAAAATGTGAATGCTCGGCAGTCGGTCCTTGCACCTCCATGTGTCAAAATTGTCATGAAATTGACTGTAAATATGCATGCATTATTGAAGAGGATGATTTATAATTTTTTTTTTTGATGATATTAAAAGTAACGTAGAATTAATTATGTATCTACTCAATCCGAAAACATTCATTACTAACAGAATAGGTATACCAAGAAAGACTTATTTGATGTTCGAGTAAATACTTAATTAATTCTACATAACAAATTCTACATAACAAGCAATGAGATATTAATTTTTTTTAAATATTAAAAGTGTCCATACAATAGTGTATTTCTTTTAATTCACTGTATTTCATAAAATGTTGAGGAAGCGACCACATGACAAGTTTACGTGACTTGGGCGTAAAGGTCTGAGCTTAATGTACCCGAGCAAAATTAGCACAGTTGTCTGAATAAATAATCATAACTATCTTATTACTCAAGATAGAAAAAAAAAACAAAGCATCAAAAAATAGCCAATTGGCGGGCATTTTTTGTAAATGGCGGCTTAAGCTCACATAGGATATTTTGGGACTTTTATGTGCTTATCCTACATTAATAGAGCTATCCACTGCGATAAACAAATAAAAGTCCCAAAATACTTCATACTCAAAACCGAATTTGCCTGCACTATATAGAAAACATGCAGAAATTGATGGCCAATTTTTGTATACGATTTCTTTGTTGTCATACATTAACATGCTGAATTGAACAGAGTTTAATCAACTACTTACTTAATCAAAACACACAGATTTGCAGTGGCTAGCCGTAGTTTAGTATAGCACATTATTTGTATAACAATTTCCAACACGCCCATAGCCCTTAACATTTAATCTCGACTAACATAATTAAAACAACAATAGAAAGCAAAGATCTAAAAGAAATTAATGATATACGATAAAACAAATATTTGTGTGCAAAAGAAAAGAATCTCTGTACGTATGAATAGGGGCGCAGATTCGTGGGATGAACTATATCCAGAATAAGGCGAAAAGGGATTTTACCAGAAAAATTTATAATATAAATATGTATAATTTATATTTCTTACTAAAATTTAAAAAATATGTACAAAATAATCGTCTCAGATTTATCTAAATATACCTGTTTGTAATGTAAGTTGTTCTGGCAAATCCTCAGTGATTTAACCATTTGAGATTGCGTTTAATTTCGCTATCAGAAACTCCAACAAGACCCCTAAAAGCACAAACTTAATGAAATTAAACCTTGGCTCACGATTCGAAAATCCAATTTAAAAAATATATAAACGTCGACGTCGTATACAATATACGTCCCTCAGGAGCGAAAGGTCTCGTTTTTGCCAATAACCTCACACATTTTACCGAACGGGATATTCGAGGTTTTCAGTTTTCCCCCTGGCCATCGTTTGAAAAAATCTCCCGGTGGTATAAGTGAAATCCACGTACGATAGACAGCTCAGCCTTTACTTTATACGAACACAGATGTAGTTTTTATATTTCATCTAATGGCTCGTGGTAAATGCTCGATTCCCACCGACAATGTCCTCTGTGGTCCTATATTATATTTTTTGATGGTGAAACATACAATTGCACGCAGGAAAGCGACGGAAATGTTGAAAGTGTGAAAAAATTTTCTTACTATCGGTTGGAATCCTGCAGGGATTCAATTTTTACACAGGTATTATGTTATTGTTAGTCGAATAATAATGTGCCCCTTAGTTTAATATTAACTTTAAAATTTTCTTTATTTTATTTCCCATATATATAAAAAAATATTTTTGATGCATATAGCATTGTATTAGGTACAGTTTATAGTATCTTAAAATTAAGTATTATAATTATCAATTCAAAAAATTTTTCATTGCTATTTTTCTTTTGTAGGAAAACAATTAGAATAAAATTTCCTACAACATACGCTTGTATGAAGCAAAATGGATGCAACTTCCGAGGGGCAGAGCTGTTTTTCTATATTTTTTTTTTTTCAACTAGTTTCAACTCACATTTGAGGATCTCATGTTCCAGAACACTTACGTTAAAAATTCCCAGTACAATCCTGGTGTATTGTGAGCATGTCATGCAATTTTATATCTATCAGGTTATACTATGGAGACCGTTGTTTAAATTGGACTATTTCCTTTGAGACTATCCGGAATTGTGGGTATTAAATATTGCGGTATAATTCAACATTTATATACAGGGGTCTCAGTAAAATTACTGGCATAAATCGTGAAATAAACCCAATTACTATCATTCAACCCTTGTCGTTGGTGTAATTCATTTATTAAGGCGAAATAAATACACAATTAGACCACCTCACGTTGCACTGTTTATTAGTCTCAAGTCGCCAATACACCACCGGGTACAACATTAATTGAATAACACGAAAATCAATACTACTTTATATTAAGTTAAAGAGAGTGGTATTTAGGATTCTTAAAATAGCAAAATAACTACATAATGTTTTTATTTATAATCCGGATCAGTTGTAATACCATTTTTTGTTCAATATGCAAAGGCCATATTGTATCGAGTTAATTTTAGCAATTAATACTTTCAGGGCGTTTTACTTATAACACGAAGGAAATTTAAAGAAAAGATTGATTTAATTAGAAGATAGACAAGACAAGGCATATATTGACATCAGAGCCTGCTGAATGCTATAATTAGTATAAATAAGGCTAATATTTGATATTTTGAAAAAGGCAGGTTTTATCAGCTATTATTTAGAATTTTAACAGACAAATGGATTACAAAGAAAATAAGAAACAAAAAAGTCATCATGGTTTTGAAATTGTTGATTTATTTAGAAACAGCTTAAACAGTATAATAACAGTATAAACTTAATAACCAAAAAAAGTCGACAAAAGGTTTTAAGTTTTAACCACGATACGATATACCTAATCAATAAATATATATAGATGTGAGTGACCTTAAAAATGTTGACACCTCGATAACCGTTGAGTTTCGATTATTATATGTATGTTCATACGATATTTACTCATATTATACATATTTATTACAGGTATACCTATTGTTAGATGGGAAATGTCTCCTGTTGTAATGTATTATATCTTATTTTTATTGTCCCTTGTATGAAAGGGCTCAGTTATATTAATATACGGAGACACAAAGCAAACCATTTGAAACTTAAAGAGATTTATCATCAATTAATTCAAACACGCACTAATAATTATTGCAATGACAGAGGATACGATCTTTTAATCAAACTTACCAATGTTTTGTTGGTGGCAAACAACGGAGCAGCCGTTTCGCAGGACTAAGCTTAAATTAATATATTTCATCGTTTTTATGACTATATGCTTTTAATACAGTTATTGATGTCTATACCGCTTCTAACAAAAACTTGTGTTCAAGATAATTAGTACAGATAATAGAAGGCAGATCTAGTTATTCTGGTCATTTATGAGAAAATCTTTACATGAAAATGGAACTGCGCACATTATCAAATAGTCTACCGTCTACCACCTCAATCATTAGTGTCAAAAGTACATCATCGCAAATTTGCTTAAAAAAGGGATAATTTGATGTTTTATGTTGCAGAAAATCTGAAAAATTAAAAAGATAAAAAGATAAATAGAATTGAAGGCCGCTTAAATTATTAAAAACATAAAAAATAAAGAAGGAAAACGAACATAAAATTATTAATACAGAATAAAATTAGCTACAAAATTATTATACAAAGAAGCCAATATTATTTTCATAACTTGAAAAATTAATATATGAGTAGATTCTTTAAAAAGCAGAGCTTCAATATCTTTGTAGTTGTATTCAGGCCAAAACCGAGTTTGAAGGGAATACTCGAATGCCAAATATTATTTTGTGCGGCATCAGGTAATAAATTTAAATCAAATAAAATGACAGTAATAAAGAGACGGTCCTGTCCAACACAAGAAAAAATGCCTATTACAATGATAAATACATAGCTCGAGTTCTAGAGGTATTATTAATTACCCACCAAGCAAATAAAAAACGACGACCATACATCAAATCTTTCTGCCACAATTTTCGCCACAGCATATTCAGTAGAAAAAATAATAATAAATCCCAGAGACATACATATTTATCTTTGGTTAAATTCTTATCAGGGACACAACTGTATCCAAGACAATGATAGGCAATAAGAAGTGAACATTTTACATTTAGATGAGTCGAGGCGAAAACTTTGTGCATAAAATCCTTGCCCAGGGCAGAAAACAAATGATATAGCAGCGGCATTTTACGAGGCCACTTTTAAGTAGATTGACAATAATTTTATGAATGCTGATATAAGAATTTCTACTGTATTTCAAATTTAAAATTACATTCAATAAAGATGATTCTAAAAAAGACATATCTGTTTATATGGTGGATGACATTTTTGCCATGTTTAACACAAACATCGCTGATGTAGAAAACTTTGTTAAACAGTCGTTTTACTTCGATCAAATTTACACACGAAACTGAAAATAATGAACAACTTCCATTTTTAGATGTACCTACTAGTAATTAGAAATTGTGAAAACTGGCTAGAATTTGATGTAGGTATATAGGAAAGAGATAATTAGTTTCATCATTGTGCTCAACACAAAATGGCAAGTCTTAATTCGCTTATTAAAATTTCCTCTCAATAAAGAGAGCTTTGAAAATGAAACAGTTCTCGAGTAATGGTTACTTCACATATTACAGTTAAACTCACAGCTCACAGGACTACGTGTAATATTTTTGTTGGCAATAGTGCTTGCTACTATTAAAGTGACGTGGTAAACTAACTCCTTAAGTGATTAAATAGCCATATAAATCTTATGGTCTAGGGAAAATTGATGGCAATATTTGCTTTAGTTCTTTAGTATGCAATAAAGCAAATTTAACAAATGCATACATGAAAATTACCTAATAAAATTATTATTTTTAAAACAGCCTACAATTTCCTTTAAAAAAGCTGCCACTGATTAGTATACTTCCTCTGTAGACGACAATAGCGTGTGTGGTAAATGGTCCCATAATTTTTCAAACAATAGTTCCACGTTGTATATAAGGACGCCGTGAAAAGCAATCAAAAGTTGTCTGAAACTTTCAATGTGGCCTGTTATTGTGAAGCCACCGTCCGGCCATGTCGCGTCGTTCGGATGAATGTTTTGTTATTTACTGCGGGCAGATGTAAAAATTGGGATGTAAATAACGTTCAATTGTCTTAAAATAAGACTGTGCATGCCTAGGTCTATTTTGTCGTATTTGTGGTGTATGTGAATGTCGTTATTAATTTCATATCTACAAACTGAAGCCATCGATTTAAATTCTAGCTAAATTTAGAGACATCATTTAATGTTTATAATGGAGAAAACACTTAAGTTAAAGATAATTAGTACAATTTAGGCGTTACTAGTTAGGAACGATATGGGTTGAGTTATGCCACACATAAAACGAGGGCCTGCTGGCCTTTTCGTAATGTCTAAAATCAGAGAAATTTCTCGTCTACCGTTGGTGTTTATGTATGTAAAGTGATTATAAATTTAGTAGGTAGAACTAGTTTCGAAATGCCTACCTAATTGACAGTAAACTACGATGCCTTTACCTTTTACCTTTACATATATGAGTGATTTAAAAAATTATAATTTGCCAATTTACTTACATACTACTTCAACCGTGGACTGATGAAGCTTTAACAACGCATGAATCCTCATGAATAAAGTATCTTGGAAATGTTTAAGAAATTTTAGTAGAACTTTTGAAAACTGATTTAGTTTAAGAAATGACTAATCGATTGAAATTACTCAAAAAAAAAATTAAAAAATAATACATAACGAAAGTTTTCTGCTAATTAATTTGTTGTATGTGCTGTCAATAATCAAATAAAACAAACACACCACCTTTTTTACCTAGAAAAATATACGTAGGTACTATAAAAGACAGTGCTATTCTTATGCTTGATTTTAATCACATGTTAACGATTAAGGCTGCGAATTGAGTGTATATTTGGTTGCCTAATATTTATTAAAATTGATTCAAAATACGACTTACTATTTGGTAAATAACTATTTTTATAAAATAAAAAAATACCATATGTCCAGCTTAACAACAGAAGATAATGGCATCTAATGAAACAACGATTTTTTCTTTAAACTAAAAGATTGTCTCGAGAAAAATTATTGAAGTTCTCCTATTTACGTAATTTGTGAAATCATAATTTTTAATTACACAAAGTAATCAATTTCAATAAAATATGATTCATAAGATACTCTGAACACACACAAGTTATCTTAATAAAAAATTTAGTAAAAGTTATTTTGTGAAGTGTAATTTACTGAATTGATTTTATTAATAAATGGATGAATCATCACAATATTTTAGAAAATTGTTCAACATATCGCTACAATGGAACTGAGAATTTATGAATGGAAGAAATAGTGCGGCAATTTTAAATTCAATTATATAGAAAAAGCAGTGAAATAGGTACTAAAACTTATACTCATAGGTATAAAATAACAAAATAAAATTTATCAACTTATTTGCCACTATGTCTAACCAGGTTGATGTAGTAGATATTTAGGTATTTTATCATTCTTGTAATATTCTTAGTTATTAGGATAATTTCTGTTGTCAGCATGAAAAATATTCTCTAGGTATGCTTCAGAAAAATTTGAAAATATTTTATTAACTAAAATATTGTAATTATTGTTTATGTTGTGGTTCTCTGGTCACTGCATACATTTTATTGTAATGAAAAACATTATTGCAATTTTAAATTCGACTTCCGTCTTCTACTACCATTAAACTACCTACTACCAAAACCAAAACAGAATTTTTACGTTTCACCGTGAGCGAACAGTTTACTTGTATAACCAATCACGGGACAGGAAATTTGTATTCAACCAATCAGCATTAGTTGTTAATAGCCATGTTCCAGTAGCAACGCAAAAATATACTTCAAATCACATTTGTATATTCGTTGGGAGAAACAGAAAAAATAAAACGTTGGGTAAGCAGGTAACATTCCTGCGTTCAAGGTCAACTTTACAACTCTTTACTAATAAAACGCGCTATTGCCAAATCGGTTAGAGTAATTATCGTTTCCACATTACACATTCTAAAAAATTACTTTTTGTCGTATTTTTCGTAATATTTCCTTTTCCTTCTAATTACAAGTTACCATTTTAATTAGTAATAAATTTTTAAAATCAAATAATTACCTACGATATTACTATCACCCAGTGGCGCTATATTTTATTATTTATAATATACCTAGCTATAAACAATACAACTAAAAAAATGAGGCAAGCAATAATCTTTATATTTGCCTATAAATTTATGTTTTCTTTGTCAAGAGAGAGTTCTTGCATCTGGCAATGCTGCTGCGGGTCTAGTAATCCTCTGATTTTACACGCGTTGGTAGTGTTGGTACACTCCCTGGCATCTAGTCACAGATTAATCTGTGATCTAATGTCGATAAAATATACTAGCTTATGAGTTTTTCACATTTCATTCGCGCCCTTAACCTCATAGTCTTGCTAACAAAAGTTTATAAAACCTCCTACTTGGGTACTGCCTCTTTTCAAAATATTCAATAATTTTATGGTAAAAAGACATAATATTGCACTCACTGTGGATTTTACGAAATCCATATTATTACTTTAATTTTGTTAATTCTGTAAAATATGAAAAGGACGAATTTTACCTCGTTCCGTGCAGCAAAAGTATGCATTTTCTATACTTACATATTATTATAGGTATTGTTGTAAATTATTTTCGTACCTGCAACAAAAAATTTCTTATTAGTTTAGAAGAAATACATGCAAAAAAGTTTAAAATATAATCGTGTCGTTTGCATCTTTATAAACATGTCAAGAATCACTTCAACTCTTGGCAAATGTAATTTAAATAACGAGATGCATTTGAATATTCCTGTTCACAAATATGCAAAAATAGAGGTAGAAATATACCGGTCTATTGTTTTAGCAAAGAAAAATGTTTTCACATTTTCTTGCCGCAACGAATTTACATAAAAATGTGGTGGATACGCTTCCACAGGAAACACTTAACTACAAATTTACAAATTTATTAGTAAATATAATCATCTAAATTACCTGGTCAATTTGTATTTAGAAATTAACATAAACAATATATGATCATAAAGGAATTTAACTAATATGATTTCACACTATTTACTGTGAAATTAGTTGTAAAGAATGTTTGATTGCCAGAAATATGCTGAACTTGGTCAATTCTAATTGGATTTAAGTTAAGGAGCATATGGCTCATCTCAGATATGGAGGACCAGATTAGTCTGGAGTTGTCCAACATGCGGTTGAAAATAACCATAGAAGCAGATTAACACCTCAAAGTTTACAAATAACAGACAACTACCTAGACATTTTTGAAACAGTGAGCAGAGATCCATTCCAAATTAATCCAAATACTTTAAGTTCAGTTTTAATAATGGTCCGATTATACCAACTTGATTGGCAAACCTTAAGTAAGTTCATATTCGGTATTTTGGTGTCCAGTGGAAATCATTCAGAAAATGTGCCATATCAAAAATCGCTTTTATTGCATAATATTTTCAATAAGTATAGTATTACACTGCGTCAATTCATCTTGTTTGTTCATTTTAACATTGGAAAATACTGAATATTAAACTAACTGTTGGTGGACCCAATGTTGTTCTAAATATTTGGGTTAATTGAAAATCAATATTAACAGAAAATGTAAGACACCGAATTAAACTTCCGTACTAATACTAGAATTCCAGTTGTGATTATACCATTAGGTCATTCCAAAAAGAATGTATACTAAAACACAAAATGTAGCAAAAAGACATACCTATTTTTCATGTGTAGTTGAAAGTTTGCTGTATAGTTATTTATGTATATTATATGTACTTATTAATATAACGAATGCAGAAGGTGGAGGTATAAAAGTTGAAAGGGATTTTCATCGGTATTAAAGCGGATCACATTTGAGCTTTTTAAACCAATTTCCTGGTGAAACTTCAAAGTGGTGGATCATAATTTAAAAAGTACGGATTAGATAATCATGGGCGCGGTGTATTCAATCTCTATTCAAAGGGGATTTAGGAAGGCTCGTTAGTTTTAAAAAGTTCACATGAAACTTGCATAAAGAGAAAATATCGGCTTGCATGCTGTAACTCTGGCTCTTCTTTGTTGCGGAAAATAGATCGTTACATATTTTAAAAGCGTCCCGAATTGTAGATATACATATAATAGTATTTAAAATTTTCATTTTAAGGATGAAAATGAGGTGGGAAATTTACGCATGCATAAGATGTGTGTTTACGTCATTTTCTTACATTTATTTCAATAGTAGAAGTTATGAAGTTATAACATTCACATCCACCTAACAATAACCAAATAACCATAGTTTTAAACACGAATATGGTGTAGAAATATTTCCTTCTTTAGGTCGAAATTTCAGGCTCAAAACTAAGTAATCACCTTGTAATGATACCCTAGGTATATGTATTTTGTGTTGTACCGGATGTAAGTCCTAAAGAGATCAAGTAAACATTAACGACTGATGTGGCAGTAATTTAAAAAAAAAACACGTTAGGTACGTTGAATAATTTCATAAACTTTTTTAAAACTCGTTCATAAAACCACTACATAGAAGGCAGAACTGAAGGTATATTTTTGGCTGAGCTCCTAAATAGAATTAAAAACTTAAAAAATTATTACAAATGCGGAAAAAATTTACAATAAAATTTTAATGGAATACTTATATGTTTTCGACTTTATCTCTATCGGTAGTTATGTTCGTCAAGAATTATGTTTGGTCATATAATATACAGGGTTCAGAATTGTGAGAGCAATTTATTGCTATTTCGAGAATGGGCTCATTTCGTGATATTTGCTTTTTAATTTATTTTAGCATTTTCCGTAAGTATTTCATCCTCTAAGTATATAGTGAAAAATTAGATCGCTAGCGTTAATATTAACCCTAATATTTGATTTCAAATTCGTAACATATTTGAAACTGCTATGACGTCACACCACCCGACTCGACTGGTTCTATGAGTTATGCGGATATATGGTATTTTAGATTTCGCTGTACCAAGGACGAAGCACTTAAAAGATGAACGAAATTACCACTTCCGCCGTGTGTGTAGTAACTGCCGCCGGTATGAAACTATAGGAAACAAGCTAGCGGCCGACCGCTGCGAGTGGTGTGACGTCACAGCGCTCTATTTTCATTATTTATTTTGAGGGAGAAGCAGTTGAAAAAAAAATTTAATATTTTGCACATTTACTAATTACAAGGTGTACTTTCGGAATATGAATTAAATGAGCCCATTGTGGTATGTCTTCAGGTTGCTGAATTATCCTGAAAGATCAGAAAATGATCGATTTTTTAAATTTTGAATAACTTCGAAACCGTTAACATCAGAAAGAAGTAACAATAATAATAACTTTTTATTTGTTAAGAAATGTTCATTGGAGTTCATTTTATAAATTTCATGGCCTGTAGGATTTCTAACAATCACTTCTATCTTCACCATTTGTCAACCACTTTTTAACTTATTCAGATCCTTGATATCTATCGAAATGTCGAATCAAATTTATTTAGCCAAGTGTCAACATTTTATCAAGAAAAACAAAAACTTTTGAGAGGTGATCCGTTTCTTGTATCATCCGGTATGTATTTATATATATCTACTTATACAATGTGTCCACGGATGGACGCATGAATAGGTGTAAATGACAATAAATTTTCAAAATTGTATTAAGAAAAGTTGTTCAGAATAAAAAGATATGCCTAAATACAAATTTTCAAAAAGATTGGCCTGTTTTGATGAACTGGTAATTTTTTCTCAATTTTGTTATTTTTATTTGAACAAATAAATAAAAATCAAGTATGTAGTTAACCATAACAGAACAAAAATCCGATACATTGTTAATAAAGTAATGAAAAAAAGAATGCATAATAAAGGGAGTTTAATGAACTGTATAAAAAAAAATTTTTTTTTAAGTTGGCCGATTTTCCTTAAATTTTGCAACCCAACATAAATCTTTATTCTGAACAACTTTTCTTAATACAATTTTGTTGTATCTTCAAAAGTAAAGGTAGTTTATTCTAGTGCATTTTTAAAAATATGTCTCTAGAACACCCCGTATACGAGCGATTTCACTCATATTTGGCACTTCTTAGTTTTAGACGAAGCAGGGGCTAAATCCAGAAGAGTAATGTCCAATTCGAAATTTTTTTGTCATTTACACCTATTCATGCGTCCATCCGTGGACACACTGTATATTAATATAAACATATAAAAATTTCACAAGGATTATAAGATGAAAAATATTTAATAGATATATTTTTCTTTAATGCATAAATAAACATATTTCTTTGCGATGATGTCAATTATCAAATACTTCGAAATAGGATGTAGGTACACCGTAAGTTTTGCAGTATTAGATATTTTGAAGGTAGTATTATATTTTAATAAAATAAGACATATTTTCAACCAATTTAAAATACACATAAGTATAGGTTTCTAAAGGAATCTTAATATTTCTGTTCAATCATTTTAAATACTTTATATCGAACTGCCAAGAGAATATTAACAAATTTCGAATGCGAATAAATTTTTACAAATAACATAAAATTACAATTACATATTGTAATTATATTCATATAAACTAGTTTTTGGGTTTAATTTGCTTGAAATTCAACACCTCGCTCCCTCTATACAACTGAAGACAAAACTAATTTTCGCCGATTCAATACCGGCCTCGTTTAAATTTCTCACTACTGGATGGCGCTCTCGGCATAAATTCTAATTTCTACATATTTCACTATTTCCAAGTAATAAGAATAGTGATAAAATACATGATACAATCAACAATTCTAAAACTCATCACAATGCAAATATATCATGAGAATAAACTTATTTTTAAACTTATTAGATATCATTTAGTATTCACAAGATATTTAATAACGACGATAAGACAAATTTTATTACATATTTTTCAAATTATAATACTGAAATATGCGTTTAATAATAACAATTTAACATGTTTAACATCAAGACATAATAATATCAAGATTATAAATAGCTTTAAAATATTGTTCGTAGTTTTATGAATATATAACAAAAATAATAACAATACAATTTTACATAACTAGATATCTATTTTTATTCAAGTAACGATAAATATAAAAATATCACATTCATTGTACGTGGTTTGCTAAAAAGATCTGACGATAGTCAAGACTGATTCATTGCTATACTGTCATAATTTTCAAACACTTTCGTAGTCAACAGGATATTGACGTCGATTAATTAATAACTTCAATTTATCAATCATCACATTTTTATTTGTTTTTTGAAAGTATTTGATATAACATTTTTTATAGATTTTTGTAGCATGTTTAATCATAGCAATAATTAGTAACTTCTCAATTTTTTGACCAGTCGATAAAAATTTGAAAATCAATCTCGAGTAAGTAGATACTGAAATGTTGCACGCCGATGTGCAATCAAAAAGGATGCGAGAATATTTTGAAACTAAAAATTTCCCTTCTCTAATCATAATTATAAATCAATTACACAAAATTAAGTTGATATAAATCATTGTCTAATAAATATATTGAATCATTCAAAAATTCCGTTATCAACTAGTCTATTAATAAAAGTAAAATTTCGTTGTTGCAAAGAGTGAATTCATATAACAACATCGGCTTAATTGTTCTTCTCTAAGGGATATTAGAGAGAAGAAAAAAATATACAACAGGTTCATAGAATGCGTAAAGAAATTATTAGACTGCAAATTCAAATAAAGAATAGTGAAGTTGAGGACCGGGGAGATCTTTAAAACCCATAAATGTTCTTCATATTTCCTATTGATTCCCAAATTATCGAAGGTACAATTCGGACCACCCTGTATATTAGTATCTATAAAAAGATTTTAATTTTCTCCTAATCTCATTTTTAGACTTTAAGCAATATTTCATATCCGAAAGACATTTTCTGGACGGATAGATAGGTAGGGAGGACCTCGCGCAAAGTCGCACTGAATCTAAAACACCTTGGAGCAAATAATTCGAGATGCAATTGTTTCAGTTACTCCAAAAGCTTTTGAACAATTTAAGCGTTGAATAAAAGAGGTCAATTTAAAAAATATCAAACTCAATCGTGATTAACTTGTTAGATTAGATTGTTACATCGTATTTAAATTTTAGAATATGTTCTGAACATATGTACTTTGTTTTTATTAAGCCAATGCTTTTTTATAAACATATAATCAGTGTGTGTAAAAGCGGATGTCTTGTTTAAATGTTTTACGATGTTTTTACACAACTTGTTGCTTTGCCTAAAAATAACCAGTAGAACTATTTAGGAAACACATAAACAGCGGCAACAGCAATAATAATTGTTGTAACGATCTATCATTAAAAAGGCAATAATTAAACATCCATTTTATATATACACATTGATGGAATTTTAAGATAACTCCAAATAATTCAATGGAAATAGTAAAGTAAGGAATATAAAGTGCCCATTTCAAGTTGCAACAACCCTGACATGTGACATGACTCAGTTTCAAAATCATACCAAATTTGTACGTACAAGAAGGGATTGACACTCATACACTACAATCGGGAGTATCCAGGTAACGACATTTCATTATTTGCTTTCTTACTTCTAAATTTTAAACTCCAATTTTTTTGGAAACGAATTTTAAGTTCGTAGAACTTACCCATATTATTCTTTCTCAGAGCAAAATCAGTAATAGCGCGCTGTACCAGAGGGGTTTAACTGTCATGCATCTTAAATCGTATTTCGACTCGACTCCCACCAACGCAACACAACGGACGAAAGGCAACAGGACTTGCAGCATTTCTGTTTTTATTTAGATGGAACCATTCTATATAACCGTTCTATAAAAACCTTGAACACTTTCGTGTTTATCTAATACTGCTTAGCAGTGAAACCATTGTGTACATCAATCATGTATGTTGAATCCAAATTAGGTCCACCGTGTAGATATACTTCTCCATACTTTTGTTGTCTGAAACGTCGAGATTTGGTCGTGTTTGAATTTAAACGAGCGAATAACTCAGAAACCTGTGTTTATTTAATTCGTTTTATCATATTTAAATAAGCACGACACAACGTCGTTCCGAATAATAAGTTTACTTGGTCTGTTGCGGCAAAGAAAATGAATTATTTGATTTTTAATATTTAGATCATGTATCTTTTCAGGTGCTGCTTTTGCAAGTTGTGGTGAGTAAGTGGAAGACAGTTAAAAAATTGTTTCCTTAATGACCTAAAGTTCTAGATGACAAGGGCGTCTTTTCCTGCATTTTCAGAAGATTTGAAGAAAGACTAAGTGCAATAGGAAAATATTCATAATTATATTGATCAAACCGATTTCCTTAAGAGCACAAGAAATGTATGTAATTATAAATTTTTATATATAAATTGCGAAATTTTTCCTCGCAATCTATAACGCTCCAGTTAAAGAAGTTTCCATCGATAACTATCGGTATTCTTGCTTTACTAAAGCTGTGAGCAAAAGCAAACCAGTGAAATTGAATTCATTACCACCCACTCATGACGCAGCTCAACAGCATCTCCTTCGTGTTTATTTTCGAGTACAGAAATGGTTGGGTAATGTATTGAATCCTAAACAGTGTTAAAAGATACCATATTGTGGCCAAAAACATCCCATCTTCCTGCACCTGATTGCCTTTTGAAGATGATTTTCTGCAACTGTACGAAAGGCTGTGTACCATTGTGTGGCTGTCGGAATTTGAAAACATTTTAATAAGTATGACAGTCGTGGATTAGGCCTGCCGGGGAAACCACATTAAAAAAAACGCACCTAGTACTCAATCTCAAGTGTGGTGTGGAATAGAATACTTAAATTATACATAATATCACGTAAGTTAAATTCAATGCAAGATTTTTAAGAAAACTATTGCGTATATGAAAAAAAGACACTCAAACATGTTTATAGAGAATTTCCATAGCTTTGTTTTTAGCCTGATGTATTTTTGTCGTAGATATCTAGAAAAATTCGTTTCAGAGCACGATTTTAGCCCTTTACAGTGTTGCCAAATTTTATTCTTACACTCCCACTTCGCGGACTTTTGAGACTTTATTCGGGACACCAGAACCTACCTGGAATAAAATAATTTACTTTTGTATGAATTGGTCTGTAGAAGAAATTCTATATGCATTGGATTATAATTATGATAAGTAATTAGTGAGCTAATAAATCAGTGGTTTAGTGTTCTTGGTTTGCAATTATTGAATCCACGCTTGGTGTGTTTACTAAGGGGTGCAAATACTTAACAATGTCAAAGATTCCAACCTATTCCATAGGTGATTGAGGTTCATCTTTCTTCTGAGTTCTTCGTACGTTTGGAGATTAAAAACCAAAGAACTGTTTAATTCATCTTAACATCAGCAAGTAGTAAGACAATGTGTCTCAAATAGAAACATATATGTACAGGGTGTTTGACGTAAAACTACACAGGCCAATAACTTTAAAACCAAAAACAATATTTTAATTCTGCGAGAAGTGTTATAAAGTGGCATTTACAGGCTTTTATTTAATGCAGAAAAGACGGCGTCGTTTATTGCAGTGTGGGCGTCGCGACGCTATGAAACTATTTTTCGATGGCAGGAACATTGAAATTACGATAACTGTAAGGTATCCTTAATTCCGAACATTTTTTATAGAGTACATTTTTTTATTTGATTTGGTACTTTTTGAGTTATTTCACTTTATACTTATAAAGTATAATTCCACTTATTAGTTAAATTAATCTAGTTGCCAGGCCAAACACCTTGAAAACCAAGAATGCACATGTCAAAAACATTATTTATATTTTTATTTAAACGAGAAAAATTTCGCACAGTTATTTCTACTACATTAACTATTACAACATAAGTTTCTTTTTCATAAAATACTAGCTACTAAATAGAAATGTTATAATTTCATAGTAGGTAGGTAATTTTTGTTTGTTTAGTTGTTGTTTTCTTTTTATTGTTGATTTGTAGATATGTATTTATCCTCGAATTGAAATTAAAAATAATACATCATATTATTCTATTCTATTCTATTTTATGTGCAACAATCACAAACCCTTTCAAGCGCCTTATAAGAATTGGATTACATAAAAAGGACAGAACACATGGCATTAAGAAATATTGACATTATTTTTGGTTAAATGTGCCATTCAGGAGATGAAAAATAGCTTATTCACAGCATGATAGTTCATAAAACCTACTATCAATAAAGTGAAATAACTCAAAAAGTACCAAATCAAATGAAAAATTGTACTCTATAAAAAATGTTCAGAATTAAGGATACCTTACAGTTATCGCAATTTCAAACTTCCTGCCATCGAAAAATTATTTCATAGCGTCGCGACGCCCACACTGCAACAGACGACGCCGTATTTTCTGCATTAAATAATAGCCTGTAAATGCCTCTCCATAACGCTTTTCGCAGAATTTAAAAATTGTTTTTGGTTTTAAAGTTATTGGCCTGTGTAGTTTTACGTGAAACACCGTGTATAGCTGTATGCTGTATCGTAGGGTGCTAGCGTTGCTTACACTAAACGATGTAAATTTGAAAACAGACAACAAAAACAACAGCCGGAAGTGTCGGAAAGTGACTTAGGAAATGGTAGTTTTCCGCCTGATAAACGAATGACACAACGCGCAACAATATTCGCTACGAATCCTTCTTCTACTATAGATGCAGCCGTTTTCCTGGCTTGTTACGACATCGTTTTCGTGAAATCAATTAATTATACAGAAAATATATTGAAATTTATTAATTTAAGTTCTGATTGAGCATAAGAACATATGATTTTTTTCATATTGAAGGGAAACGTCTCAAAGTATTTATTAAATTAAACTTTCTAGTATTGAAATACTTTTATTGTCTGAAAGCTATTTGCGGCATCTTTTTTTATTTGAAATTTATTACCACATTCTTTAATAGTCCCAGATAATCTAAAAAATATCGGGATTTTTTAAAATACCCTTTACGCTTGTGACTTTACGTCAAAGGAACAATTAAAGCCTTTAATTGTTCCTTTAATTTTAATTTACAGGTTGGCGTTTTTTTGACATATAATAAAAATAAAATAAAAATAGTTAATGATATTTCGCAGACGTTTCGGAAAATCAATATATTTCCTTTTCCAATGCCAAGATTTTTTATTTGTGTAACTTCACGAATTATACAGAAGACGTTAAAAAATAAAACATTTCAATTTCTATCTAGTTATACGCAAGTCAGACGAATGCATTTGGTCATATTATATTGGACACTTCACACTTCACATTTACAGACAGCACAATTTGTAATGTAATAACATAACCTCGAAAACAACCATGCCTAAGACCAATCAGAACGATATTTACTGTAAGAGATGTAATAGAATTAACGCTATGTTGCCTCTGCATGAAAGGTAATTAAATTCACTTGAATTACTCCACATACAAACTACCTATTCAATAAATGCAATTTTATTCTAATGGCAGCATTCACAGGTAATTATCGTAAACATTAACGTCTGTAATGGTACATCGGCACGCCAATTATTGTAATGTCTGTATTATTTAATGTATATTCCATTTGCGCGATACTTTGTTAAGCTAATTATCAAGTTCATTAAAATGTGATACTGTGATACCCTCTGTTTAATAAAGAGTAGCGCAAATTGATCTACATAAACCGTGACATAAACTGATCAACAATCGAAACGATATTCTAAGCTTGATGGATTTTTCCAATGCCCTACTTTCCCCACAAAAAAACAATTGAAACAATAACCCAAAGAACAAACTGCACTATTCAAAATAAAATCTTTGGAATTAAGCGTAATTTAAGTCAGTGGCGGCAGATGAAATTTAAGTCGGCCATAATGTAATATTGGCACAAGAGATTAAATCCACACCATATTTAAGTAATAAGACATAATTAACAAAATCACCCATGTAAATATTTCTGAAGATATTGTAACGAAGTGATTTTTTCCGATCAAGGAATGTTCAATTTTGTTTTAAATATTACCGTCACTTGGGTACACCCTGCCGCTGTTTTAGTAAGTAAGTCCTGTTTTAATTAAGTTATTAATGAGTTGTTAAAAAGTCCGCTGGTAAACAAGCAATCAAGTAATTAATTGATTAATTTTCGACAATACCTCGTATAAGTAAAATCCGAGAAATATTGTAAATAATGGCCGAGTCGGAAATAAAAATCATTCGTTACTAAAAATGTTAATCCTTGCCCGTTTTAATCCGTTTCTTTTTGCAACATAGTATAGAAATTGCAAGTAATGCATTTCCGGTTATCGACGCTTTGAACGAATACTTCTAATTGCATAATCCGCTTGCACTTTGCAACGAACGTCGTGTTGAGCACACGATCCCATCGTGTAAAGTCGGTGACCACCTCTCTTTTAACACGACAGATACGTCATAAAAGTTTACAAAAAGGGGAAGCACAGTCACTTCGCTCTCATTCCAGCAGTAGATTCATTCCGAAATAGTCCGCATCAGATCAGATCCGATCCACCTTCAGAAGTGCCAGATCGAACCAGCCGTCTACAGTTTCGCGCCGCCGCTCCGAATTAAATAGCAAATCCTATCAGAACGTGATTCCGAAAATTATTTTGGTAAGAATACATCGTCGTGCACTGTATTTTGCAGGTACTGCTTTCAGTTAAGTATAGATATTCAAAGGTTCTTGTGTCCGCACGTATTGTTGTATTATACTACTCAATCAAACCAGAGCTAATTAGTAATACCTCCGTTGGTCTTTTGTTTGTTAATATATGCAGCAGCCGCTGAGGTCTATTCGCTAGGGTCACCTCAAAAGTTCCACTGCATAATAGGTTACCGGAAAACCTACGATAAATCTAATAGCCATTATATGCATCAACTGAGAGGAATTGTTCGCTAGGGCCTTCCAAACGGGTGATCTGCATAGAACTGGCTCGCGAAACTTACGTAATAATATAATAATAATATAAGCATTAGCAAATCGCTCTACGTTTGTGGCAGTAGTTTGCCGTGTATGTAAAAATTCCGTATAGCCTAGAATATCTATAGCTAATCGATTGCCCGCCGTGCATAATACATCCGAGTGGAAAGGTCCGTTTGCTTGTCGTACATCAGAATTCATTAATCTCACGTATCCGAAAATTCAGACGTAAAATCACGTAAACATTCTTGATTGCCAGCACGACTTATTTTTATCATTTTTGAAATAATTTTATACACACTCGACTGTTTGTACAGTCGTGGAGGTTTAGAGTAAATTAATTTGTTCATTATTATCCTTGAATAAATCCGTTATTTTAAAAAGGTAAAATTCACGAGTTATTATTTCTGTCATTTTAATTTCTGATTAATCCGTTTGAGTAGGGGTTGAAGTCCTTTAGACAGACCCCCAACTTGCGACCTCTGGCTATCTGTATCTCCATCTGTTAGCTACCCCGGATTGTTTTCCCAAATAGGAAAGCCAAAAAGTGCTGTCCTTTGCACTCAAAAGTTAAAGAGCTGGCGCCCGAGATTTCCGTATAAAAGATTACGTAAGTATCTGGAAAAGAGCGGAAGCCATTACAAAATGGCGCCCGAGCAGGGACTTTATTACGTTAATCAGAAATCCGAAAGTGTAAAGTTGTCCAGAAAACGGAGCCGCCGAAAAATTACAAGTCTCGTGTGAAATACGCGTAGAAGTAAATAAATACCGAAATACCAGAAATTTACAATTAGACGCCGATTTATAATAAAATAAAATACGTGAAGCCTGTTTTTTCAGTCCGTCGAAAACGCTAGAATTTTTTATAAATTACAGTTTTTTTTATTGATAAGAAATAAAAACTTGTTGTTCGCCGTACACGAGGGTTTTATCAATTTAAAATTTATAAAACCAAACAGTTTTATTTCTAGTAAAGAAATAATATTCCGTTATCAGGTGATTTAAATTAAATATCGTCTGTCCGTCTGCTAGATAATAAAAACATTTCCTATTTAACTCGGAGGATTTAAACATCGAAATAAACTTGAAATAAATTACTTCTAGGTTTTACATCCGTCTGTCTGTCTGTCTGTCTGTCTGTAACCTAGCCAAGTGATTGCAACTTAACTTGTTAATACGTCCCGATTGCAATTACAACCGAAGGTGGTTTATTTTAATTTTACAAACAGCTGCTTGCATAAGTACTTACTTCCGCGAAATACTCAAGCTGCTATAGCCGCTGTATACCGAATCGTTAGAGGATTTTTCAAATTATTTTGACTTTGCCCTTGGGGTTAACTCCCGCTACTCTCTGCCATGTTGAGTGGAAAGGCAACGTCAACATAATTGAACCGATATTATACAGGGTGTGCCTACTTTACTGATACAGCATACCTTACTGTAACAGTCTATTAGGGATTTAAATAATTTTAGCATTATTTTGTTATTTTTGACGCTGTCATAGGGGGCAGATACCGCTGTTGTCCTATGCCGAGTTGTTAAGCAACGCAAAACCTGAAAATTATTCTCAGATAACGTGTTGTTAGGTACTCTAGCTGACAACAAATTATTTTGACGTGACCAGGGTGTGTTTTCACCATTGTTGCTTTATAGCAAGTAAGTAGGCAATTTCCAAAAAATCTGCAACGCAGATTTACCGTTTTCTGTTAGCATCCAACTGCCCATCCGCTGGGTAGTGCAGCGATCTGTTAGGTTTGTTTGTGAATTCGGCACGCAACGAACGCAACCAAATTTTTACTAGCCGCGGTAAATAAGCCTGCGACGTGTCGATTCTGATTAAATCGAACCTGAAGAACCGATTGCGACTACTTACATACCGATTCGAACCCTATGAAAGAAGTTACATATAACTTTGACGCGACACAACGTTATTGAAGCCAGACTGAGTTATACGTTATTAATTTACGTGACGAGGAACTACGATTACACGTTCCGAATCGAATTACCGTCAGTTGTATCCAAGGGCATCCAGAAATACCCAGGTACAAGCTAGCCTTGTGGGGTATTCTTTTTAGGGTAATCGCACCCTAGGAACCGATTGGTGATACTTGCAACCCGATCTGAAGCACCGTTGCTGAAAGACGCCTACCGTCGCGACGCCTGAGGTTGAATATCATCACAACCTGCAGATTTCCGTATCCGTGACCGCTATACAGCAGCCGTGACGCCTCTTACTATTTCACCGGAGTTTCACCGGAGTATTTCGTGACTCCGGAGTCAGAATTTTCCGAGGGTGTGACCCCTCATTTAATAGTAAACCGAGGACGCTAAAGCGATTGCCGATAGTTTCGACGCGATATAACCAGCCCTTCCAGACTTAGGATTTTCCGACTCGTATCGTCCGTTTGATTTGACCTGAACTCGTTTTGCTGACATCTTTGGGAGGTAACACAATGCCTACCGAAGGAGATAAAACCGACACACCCGTATTACCCATCGACGAGGCCGCGAACCTTGATCTGGGAGATATTCGGCTAGGCTGGATCTATAAATTAAAGAAGGAACAAATAGATGATCAGTTAGGGAAGTTTGGTCTACCCGTAACCGGTACCGTGGACGAGAAGAAGCGCCGTTTGGTCAAGTTTATCAAAGAGGGGTGCTCTTCGCCTAGACCAAATACCGCGCCACCTGTTTTTCCGCCGCCGATACCGCCACCGTTACCACCGCTGGTAATACCTCAACCGCCCCACAATATTGCACCAGGACAGACGCCATTAGACCCCGTACAGATACGCAAATGGAACATCCATTTCAATGGCACTGGCGATCCAGCCGCGTTCCTGGAGCGCTTGGAAGAAGTTTGTGGGTATACCACCCTCCGTCCCGCGCAGTTACTTCCGGTCCTACCTGAGCTACTGCAAGGCTCCGCCTTGCTCTGGTACCGCAATAATAAAGTCCGCTGGACCTCCTGGGAACAATTCCTAGCAGATTTTCGTATTTTTTACGTACCGGTTCACTATCAGGAAGATATAGAAGCAGAAATTAGCCGTCGACTGCAACGCCCAGAGGAGTCAGTGATGACGTACATCACCGACTTGCAGACTCTCATCCGCCGTCATAGAGGACTTTCCGGGGAACAAGAGTTACGATGGCTCTACCGAAATTTGTTACCCGATTTTCGCCAGTACATTCGTCGACAAGACTTTACAGACGTAGCAATATTAATCGCGAAATGTCGTGAATATGAAACGCTGAAGCAGGAGGTTGACCGGGTGTATAGCAAACCACCTCCCGCTCGCCGTTCCACCAGTACACGCCAGTCCGACGATACTTCCGGGACGTTGCAACGCTTAGATCTGGGAGACCGTACTTCCAACCAACCGTCGTCACCACCTCCGCGGTCAAGCAGCGACCAGACACGGACAGCGACGCCCTCCGAGAGGACGCGTGAAACCCAGGAAACTCGAACCCGTCCAAACCAGAAACGTAACGGAAATAACAGTCCCGCATCCGCAGACATCCTTACTGACCGAAGTACAATCTGTTGGCGTTGTGGCAAGACCGGTCACTTCCGCAGTGAATGTCGCTCGCCACCCCGCCTATTTTGTTCACGCTGCGGCCGTCAGGGCACAATGACCCGCGACTGCCAATGTAATACAGCGGAAAACTAAACCGGAACCGCACCGTACCGAGGCCAGTTTGGTTCCGAAATATTACCGCCTCGCACCAGGAACTGGCACCTGAACATGACAACCGCCCACATATCCCCGTACGCATTCGTAATAAGACCTTCTCTGCCCTTGTGGATACCGGCGCCGTCCGTTCGTACGTCGGTAACCAAATACATGAATTTTGTACGCGATTGGGGATTAAACCGCAAACTGTTACCGCACCCTCTGCCCGATTGGCTAATGGCAACTTGGCTACCGTCACCCAAGCATATTCGCTAAAATTTACCATCGGCCGAACACAATTCGCTGAAGATCTATTGTATCTGGAAAATCTCTCGTCCGACATTGTCCTGGGAATGGACGTAATGAGCAAGCACGACTTTCTCATCACTCCAAGAACCGCTTCCGTTTCACTGAATGGTCATGTGGTCTCTCGACCACGAGTCACGCCCGCTAGCCCGTTGGGCACAGTTTCCCTGACTCTCACTACAAGTGAGGAGCATCGCCTGCAGAACTTTCTTGATGACGAGTTACCAAGTTTTCAAGAAATCCGTGGTACTACCGACCAGGTACAACACCACATCCGTCTGTCGCATTCCGAACCAATCAAGCAGAGGTACCGTCCACAAAACCCGAAAATGCAGGAGATCATTAATCAAGAAGTTGATGAGATGCTAAAAAATGGGATCATCGAACCGTCTCACAGTCCGTGGAGTTCACCGGTAGTCATAGTCAAAAAGAAAGATGGAAAACCCCGGTTCTGTATAGACTTTCGAAAAATAAACGAAGTTACCGAAAAAGATGCATACCCGCTACCATACATCAACCATATTCTCGACAAGTTACGCAGAGCCCGATATATCTCTAGTATCGACCTAAAACAGGGATACTGGCAGATACCTCTCTCCCGTTCCAGTAAACCCATCACCGCGTTCACCGTTCCGGGCCGTGGACTGTTCCAGTTTAGAGTAATGCCGTTTGGACTGCACTCCGCCCCCGCCACTTTCCAAAGACTACTCGACAGCATTATTGGACCCGACTTGGAACCCCACGCGTTCGCCTATCTGGATGATATAATCGTCCTAGGAGAAACGTTCGAGGAACACCTGACCAACCTGAGAGAAGTTTTTCGCCGTCTCCGAGCCGCGAACTTACAACTGAACCCTGCAAAGTGTGAATTCTGTAGGAAGTCACTGAAGTATCTGGGACATGTCGTTACGTCCGAAGGAATAAATACCGATCCCGACAAGGTGGAGTCTATTCGTCAAATTCCGACGCCACGTAACGTCCGCGACGTACGCCGATTTTTAGGCGTTGCGTCCTGGTACCGTCGATTTGTGCCGGCATTTTCGCAAATCGTAACCCCCCTGACGCGACTGCTAAAGAAGAATCATCGATTTAAATGGACTGCCGAGCAAGAGGAGGCCTTCAACCGTTTAAAAGGCTTTCTGACCGAGGCCCCCGTCTTGACGTGTCCGGATTTCTCTCAACCATTCACTCTGCAAACAGACGCGTCCGACCAAGGCCTTGGGGTAGCGTTAACCCAGGAAATAGAGGGTCATGACCGGGTGATAGCATACGCTAGTCGTACTCTCTCACCCGCCGAGAAAAACTATTCTGTCACAGAACGAGAATGTTTAGCGATTGTCTGGGGAGTAGAAAAGATGAGACCCTACCTGGAAGGCTACCGTTTTACCGTGCTAACCGATCACCAATCTCTCCGTTGGTTGCACTCGATCAAGAGTCCGGCAGGACGCCTCGCTCGATGGAGTATCTTTTTGCAACAATACGATTTTGAGATTAAGTACCGAAAAGGCACCTTGAACCGAGTAGCAGATGCCTTATCAAGACAACCCTTACCGGGACCGTCGTCCGCCCCAGATTCCGAGGAATTGGGATCTCTAACTGAAACAGCTGACTGCTCCTGGTACAACCGGAAAAAGGCCGAAGTGGAAAAAAATCCCGAAGCCTTTCCAGATTATTGCATCCGAGACAACCGTCTGTTTCGCCACTTCTGGGATGCACATGATCTGACTGAGCCGGAGCTGTCTGACCCCTGGAAGCTATGCGTACCCACGTCTCTCCGTCCTACTGTATTGGCCGAAAACCATGATGCTCCGTCCGCTGGACATATGGGAATAGCCAAAACTGTGGCGCGCATGGCTCACCGGTACTATTGGCCTGGTATGTTTCGCGATATCGCCAAATATGTCAGAGGATGTCTACAGTGTCAAAGGTACAAACCGTCACAACAACAGGTTGCAGGGAAAATGCAACCTTCCGCAAACCGAAACCCGTGGGAAACCGTCAGTACAGATTTGGTCGGTCCCCTGCCACGATCCAGTAAAGGGAATAATTACCTTGTGGTTTTTCAAGATCGCTTTACTAAATGGGTCCAGTGCAAGCCGCTCCGAAGTGCTACAGCCCGTACTGTAAGTCAAGCACTGTATGACGAAGTTATCACCCGTTTTGGTTGCCCCCGCACCATTATAAGTGATAACGGCTCTCAGTATGATAGCCGACTGTTCCGTCGCACCCTGGAAGAATTGGGAATACAGCACCGTTTCACGCCTCCGTATACGCCGCAAGCCAATCCCGTGGAACGAACCAATCGGACAATCAAAACCATGATCGCCCAATATTGCGAACAAGACCATCGTAAATGGGATCAAAACATCACCGATTTCCAATTGGCGATAAACAGCTCAAAACACGAGTCAACCGGATTTTCGCCTGCGTTCCTCAATTTTGGGAGAGAATTGGACTTACCTAAGTCGCTGTATCGCACAGAAACCCGACAGCAAGGGGAAGAAATAACCACCGACTCTCTCAAACCCGCTGACCTGAGTAACCGGTTAGAAAAACTGCGTGAAGTTTTTCAGCTGGTTCGAATAAACTTAGCCCGCGCGTTTTCTACACAAAGTTACTATTACAACTTGCGTAGGCGGGAATGGCGCTGCCACCGTGGCGACCGCGTTATGAAGCGAGAAAACCCGTTGTCCTCCGCCGTTCGCGGATTTGCCGCTAAACTAGCTCCGAAATTTTCCGGACCGTACACTGTCACCCGAGTCATTTCACCCGTCGTTTACGATTTAAAAAGTGATACCGGCAAGCAAGTGCGACATATCCACATAAAGGATTTAAAACCAGCCTCGCACGCGGCCCCGCCGCCCATTAATGTGTAATTTGACTTTATGTTACAGTACTTCTTCCACATGGACAGTCCCATACTGGAACTCCTCGGCGACCCAGCCTCAGACTTCGAGTGGGAGCTGATGGAGGCCTGTACTGAATCCCCCGAGGACAACAGGAAGGAGGAGGAAGTAGCCCGTCCGAGCCGTCCGGAACTACTGAAAGTAAGAAGCCATACACCGCCCCCTTTGGTCCGTAGCCCGACGCCGACACCACCTGCCACCGACTCCGAACCCCTGCGGATGACTCGCCACGAGAGCCCATCGAAGACGCCCCAGTCTGGGTTATGGAGACGTGAGCCGTATCCGCCGCAGACCTACCTACCTGTCGAGCAGGATCTCTGTTGGAGATGTGGTTATCCGGACCACAGCAGAGACCGTTGTACGCGGAGGAGGATTATATTCTGCTCCAGATGTGGGCTCGTGGGCATGCTATCCCGCGATTGCCGGTGTAGTACCGCGGTTATACCTCCTAACCCCACCCCGAGGGCCACCCGTCGACCGAACCTTCCCCGCAAGACCCGGACACAAGGGATCCAAACCGACCCGCTGTATTTGCGAAATAAGCGAGCTTGTCCCGTGTGTGACTGCCACTGCCACTACAAGGCCTGAGCTCGACGTCCAAAAATTCCGCCGACGTTCTACATTTACCGCCGTCAATTAGCTTCACCATAGCTAACTGCTTTTTGTATTTTCAGAAGGACCAGCCCCTGACCATGGTCGGCCCAGTTGAAGGACCCCCCAGGGAATACTGACCACCCTGGAACAGGTTAAGGCCAACTGGTAAGACGCACCGAATGAAGACCCCCAGAGGTAATGACACCGGTCCCGGGAGGCTGTTTAAAGTTAATTTTGTTTTTTTGCTAATTTAGAATTTTGTTCTGTAAATACTAGATTAGGGAGCTTTCCGTTTTCAATTAATTTTGCCTTTGTTTACCTGGAGCCTCCCAGGGAGAAGAAAAAAAAAATGTATAATGAATTATTATTTTTTTTTTACCGAAGTAAGAGGGGGGTGTAACGAAGTGATTTTTTCCGATCAAGGAATGTTCAATTTTGTTTTAAATATTACCGTCACTTGGGTACACCCTGCCGCTGTTTTAGTAAGTAAGTCCTGTTTTAATTAAGTTATTAATGAGTTGTTAAAAAGTCCGCTGGTAAACAAGCAATCAAGTAATTAATTGATTAATTTTCGACAATACCTCGTATAAGTAAAATCCGAGAAATATTGTAAATAATGGCCGAGTCGGAAATAAAAATCATTCGTTACTAAAAATGTTAATCCTTGCCCGTTTTAATCCGTTTCTTTTTGCAACATAGTATAGAAATTGCAAGTAATGCATTTCCGGTTATCGACGCTTTGAACGAATACTTCTAATTGCATAATCCGCTTGCACTTTGCAACGAACGTCGTGTTGAGCACACGATCCCATCGTGTAAAGTCGGTGACCACCTCTCTTTTAACACGACAGATACGTCATAAAAGTTTACAAAAAGGGGAAGCACAGTCACTTCGCTCTCATTCCAGCAGTAGATTCATTCCGAAATAGTCCGCATCAGATCAGATCCGATCCACCTTCAGAAGTGCCAGATCGAACCAGCCGTCTACAGTTTCGCGCCGCCGCTCCGAATTAAATAGCAAATCCTATCAGAACGTGATTCCGAAAATTATTTTGGTAAGAATACATCGTCGTGCACTGTATTTTGCAGGTACTGCTTTCAGTTAAGTATAGATATTCAAAGGTTCTTGTGTCCGCACGTATTGTTGTATTATACTACTCAATCAAACCAGAGCTAATTAGTAATACCTCCGTTGGTCTTTTGTTTGTTAATATATGCAGCAGCCGCTGAGGTCTATTCGCTAGGGTCACCTCAAAAGTTCCACTGCATAATAGGTTACCGGAAAACCTACGATAAATCTAATAGCCATTATATGCATCAACTGAGAGGAATTGTTCGCTAGGGCCTTCCAAACGGGTGATCTGCATAGAACTGGCTCGCGAAACTTACGTAATAATATAATAATAATATAAGCATTAGCAAATCGCTCTACGTTTGTGGCAGTAGTTTGCCGTGTATGTAAAAATTCCGTATAGCCTAGAATATCTATAGCTAATCGATTGCCCGCCGTGCATAATACATCCGAGTGGAAAGGTCCGTTTGCTTGTCGTACATCAGAATTCATTAATCTCACGTATCCGAAAATTCAGACGTAAAATCACGTAAACATTCTTGATTGCCAGCACGACTTATTTTTATCATTTTTGAAATAATTTTATACACACTCGACTGTTTGTACAGTCGTGGAGGTTTAGAGTAAATTAATTTGTTCATTATTATCCTTGAATAAATCCGTTATTTTAAAAAGGTAAAATTCACGAGTTATTATTTCTGTCATTTTAATTTCTGATTAATCCGTTTGAGTAGGGGTTGAAGTCCTTTAGACAGACCCCCAACTTGCGACCTCTGGCTATCTGTATCTCCATCTGTTAGCTACCCCGGATTGTTTTCCCAAATAGGAAAGCCAAAAAGTGCTGTCCTTTGCACTCAAAAGTTAAAGGGCTGGCGCCCGAGATTTCCGTATAAAAGATTACGTAAGTATCTGGAAAAGAGCGGAAGCCATTACAATATTTACGAACAATTTGCAGGTTATTTTTTTTAAATCAGAGGTCAATTGATCGACAGATTTTAAATTTTTTTAAGAGATTTTAGATATGTATAATTTCAAAATGGTGTAACCTTATAAAAAAATCGCTTAATGAAATTTGAAATCCATCGATCAATTGTCCTGGTTTAGCAAAAACATAGCGTGGAATTTTTTCACAAAATAAAAATCTTTAAAAATACTTGATTTCGCAAATTTCAATTCAATTTCTGCAAAATTTCTTCATTTGATCTTGTTAGTTATGCCTCAAAGTATGACTCCAATACTAAAATATTGCTAACCTACATTTCACCAGTCGCCATTGTTTCAAGTATAATAACAAAAATAGACGACATAAATACTTCCAATAATGAAAACGTGCAAAATTTTTAACTCCCATCACTGAGACAATTCATTGAACTATAAAAATAACCTGTTGTGTCCGGGGACAAACATGATATTCGCATGCAGGATATGAATATTGAATGTTTGATTACATTAATTTAAAAGCTATGACCCGTGAATATGTCTACAAATTAAGTTATGTTATGTAGTGTAGATCAGTTCAAAGCACAGAAAGCCCAGAGTTTATAAATTATTATTAATTTCGCTGCACCAAAACAAAAGCGCCATTGGAGTAACTATTAATTTTATCATATACGCCACGGAAAATTAGAACACTATCCCATTCATTCATTTATCGCGGCCATTTATGTGCCATTCATTTAACTTAAAACCAGTAGTTAAACGTTTATAAGCTCGTTCTAAAATTAATTTATGCACATCTTATAGTAAGAAACTAAAATACGTGACAAAATGAGAATATATTATACAGGGTGTTTCGGGAGGAAAGAGAACTATTTTAAGGGTGTAGTAAGCATTTTCGGACTCTTAGGTATTTATAGGAACTTTTTTCTTCTTTTGACCCCTAGAATACATCCTTAAAATCAATGACATATTTTTTTACCTCGACTTTATAATAGTTTAAACCTACATATACTCGTACATCATATAAGAATCATACTAAAGTCATATTAGTGAAATTTTCGGGAATTGGAAGGAAGAAGACAGTTTTCTAACTAGTTCCTCAACTCAACTCAAGAACATATATTTCAGGAACCATTTTTTTTTTATTTTTTTTTAACACGCTTTTATTAGCTGTATGTTTGTTTGTTTGTATGTATGTTTGTTTGTATGAATGTTTGTTTGTATGTAACGGAATCTTTCAACGAGATTTTCACCCATTTCAAAACGTCAGATTAAACTGAAACTTTGCACTTATCAAGGATCGATGACAATACAATAATTTTATAACATTGTCCTAATGTCCTTACAAGGACCATCAGGATAAAATAAAAATAATTTTACAGGTTAAGCATATGCCATCTACAGAATGACGGTAAATGTTATCCTTCTTTATCGACATAGAAAAAGACATTTGAAATGAAAAATTTTGTAAAAAATCTAATTGAAAAATGTCAAAAATCATTTAGATTTCAAAAATTTCAAAACAAATTTGGATTTAAAAATTTCAAAAAAAATTTAGATCCAAAAATTTTAAAAAAAATTGATTTAAAAAATTTTGAAAAAAATTTGATTTACAAAAATTTTGAAATAAATTTGATTTTAAAAATTACAAAAAAAATTTGAATTGAAAAATTTCGAAAAAAAATTGAATTGAAAAATGTAAAAAAATTTCATTTCAAAAACTTCGATTTAAAAAATTTTGAAAAAAAATATTTCAATTGAAAAATGTCAAAAAAAATTGAATTGAAAAATGTCAAAAAAAATTTAATTCCATGAATTTTGAAAGAAATTCGATTTCAAAAATTTTTAAGAAATTTTTAAATGAAAAATTTGAATTGAAAAATTTTGATTTCAAAAATATAAAAAATAAATTATAGTTTAAAAAACTAAAAAAACACGCTTTAAAGGGAAACCGAACTAAAAAGTAAAAAATAAGAATGTGATTGACAAAAAATAATTTTATTGTAAAAGCGTGGGGTGCTAACTCTACTTTAATCAATTAGCTACCAATGAAATATCTATAACAATTGATATCATGCACCCCACGCTTTTTTACAATAAAATTATTTTTTGTCAATCACTTTATTCTTATTTTAAACTTAGTAAAAAGCATTTAATTATATGGAATTTGTGGAATATTTATCACTGTTGAACAAAATCTTAATAGATAAACATTATTTTCCCTTTAAAGCGTGTTTTTTAGTTTTTTTAAACTATAATTTTTTTTTAATATCTTCTTTGGTACAGTTTAGTGAATATTCAGTTTTATTGTTCGAATTGTAAAAGAAAATTAATATAAAACTACGTAGGTTAAACCAAAAAATTTTAATACAACTTTGGGAAAAAACTTCTAATGTGACTATATTTAATTATCAATTAATCAAATTCCTATGAGAAAGTTGCAAAACGCATTAAAAAAAATTGGCATGATCGTAGCTTTTGATCAGTAGTACATCAGATGGAGACTTTTTTTAATAAAAAAAAAAAAGTTACGCAGGTCGTCAAATATAAGAAAATTAGATACGTATTGACATATACAGAACAAAACAACTTCTAATCCTTCATTCCCGAAAATTTTCCGTAATATGACTCCACTATTAAATAAATTAATCTTCTATGTAATCGAATCACTAACACTTCTCAAGAATTGTAAAACATTGTCACCTGCCTAAGAAACAAGTTATCAGAAGATGGAAAAAGCAATTGAAATCAAGTCTATTTCTACCAGAAACAGGGTTCGAAGGATATATATCCGGGATATATATCATGATATATATCACGATATATATCCGATATTTAAAGGACTGATATATACATATATCAATGATATATTTTTTTTTTCGCAAGATGATGCATTTTGCAATTTTAATCAAATCGATTCACATTATTCTGTTCTGTTAGACCATTAATGTTGTTCTTATTTTTTATTACTTTTTACATTTTGACATTTCAACTATTTTTATATTTTTTTTAAGAAGTCTATTTTTGTTTTTTATTCCATTAAATAATAATTATTGTTATGTTTATGTTATGTTTTCGTTTACTATAATATAAAATAAAAATATGCTTTTAGTTGGCAATTTTGTTGATCAGAATAAAAAAAAACGAAAAAAAAAATAAATATCAAAATTTTGATATATATCGGATATATATCGGATATATATCAAAATTTTGATATTTATATAAATATCATGATATTTTCGAACCCTGACCAGAAATATGACTGTTAACTGGTCAACAACGTATTTTTTTTTTTTTTTTCCATTCATTTCCTATGGGTTTCTAGGAATGAGACAGATGTATGTTGAGTTAATTAAGCTTATGTAATTGCTATTAAGTAGATATTATTAAAAAGCAGCCCATAACCAGTTTAATGAAATAATAAACTTGCACCATATTGAGGATAAAGCAACTTAATGACTATTAAATCGGGGAACATTTACTATAGGTATTAAGTCACACAATAATAAAATAACTGATATAAACCTTTTAATCGAGTTTTCTATAGTCAATATCTCCAGCCAGTAACATCTATATCTGATATAAACTATAAAAAGAGAAAATAGGTTTCCAAATATTTGTCGGCGTATACAGAGCAAATCGGTGTCTATACAGAGCGATTCAGTTTGCTGGTAACTTCAGGTATTGATTTTGTTCCTTGGAAGTACCTACCGTTTCTGTAATAAGTAGGTATGTATGAAACTGTTTAAAAAACTTTTCGTTATAAATTGATTTTATGGTTTATTTCTGTAAAAATATTAACAACTATTATTTCTTGTTTTTTTTTAAACTAAAGAATTTAAATACCATTTCGATAAAGCGCGCAGCGGGAGGATTCGAAGTTTAAGGGGTTGGCGATGTTATTAACAAATAAGTTGGACATTTCTCTTTGCAAATACATACCTAAAAACTATATTTCTTCAACAATTTTGGTTTTTAATTAATCTTACTTCACGAAGGAAGACCGGCGAAGACACGATTTTAATTATATCTTTAGAAGCGTGAGAGGAATAGAAGTTGTTGAATTAATCACTGGATAACGAGTTCCATAAAATTATTGTCTAACATTGAAGGAATGTGTAGTAAAGGGGTGACCACCTGTGATGGGTCTTTAGAAAGAGGACGATTTGCAACGCATTATCAAGTAGTAAAAGTACTAATCGGTTGGGCACTACCTTCCGCTGAAAAACTTTAGTAAAAATATTGATAAACAGTTCGCCAACATTAGGATTTTGTTGCAAAAAGGTAAGTTACTTCGTATAAGAGCTCAATTTTAACAAAATTTTGGACGAAGTTTTGGATGTCAGTTCCCAAATATAGGAACAATATTTCAAACCATACTCACTCGTTAGACCTTAATTCATACAACGATCCCAGTTATCATTTTGATCATAACCTCAGTCTTACTTTAGATTTCAGACAGTGTAGATATATAAAACAACAGCTCCCTTATCAATAGTGATACAAAAAAATCCTAAGTGCGAACCAGCACAATGGTTGTTAAACGTGAGAATACGCTAGTGTTAGATTTCAGAAGTGTAAATAAAAAGCCGAGTAATATAGCGCTACATAAATGGATACAAGAAAAGTTTAAGTTTAATATAGATCAAGTACTGTGTATACAATTTGATCACATTAAAAACAAAGTCTATATTAAGTTAATATCAAAAATGCTTGTACAAATCACGGTAGCCAAATATGAACATGATAGGCTAGTTTTCAAAGATGAGGAGGAAAATGAGTATGAGATAGGTATATCGGAAGATGCCGAAGGAACATATGTCAGGATTTTTGATTTTCCTATTGAATTAGACAATGGAAAAATTAAAGAATGTCTAACGAAATATGGTACCGTTAAAATGATTAAAAATGAAAAATGGTCCGGAAGTGGATTATATAACTGTGAAAATGGAATAAGAACGATGGAAATAAACATGACTAATAAAATACCATCATACATAAAAATTGAGGGTATGACATCATTAGTAACATATCCTAACCAAATAAGAACCTGTATGATCTGTGATGAACCTGGGCATATAAGAAAAGATTGTCCCAAAAAGCCTAGCAATGTCATTAAGGAAATAAGAAGACCAAACGCACCGATAGTGAATAATGACCAGACGCAAAATATTATCACATACGCACAAGTCGTAACTGAAAGAATACTCCGCGGAAATACAAAATCAAAACTGGTTTACAAATCCAACAGAAAATATTGAACAACAACAAATAGGCTGTACTCCTCAAATTACTGAAAAAGATCAAGATCTAGAAGCTAGTGAAGAAACACAAACACCATGTCCAAACCAAGAAGCAGAAAAGATTAAAAGAAAACGACAAAAACTGAAAGTAAATGCGAGTTCCAGTGAAGAGGAAAGAAAAGTACCGAAATTAACCCTGAAACTGAAGAACAAGAAGGATGGGGAAAGTCAGTCCAAAGAAAAGAAGATATCAGAAAATTCGGAGTTAAACGAAATCGAGATATTAGACCAAAGCAAGGAAGATGAAGATGAGTACTATTAAATATAACAATAAGTTAGCTTTAGATTATATAAGTGTATATTATCTATTAAAAAATAATAATAATAATAATAATAATTATAATAAATGACACACGTAAAAACAATAGCCTTAATAAATATAAATGGTATAAAAAACAACACAAAACAGTCCTTACTTAATGATTTTATAAGGAACAACAGCATTGACATATTATTTCTCCAAGAAGTAAACACGGATTGTATAAATTGTCCAAGTGGCTTCGAGTATATAATGAATGTTGGAGATAATAAAAGAGGCACAGGCATAATATACAGAAATGGTTATAAAATAGAAAATTTGCTTTTGAGCGAAAATGGCCGTATCATATCTGCTACAATAGATAGTATACACTATGTAAATATTTATAGTCCATCCGGAACTCAGCATTATAATGAAAGGATAATTTTTTTTGAAAATGAGTTAAACTTACATTTTAATTTTAACATACCATGTTTTCTACTAGGTGACTTCAACTGCGTAATTAAAAAAAAAGATAATAGAAATAATGTTAATATATGTAAACCACTATATAATATTATAAATAATTTAAAACTACTAGATATATGGGAAATCATTCATGGAAATAAGGTAGAATATACATTTATCAGAAAAAATAGTGCATCGCGTATAGATAGAGCATACGTATCCGCTGAACATAAAAATTTAATCCACAATTGTAAGGTTTTGCCCGAGGTTTTGCCGGTTCCTTTTTCTGATCATAATTCAGTGATTTTTTGTATAAAATCAGATCAAAATAATTTTAATAAGCATGGGTGGGGATATTGGAAATTGAAAATGTCGTTATTAAAACAGGAAATAATGGAAAGATTTAAAAAAAAAATTGTAAACTTAAGAAAACACGATACATATAATACAAATTTTGTAAAATGGTGGTTTGAAATTTTCAAACCAGCAGTAAAATCTTTTTTCAGAAATTTGGAGATACAAAGGGCGATTGATTTTAAAAGTAACTTAAATTATTATTACAACATTCTTTACGAATTAAAAGATAAACTAAATAAGGGGGAAAATGTTATAGATGAATTCAGAGAAATAAAATTAATAATAAAAGATATAAAAGAAAACCAAATCAATCAATTATACCAGGATAAAAATAAACCTTGCATAAACGAAAGAAAAACTTTGTCTGATCTCATTGATATGAGAAGAAATAATAAAAAAATGACAATAACAAAAATTCAGCATGAAAATGGTACATCTTTAAACAGTACAAGCGATATTATGAAATATGCAGTAGAATATTATCAAAAAACATTTGAAGATCCAATAAAAAGCGAAAGGGATACCAGATGTTTAATAGCACATATTAATAAAAAAGTTAAAAATGACGATAAGATTCTCATGGAACAGACTATTACAAAAAAAGAGTTATTTGAAATATTTAAAGTTATAAGCAAAAAAAAAAACTCCTGGACTGGATGGTCTGCCATATGAATTTTATATAATGTTTGGTGATAGTATTGCTGATGATCTAATCAAACTCTTCAATTATTTTATGATAGAGAATATTAAGCCACCGATGAAATTTGCAGAGGGAACTATAATTTTAGTGCCCAAGACAAAAAATGCTAACGATTTTGAACAATTTCGACCGATCACACTTACAAATTCAGATTACAGAATATATATATGAAGATAATGGTTAACATATTTAAAATGGTAACAAATTATTTACTAGGGAACGAGCAAGCGTGTGAGGCTGAAAACTCAATTTTCAATAGTTTACTAAATATTAGAGATATCATTCTTAACTATGAGAATGATAAAAATTTTACAGGTGCGATATTGGGGCTAGATTTTAAAAAAGCATTTGACCGAATATCTCATACATACTTATACGCAGTATTAAAAAAGTATAATATAGCAAACAACATAATTATAGCTATTTAAAATATTTACAGCACAAATAGATCTAAAATAATGATTAATGGCTTTTTAACAAATTTTTTTGATATCAAAGTGGGCATCAGACAGGGATGTCCAATGTCAATGATCCTATTTAGCTTAGCATTAGAACCGTTACTGAAAATATGTAAAACTGCAATCACAGGTATAGATATCAAAAATAAAACGTATCAAGTAGCAGCATATGCAGACGATGTAACTATATTTTTAAAAAATCAAAATGATGTTGCCAACCTAATAACAGTATTAAAAATATTTGAAAACGCATCAAACAGTAGGGTAAATTTTACCAAAAGCGACATTTTACCACTAGGAAAATGGAATGAAGTCTATGGGCACTTAAATAATTCACCTTTTAAATTTGTAGAACAGATTAAAATTCTAGGTATTACCTTTCAAAAAGATTCTTCTAATATGTACAAAAATAACTGGGAAAGAATAGTTCGCAATATTCAAACTACAGTTATAAGTGATAATCAAAGACAGTTAGATTTAATTAGAAAAATTTGGTATGTAAATACGTATTTATTATCAAAAATTTGGTATATTGCACAAATCCTACCGATTAATATAGTAGCCTGTCAAAAATTAAATTTAATAATTGGAAGATTTTTATGGTATAGGCAGTTATACAGGGTGTCAAGAGCGCAATTGTATTTAGCAAAAAAAGATGGAGGGCTTGGTCTTATAAACATTGAATTAAAGGCAACTGCTTTATTCATTAAGAATCATTTTTTGTCATGGGTGCAAAATACCAATAAAATTAAATACAAAGCAATAATATGTGAGGAAATATTTGATAGAAATAAAGATTTACCATCAAATATGCAAACTTTTAAAAAAATAAAAGAATACGTAATAAAATTAAACATAGATAGAGATGAGAATGTAACGGCGAAAACGTTGTATAACGAAATAATTAAATTTAAACCCAATAAACCACAAATTGAAGAAAAATATAAAGATTATGATTGGAAAAAAATTTGGAATGCATGTCAGAAAAATTGTATACCGACAAAATAGCGAACCGCCCTGTACTTGGCACTAAACGATGTATATCCTACCAAAATAAAATTAAAAAAACACAAAATGTCAGACTCAGACAAATGTATAACTTGTAATGTAGTTGAGAACCTGTATCACAAAATTAGAGATTGTGGACAAAACACAAGAAACTGCTTTAATAAAACAAAAACTTTGATACTGGCAAAATTCGGTATATCATTGGAACAATGCAAAAATGTATATGAGTTACTAGAAATAGGATTTAATAATAATAACGAAGATAAAAATACATTTTTATGGTATATTGCAGCAATGATATATTGTAATCTAGAACTTAAAGATGATGTAATAAAATTAGTAGATATACCTAATGCGAAACGACAGATGTATAAAAATAAGAAAAGGAATAATTAATAAATTTAGCAATAAAATTTTTGGATTTTGAACGGAGCGGCAGGAGGGAAATAACCTTTCACTCTGTCTACCAACAGCTTCACAAATTGTTAAATAGATATGTATTAAAGAAAGGTAGTGGAAAGGGTATTTCGCCCTTCCCCTCTACAGCAGATGTAAGAACATGAGCATCTTGCTTTAACGAAGGAAATGTAAAATAGAAAAATAAGTACAGGGTCATCACGCGAAAATGTCCTTTTTTGAAATAACTCAGCCATTTTTCATGTTATGACATAGATGTAAAGAAATTCTGAACTAGTTTTTTCCACAGAATCTAAATTTTCAGTCAAAAAAACAATAACGAATCGTAAATTTTGAAAACAAAGAAAAACATTAACCATAATGAGAAAATTATCTCTGAGAAACAAAGATAAATTGAGCAATTACTAAATTGAATATATGTATTAATGTATCTAAAATTATTTATTGTATTTAACCTTGTAATATTTAACATTGTTAATTCTTTGTTAATATTTTTTTATTTTTTTATGTTTAGTAATATTTTCTTTGTTAAATAAATGTATGAAATCAATATTCTATGTTTCTCAGAGATCATTTTCTCATTATGGTTAATGTCTTCTTTGTTTTCAAAATTTATTTAACAAAATCGGTCACGTTATTTTAATATCGTCAGATTTATATATCTCATTTTAATATCATCAAATCTAAATATCTAAATAACCATTTGAGATAACATAAGATATGTTGACATTTTTGATTTCAGAAAGAGAAGCATAATCGAAATATTTCAAAATATACAGAGTGTTCTATTTAAAAGAGAAATTATTATGTCGTATTTCTGAAATGCGATTCGTTATTGTTTTTTTGACTGAAAATTTAGATTCTGTGGAAAAAACTAGTTCAGAATGTCTTTACATCTATGTCATAACATGAAAAATGGCTGAGTTATTTCAAAAAAGGACATTTTCGCGTGATGACCCTGTACATACGTAATTTATATTTTATCAAAATGTAACTTGTAATATATAGTTTTAATAAAGTTTGTTTAAAAAAAAAAAAATAACCATATTTATCAAACAAATATACCTTTTAAATGAATTTCTAATTATTATTTGTTTGTATTTATTTCCGCATTAACAAAATATTATGATAAAAGGCGTTTATTAATTCCAAATTATAAAGCACCAAATAATACTCTCTTTCTCAGCCACCCTTAAATTCTAAAATTGCTGTAATTGAAGATAGCATTAATAGTATCGACTGATGAATATTATAACAGTTGGTTAACTACATTACTGTCACCTACATTTCAAAGTGGCTCTTCCCCTACTAATAAAATTTATAACCTCTACAATTTAATTATTTAATAATTGCTACCTATTTAAAGCAATAAATAATAGCGACTAAAATTGCTGCAATTCTAGATAATATAATAATAGTCTCAATTGTTGACGAATATTAATTATGGTACTTATTTATTCCGAAGTGGTTGCTTATAAAAGTCACATGGATTCAAAACTATAGTATCATATACAGAGTGATTGATTCATAAGGTCGAATTACTTCTACCAAAATAAGGCGATGTGATAATAACAAGCGTTTGCAGATTCTTTGTAAAGGAGATACACAGCCATTCTGTTTTTCAAGCCACATTTTTTACAATTATTTCATGCAGACAGGTAATTATTATTGGTATTAGTTAACATAGCTTTATTTTGTTAACTATAGTCCATATAGGGCAAAAAAGTATGAGATCTACATTGGTATTAACTTGGACAATTGAATTCCTTTGCCATGCAATGCAATATTACTTAATTATTGATTATTAGAAAATTCCAACGCATTCCCGGTGCATCCAGAACCCGTCAAATTGTTCGTCATGTTTGAATCGATGGAGAGCGAAGGGCTGCAACGGTGCCTCCATGATAATGCAGCTTCTGAGATGTGGAGGAAGGAAAGCGAATACTTTAATAAAAGAGATGAACACTGAGGGCTATTTATAGTTTGGCGTGGCTTCAAAGGAGCATTCTCGACAATACCGGCGAAAAGCAAATAAACGATGGTCATCAATTAGAAGTCGCAGGGAATCCATTACAGATATGATTATAATTTAATCTCCACATAGCCAGCACACATCTTTTCTTATATGACTAAAGTACGCAACACGAATTCAGAAGATATAAATTCCTTTGGTTAAAATTAAAAAAATATAGAGGAATTAAAATTCTTCTGTTCTGGGTTTTTGGATCTTCATTATATTTAGTATAACATATTTTGTTAAATTTATAAAAGCTAGCGGGATTTAAAAAAAAAATCATGTTTTATTCAGAAATCTTATTGTATTATTTAAACTAATACTAATATACAACACACTACAACACAGCACAATTGAAAAATGTTCCAATAACACTGAATATTTCCTTCATCATAAATCTAACCAATAAGAAACATGAAATTTGTACCATGTAACTTGTTTAAATAAATGATTATTTTGCAAAAATAATCGGTTATTTTTCACCTAGCTGTTCATCTATTTTATTTTTGACATGTAAAATAAATGCACGTAATCCAATTTAATTTTCTCCTAATTGGACTAAAAACAAAATAAAACATTACAAATTCAAGAATAATTATTTTTGTTCATAATTAGCTACTAGTAGAAACAGTGTATTGTATGTATTTTTACAAAAATATTTTTAATACCCTCGACCTGCGGTCTCGCGGGCTTTTAATGTAAATTATTAAGTCTCGAACATTTCAAAGCAAAGTTTTGCAAAAATAAGCTACCCGCACTTTATCCGATAAAATTCAGAGGTCTCGGGAACCCCTGAATATACCTTCCACCAAATAAGACAGGTGACATCAAGTAAAATTTCGAACCAAATAAACAGGCACTTCCACTTTCCCACACAAAGGATACCATTATTAATCCATTTTTCTTATTAAAACGATCAGTAAAATGTTTGTATTTGACCGTATTTGTTAATATTTTGCCAGATATAACTTTTTAATTTTATCCTCAAAAGCTAATGCCTTCCCTTCTGAAAGTGACATTTTTGTTACACAGTAGCAATAGTTGTGAGATGCAAGACTCTCCATATTTTTACGTTCCGTCTACTCTAAACCAAAGCATTCATTTTTTAGGACTAAAGAGCCAGTCAAAACCTTTCGGAATCTTCACGAAAAATCCCTAACTGGTTCCTAGAGGTCCCTGAAATCGAGCCTGAAATACTGATGTAAACGGATTTTTGGATTATTAGTAAGTGGTGAATAAAAAATATTTACCAAAGTCTAAACATATCGAGTTCCTCAGAATTTTTTTGAATCATGTAAGGTTTTTTTATTTATTAATTTAAGATATCTATTGATTTGGAATATAAATATTTAAAATTTTATTGCTTATTATTTATCGTGTTTATAAAATTTCGAAGCTATACATTTTTAATAATTTATTATTATCACTTCATGTAGGTATACAATATTTACAATAAGGAGATCTAGACACCTAGGGCATAAATAAAAAAATGTCGTTGGCTACATCACAAACGCATACACATTTTTTACTGTCTCCAATTCATACACAGGTTAGATGACTGAAGGCCTGGATGGACGACGACACCGACCTAAATTTGTAAAATTGATCCAAAAAAGGCTTATAGGGATGTTAGATTATGTGGATGAACGTGACGTGTTGACTGTTTTATAGTTACATAAATAAATAAAATAAATAACACAACATGTAATTACGACCCCCTTTATCCCAGAAGGCTCTAGAAGAGCCTCGTGCGGGAGGGGGCTACACATTTAAAGACAAGGGACACACATCCAATATCCGTGTATAATGGAAAAATCCCTCTCACAGTATTTTCCATTGCCACGACCGGGATTCGAACCCGGGACTTTTGGGTGGGAAAACTTATTTTCACCCTTTCCTGGGACTTTCCTTCATAAATATAACTTGTTTCTTTTGACTCGAACTAAACATTTTTTCTGAAATTACCCGTGACGTGATAATTCAAAATTTTGATCGAGGGCTCTCGAGGTTTATAATATTCGGGCAAAAACGAAAAATTTGAGCAAAAATGTAAATATGCAATAGTAAATTGTGCAAAAATTGTAGAATATTATACTTTTCTCATAAGTGTGAGGATTTGCGACACAGATGGGCTATTGGAGGAAATTATGCATTTTTTTTTTTTTCGTTGTTGAATAACAATAGCTATTACAAAAGTTAAAGAAAAAATACTACCATTTATCAAATAAGGTCCTATTATAATATGCCGATATTACCAGGTCTGTCGTTATTCCAAAATGCTTCTGTTACTAAAGATACTTTTTACACTTAACATTAACAAGTACGTGTTACCAACCAATCTTTTTCGTATGAATTATAATAAATATCCTACATAGGTAATATGTAGGTATATACCATAAATCGGAAATGTGTGTAACTGGTGCGTTTAAAACCCAATATTTTATTTTCAAGAATGGCAAAGATTTTACGTGATTATTAGTATTATTATTGCAAAAACCTCATGTATATTGTTTTCTACTTTTGTTAGATCTAAACTGAAGAAAAGAACATATTGTATTCATATAATATTTCTGGAAAAAGTATAGACGACATTTTTAAAACAGGAAATTTTATTCTGGAGCGTATACTCAATAATTTTTGTAAGAAGTGAAGAGCTGCGACTTTTCCCCGTCACTCCTTAATTATCGAATTCCAAAACTAAGTCCAGGAACAAATATTGTACGTATGACTAATTCTCGTACAAATTTGTTAAATATTATTAAGAAATATAATCATGCCATATACCCCGAAGTGAAACTGGTGCAGCTAGGAACACGTGTTTCGGTGTTATTGCTCCTCATCAACGTAGCGTAGCTAACTAAGGAATCTAAGATCTGAAACAATAACTAATGAAGCACAGTACTATATTCGCGTTTTCACAGTGGACCAAATTTGTGGACAGCAGTATAATTGACCAATTTTTGTTATATCATTTAAGTAGCAGTAAAAATTTACTGCTGCTAAGATTTCCAATATTTCACAAAGCCGTAAGGTGGGGTACAATGGATCTTTTTTCAAACGCTGTTTTGACAAGACAAAAAGATTTCGTACCGTTTTGTACGGGCTTTCTTAGATAACGATATTTTTGTTAATTTTCTACCCAAAATGTTTCATAATTGGTAAAATTTGTAAAAGTTTTAGTATTTTCGCTATTAAGTAATTAGTACATTATTTGTTCCAACTTAAATAAATAAACATAAAAATCTCGATAAAAATAGAAAATCACAAACACTATAGGCAAGAAATATCTTAGATATTATATTTCCATTGGATTCTATTACAAAAAACAAAAACAATAATAACCAGCAAGTTGTCCTCAGTCAACTATTATGTGCAATCTAAAAATAAAACATATATACGAGAGTGACTGGCATTTCCCGAGTATGTAACACATGTTGGTATGTCTGGTTGTTCCAAGTATAAAAGTTTCGACTAATAATTGTTTTGGCGTTTTAACTAAAACCATTATTCAATTCGTTTTATTGAGAGGCCAATGTCCTCTGTAATTAGAGAATTGTACTAAAACTTAAATTAATACTATTTTAAATCTGTCATATTCTAAACATAAAAATACAAATTCTGAAATTGACGGTTGGTACAATTATCAGACGAGTTCGGCCTTATTTTAGCCATTGGAAATGAAATAAAATTCAAATATTTCGTTAATTAAAAATTTACTTTTTTGTACTTTTTGAGATCTATCTTTCTATGTAAAACCAATTTTGCCATTTTTTTATTTCTTTTCATGACATACTTAAATTTCTTGAATAATACTAGGGTTTTCAATAATTATAGTTTCATAATTCCTCATGAGATTGAAACATTATTTGAATCAGCTCCTCCATAGCAAAACCATTAAAAAAAAACTTGACCCCATATTTTTTAAATGATATCGTAAAGTTCACAATTGCATAAATATACCCAACTTACGCTTACCTCCAAGTTATGTACAAGGCAACGTTTACTTTGAATTTTAAAAGCCTAGAGAACAGAAAAAAGACGAAATATTATGACATTGCACTCAGATTAGTTTAGAGTTAATTCACATATAATTAGTGCCATTCATTATATGCCTCGTTGTGCAGATGTACACATATAATCATATATATATTTTGACTGTGAATAAGTAGCTACTTGTATTTGTAAACATATTTGTGTTTTTTGAGAAATCAACTGGCAAATGTATCGAAAAATATGGTAATACCTTTATATTCGGTAATTCTCGAAATAAAATGGTGATAGTAACAAAACTGATTTATTTAGATAGTTAAATTAATTCTATCAACATCAATTCTAAATCTTATGCATGATCAAGACATATCTAAGAGGTAATATTATTTAAGATTCTGACTACACTTCACCAATAACAGATAATTAAGACTTAAGCAAATCTGACAAATTTTCATGTTGTATTGTCGTTGCGCTAGATTAAACCACATTCCTTGAAGATCCCCCTTAACTTCTCCATTCCTATACAAATCCTACCTGCGTTCAATTCTCACTTATGCCTCCTCATCTACAGACAATTCTGAAAAAGATATTAAGGACCCGCAGCGGACTTAACCGCACCATGCCCATCCTCACCATATACAACTACTCCCATACTCCACGACTGTCAAACTTTATCTTAAGAAACTCCTCCTTATGTCCCATCTTAATCTTATCCCCATGAACACTAGTAGTTTCATATTTGAATTTTTAACAGTTCTAAACATCCTTCCCTCAACTACCTGTATAACCAATGACACTATAACCCCACCTCTTTCACTGTGATTACAGTGTAACTATAAACTGAAAAAAAAAAAGAAAAATACAAACATACCTACCTACTATTCAAAATCCATAAGAAAAAATGTTTGCAAATCATTTAACATTTCCAAAAGAGCTATCACACTAATAATTCGTAAAACAGTAATTTAGAACTAAGAACAACATTGTATGTACAACACTACAAAAACAATGTAAACCATTAACCATAAAATACCAACACTAAACTATAAATATTTTCACATCATTCTATTCCATTCGCAACCCCCATACAATAAAATCAAAAGTCAAGGCACGTCATAGAAATATTATAATCTGAAGTAAGCACCTAAATAATGGGGGGCTTCTTTATTAAGATAACTTTGGAGGGATGTATGCTCCGACATTGACAAGTAACGTTGCAGATGTCCTCCGTAATGGATGGCCAGAATATGCAGAAAGGCAGCAAAATCCAAAGAATTTGGCAATTTTTTAGGGGATTATTCTAAAAGTGTTCATACTTACTGACTGGAAGCACTTCAGTTTTCGATAAAATGTATTGTAAAATGTTTACTGTTTCAATTGGTAAGCTATTTATTTAATAATATTATCAATTAATCACATTAATTTAAGCATTTTCCACAAATCATTAACGCAGATCCGCAGATGCCCTAGACCGCCAAAAGCCTGTACTTCCGTTTGGTTAAATTTCGGCTTAATTCAGTCAAGCTACAAGGAAGGATAATTCAGTTAAAGTATTACAGTTATGAATTATGATGATGCTGTTCTCTCCTTGGCAAACTTATACGGACGCAAGTGAATTAGAAGTTTATCAAATATGTGGGTGGGCATGTGCAAGACTAAAAGCAGAACGGAGGTGTAGAGACAACGACATTCTACAGCCGTTAGGCAGCATTTACGAGGACGACCTTTTTACATCTGCGAATGAATTCTGCGTAGGTAGGCGGTTCATCAAATAAAGATTCAATTACCTACACGAGTTGCGATACTTTGTGGAAGTATTTATGTTACCAGTATACAATGCAATTGCTGAAACAATGAAATGAGCGTAGGCAGAGGCAGACGAGCAATTTTTTGCAAAACAATTCAAAACTTGAAGATATTGCATAAACTGTTAGATTACTATTATTATATAAATTCTGTTTAGTTCGCATGTGGCATTGATTTAAAGAATTTTTCCAAGCAACCTATTTTTTCTGTTTTTATATATACCGAAATAACAAAAACACGATCAAAGGCATGTATGAATTTTCGAATGCAAGTCTGATTAGATTATCACTAATATGATTTCCTTGTCCCTGTCATTTGGAACTAACAGGTACTGTTAAAATTTCAGAAATCGGTTAATTTTTGAAAATTAAAAATAAAAGAAACACCAACAATTTAAAAATCTATTGACGGTGGACGAAGGCCAATAAATATTGCTAACGATCCCAAAAAGTCGAATCAAGATTAGTCATCTAATTCTAAAAATATTGAGGTTCAAAAATTACCCACATTTTTCCAATCCAATTCCAATCTTATGCTATATGGGTGTGAAATCTGCGGACGTAATCAAGGCATTTGAACGGAAGGTATTAAGGAAAATATGTACTTGGGTCCTTAGACTATTTCCTAGTCTAAGCTCTATTGAGATCCATAATAAATAACGATTCTTGTCTTGTCAAGGTTTCAGGCAAAAACGGCTATTTCCTAGAATTCCAGTCCAAATTTTTTGGAGACGTTGTGTTTCCCGAATGAAATGGGGTTTTTCTATTGCTCAGTACCTAACATTTTGCCGATGCACCCTGCATTCCAAGAAGGATGATTCGTCGTTAAAACAAAGGCGTAGCAGCTTCCCGGATCCCGACCAGGACTTCTTCCATTTCTTCGGAAAACTGCGTCCTTTGATCTAAATCATCTCCCTCTAGCTCGTGAACCATTTTAAGTTTGTATGGATGCAGTTAGAAAGGAAAGCATGAACAAACGACAAGCGACAAATTTTGAGAGTTTACATAAATATTTGATACGTCCCGTTATTTTTAATCAACATGTTCAGTTTGACCCAAAAATATTAATGGATCAAATTGGGAATAATATACCCCAAAGTTAGGCTGGCCGACCCATATATTTTCTCAACTGTAGATTCCATAAAATTTATAATGTATAATAAATGCTGCTAACGGGATTTATATTCGTGTTATGTAGACTATATTCTTGTAAAATGAGGCGTAAGCTTGCTCGTTATTATGCAGACAGTAAACCCCATCATGTATCACAATTTATGTGGCTTATCGGCAGCAACACAGATTGCTCTTGTGTATTGGCCCTTGTATAAATGTATATATTTTGCTTTTGAATCGATGATAGTGCAGACTCGACGGAGTTTAGTTATCAACTTCGGAACAGCTGCCAATATTCGCAAACAAACATATAATTGTGGGAAGTCCAAACATTTTGTTGTTTGTTTTTGCGTTGGCAAAAATAACTAAACTAAAAACATCCAACGAATTCGTTCGCAATCTTCCCACATTGAATATTTCTAAAAATGTATACGCTTTATGAATTTAGCAATTTTCGATTGCTCTTCACTTTGTAGTCCTTTGAGAATAGGTATAAGGGCTAAGGATTTACTTGCTTTGGTATTCTCCAACTTTGCCAAAGACGGAAATTATGCAGTAGTAGCCCTAGAATGTTAGATTTTTCGGTGCATTTAACACGGTTTTAAAATTACTTGTACCTATATGAACTGTTAAAATTCTTATAAATATTAAATATACTGATTATTTTTTAAATTACTTCCGAAACAGGTCCTTATTAAAACAATTTATTAGCAAAATATTTTAATTTTCGGAATTTAGGGAAATTTCTCTACTTCCTTCATTCCATCTTAATTGACGTGTTTTACATAACTTTGAACCTGGCAGATCTATATTTTCAAAGTTTTACCAAAAACTATTCTAATTCTAATTTCTTTACCGGTTTGTTTTTTCAGATGCGATGTCTTTCGTGTTGGACAAAAATTTTAATAAATTTTTGCCCAATTATTATGTATACGATTAATCCTAAAAATAACAAAATATCCTCAAATAAATATAATAGGTTTAGATAATATTTTCATCAAAATATATCAATAAAAATTGGTGCCCTATCAAATCAAAATAGCAATATGTGTGCACCAAACTAAACGTGTATAGAAGATCCTTATGGGATAGTTTCATTATTGAAAATAAACGACGAAGTGTAAGTTCTGAGATAATAAATAGTCAAAACCAAGATTGAGTTGAGATATTTTGGGTGATTATTTTAATATATGCTCACTACGATAAACATAAAATCAAGATTATGCTGATTTAAATTCAGCCCTATTATACTCATAAATACTCTTCCAACGAGTCCTAACCGAATTTAAGCTAGGTAGGTACTTAAATTCTAGTTGTCTTATATGATTCACGTAACTTTTTAGCTCAAGCCTTCCTAAGACAATTCTTTTTATGAACTTACATCACAGTAAAAATATTAAATATTATTTTAACATATGGTCGCTATAAATACGGATGAAAATAAATGCTAACTAAAAATTCAAGACAGCTTGACGGTAATATCCCGATCTAGTATTCCGGTATTACCTTAACTGAGTCCTCATTATTCAATAATCATAATTTAATATATTTAATGCTACTGTTTCCTTAAATGGGTGATCGCTGCATATATCCGTAGAGACTACCATAAAATAGACTTAACTTTACAGTACAGAGATTCAGATAAAAAAATCTGACCTTAAATATTTATTCAGGATTGGAAAGATAATGCGGAGCAGAATTATGATAATGGGAACATCATGTGTTTGCCGTGTGGTGGGATCACTTAAAATTTTATATTATTCATTACTTATCTCCTTAAGGCTAGGTGGTGCAAATGGGTTCTAGTTTGCAAACCGGGAATGTATCCAACCACGAACGAAAATGTTTTAGATGAATTCTTTATAACGTACGGTCGCACGTAGATCGTAGAGTTGTATCGTATAAAATAAGTTAATGCTAACTTCCGTAATAAATGGAATAGCAATAGAAGTGCTAAAAACAGGATTTTTATACAGCCCGGTTTCCACTTAATATACAGGGTGTCCTAGGTATGTCTCAAAAATGGAGGGCGGAGGGGTTTAGAAAATCATGTCAAAATTTTAACTGTGAATTCAACTCAAAGATTATGGAGTTAGAACTGTTCAAATTTGACTGTGAAAATAATACTATTCTATTGTTTGGCTAACTCAATAAACAACACTTTTTGATATATTTATGAGTAAATAAAGATCTCAAAAAGGCTTTCATTGGACGAAACTCAATTTTTTCAAATGCAACCATGATTAATATTAATTTATAAATAGTGAAACTTCCTGGTGTTCATATAAACTTGATATGATGCGGACTGCAACAAACCTGTTATGCCGTATAAATTACACAAGAAACACAAGTACTTCTCATTTCCTTTCATTAATAATTACCAAGCATGTTTACTGAACTATTATAATCACAGGAATGTATGCATGCAATCTGTGCTGAATGTAATTAAATAATAAATCGTTTTCAAGGTCGCGACCACTGGTGAAAAAAATCACAGGCTTGCGCTACCTATAACAACGTTGCCAGATAACTACTATATTCCCTTTAATGGGGAATTATATTATTTTGTTCCCAACGTGACGTTTACACGTAATACGTAATTAAAATGGAACAACCTATAGAAAGATTTAGAAGAGAAAAGAATTTTATTTATAGAAGAAAATGAAAATCAGTGCATTTGGCTTCTGCTTCAGTTCAATTCTGCACTTTCTAGGTTTTTCTTTTTATATTATTGCTGACACTGATTAAAATATGTTACATTGTTGTCAATAATTATTCTCTGCTGAGTTTCATGAGTATCAACGGCCAAAGTAGGGCCAAACAAAGAAATCTAATGATCTTAGGTCGCAGGACTTTTGGGGCCATGTATTGGGCATATTTCTCCCAATAACTCTAACCGATGTTGCAGTTCATCAACACGCAAATGATTGCTAAGCACAGGCAAGATTTCTTCAGGATATATATCGTACGTAGTTGAAAAATGGTTTGGATCTCCTGCAAAACCCATTCAAAATTTTCACTGCATGAAGTGTACTTCCCTAAATACGTGTGGGTTATCATTTATCATCACACCACAATCCAACCACAATCTCATATTTTGAAAATTAATATAGTCTGATAAATGATATTAAGAAGCTTCCTCAGAAAAAACGTTGAGTCAGCATCCGTAAAGCAGTTTTTGGAGAATTCATTATTTAGGTATTATTTGTTTGGCATTATGGACAATATCAGCACTAGGTTTTTTCGATCTACAACTACCTATACCTTCTCTTCTGATCACACTACTATCAAACTTTAACGAAACATGTGGTTCAATGAGTAGAAAAAGTAAGGATTCTCTTCCTGAAAATCCGTCAAACAGGCTGAGATTGACCACTTTTGTAAATGTCGACATACGATTTACTTACCCTAATCAAATTTTTATTTATGAATTTGTTATTTCTTTACCTTCTATCGTAGATTTTATTTTAGGACCTACAGAATCAGAATTTTGAGTTACTTAGTACTTTAAAAATTAACTCGTTTTTATGGAATTATTCTTAAAATGCTTGTTTCAAATTAAGCATTCAATCATAAATTTCCATAAGCGTATTTGTTTAAAAAAATTACATGTTAATAGAGTCGAATTGAACGTAACAAGAATACATTTTAAAATAAAGTTTCTGGTGCTCAGTTTAACATAAATATTAAAATTCCCCAGAAGGTGTGATAATGCCTTAGCTTCCCGTAAAATTAAAAAAATATATTGTTATACTCAGGCACGGTAGGTGAGTAGGTAAATGTGTTGATACGTACTTACTTGGCTGCAAAGATCGATGATTCGATTCCATTCTGAAGAAAATTTGAACAAAATTATTTACGATTTGCTTCGGACCCAACAATAAACTCGATTTTCTTTACCTAACACAAAATCCTAGGATTTTCCGGGGGTTACTTCGGTGACTTGAGTTGAGAGGCGGTTAAGAAAATTAAATGCAACTGAAATGTACATTTTATTTGGTACACATTTCAATCAGAATTCGTGAGTTTATTGTAGAAATTAGAAAAAATGTTTTGTACAAAAGTTGCAGGGTATTTACTAAATTTTTATTTGGCAGATATAAAAAAAACAAATGATTGTCGATTTTTTTTCAGATATGAACATAACCTATGATTTTTTAAATGGAACACCCTATATGTTTTTATCCAGTTAGATTTGGTTTTTTTTCTGATTACACTGATAGCATACTTATAGTTTTATTCAGGATGTTTCGAATTATTAATCAAAAACAAAAATATTGTAGGTAAGTATTAGAATAGAATAGAATAGAATAGAATACTTTATTTCAAAAACATGATTACATGTATGGAAATGGTTATAAATGGTGGCACTTATTTTATAATACATACTTAAACAGTATAATAAACATATATTAAAATACAGGTTAAATTTCTTAACAAACATTTTCAATACAATAGATTAATACTATCTAAACTAGCTGTGGAGAATTATTTATATACACATGCAAATTCTTAGTTATTTTCTATTGAGGCAGTGCGGTTATTCCTACTAGAGTTTAAACTTTTTATGTTAGCAGAGAGGGCCGTGGATGAAAACAATAGAAACTGTTCTATAATTCACATTTTAATTAGATTTTGAGTTTATGATAGAAAACACAAAAAAAATATTTTGTGTAAAAGTTGTAGAATATCTTCTAAGCTTGTGGCACTACAAAAACAACTGGATAACAATAATTGTATATAATTTAATAAATTAACATAATTTAACTTTGGCTTCCTCTCTCACGTAATTGTTTCGTCAGTTTTTCACAATCGATGGAACTGTACGCTGTGGATATCTTCTTTTATATTTTCTAATAGTAACCGTTGCACTTTTATTGTTCATTCAATATAATTCAAGCGAAGCATATCATATTCTTCTCCTAAATTGAATCTCATTTTAACGTAAGAATTCACCAATTTCATTGTTGATGACGTATTAATAATGACATTAGTCAAAACAATAACAGTTTCTATTGTTTTCATCCACGGCCCTCTTTGCTAACGCAAAACTATAGTTCTCTACTTACCTACAATCTTTTTGTTTTTTCAAAGCATCCTGAATAAAACTATTAATTATGCTATATCAGTGTAATCAGATAAAAACATATAGGGTATTCCATTAAAAAAACATAGGTACGTCCATACCTGAAAAAATCGACATTCAATTGTTTTTTATTACTGCCAAATAAAAATTTAGTAAATACCCTGCAACTTTTGTATAAAACATTTTTTTCTAATTTCTACAATAACCTCGCAAATTCTGATTAAAATGTGTAGGTACCAAACAAAATAATAACACTACAAATTTTTGTTGAGAGAAATAATCAACGATAAAAGGCCAGTGGCCCAAATTAGGAGACTACTAATGGTTGTCGAATTAAATGACGGTTGATCACCAATTCTAAAAAATGGTGTGGCATCTTCCTACCCCAAAATTTTGAAATATTTATTCTGGTATTTTGGCTTTACAAGAAATGATGTAAATACGATAGTTGAAGAAGATAATAACACGAATCCTGATGTAACATTCAAATCAGTTTGAGATCAGCATTTCTTTTTCTTTTAACAACTTTGGATTCTGCAAGAGATTCTCTTTCGCCCTGAAAACTTTCATTTTTCTTCACAGAATTATTCTATTCTTTACCAAGGGGCAATGTAACCAAGACTGCTTCCACGTTTATCCTCTTCTGTTGCGTTTTGTATCAGAAACTGACCTAATGTTCCGAGTTAAATCAAAGGAATATATCAAGATATTAGGATTAGGGATATGTGCCATGATTGCCATGTTAGAAAATCAAATAATTTCGCGCACCAGGTTAGTGTTTAAACTATGATACTGATGAGGGCCAGGACTAGAGCTGCTTTCGTTCGTGCAGAACAAAGTAATCATGATTCCATTTCGTATATTCCAGTAATGGAATATGATCTTTATGGGCAAAATAATTAAGGAACTGTTTCAAGCACTGAACTGAATCATGATTTTTTTTGTTCAGTAATCATTTGCACGAACGAAAGCAGCTTAGTTTATACTATATAAAAAAAGATGAGAACAAAATGATTACCCATCTGGCAACGTCGGCCAGCAGCAAGAAAACCAGTCGTACCTGAATTTGGCGCGGCCGGTAACGCAAGCGCCGTGTCCTTGCAAGGTCGGCCGCGAGCAGGTTGAGGCAATCTCTACGTTACTCATTTACCCGTTTCCAGTGTGAAATACCAAGCTTACTACAAAAATTCGATTCATAAATTCTCGCGCAAAGTATGGAACGGGACCACTGAACGATTGCAGTAGGCATAGGCAGTAGGTATCGGATGGTTTTACAAACATTTGCCTATCGATTAGTATTCGTGCTGTACGACTAGACGGAAGATCGACTATTTTTAGATTCGTTATTTGAATAAAATGTGAATGTTGGGTTTCCACAGGAGCTGTCACTGCTACAATCGAAACGATAACGCATAAGAGTTTATGAAAAATTCGATACAAGATACAAGTTTTGCAACGTTCAGTAATAAATGTTACTGTACCACGTGTCCGTCTGATTGTCGCATTAAGATATACATACCGGGTGACAAAGAGTCATGGTACACCCCTCTTTACTCCTTTAATTTCCCATCTATTTTTCTGAAATTTGGAATATTGGATATGCTTACTAAGAGGCACTTTTTGACTTACTGTTAGATTTGTACCACTTCCGGTTTTACCGGAAATGATATCAACTTTCGATTTTAAATGGAACACCCTGTATATTATTGCATTTTTGAAATCTACATCATTTTCTGAATCCAATGATACCCCATAGTTGACATTTCAACTGTCAGAACGTTCATTTTATTTTTAGATCTAGAGAGCCATGAACCCCCTAAAATTATTCCAAATGATCAAAATAATGCTACACTAGTGAAATTTCGACTGAAAAAAGTTCGTAGTTCGAAACACGTGAAAAAAGTATACCAAAACATGTTTTTATTTAAAACTCAGTTTTTTCAAATGGTACCATATGGTACTCTGACGTCATTTGAAAGTACCATCAATGAGGAATCCATCCATATCAACGTTGTGTAACCAATACGAACATATTCATGGATCAATTAATTTTTTAGAGACGTTCAATAAAATTAAAACATTCACTAAATTTCAAATGCTTATAGAAATCTAAATGAGAGGCAAAATTTAAATGTTCGCTTCCTTTCAAATTACTTTGCAACTTTTATTCTTCGCCGAGAGCAATTTTCCTTACAAAGTTCATAGTTAACGGAAAAGTCACAATACAAATTCAAATGAGCAGAGTTTACAAACTCTTCGTCATCAAAGCGCATTAAAATTACCATATAAATAGTTGACAGAATTAAATAACCTCAAAACTGCACTACAAACACAAAACAAACACCACTGAAAGTCAAATAGGAAGTTCTCGGGCATAAAGCCACTGAAGATAAAACACCGCAAAATACTATGGTAGCGCTGCAGACTGTTGCGTCACTCTCAAACGAATGTATAAAAGGAATGATAAATTAGCTAATTTGATTGTTTATCGGGAAAAGTTAGTGTTGAATACCGCAATTTACATAACAAAGACATTTTTTGCAATGTTCCTTGTAACGCCCCCAAAAGTTGTACCTCAAGATAGTACAAGAAATATATATTTATACAGTTCTAGGAGTTATGCGCACAAAAATTTAGCAAACTTCTAGTCACACATACTAACAACATTTTTAGCTTTGAGTCAATGCCTAAAATAAATAAAAAACTAAAATCACATCAAAATACTAGAAACTTTTTATTTTAGCAGAATCCATAAAGGAAACAATATAGAGAAAACTTCTTAAAAATTAATATCGATTTTAAATCATTATAGGTCTAAAACCTTAGATGGTCTATGTTAGAGACTTCTATTTCTATCAAATTTTTGCCAAAGAACACACAGACACATCCACTATCCAAGTGTATTGGGATTAATTTTTTTCAACTGGAAAAATTCTACGAGTGTTGCCGATAATTCAATCCAATAATCAATAATAATAGAATCATAAAACTGGAAATTCACAAATAATTTTATAATAGTGATTGATCTCTTTCATGTATGTATAACTGAAATTTTTTTAATACTTAACACCAATATACTGTATTTTAATATTGCTATATTGTTTACATTAGCCCATATATTGATATATAAGGCAGAAATAAAACGCTTAATGACATTTTAATAATACGTTTGTTAAGGGACCTTGTTCTACTTGTTAATGATGTGTGAGACTTCATTTTATTTTACATATTTCAGTTTGATGAATTCTAAAGAAAAACAAAAGTTTTGAACAAACGTTTTTGTATACAAATTAAGTTTTAGAATAGATGCAACTACGGATCAAATCAATGGTATGAATAATTGGATATGAATAATTGTCCCAAAAGTTTAATCCCAACAGTAATTAGAACAGTTAATAAACTGTTCTCATTACTGTTGGGATTAAACAATAGTTTGATTCCATAAACTGTCTAGTAACCAAATAAATAAAATATATTATACATATAGGTAATATAAATATAAAGCCTAAATAAAGTCATTTATAAATTATACATACATTGCAAAGAAAGATATGAATATAAAAAACATACATAAGAATGTACAGGGTTATTCCATATATTTAGAAAGCCTCTACCTCGCTTATTATAAAAAATAGAAAAAAACTTTAAATACAAAAGTTGTAGGGTTTGTCCTAAATCGTCAGAAAGTGTTGCGTAATATCACGAAAAGATATTGGAAAGTTAAAAAAAAACACCAAGTTTCTAATGGAACACCCTATATATTTTCAAAAAATCAAATAGATCTTTTTCATCTGAATTCAAAAATATATGACAATTATTTCTAACATTTCTCCTTCTGTATAACCCATTTTACGGATAGAACGAAGAAAATGTGATACCCGAATAAACAATAATTATTATTGACGTTTGGAGCATTTGTTTTTTCATGACAGCCGCGATAGGCAAACTCGGGCAAAACAATATAATCACGTTCTTTAAATGCAAATATCTCGAAAACGGCTAAACCAAATATCAACATATCATATATTTTTGAATTCAGATGAAAAAGATCTATTTGATTTTTTGAAAATATATAGGGTGTTCCATTAGAAAATTACCATCTTCTTGTGGACTTCGTTTTTTAATTGTTGATCATATTAAATGAATTTTGGTAAGTTGAAAAAAATTTTTTAATAATTTGTTTTTAGACGTTTTGAATTTTATGATATTTAATCCAATATTCATCATGTACCTATTAAAGAAAGTCCAATGAATTTAATAATAGCGTGTTTAGAGATGAAACATCAATATAAATAAGTATATCAGTTTGGATATGTCTGTTGTTATTATGCTTGTATAAAGCCTAAACAAAGTCATTTAAAAACAATGCATATCAAGCAAAGAAAGAGAATTGTAAAATAAAATATGGAATAACCCTGTACAGCCGTCCAAGAATGGCATTTGAAAAATGTTTGACTGTTTGCTTGTTAAATCAACTTCCCCAATTTTATTGTTAGTTTGATTGTGTGAAGTTGATGCTTTTTCTCTGCAATGTAATATTATTTTGTTACTTGGCAAACAAAATGCCATGAGTTTTGAAAATTTATTATACGCAAACGACAGTAGGTAAATGATTTGAATTTTAGCACCGTATTTAGAATTACATTTTCTAGATGCATGTGCATGGGTTTGGAAAATTTCACATTTTTTCGATTTTTTTTTTTTTTCCGGCCGATTCAAATATGCATGCACACAGCCCTAGATTAAATAATTCTATATCATTCATAAAAATTTGAAACGATTCCGATGGATAGTAACGAAAATGTGAATTTTCAAAAATATGTTGGGGTGCTATTATCCCCTTAAGTTAGGAAATTAATGAGACGAATGCGGAAAAGAAAGAGTTTTCAATACCGAATTAGAAAAATATAGTTTTCCCTCGAGTTTTCCATTTATTACACACTTTCCTTTTCGTATTTTTTTAAACTTAGCCTTACTTTAACTTTACATCTAAATATATAACAAACAGTGAAACTACAGAAGACAGAAGTAATAGTTTTATCAGACATGAATTTTAAAATTAATCGCATCTTTTTTTTTACTTTAAACTTTTATCAGTTTCCTCTGCGCTGATTAGGCTTCAAAGGTTAGGTAATACTTTCAAATCATTATCTTTGTTGTTTATAATAAAATGCAGCTAAAAGTAATATTATCGCTGTTTTTAAGATATGATCTGTTTTATTCTTCAATACAGATAATATAGATTGATTTACACACTTGTATGTATTTTCATTTATTTAAAATTAAATTTTTATGGCATACAATTAATTTGTCTTTTTGCTACACAGTGTACGCCGACGCCGTACAGCTGCATGTAGCTCGAGCTAGAGTGTTGCTTGTGAAAAATAATGATAAATGTTCGCATGCTGTAATTAATTGAGTACAATTCGTATTCGAAAAAAAGACAAACTAGTTGCCGCTGACAGAATCAAGTTTATAGTCGCAACGGAAAATTAAGATGAATTTCGGGACTCATTTCGCTCAAATAACAAATTGAAGATTTGCCACAATACGCAGACTTACTCCAGCAAACTCAAACAATCTGCGAATGATGTTGCAGACGTTCTTGTAAAATTATGTCTTTGCACTAATTGGCTGCAGATGCAGCATACAACAACTGTTTGCCGAATGAATTAACTCTGTGGTAGCGATTTAAGTTGTGTGGTCCATGTTAATAGGTATATTTTTATTTTTTGTTCTTCTAAAATGTAATAAATAATATATTTCCTGTGCTACTAAGCATACCATTTTTAAAAAACTCGTTAAAGCAAGAGTAGCAAGACAAATATTAAGACCTGAGTCTGTCGCATTGACTTGATAATTATTTAATACCTGCATGCTATATAAAATCTAGTATAAAGTAATAACAGAATTGTACTGAATAACGGATGTAAAGCGATTATTTAACTGGTAGAAACAATATGTATTTAAGCATTGTATGAAACCCATAATCATAAATCAAAAAACAAATTATGAGTACAACAAAGTTAAACCAACAGCGAATCGGTTAAAATGCACGTTATAAAATACAGCAAATTCATTATCTCTTTTTTTGGAATCTCTGCCATAGGAGGAAATTGCATTTTCTGGCATGTTAATTACTAACTGATAATCGATCAGCTTCTTAAATTTAAGCTAAACGTTAATTACTTACTTTTTGATATAAATATACGATCATCAGAAAGGCTTTCTGCCTAATTAATGAAGCTTATAATACTAGAACGAATCATTGTGGCGATAGAGAGTTGAAAATTTGCGCACACTGGTTTAAAAGGAGACCTTTAGAGGTTTGGCAACAATAAAAACTAGTTTAACAAAATCGACCAACTCGATCAGTAGTGGTACAGGGTAAGTCACGTAAAAGGTCCACCCCATTTATTTGGGTAATTTTGAATATATTTTTGGTTTTCGGGACTCTATTCTACAAGATTTTTAACGTAGATTACGATTCTGATCAAACATTTTTTATTCAACCAAACATATACAAGGTGTTTAAAAATACGTTTTTATCTTAAATGGCACGCCCTATATATTTCTACACATTATTTATTTATGATACAAACATACAGCCCAGGCAACACATTTCACTTGAAAAAACGTTTTTTTTATGTAGATCATAAAGTATGGATACGGTTTAGTATTAACATATATAATATGGAAAAATGTCAGTCTAAAAAACGTTTACTATTTAACATTTAAAAAACGTGTATGATAAATGTAGGATATATGTATAGCGAAAACATATTTATTATGTAGATTGTAAACATATATTGTACGTATTTATATTAAAATTAAAATACGTGTGGCGGAAACAAATATATTACGTAGATTATAGACGTATATGTTATATGTATTTATATTAGAATTAAAATACGTATAGCGAAAGCATATTAAATACGTAGAATATAGACATATATTATACGTATTTATATTAAAATATTAAAAACGTATATCAAAAATACATTTACCTCGTAGGCCACATACAATTGAATAAGATAAGTTCAAAATAAGTTCAGCATAGACGTATTTATTAAGATTAGGTAAATATTTTAAATTAAAGTTAATTCTATACATATCGAAATCCTGTTTATTTTTATTTACTTAGTAGTTAATATGGAAATAAATTTAGGTTTAAAATACAGAAATAAGTAAACTTATAGTCAACCGGATTTAGTATCGAATGTGAAGTAAATCCTACTTGCTTACATAACAATAAAATTAATGCAGCAAAAGTTGTAAAATGCTAAACATAAATGTTCAGAATTATTGTAGGAAGTGGGCAATAAAAAATATTTAAAACAAATAATTATCCTTTATTTAAATAAGTAACTATTTCCACCAACACTACACAATAGCAACACACAAGACAGTCATAGAGAAACTAAACACTAAACTAGGAGTAGAACTCACTAGAAGTACACAGGGTTCGTGCGGTCTACACTGCGTCAGTATGTCACGTGTGTACGCGGAAATGAAGAGGGGGGACAGCCTATATTAAACGTATTTTATACTTTATGTATGTACATACGTATATTACAAACTAAGATATAGGTAGGTATTACACCATAATTCAACCAAGTCGATTTCTATCACGTTTATTAAACGTATTTTATACTTTAGTTTATAATATGTTTACATAGAACGTCTATACAAAAATAATTAAAAAACGAATACAATATTACAAACTAAGACACTTATATTACACCATAATACAACCAATTGCTGATTTATGTTATGTTTATTAAACGTATTTTATACTTTAGTGTACAATAGGTTTACGAAAAACGTATATACAAAAGTAATTTAAAAAACGAATACAATATTATAAATTAAGAAACTTATATCACACCATATTTCAACCAAGTCTGATTTCTATCACGTTTATTAAACGTATTTTATACTTTAGTTTATAATATGTTTACGAAAAACGTCTATACACACATAATTTAAAAAACGAATATAATATTATAAACTAAGAAACTAATATTATACCATAATTCAACCAAGCCTGATTTCTGTCACGTTTATTAAACGTATTTTATACGTTTGTTTTATTTTTTGTTTACGAACAACGTATATTTATTATACTAGACCAACTTTTATACCATTTTATATGTATATAAACGTATTTTAAACCAAACTGTGTTGCCTGGGAGGTATTATATATTTTTGAAATCCCCTCGAATAGCTGCATAGAAATGTGTAGAAATATATAGGGTGTGTATTTAAAAAAAAACACGTATTTTTAAAATCCCTGTATATGTTTGGTTGAATTAAAAATCTTTTATCATAATCGTAATCTAAGTTAAAATTCATATGGGATAGAGTCCCGAAAACCAAAAATATATTCAAAATTACCCAAATAAATGGGGTGGACCTTTTACGTGACTTACCCTGTACCTTCGAGGGTACCTTCTACTATTTTCCGTGTCACTTAGTGGGGAGTTTTTCCAAATTGTTAGTTCTATTGAAATGCATATGCATTTTTTTCTCTTTTCTTTCTGAGTTTTCTTTGCTACCTCTATCATATAATATGAAACTTTATATCCGATATCCTGCACATTAGGACAAGCAAAGGCAATGATTTTCCAATAATATGCATTTTAGGGGACCGTGTATGATTTTTAGTTCATGAAATAATAAATGCATCTCATGATTTGTAGAACAACAATACAGCAACAAATATACGTGAAATGAGATAAATCAAATGTGTACAACAAAGTCCACATATTCGTACCCATTAGGTATATTAGAAAAGAGAAAATACCAGTAATAGCATTATTTAAAACTGATGGAAACGCATAGCATACGAGCAAAGAAGCAATCGTTAATATTTTCTTTCAACAATAATATGAAACACGACACAGCCCTCCTCTTCAAAGTATTTATTATACGCTATGTACTAAACAGAATCAACGATGAAATGCATGGTGATTTACTATCGCGGCCACGATCGCGGCCTCCCACTTAATTGAATTATCAGCGGTGGGCAGTTTGCGTTTTCGTTACGGTTCTATTACCAACAATTATTCTAAATAGGTATAAAAAGAAGTTAATAATATCATATGTAACATTAGAAGCATGGGCAGGAGAAGAATCTTTCATTCCACCATAACTCACTCCTGCTGGCATGTTCTTGCAGAAAATACATTTTCCTTTCTTTTTCTTTCTCCATGCACGAATTTTAGGAATTCTTTTGGCAGGTTTTACAATCCCACTCTTTTTTCTCTTTTTGGCGAAAATGTTGTAAAGCTCGCCATACTGTCTTCAAGGGTTTTAACTTGCCTCAATTGAGAGTTATCCGTCCGGCTAGAACTGTCGAAACAGATACCTACTTATGGACAAAAAGTTGTAACGATAATAGAGTAAAACCCGTAAAAATAAAAAAGTGTACTACTTGGTAGAATCAACCAATAAAGACCATGTCCGTCAACACGATTCGACAACTGGTTTAATACCGCAGGACCGTGATATGCTCACCGATTTTCACAGCGCCTCCGGTAACGAGACAATCCTGAAGGTCGGCAGTGCAGCGATATTTTATAGATGAATGAATCGGTCACTTTAATTTGCATATCGAGTTATACGAATTGTTAAATCCGTGTCGACTTTCAAGTATTACATGGCACTTTTATTACTGCCGGGAATTGTTATGTATTCAACATACCAGCAGCCGGACTTAATATTTATTATTATTAAGATTTATCATTCTACAAATATTTATAAAAAATATTACTTTCGTGGAAATGAAAAGTTAAAACAAAGATTGTTCCCGAGGAAATAACGATGACTAAGCGATATGTTGCGGTTCGTCGATAAGAAAGATATTTACTTCTTTATCAGTTTTGCTATGGTCAATTTATCTCTTATTGTTCGCTTCAATTTTGAAATCTGATACAATAGGAAATTTCGCCTTTTTCTTTTAATATTTATAAATAAGAATTCATATTATGGGACAGTCAGGTCTAATATGGCCGATTATTATACATAAATAGGTACCTCATGATTGAATTAAGTAATATGACCAAATCTAAAACTTCGTAATTTAACAGAAAAAAATGGATATCTTAAAATTTAGTGTAAAGGTGAGAAACACACACTGACACACACCTTGATTAACACGAATATTTAGTAGGAAAAAGTAACGATCTACACTGTATGGAATTATTATATTGAATACTCCAAATCGGTCCTACATATCACTATTACAAATGTTTACCTATGATCACTAACGTAAATAGCTGATAACGCACTCTCCGCCACCTATGTAAATTGAACATTACACACCGTAAACAAATCGCACGCTCTGCCGCTGAGGTATGTTGTAATGTGACCACGTGACCAACATAACACAACACTTGTAGTTCATATTTCTGACGACAGGCTAAAATTATTCAAAATGGCAGGCGCAAAACTTAATTTTCTAACGCTGTCAAAATTGACATAAGTGATAAAATTGTGTTTTAATTTCAATAAATACGATCGTAGGTGAAGTATAGTACATAATTCGAGTTGTAAAGCAATTACGCACTCATGGAATTGCCAAACTCGCCGCTACGCGGCGACGTGCTCAATTTTTCCGTTCGTGCGTAATATGCTATTTACAACTCTCATTACGTAATAAGTATACTATTATAATCACTATGGCGATTTAGATAAACAAGCTTTGAAATTTTCTCGCATCGACAAAATCTTTTCGAAGCCAATAGTCACTCAAACTTTGATCGTGCGAAGAATTTGCTGCTTCACACAACTACTTTCCAAAGCAAATATCGGGCTGGAATGGTTCTATTAACAATTTTTTCATATCGACTTTATTTAAAATAATACAGTTGAAAAATCCCGGTGGGTTTATTTATGTACGAGATGATAGAGAAGTTTCAGCGTCTACCTGTCATTGCCATCACTATACTAAACCACTAACGTTCAGTAGATACTATCAGAGACAAATTGTCACAGATTCTTGTACCATGTGTATTCATTACGATATTAGTATTTAGTAAGATATCTACTTAAATGACGAAGAAACAAACGCGTGTTAAAGAAATGGAGTATCGCATTTATCTCGAGATTTATCTATATTTTCCCCCTCAACAAACAATACATCACAAGAAGGCCGTTTGTTTTTTGATCCGATTTTTTTTTTTAATTTGGGTGGTTCTTCACTGCCTTCAATTAGAATTTAATGACGTAATAAAATTTGATAATCATCAATGGGGTACCTTTACATAGGCCAACGTAAGGGTGGATTTTCCGAGAATTTATATTGGCGATTTTTTTAGAAAATATCTAATCGGATATTCTTAATCAGCACCTTTAAAAACCCCTTTGTACAAAATTTCGTTATAGTGGGTTCAAAGGTTGTTGAGATATAATCCACCAAAAATTTTTTTCAGCGAGAAAAAATATTTGCAAATTGAAAAAAATATTCTACATTTTTTGTTCGGAACGATGTATTTTACGAGGTATTTTACTAGTGTGATTTGGATTTGAAAGATAATTCTTAATTTTTTAATCTTATCTTTCAAATCCAAATCATATTAAGTAAAAAAGAAAACATTGTTCTGAGCAAAAAATGAAGAATATTTTTTTTCAATTTAGGCAACTGTTTTTGTTTTTTTGGTGGCCTATATCTCAACCACCTGTGAACCAACTATAACGAAATTTTGTACAAAGGAGTTTTTAAAGGTGCTGATTAAGAATATCCGACATAGGCTAACGTAAGGGTGGATTTTTCGAGAATTTAGCGATTTTTTTTTTTTAGAATAGTATATTTAATTCTAAAAAAACTGCTAAATATAAATTCTCGGAAAATCCACCCTTACGTTAGTAACGTTAGCCTATGTAAAGGTACGCCAATGATGATTCTCAAATTTTACTACATCATTAAATTCTAATTGGGGGCAGTGAAGAACCACGCAAATTTCAAAAAAATCGCATCAGTATTTTCTGAGATATTGAAGTGGCTCCATGAAACCTGCGACACGCTGTATACTATACAGGGTGTGATTTAAGTACGTAGACAAACTTTCAATTTTCATTTTTCAATTTCAAATCTAGCAAATAGTACTTTTACCAGTACTATTATATCGTCTTTGCCAGTACCTATGAAACTACCTCGGAAACTACGTTATTAACATTTAAAATAATCTATCTATCTATCTAATAATCTAATCTAATCTCGTTTTTTTTGTGGTCTTCACTCCTTTAAGCCCCCCCCCCCCCCACTTTTTTATTACGACGCCACTAAGTCTGAGAATAAAATCTAATTTATCATTGTATTTTTCAACTTTTCATTCTCTTGAAGTTTTTCACTCTCTTACGTCCTAGAAATTATTTTGCAAAAAATAAAAGAATGCATTGTTATAAGGATAATCTCGAGGATAATCTACACTACAAGGTGCTAATTAATACTAAAATTATGGTAATCTAAAGAGATACCTCTGTCAAGTTTTTTTTTTTAGATGATGATAATTTTAGTTTTATAGTTTTAATTAGCACCTTGTAGATTATTGTCTTATGGACATATATTAAATTTTATTATCAAAATTAGTCAGTGGCGTCGCAATAAAAAATTGGGGGAACTTAAGGGGGTCATGACCACAAAAAACGAGGACCTGTAGATTATTTCAAATGTTAATAACGTTGTTTCATAGGTACTGGTAATAGTATTTTTTTTTCTGATTTTTGGCTTTGGAAGCGGGTCCTTTAGCCACGTTGCCACGTATACAGGCATCTTCGTTTCCCGATGACTCTGGTGAGTTCCGAAGACAACGAAAACCTGTGTATTTGTAATATCACCTTAATACATTAGTTTACTGGTATTATCTATACCTATTCAATCCTAAACCTAACACGAACATATGAGGACTATCTTGAAATTACACAGGAGAATAGACGTGGGATACTCACTTCTCACCTAGGGGTCAATCAAGGCATTTATTCTTTGCACATAGACATGGGCAGACCACGGTAAAATAGGTACAATATTATACAGGGTAACAACAACAAAGGAGGTAGAAGAGAAAATACCCTATCTAAATTAAGAGATCTATCTTTTTTAGAAATAATATCAACAAGTAGTAAAACCGAGCATTACTTGGGTTCTTGGAATCCTTCGTTACGTAATATTTCCAACAGCCATGAAGATTGAATTGAATTATGTATGCAATTAAAGAATATGTGGTTTAGATCTCCTACAACGTCACTACAAGTGCATTGGGGACCAATTTTATTTAAATGCGCCGGGAACCGTCCATGGTTGGTCTTGAGTCTAGCTATTGTTGCTACCATGTGTCTATTTGTTTTTATATTATTATACCAATAACATTTAGGGATTTAGGGATATCTCTGTGTATGTTATAATATGCTGTATTACTTTTATTTCCATATGAGTGCCATCGTTCTTGCCATTTGTTGTGTATATTTTGTTTGACTAGATGATAAAAATCGCTAGGGTTAAATTCTTCTAACAACGTGTAGCTATAATCCTGGAAGTTCTTAGCAATATGGTCTGCTCTTTCATTTCTTTCATATTAGAGGTAATAGTATTATTTATGCTAAATTTGAATTAATTATTCCTAAAATTGTCGAAGAGAAATTTAAAAAATAAAAAAAAAATTATTTTAACACCCTGTAGGTATATCGAAAACCTAAACGTTTAGGACACATGTTTATATGAACTTTTTGTCTTAAAATCACACAGGGAATCGCCCCTGAACATTTGTCTACGTATTTAAATAACACCCTGCATATTGGGGATGTTTTTGAAAGCGGAATATTCTCGGGAATATTCCTCTTAACGTCGAATAATACTACTTGTAATATTGGACTATTTGCTTGAGAATTATTTTAATACTCATAAGTTTCATATAATGTACAGTATATCGGCCCTCTTCACATACATGCTCACTATTGCTCACCCACCTTGGCGTATTATTTTCTTCAGACATAAAAATGCCTCTTCCATAAAACAATAACCTAAGTTTGTTTACGTTTGTTTACTAAATACCGAGGTGGTAAAACACGTTGTAAATATAGAAAGTGCAAACTAATTATGCACATAATATCTAAAATATTTGACCTACCGTAAAGTAAGTATAATGAGAAGTATCTCATATCAGACTAGGCGTTTGTCCCTCGGTTTGTCCAATTCATAATAGAAATTATATTAGGTGGCGCATAACGTGTTCAAAAATATCTACTACCGGCTTTTATTACGCTTTCAATTCCAGATTAAAATAGCTTGTTCTACATTAATATCCGTAAAATGGGTGTAATAACTGAATCTAGTGAATATTACACAAGTCATTTCCAATTTGCAATTCGCCAAGAAACTATAAGTACTTATGTATTAAAATAATCATTTTAAAAATACAATTAGCCACAATACTGACACTTAAGATTGGCCTAAAAATCAGAAGAGCATGCTAGAAGGAGTTCTACCTAAAAAACATGATTTTGGCATTTTGGAACTACATATTCTGAAATCACATCCCTTTGGAAAGTGAATATTAGCGGCCGCAATTATAAACCGAGCTATTTCACTTTTAACAACTAGTTTCCAGAGTTTCTTTTTTTATGTAGTGTAACGAAGTGATTTTTATCTGTCAAGAATTGCCTGTTTTATTTCAATATGTCCGTCACTTGGGTACACCCTGTAACTCTGTTATCATTTAAGTTATAATTAAGGTATCAATTTATTGTAAACTCAGCTGGTAAATTAATTGATTAAATTTCGATAGTCCCCTGTATAACTAAAATCCGTTAATTGTTCAAAAATAATGTTTAAGCCGGAAGGAAAAATCATTAGTTACGAAAACTTGATAAAATATTAATACGTGTCTGTTTCAAGCCGGTTCTTTTTGGAAAATAGTTTAAAAATTATCAGCAATGCATTTCCGTTTTCCGTTAGCCCGGTTGAATAAGATAAATTGCATAACCCGCTCGGACTTAGTAAACCGAGTTCTTCATTCAAGCCACCTGTCCGAGTTACACATATGGCATGAGCGCGCCGACCGCCTACGTCAACGAAAAAAGATAATAAATTCACCGGGAACGGTAAAATCCAGATCAATCGAATTATCGATACCTACGCATTCGAAAGCAAAGTCCGACCAGAAACGTATTTTTTTTCAATTTTTTTTCATAAGCCATCTTGGTAAGAACACTAGTAATTCAACCGCTGCTCCGTAGCTTGAATAATCACACCGAGATTCACTGCAATTTGTATTGAGTAAATATCGCCGCATTGTAAATCTATTTAATCAAATCAGAGTTCGGTTTAAAGTTTCCGTTTGGTTGTAGTTAATGTTATATCACACATTCGCCGGTTGTACCTTCCGATAATCAGTCTGGTAGTTGGGTACAGCCATCAGCGAGTGTATTTTCAGAACGTGGATTTATCATACACTGGCAAAATAATTCGATAATCAGTCTGGTAGTTTTATGGCCCCAGTGTATGGTTTAAATCTTTATTTTCCGGTAAGGAAATATAATTCCTGGTTAACAAAACTCTGTATTTGAGGCCGTAGAAACCCGCGTGTATTAAGTAGTTTTCAAATCTGAAATAAAAGTCAAAGAATCTCTGTGCCTTGTTCATCGCACTCCGTTAATTTGGGGGTGATTTGGGTGTCTATCATCGCCGGCCGATTAATTCAAGAGCGTGCATATATTTCGATTCTCTCGCACTGCGAGTCCGCGTTGTCCGAAATTCCATTATATTTTCTTTACCAGCTGAAAAATCGTTGTCACATTTTTGTATATAGCCGACTGTGTAGTCAACCGAGGCTTTACTTCATTTATTTTATGTTATTTTGTTTCGTAATCAAACATTGTATTAAACGTCCGATATTCTACTGAATAAATCTGTTATAATACCTATCAGAAGTTTCGAGTTATCATTTCTGTTAAATTTCTAATTAACCCGTTTGTTCACGTCGTACTGACATAATAATCATCTCAAGACCAACTGGCAAAAAACCGTGTCTTCAACTGTTAGCTACCTAGGGTTTTCCTGGACACCGCCAGGAAACAAAAGAGTTGTTCTTTACACTTCAAAAAGGGAAAGGACTGGCGCCCGAGTTTTCCGTATAAAGAGAAAGGTTACGTAAGTATCTATACATCGAAAGTAAGCGTCGTTAAAGTCCACTTCAGATTTGTTCCGCAAATAAAAAATTACCGACAAAGGAACACGTGCGGCAGCTTCTCTGAAGGTCAAAGATGCCGCGTTACTGCTTTGTAAATGCGGCATTTTTTCCCTGCGATACAAATAAGAAATGAACTATACAGTAGGTATTATGGTTTAAAGTTCGTTCTGCTTGAGGGTCTTGAGGCTTAAAGTTTTACAACACACTTGAATAATAAAAATATTAGACTCCACAACAAAAATGATTACAAATTTTTCAATTTTGTCATCACCCAACTTTTTCAGATCAGTTCAAATGTTATAATTCATAGCGTCCAAAGCGAAAAATATTGAACATTTTTGTTATTATGCTTGTATAAAACGTAAATAAAGTTGTAAACTATACGTATCACGCAAAAAAGTAGTATAATACCACCGTACTCTGTGACCGTACAGTCACAGATTAAGAGAATACAGTGCTCATAAACAATATGAACTCTTAGCACGTGACAATATACTGTGGTGGACAGTAAAAAATTATTGTATAAAATACCTCACAAATAATTAATAAACAGCATTTGTTACATAAGAATTGATTTTGCCTCGGATTTTGCCAAACATATATCTACGAGTAGTAATTAGTATGGAACAATGTACTGGAAGATGTAGGGGCAATCCTATCGATTTCAGAACATCAAAAATCGTGCAACTTGATTATCCACCTATAACTTCGTCGGTGCAGAAATTTATACTCTAGAATTACGTCTTTGAATGTGTTAATTGCCGAAGTATACATAATAATAAAATAACGAAATTATTAGTGTTTCCACGTTAAATGATTCTGTATTGATATAGTTGATTTATCATTTTTATATTATCTATAATATAAACATTGTAGTTAAATAGAAGTGATAAAAAATTCTACTGATGTGCGAGGGGAAGTACGACGAATGTTACGTACTGGAAAAATAACTATGTAGTCTCGTATGTAGTTAATAAAATTTCCATTAGGATAATTTACTGTATAATAAATAATAATAAGTACTTACCTAGAATAATCATTATTAATTGCTGACTTTTAAATTAACAATACCCTTGATTGTAGCTATAATCAAAAATCTGATAATGTAATGAGCTTTAGAAAAACGTTCGCGTAATTGCTTTTTAATTACTAGTAACGTCCACGGTATTCACCTATTAAATATTCAATAAGAGATAGATATCATGTAGTTATTTGGATATTTTGAAATAAGATAAGTATAAAATATGTGTGAGTAACAGTTTTCCCCTCGGTTCTTCCTTCGAAAACATTCACCACCACACAAAACAAATGTATACACGAAAATATGAAAAATACTCTACATATTGTATATTGTTAGAAATATCCTAAATATATTACCATTTAAAAAATATCTATGATCTATGTTTAGTTCTTTCACTGGGTTAGCTCTATTTCATATTGCTGATGGAAAGCATACGGCAGACATTACAAAAAGTCAACGATAAATCGAACGTATCGTATGTATATGACATGTATCCGTGTATTTGATCAGATATATGTATCATATGTAACTTTTATTACTGTGCCACGTGCTACTATTTTAAAGGCTTTATGTAATGTATCTGACGTACCCATAAAGTTGTTATGAATTCCGAGATGAGTCCATTTCGATTTATTTTCTACTTAGTTTATTCTCAAACGCAATGTCAATTTTATTACTAAAACTACTTAAGATGAACATTTTTATTATCACAAATTAGAGAAAACCATAAACGTTTACCCAGTTCATTTCCTGGTTCATACCTCGGTTCATACTTCATATATGTATTATGTATATTATTAAGGATTTTATTTTAAGAGAATAAAAATGTGACAATACATGTACACTCGACAATAATCGTATTAGGAATGATATGAATGAATGTCCTATGCCTTTCAGTTGGATATCGACGGAGACGGTGATCTCATAGGTGTTTTAGTTAGCTCAAATGTTTTTAAAACAATAATTACACAGTGGCCCTGATATTTTTCTTGGTTAAGATATAGGGTTTCCTTAACATTCGGCCGTCCTGACTTAGTCCGTCCCGGACTCCCACTCGCAGAATACATCCACCTGAAATTAAATTATTTCGCACAGTATCAACCATCTTAATGTCACCTTACATACAGTAAATGAACCCATCAAGGTAGTATTTACAAAATTCAGGTACTTCGAGTACGCAAAAGACACTACAAGACGGACTCGACAAACAATCTTTCCAGAGTGCACACATGGGGACTCCACAGAAAGGTTACTTGGAGTACGCAAGAGAATCTGGTATTCTAATGGACTCAACAAGCTGTTCAGAGTGCACAAAATCTAGCATCCAATGGACTCAAGAAGTCTTCCTGGAGTGCGCAAATGACAATAATGGTCAAATGGACTCGACAAGGCTTATCCAGAGTGCGCAAAAGGTTTTATACCTAATGGACTCAACAGATATTTTTTAAAAAGACATACGTTAAACATGATAGAACATAATAAATTAATTCTAGAAATATATGAGTCATGTAAAGAACACCTGGGAGTTCAGAGGTACACACAAGTATCACCCACCTTGTGCACTTGACCCCTATACAAACAAAAAAAATACTTATGAGTCCAGAGGTACACACAGGCATCACCCACCTTGTGCACTTGACTCTTGTGCAGACAAAGTCATGCAAAAAAAATACTTATGAGTCCAGAGGTACACACAGGCATCACCCACCTTGTGCACTTGACTCTTGGAAATGATAAGAAATACAACAATATAAAGCATATAACATCAATATACAATAAATCATATGAAGGATAGTATTTAAAATACCTCACCTTTAGTCAATTGTTTGGGTTTTGAATAACTTCATCTTATCACTGGAGACTACTCCTTTAAATCGTCTTTTATATTTGGACAAACTTCCGACATGATACCTATCATTAGGAAGAACTTGTTGTACTCTGACGGGACCGATGTATTTCCCAACTAGCTTACCACTGGTGAGCCCTTTCACAATTGGATTTCTTTCAATCATAACCATGTCACCTACTCTATAAGTAACTGCTGGGTCGCGATTTTTATCATAACGCCTTTTCATTGCACTGGCACTTTTAGTTATTTTATCCGCAGCTTTAGTACGCATTGCATTTAAATCGTCTTTCCTATCTACTTGCTCGTTATCATCAACACTAACATCAAATTTTAGTCTTGGTCTGAAACCGTATAAAAGTTCGGCTGGTGCATAACCTGTCGTCGCATTTACCGTTCCGTTTATACTATGTTGCACTTCAGTTATCTTGGCTTCCCAAGCGTCATGTTCATCACCAATGGCAGTCCTCATCGCATTTAAGATTGTAGCATTAAACCTTTCGACTTGCCCATTGCTCCTTGGACAACGGACAGGCAATGGCATTTAATATGTGTTTGATATTTTGTTCACCGCAAAACTTTTTCATTTCTGCGCTTGTAAAACACTTCCCTCTATCGGAAATTAATCTATCAGGCACACCAAAAATTTTTATTAACAATTTTAAACATTGTACGACGTATTTTGTGGTGGTATCTGGAACTGCTTCGATCCAGACGTATTTGGTAAATGCATCAACAATTACCAACATAAAAACATTATCATTTTCAGTTCTGCAGAATGGACCTAGGTGGTCGATATGTAAAGTGTGAAACGGCTTGTTCACCTTTGGAATTGGATGCAGGTATCCTTTTCGTTTTCCAGTGGGTTTCTTTACAGATAGACACGGTATACAGAACTTCACATATTTTGTCACAAATTCTTTCATCCGTGGAAACCAATATTTTCTTTGGATGGATTCAAGTGTTCGTTTTAATCCTGGGTGACCATTATCATCATGTTGTAGTTTAACTACCCTCCATCGTACATCTTTCGGTATGAGAATTTTACTTTCGCCATTAATAATTTTACATATTTTGTTATCTACCAACGCATAGCATTTTTCCGCTGTACCTTTGTCAAGCTGTTTTTTGATCAGCATACAATCATCGTCCTGGGACTGAATACACTCTACACAATCTGTTTCTTTAACCATGTTCACGGTAAGTGGTAGCGGCTGTCTGCTCAACGCATCTACATGTTTCATTTGTGTTGTGAGCTTGTCAGGTTAATTTCCATTTCTACGTTAGTGTTACCCAATTCAGCGTTGTTTTTGGCAAAGCAAGTCTAGTATCGTTGTAGCAAATCATCTAATCGCTGTTGTACATCGTTCGGCAAAACCTCAGGTGCAACGAGTACTTCAGTCAGTAACTGCCCCGAAGGGATTCCCCGTGATACACACTGGCCCTTGCCATACGATGCTTCTAACTTGCTTAAGTTAAGCACTGTCAATATTCCGATTCCATTATGTAATTCAATTCGTGATGATGGTACAACGAGGTGACAACCATTTCGATTTTGCTCAGAAATATTTGAAATTATTTCACCATTCAACATTTCGCAAAATATTTCAATTTTATTGATGCCAGGAGACAATACTGTTTTGCGGTTTACAAAGATAGGATACTTTTTGTAAGTGTTACCGTCGATCTGAGGTAATTGTCACAAATTATCTGTTTCGTTTTGGAAATGTAATTTTTCTTTTGTTTTTATGACCAAGAGATTAGGTGTCTCAGTAAAAGTACGTCCAATCAATAATTCCATATCTTGCATCGCGTCATCAACTACTAAAATTGGTACGTCCCTTTCAATTTCATCAATTTTTATTTTCGCAGACGTTTCACCTAGTGATGTTACCACAGCTCCTCCATAGCCGCGCATCATCGTTTGTTTAACTGTATTAATTGGAAGTCCAAGTGATTTCGCAGTTTTTAATTTTATTACATTACAAGCGCTGCCGAAATCGATATAAGACGGGATATCTACATCGTTTATTTTAGCAGTTACGTGGTATTTCGCATCGTCAACTGACACAATGTTTATTTTTGTTGACGGATTTGATTTTGATTTAAGTGCATAACAATTATCTCTAATATGCCCGGACTTCTTGCAGAATGTACACGATAGTGTCTTCTTCGGATCACCTTTCTTCTCGGTTTTGCGCAAATAACAATTGGATGCTTTGTGAATCATTTTTCCACATATAAAACAGCCACCTTTATTGGAGTTGTTGCCTCGATTTAAATGTTGCTGACGTGTCGTTTCTTTAGTGGTACCAGTATAATTTGATTCTACTAAAAACCATCAAAGGCGGTTCTCGTAAACACAAACAATCACCACAGTATTTATAAACAAATAAACACAGATTCGAATTCCGCTTCTGAATTATTAAGGATTTTATTTTAAGAGAATAAAAATGTGACAATACATGTACACTCGACAATAATCGTATTAGGAATGATATGAATGAATGTCCTATGCCTTTCAGTTGGATATCGACGGAGACGGTGATCTCATAGGTGTTTTAGTTAGCTCAAATGTTTTTAAAACAATAATTACACAGTGGCCCTGATATTTTTCTTGGTTAAGATATAGGGTTTCCTTAACAATATGAATATGTGAACGAATGCACTAAATTAATATTAATACTAAAATACTGGTGGTGATCTAAACATATGAAAATTAAATATTTTTGATATCAGAAAAGAAGAAATATATACACGGTAGCTCAACTTTGTACGTTTTTTACAAGTACAATTTTCAATTGTATTTTTGCGAGCATATTCTTAGTTTATAAGTTATCCCACAACTTTACTTTCTATTTTTTTCCATATCGTCAATAAAAAAAGCCTGCATAGCAAATCACCTCTCAAGTATTATCTGATGAAATAGCTAAAAATTGTAGGTGTGTCAATTGTCAACATTCACTTTGTTATGACAGAAAACAATCGTTGCCAGAATTTTGTATGTTTCGGCTAAAATTCCCTAGATGATGTGACACTGTTAATCTCAATGGTTAGATAATCGAGGATGTAATTAAAGATTAGCGTTGTCTCTGATATTAGCTAACTGGCACACAATGTTTATAACCCTCATAGATTAGAGGTTTATACGGTGCATATATTGGCGTTTTATTCATTGATTGTTGGAGACGTAACAACAGTTAGGTTCATTCATCAGTACTTAATTACCTATCTATTACTTATATAGGACATATTAAGTACGTGGGTAATTATTTTAAGTTTTGTGTCATTGTTATCTCATACGTTAAATTTACTGGTACTTATATCAATAATTATATCAAAAATATACCTACGAGCTCGCCTACGAGTATACCAATACCTATAAACATCGAAATTTTTGCATGTGCTCTTATTGCCCATTATAACTAATTTATGGACCATATTTAGTTGCCTGTTTCATGGAATAGTTATTTACATTACTAGATGCGAAAGTTTACTTTTAGGTGCGAGCGAGGGTGCGAGGTGATTTTTGAAAGGTCGAGGCGAAGCCGAGAGCTTTCAAAAAACACCGAACACCTGAAAGAGCTTTCGCATCGTGTAATGTATTATATTTTTTCTACTACCGAAAGATATTATGGTATTTCATAATTTAAAACTATTTATTTCATGAAAATATAATATGACGTTTTTAATAAATTTTATTGTTTAGGAGGCTGTCTATGAAAATTGTTTCCATGGAAACGTAACAATTGCTATCTGTCATCGAGGTTTATGTCAAACATTTTAATTTGTGGTAGTGTCAAATTGAAATAAACAAATATGTTTGTGGCGATGAAAATGGGATATAAGAAGCTGCCAATATCGATTGTGTTTTTAAAATGGTGTGCCGACAAAAATGAAGTTGAAATCAGCGAAAATGTAATGTTGGCGTACTTGAAAGATCGGAAGTTTTTTTTTTACTTTTCTGTCCTGGCTGCGAAAGTTTAACTTTCGTAGCTAGCAACCAGGTAACTCGAATGTTTACTTTCGTTATCACGCGTGTTACTAGGGGTACAAAGTTCACTTATATAGACGGTAGTAGAAAAAATTGTTTTTTTACAATTGCAATCGTGGTTTGATAAACACAGTGCATCGTTTTACATTTTTACATTTGCTTCCAAAATAAAGGAAATTAAGGGAAATGTTCGGGGAAATAGAATGGGTACGATATTCTTGCATAGACTTGTTTCATGTCATTCTCCCTTTGAAGTAATGGACTAAGTTTTGTGGTGGGATGAGATAATAACAGGACAAAAAAATCAGCAAAAATTTATGACGATATAAAAAATTTTAAAAATTCCAGGGGATATTTTAAATGTTTATATACCTACCAATCTACATTGAAAAGCAAATGGGGTCTCCAATGAAATTAGTACTCGTATATTTAAACTGATGTAAACTTGAAGGTGATAATGCTAAAAAAACTATTCGATTAGAACGAATTTCCCAATAGCAAGAAAGTTACGAACGCTTTCCTACGCAGAAGTTATTTATGTCATCGAAATTACAGTGTCTGAGCTGCAATAAAGTATATAATTCCTCTCAATTAAAAATTAAGGCCGGTACTGTTTGTACTCGTGTTTGTAGGATTATAAAACATTCTTGTTTATATGTTTATATTTAACATACGTACTTACATGTGCCAATTAGGCAAAAGAAATTGGTTGCGAAGATATCATATCATATGATATCAAAGACGTCTTCTTTAATCTTTGATCATATTATATCACGAGATATATCATCATATCATATGATTTAGAAAATTTAAAAACTCAATAATATAATACGAATAAGTACATATAATGGATAAAGAAAATGAATCGAATCTAGTCTATAACAAAAATAGTTTAGATATACAGGGTGTTCCAAAATTATGCGGCCAAACTCTTACAGCATGTAGAGGGGCTCAAAAAAAAAACGAAAATGTTCTATACATATTTGGTCAATACTGCATATTAAAGGAGTTATGACCTTCCAAAGATGAAGAGAACCAATTTTTTTATGCTATAACTCAGTAACAGAAAAAGGTGGGTACATCAAAATTTAAACGTTACCTTTTATTTAAGTTCTTGACCATATCCTAAATTCATTTTTGAAAAAACTGTTCAGGATGGAGTTTAGGTTAGGTAGGTATATTAATAAATATTTTTGAATCCGTTCGCGTTATTAAAAGTTTTACTTTAAAATTTGATTTTTCAATCATTATTACAGAAAAATGGTATACCTTTCACATTTTGATAGGATGCGCCGTTTTCGAGAAAATCCACTTTTAAATTTTAATTTCACTTCAAACCTCAAGTAGTGTAAGTACCAGAATAATATTATAATATTAATTATAGTAGGTTTCAATCAATAAAATTTTTATCATTTTGTGTAATAATGATTGGAAAATCAAATTTTAAAGTTAAACTTTTAATAGTGCCAACAGATTTAAAAATATTTATTAATATACCTAACTTAAGTCCCAAACGCGCCGCCCCTGAGCATTTCTTTCAAAATTGAATGTTGGACACGGTTGAGAACCTAAATAAAAAGTAACATCTAAATTTTGATGTGCCTACTTTTTTTGGATTCCGAGTTACAGCCTCGGTTACAGCATAAAGAACTCGATAAAAAATCGAGAAAAAATTGATTCTCTTCATCTTTGGAAGGTTATAACTTCTTTAATATGTATTATTGACCAAATGTTTATAGATAATTTTCGTTTTGTTTTTAGCCCCTCTACACGCTCTACGAGTTTGGCCGCATAATTTTGGAACACCCTGTATAAAAATATACCGTGCAGACAGAACCGCTGATGATATTGATGCATGCTAACTAAGTAGGTGGTATAAAAGCAAACCTGATCTAGGCTAGGAATTTCAATAACTAAAGCGACAAATAAACGTGCGGGAACTCTTAATTGATTAAAAATTCGAAAATCCAGCTTGAAATATAAAAAAAAAATTGAGCATCAACTCAAAAGATTCACCCGAGGATTCACCAAACTGGCATGTTACACCGAGTGTTACACTTAAATACTTACTTGAGTGAGGATTTTGCGTTGAACCGAAATAAAATATAGAAAAATCGAGAAAAAAATATACAGTACCTATCGAGGTACCTATTAACTATTCTCCTATTTAAAAACGTTAAAGTATTCTCCGGCTAACCTAGTGCTATTAAATTACCTACTTGATACGAGACTTGATGTACAGGATGGGGCATATAAAATTCCACCCCCTTTATTTTGGTTATTTTCTCAGTTATTTTTAACATTTTGAAAAATTTCAAAACATTTCCCTACGTATTTTTTCCCGAAATTTTCGATTTTTCTACGAAAAGTGTATTTTGACCTATGTATACAGCTCGGTATACAGTGTAGGTCAACAACAAGTGTTTTATCTCTTATGGAACACCCTGTATATTTTTACACATTTCAGCATCTCCTGAAAATTTTGGGTTTCAAAAGTTGAAAAGGCCAAGTTATTAGCAGTCAAAGTTCGAAAAGTCAAAATCTTAGAAGTGAAAAATTTATTTTATTCTCGATTTTATTTTATTCTATTGAATAATTTTTCAAGCATTTCTAATATTTGGCACCGAGTTTGGCACCCTCGTTGGCACCTTACTTAATATATATTTTAGTAGTATAAAATACTCTAAAATCTCGTCTAAAATATATAATATGAAAGCAGCAATTTAAGGGAATATAGTATATGTATTAGGTACCTTATACATATAAAATAATAGTTTTTAGCAAATTTTTATTAACAAGTAGGTTTGAAACAAAAGATGATTTATCTAAAAAATGAGTAATTTGAATATTTGACTTTTTAGATAAATCAACTTTTTTTGGAGAGGAATTTTAAGAAATGTGGTAATAAATCCCAAAAAAGAAAAGGAAGAGAAAAAATTTATGAAATGCCACAATTAACTCGCAATTAACATTTAAAAAATACCTAGGTACTTACCTATTTTATATTAAAAAAAATCTACTAAAATATTATCTCAAATATTATAGGTATTCGTACACCTACGTAAGTTAAGAATCATTATAAATATGTAGATATTGATTTTTTATTATAGGTACTTTTCAGCACGGATACCTCGACGGATACCTATGTATTACATCGAGTATTACATTTTCAGTTTAAAATTCTCGTTAAAATTTTGTATAATTTCTGCTCCACCTGACTACATTATTGCAGTAGACCTGCATTGAACCAATTTTTTAGCCGTAGTCGAGATTTTAACGATTCCAAAACGATTTCAAATCTTGAAAGATGTAAGCGCGAGAATATATACGTAACAAGGTCACTACACTTGGGGTCGATGAACTTTGACGCCGAATTTAAAAATTAAACGGATAAGATACACATGTTCCTTGGCAGCGAATTTTTTATTTAAAAAAGAAATGTATTTACAAGGTCATCTTTAAACCTCGATTTACACCTTGAAATTATTCTGATACAAAACGTCAATATAACGCACAGTAGGTGTAGGTGGAGGTCTCGGTTTAGGTACCTAGGTACACACAGACAGACGGTAGACTATGAGGTTGAAGAGGCCTACGATACAAACCGATTTTATTTAACTAGATCCCGAATTTTAGGTAACTTAATAATTTTGTAGTAAAACGATGTTAATTAGCATGGAATATTTTTACCTCCCAATTCCATTATTTTATCAATGAAATAATATTCAGTTCTCTATTTAGAAATTGTGTGAAGTTGTTGATCTTTTATTCAAGTGCTATTTACAATGTTAACATTTTAGAAAACTTGTACTGGTGATGAGAAATGATGGTAACCTAGGTTACTAAATTTGACGGCTGCGTTTCGCAGAAGTGCTAAAGGGCGGAGTTTCCAATGCAATCGTTAATGGTGCCACCTCGTAAGGGACAATGTGCCGAAGTAGACACACACGTTGGACACAGACATTACTGTATGAAATCTAATAAAATAGAACGATTTTCTGTGTAAAAATGGCGAGTAAAACTTTGCCGGGAGAATCAATAAAGCTCCCAAATCGGTGCATAGAGAAATAGACGATAGCGGCACATTAACATGAAACCGACAGCGCTCCTAAGTGCGCGAGTTGTCAATGCTTACCTGTGGGAGATTCGCAGCTATTTGTCTCTGGAGCGAGTCCCTTTCCTTCTCTGTTTCCTGGAGCTTTATTTCGGTCTCCCCTAAACGTTCCTGGGTCTCCCTAAGACTGTCCATTAATTTATCTCTTTCGTCGAGCATCGAAACCATGAGCTGTTCGAAATTCGCATCTTCGCCAGAGAATTGCGAACTTCTCTGGCTTATACTGTCCTCCGAAATTGTCGGCATCACATCACACATCATGTTCCACATGTTTGCTTATTTACAATTCACACACCGCCAGCAAAAATTACAATAAATAACTGGATCGGTTCTAACCCCCTTTGATACAGTCGAAAACTTTTATTAACTAAATTTTACCGATCGGCACTGAAAACGAGGTAAAAATTCGCGCGTACACATTTTCACTGGCACGATATTTATTAATATTAACATAATTCTCCAGTTTTCACAGTGACACACCTTCAAATTCCATCTCTCACAGTTCTAGCTACATACACAAACTTATCGTCTGCCAGCCATTTTAAAACCAATTGTCAATTTTGTCAAACAAGCCCTATTTCCATCGATAACACAGAGAACATCTTTATATATATTAAAAGTACGTCTAGTGACGTCCAGATGGCGACACATAAATTGAATAAAGTAGAATGTGGTTATTCGAATAATACTAAATATTCCAGTATAGTTAAATAATGGTTATGCATAAAAATATATTACTGTAAAATACATTATAATCAAAAATAGTTAAACATAGACCTATGAGTTAAACCGATGAAGTAGCTTTTCCGTTTATCAAATTTGACATCTTCCAAACAGCTGTTCTGTTGGTAACCTTACTTCATATCTGACAGATGGCAGTTTGACAGTCCATCATGGCTCTTGAAAGCGGTGGTCTCACGTTTTCAATTTTATCATGTAATTTATTTACTCCAGCTTCAATATGTTCCAAAATCTTTCTCTGACAATTAATTTAGAAGTAGGTAAACCATGTCGCATAAAAAAGCAGGGAGAAATCGTTCAGCGAAAAGTTTAGGAGGTAATATTTCATGTTTAGTCTTTGTCTCGGTCTTTGTAATGCAATCATAATTAGGATCGTCAACAAAGGTTTATTAATTCGTATATGACATATTTACAAATTCTTTACACTAATTTATTTAGATGCTATTTTACTATACTGAAAGATCAAGTTTAATAAAAATAGCACTTGTGAACATCCGTAACTGCGCAAATTTTCAATATTGCGTAATGCTACAACATCCACTGTCTGACACAGTTCGTTGTTTTTGTGTTAATGACAATTATTATTATGCAAATTTGACATAATTTAATGTGCACTGCTACTGTGTATAAATCTAGAAGATAAGTTTTAACGATGTATCGTACAACCTTTTTTACGAGTAAACTATCCCTATATAGTATCTAGTTTTCATATATCAACAGTAAATAAGCTATATTTTTACAGACATTACCCTGAACGATTTTGCCAACTCCACAGTGTGTAAAAATAGACTCAAAAAATCAACTGATAATGTTAATAAAGTTCTAAAGAAATTCGAAGAAGAAAAGAGCTGGGATGAAAAAACTGATGATTTTGAGGGTGATTTCATCGAGCAAGTGGATGAAGAAGGCAATATATCATATGTAATTCATAAAATAGAACCAAGACGAAGAAAAAAAACCGTTTCTAGTAGTGAAGAAATTAAGGAAAATGTTGGGAAGGACTATCCCATTGATATTTGGTTTTTGTTGTCAGAATACATCCGACCAGAAGAAGTTGGACGTTTTGCAGGCATATGTAAAACTTCCTTTGAAGTTGTTTGTACTGCAAAATTTTGGTTTAGTTTATATAGACGATATTATTGTAACATTTTAAACATGCCAGAAGAGTTGCAACCCGAGTGTCTTGTTCGGAAATATAGCTTACGTACTTCTGTCATCAGAGCTCTGCATTATATGTATCCCCCCTTTGTCAATAAATTGAAATCTTTAATGACTACTATGGAAGAACATCCTGACACATTAAAAAGGAGGCAGTGCGATTCTTTGTGGCAACAAAAACAGAAAGGCCAATGGGTATTTTATTTTAAAATGAAAGAAAAAAGAAATAATTTTTTGCAACATTCCAGAAGAACTGATTTCAAACAACCTGATTTACTTGAAATTTTGGATGATGTTTCAGCGAATCCAGATGAACATTGTCGTATTTTGCAAGTTACTTGCAAACATTTTATACGAATTCCCCCAGTTATAGGTAGGTATCATTTTTAGCAAATTAGATTCTCTGTAGTTATGGAGAAGTGTTCAGCTTTTAATGAAATCTTATGAAATAAACGTACAAACAATAATATAGTTATTATAAAAATATATTTAATGCTTCTAGATATTTGGCAGAAGTATTATTAATTTTACAATTATTATCTGCACAGCTGCATATAGAATTATGCAAAGTATATCACATATAGGAAGAATAATAATCCTACTAAAATGTTATATCTCTTGAGTTATGGATCGAGCTTTAAAACAATTAACTAACTTTTTTATTTGATTAAGATGTATATTAGTAAGTTATACGTTATACCGAGCATTATACTTTATCTTTTATAAAAGCAGTACCAAAATTATATTTTGCTATAGATCTACTAACATTATTAAAACGTCTAAACTAAATAATCGAGGCGTCAACTAAAAGGAATAGCAAAAACTACATCCTGTGCTGTTACTATTAAAATTTATAATGTATCAGTATTTTTGCGTTAAAATATAATAAGCAATATTAAGTGGCAACTTGGTTTAACAGAAAATAAATCGATTTGATATACATTAATGATGATCTTTTAAATAAAATAGCAGTATATATCGCCATCTATTGTCTTAAAATAAAATTTATGATTTCACAATATTTCAGACAGCTTATTCGCGAAAATCACGTACCGCGAGATGGCACTGAAACTTTAGTGTGTGTATGAACCAAGTGGTGAACAACAAACCATTGACAGTGTTTTGACATTTACGTCATATTTAGAGGTTAATTCTAGTAATAATTTTTTTTTATTAAAGTATCATGTCAACCGTTTTATTAATTGATTGCATTGCTATATTGTTTATAAACTATTTAAATATAATAACAACACTTTAAACGCACTTTTAATTTTAAAAAAATCACAAGATAAATTTAAGAAACCCACGAACTGACAGTGACAGTAGTGACAGCGGTTTGTTGTTCACTATGAATGACTCATCATATTGAGATTACGCCAAAAAATATAGATGTCGCCCACTCCGTGATTTTCGCGAATCTCTTTATTGTATAACTTAGAGCAAACCTAACTTAAAATTAAGTCTGTGAGTTGAGTTACAATAGCTTTGTTCGCGGATGCAATTTCGAATCAGTTCAGGGCATATTCGCATGCGCAGAACATAAAACTACGTGTGCACGAACGTCCTTTTAGAGTCTGCGCATGCAAATATGCCCTGAACTGATTCGGAATTGCATCCGCGAACAAAGCTATTATATATGGCAGTTGTAGTTAGTGAAAATAGGTCAATTATATGTGATTTAGTCAGTTTATCATTTAATTCGACTATTGTATGTGCCCAGCACATCTTATGTAGTACTAAAATAAAAATTCTGTAACAATAAATAAGTAATCGGTAATAAAACTAAAAATAAACCCAGAATGGGTTGTAATATTTTATTTTTTAAGAAAAAAACGCCAAGGAAATACTCTGCAGCTAAAAATGAACGATAATTGATATAAAATTATATTTTCGGACTTGTTTTAAACAAAATATCAATGTTTTTTAATTTTGATAAAATTTTGACCTTATGGTTTTTGGACCATTCTGAACAACTTTCATTAGTAAAATTTTCCGATAAAAAAATGCCTAATGTGCTTTTTCGATTTTCTCCGTTTGTTTTTGTATCGCAGGTGACTTTGCATTAGTAGGGGGTGAATGGTTTTTTGAGCATAAGTTGATCCTAATGTGTTCCTATCTTTGAATGAAATTGGGTTCAAATCGGATAAAAATAAAAAAGCTACAAGAGTGTTTCATTCTTAAGGGGATAATAGCACCCGACTCGCTGCCTAGTATTGGTGAAAACAGTAAGGTCTTTTTCGCCCCGATATCAACTATGCGAATAATGTCTAAGACATTATTCGATATCATACTTGCGAAAGGGATTGTACCTGCTCATGAAACTCGTAGTTCATGTGGTACCAATAAATGACAGCATTTTTCAGGTACAAAATGCCTCGCAAAATGCAATGAATTTTGAAAATTTATTATACGCAAACGACAGCAGGTAAACGATTTTAATTTTAGCACCGTATTAAGAATTATATTTTCTAAATGCATATGATGGATTTGGAAAATTTCACATCTTTTTTTTTCAATTCTCCGGTCTCCTGAGACTTATTCAAATATGCATGCACACAGCCCATATCATTCATAAAAATTTTAATTGATTCCTTTGAATAGTAAAGAAAATATGAATTTTCAAAAATATGATGTGTGCTATTATCCCCTTAAGTGTGACACACTGTATATGGAAAATAAAACAGTCAATATCTTAGATGCGGTTCGGACACCACAATAATACTCGTCTCTCTTCACCTAACTCAAAATCCTAAGATGTAATTTAAAAGATAAAAGGCATTTACGATAATTGGAGCGGGTAATGTATCCTGGTACATTGCGGTAATCAGCTGTTTTATGTCAATACATCTACCGAGCTAAGAATTACCGAACGCAAAATTTCAAATGTAACCTAAAGCATCACTTGACTAATTAATAAATAATTGAAAATTGAATTACTTTTTTATTTTATGCTTATTCATAAGTCCATACTGCTCGCCATGTCAAAATGGAAAGTAAAAAAACATTTATATGTATTGCATATTTAGGTATACCTACTTACTTACTTAATTCATTATACATATACATAAATGTTTCCGTCCTCATCTAAAATTACTTCATATTTTCGTCAGTGATGGGTTTCATTTTTCTCAAATACTCACAAAATGTCAAAAATTAAGTTTTTTAAATCATATTTTAAGGTTGTACCGCATTTACCAACCGATGTAGTCGATCCATAAATTTTGGATCGGGTAGATGTAGCGAATACATTCGATACATTTACCGAACGCGGTTCGGTAGATATGTTCTTATTATCGAATGCTCTGATACATTGCGGTATGTAGCGCTCCAATTATCGTAAATGCCCAAAGTATTGGCGAAGTATTCTTCTAACAGCAAATACATTTCTGTGTGTTACTGGTTGCATAACTAAAATTTTTATTTGGCGCAGACATTTTAAATATACGTTTTTGTGGCGCAGGATATAATTATTGTATTAGCAGTGATACATTGTAGTTCCATATGTCACTGGTATTAGTATTTGTACATATAACTTTTGTGATAAAAAATTAAATAAAATGGCGCATACTACAATGTAATTCTAACCAAATGATGTCAAAGGGTTCTCGTGGGAGGTATTACAATCCCAAGAAATATATGACGTATTGAATATACATATTGTTATAAAATGCTTCCTAATGGAGCCACTAACTGAATATTTATTTTATTGAAATATACAATTCATGTTTTATAGAAAAATTTCCGAATTCTCTTCTGCGTTGCCTATTTTCATTTATTGACGTTTCGAAGCAGAATATTACAATTTTGAATTGATTTTAATTTCTTGAGATTTCAATCGTCTTGTTTCTTTAATAAAAACTCTAACATGATGCAAGTGCACGAAGGACGCACTTGTGTATCGCTCTTACATCAAGAAGACCATGGGGTCACTTATCTCCACTTCTGTAAGACACTGCGTATAATGTTATAGGAAAGGATAGTTATCAGTAGTAGCCACTAAAGTTTGAATTATCAATTTTATTAGGGTTGAAGCATGGAACCCAAACCATAATTTAAGACATAGCCTAGTGACTTAGGTGTTTGATACTTCCACTTTTGAGTAAAACCAAATCCTTTTAACCATGCATAGAACAAGTCAAAATAAGTAGATTTTCGAACAGACCCACCTCGAGAAATCATGCGTGCTTCCCCTGCCCCCTACCAAAGGGGTGACTTGCATCTTCTTATATACATTTTTTTTTCTCAAAAACGGTAAGAGATAGAGAAATGAACTTAGCGCCATTCAATAGAGCATACAATTTCGCATAAAGCCCTTATTTTGTCTTTTAGTATTTTCTCTTATGTAAGACTCCACAGAAAAAAAACATGGAGGGTGGCTTCCAACAACGACACATTTTTGACTGTAACTCTAGAACGGTCCGATAAATCAAAATTTTACAAGATATAAAAAAGAAAGATCATTGTTTTATCTATCGATTGGTATACAACTGATATATGTTATTTATTTAAATAAATAAATAAATTTAAGTAAAGCCACCAATGGCGTGCAAAGAAAAAGCTGCATATGTCATTTTTAATAATTTACTATTCTTCTCACAAAGCACAAAAAATATTGAAACTTTCCATCTAAAAATTATTTCACATTTTCTGTTTCACCATTATTTCTTATTTTCTGTTTCGCCATTATTTCTTATGCAAAAAATATGGGGGCACTCTAGCTCTAACATGTTCTTGGCTTATAAAACACTAGGACCATTATTTTTTCTATCGATTGGTATATTATTATGTATATTATTCTCAATGTTATTTATTTAAATAAAGCCGCCAGTGAAGTGCATAGAAATAGCGCGCGGCACATGTAGATGTATTAGAATCTATTTTTAATAATAATAGGTGTATTAAAAAACAATACTTTCACTATTCTTTATACCATACGTGTTCTACACATTGTATAATGTCTCTTTTATGGAATAAACGTCATATTATTATTATTATTATTATTATAAACGGAAATATACAGTATTAAATTAAATTAACAAAAATATTTAATAAAAAATAAAATAGCTAAATTATAGATACTATAGTACTTGAAAATAAATATCAAAATTAACAGTCTAATTGCAACATTCTACACATGAACATAATTTAGTACATTTTAAATTTTATAAAAAACATTTGCTCTTTGGCCCACATATTTTGCATTTACATTATAATAAAACTTCTGTTGAAATTGTGTCATTATTGGAGGTAGGCACCCATTTCTCATTATCTAAAATCCATCCCCTTTTGGATGACCATGGCAATTCTACCACTGGTTGACAGAACTTACCCCAATCAAATCCTGCTTGATAAATACATCTATTGATGTGTATTGATAAAACATTTATTGTTGGGGGTAAGTTCTCAACCGGTTTTTTTTTGGGGGGGGGGGCAAAAAGTTATTTTGACACAGGTAGATGTCTGTTTCAGAATGCTTATCATAAATTGTTATAACCAATTTTGAGAGCATTTTCAATTGGTCATTATTTGGCTCCTTTGGATCTTTAACCAAATCAATAAAGGTGGCGTTGATATCCGGAAAGGAATCCCAAGCTTCCCAACATTTCTTTTTTTCCTTTTACAAAAAAGAAAGAAGTCGGATCGCAACCCGTAAATGAGTGAAGAAAGGGAAGAGCAAGACATGTTTCTTTAAATAGATTGGCGATATCCTTACAAGATATATATTTAAGATTCTTTCCAGTGCGAAACTCTATCCAAATGTCTTGATTTTCATTCTGGTACTGATAAAAAATTGCCAGTACCAATACGTCCATATCTACAGTCTTTATTAATATTTTGTTTAAATGATATTTAGAGCAATTGAGCGCATGCACGAAAATGCGCGTATCCGCTTCCGCATGATTATATGACATAATTTTCCTTATATTGTCGAGAGACGGATTATACGGTACATTCTACTTCTAGTCGTTAGGACATACAAGAACAGAACTTTATTTTCAGGTAATGAAATGCTGCCAAAGTAGGTGGAAGTCAGGTTAAATAATTTCTTGTTTGTTTGCTGCAACTCGCAAGAAATCGTACCAATTTTTTGGAATCGCTGGCTGTAGTTAGTCTAACTAATTTTCTATTTCCTTTACCCCTTCTTTCCCTAATTTGTCCCTTCAAACTCTTCTTCCAAATAAGTATCCCAAATACTATCTACCTTGGTTACTGATTTTACAATGTTAAACATGTAGGGTTTCAGAATGTTTTTGAAATGTAATTACCAAAATTTTAACACGCCTTGGGTTGAAGAATATGTACAAGAGCAGCTCCGTCTAATAGTACAGCATCAACATCTGTTGGTTTATCCACAATCCACATTAGTAATATAGGTACTTATCAAGGCATCGTAATAAATCAGACTTGTACATTTCTCCAAGTTGAGCTAGAAAAAGGGGATATGGGTGATTTTCAAATTTAAAGAAATTGCCTAAGTGTCCATCCCGATTTTAAGATGCTATAGCCGGCTAAATAAATTAACATCTGACTTTTTAGCTCACTTTGTTTAGATGTTACATTTTGCTTTATTTATTTGTTTTGATTGGGTCAATAATAGATTTTTGCGGTCGATTTTTCAATCTTTCATTAAAAAAACCTTTGCATTGGAGAGTTCCTTTCGCTAACACAAGATTCAAGTTTTCTGCACTACAACGACTTTATACTATCAAGGGCAAATAACTCTGAAGACGTTTCTTGAAAAGGATTTCTATATTCCTTAAAAGACTATAACATTAGAAACAGCTGATGTAAAACTTTTTTGGACAGAAAGAGACTCTTCTTGATGCTTTTCAATTTGCTGTTAAGGAATAGAATCTTCAAATTAAAGGAGCTATTTCTGGACCAGAAATAAGCCACCTTCTTAAGGCCTTCGCGCGTATTTTCAGTGAGACCAACAGCTCCCGCGACTCCTTTTATTATGGCATTTAACTGCTCGTGGGTCTGGTCGATTGGTATAGATGAAAATCTGTGATTTGGTTTTTGAACCAAGAAGCCCCTTTGCAAAAGTCTTATTATTATTCAAATTATATGACATATATGCTATTCACATTTTATTTACATGAGGGGAGGCTTTGGAAAATCTGAATTCTGTTGGTATGAATGACTGTTTTAATTACTGAGGTAAGGGGCGAGTTGCTTTATTCACCGGTGGATCCATCAGATGTGTTTTATCTCGTTCTATCTTCGAGGTTAGAACGAGACAAAACACATCTGGTGGATCAACCGGTGAGAAAAGCAACTCGCTCTATGTTGAAATGTCAAAAACATAACCACAAATTCAAATTGGATCTACAAAGTTGCCAGCGTGAGACCCTAAAGAAAGCACAGCAATTGTTATCAATAAAAAATTTGCAAATTTAGCCAAAAATAAGTGACAGTGACGATCAGTTAAATCTGATACTTCAATATTTTGTCAATAGTAGACAACCCTGAGACAACCTAAGAAAAACATATCATAGCCTCCCCTCATGTAAATAAAATGTGAATAGCATATACGTTTTGATATGCTTCGATTGCCTCGCCTACCCTAATTGAACTTCTGTTTATACACACGTTATTTGCAGCTTCTTCTTTGCACGCCTCTGACGGCTTTATTTAAATAAATAAGATATATAAATTATATATCAGTCGATAGATAAAATAATAATCATTCTTTTTTGTATCTTGTAAAATTTCGATTTATCGGGCCGTTTTAGAGTTATAGCCAAAAATGTGTCGTTGTTGGAAGCCACCCTCCATGTTTTTTTTCTGTGGAGTCTTACATAAGAGAAAATACTAAAAGACAAAATAAGGGCCTTATGCGAAATTGTATGCTCTATTGAATGGCGCTAAGTTCATTTCTCTATCTCTTACCGTTTTCGAGAAAAAAATATATATATAGGCAGATACAAGTTGCCCCTTTGGTGGGGGCAGGGGGAGCAGGCATGATTTCTCGAGGTGGGTCTGTTCGAAAATCTACTTATTTTTACTTATTCTATGCGTGGTTAAAAGGATTTGGTTTTACTCAAAAGTGGAAGTAGCGAGGCATTTCCGAGCCGCAAGTCACTACACTAACATGACTACCCAGGCTAAATGAAGATTTGTAAAAAAAACAAAAATGCGAAAATAAAATAAAATAAAAAATGCTAACCAAAAGTTGGAAGTATTTGTTTCCAAATCAGGTCAATTGGTCGACAGATTTCAAAAGTTTCATAAGGAAATTTTGAATTTTTATAAAGTTACACCTTTTTAAAATTTAGATGTTTTTTTTCTATTTATAAAATTTGGAAAAGATATAGAACTGAAAAAATCAAAATTTGAAATGTGTCAATTTGTGTTTTCCCTGATTTCTGTCTGATTGTGATAAAATAGATACCTATATCTATACGAATATTGTCGCAAATTTCAATATCAATTTTATCTCGCAAAGCTTCTTCGTAGATTCTTGGTAGGTACATGTTTTACAGTGTGGCATGAGAACCATGCCATTGTGGCGTGAGAACCATGACATTGTGACTAACCGAAATTTTACCTGCCGCCACTATTAATTAATTTCAAGTACCGCCTCCGTTTGACGAACTTTAGCTTTCGTGTGAAGTAAGTTTGGTTTTAATTTTACTTATTTATTTTCAATTTTAAACTTAAACGAAACAAATATAAGCAAATTTCATAACGCGACTGGTATTATTGAACAAATTAGGGTTTTGCACATCTTCACGTAGAATCATTACTAAATGCGGCAAGACTCTGTATTTCATTTACAACTTTGTCGCCATGTTTTTTAGTTTTTAATACGCAACGCGTAAATATGTGAACGGTTGTTTCCTTTTTAGACATATTCATTTTTTCCACTTAACCAAATCTTCCGATACTCACCTTGTATTATCTTTTAGATATTTTGTATTTGGCTAAAGCACACAAAAATTTGTATTTTTTTTTTTTTTTTTTAATCGTCTTATTTATATTAACGTCCTGGCGAAGTTTAGCTTAGAGCTATTCTGACACTTAACCAGGACACACCACATACACCCATTCCCTCCGACATTGCCATCTGCCGGAGCTGGGACTCGAACCCATGAGAGATAGGCAGTAACTAGCCGCCTTGTGCCACTCAAGGGCGATCTAGCCCGCTGCACTATCCTCGGTAATGTAATGAGATACGGTCACCCATCCATTCCCCGCCTTCGACCACCGCTGCTTTACTCCGTTGATCGAAGACCGGCAATTGTACGCATGACCCCATCTCACTACAAAATTATTATTGTGTTGATACATTGTAAAGTCGGTTTTTGAAAACAATGTATATAGTTCATTTTATATTTGTAAAGCAGGGAAAAAATGCCGCATTTACAAAGAAGAAACGCGGCCTCTTTAATCTTCAAAGAAGCCGCCGCACGTGTTCCTTTGTCGGTAATTTTTTATCTGCGGTACAAAAATTAATTCGACTTTACCTACCTACCAATTAAAGATGCCCCTACTTTATATTTGCTTCTGCTTAGTAATTTCTGGTCATCTGGACTGGTGATTGATGTTTCTGTAAACCGCATTCCGCTCGGTACTGCATTCTTAACTGGGACAGAGAACACTAAATCACGTGATTTTTATTCAATGATATTTACGTCTGCTACAACTGCACCAAACCGTTTGAAAGCATCAGACGCTTGCTCAATTCAAACTTGATTGTTCCTTGATTTCCAATTTTAAATTGCAGCCGAATAAGTGAGTGTTTTTTACAAATTTTCAAACTGAATTTCGAAGTATTTGGTGACTAATAGAACAGTTTAAGGATTGAAAGCTTCGATCATGATTGAAAGCAAACTAAGTCAACACATGCGCTTTGATCATTTTATACGTGCGAACGAAATTATTTAAATTTTTGCTTAATCCTTTGTTAATGAGACCATCTTAATAACCGTTGTTTTTATTTTCTTCTTATTTTTGGTGCCTTTACTGCCTTTAATTTATATTATTTACAAATACACATTTTTAGGTTGTAAAAATATATGTGACTGATCTTATTAGAAATCGAGTTAGAAATTAACCTTCTTACCAAACCAAACTTCTGTCATCTATAGATAACTATAGACCAATTACAGTACCTTCTTCATTTTCCAAAATTTTTGAGTATGCCTTCTTGGATAGACTAATACATTTCTTGGATAATCAGAAAATTATAACAAAAAATCAACACGGGTTCCAGTCTGGAAAATCAACCAGCACTGCAATTCACTCGTTTTATGAAGCAGTGCTAGAGGCAATTGAGGCAGGCGAATGCCCTGCTGGGATTTTTTGCGATCTCAGTAGGGCATTTGATTGTGTCAATCATGATATTTTAAATGGAAAATTATCCTTATATGGGCTGAGAGGATTGTCACTAAACTGGGTAACCTCATTCTTAAATAACCGTAGTCAGTATGTTAATATCAAGTATAAGGAACAGTCAAGCACTCATGATATTAAATCTGATCATCTAAATATCAACATGGGAGTACCACAGGGCTCTGTTTTGGGTCCTGTGTTATTTTTATTATACATTAATGATATTGACAATATTGCATCAAATATTCATTTTACTATTTATGCCGATGATACTTCTCTTTTAATCTCAGACAAATCTCAAAATATTTTAGAAACAAAATGTAATGATCTCCCTCAAAAACTGAATACTTGGTTTATTAATAACAATTTATATTTTAATGCACAAAAAACCCACTCGCTTATATTTCACAGTCGTCAAAAAGTAATAAGAAATTTGGATTTAAATATTGACAATACTCCCGTAAATAATGAGGTACAAGCAAAATTTTTGGGAATTGAATTTGATAATAATTTAACGTGGAGGAGCCATTGCTCAAATCTCTGTAATAAATTAAACTCAATTTGTTATTTGTTTCGAAATCTACAGAATGTGCTTACAACCATTGATTAAAAAATAATAAAGATGCGCAACTGTCAAGGTTTCGAGATTTTAGTGTTGTATTTTTTTATGATTGTCTTCAATTTTAAGGGCTATACAGCCACATTACAAATACCTTCCCGTAGTACTAAAAATTGATGGTAATCATGAAGTTATTGGCAAAGAAATACAATACTAAAATCTCGAAACCTTGACAGTTGCACCTCTTTATTATTTATTACTCAATGTTACAACACAGCAACTTTTAAACTTATATTATGCTCAGGTTGGCAGTAGATTAACATATGGCATTTGTTTCTGGGGCGAATCAGTCAAGTTCTCTGATGTGTTTATATGTCAAAAAAAGATCTTAAGAGTAATTGCCAATGCACCTAGTACATTTTCCTGTAGATATATTTTTAAAATGTATAGTATTTTAACCTTGCCTGGCCTTTTTATATTTGAATTGTGCATTTATATTTTTAAAAATAAAGCCAAATTTGCTACTAATAATGAAATTCACCAGATCAATACAAGACAAAAAAATTATTTTTATGTTCCATTCATGAGATTAAATCTTACCAAAAATTCACCAAATTGTTTAGGTCTTAAAATATTTAATAAACTTCCAAATAATATAAAAGAGTGCACAACTTTGGATCTCTTTAAAAAATTACTCAGGTTACGTTTAATAGAAATATGTCCTTACTCTTTAACTGAATATTTTAATTTTTATTCTTCCAAATTTGACTCACTTGTAATTTGTTGAAGTTATAAGTAACACAATTTGATAATTTTATTATGTATGTCTTTTTATTTTTTATTACATGATATTCTATACGTATTACCTTACTTTTTTAAGTATTTATTTGACTTTTCCTATACAATGTAAAATTGTCGTTTGGAATAAATGTGTTTATTATTATTATTATTATTATTAACTTCAAATTGAATTCAAATCATTTGAAAACTGTTTCAAATCAAACATGCGAGAAGCGAGAATAAGAGAATATTCAACCCATTCAACATACAATGTGATTTGCAAATGGCCACCCTCTTCGTTGTTTTTTTGTTGCAGTAAATTTTAAACTTCCATTTTTCTTGGAAGCGAATTTTAGGTTTGTAATACTCACCTGTACCATTTCTCAAAGCCAACGGGCAACGAACGAAAATCAACTGGGCACTGGGCAGCATTTCTGTTCCTATTTAGACGGACGAATCTGTATCCGTAAACAGGAGACTTACTTTTTTATTCAATACTTCTAACTAAAAAATTTATTATCTTGGTTAGAATAACAGATTTTTTATTCAAGTAAGGTAAGGTAAATAAATGTTTATAAACCTACGTTCGTGGTTCACAAAGAGGGGGATATATTTTGCTGTTTTCGTTGTGAATGTTGAGAGACTTTTTGTGGATTAAAAACGATCGACACGAGTCGAGGAGAGTATAGAAATCAAAAGTAAACGTTTGTAAAGACGAATTTATTAATACAAATATGAAATACCGATTTTTTTTTTTTTGCAAAAAAATAAACAATATAATTATTAGTGGCCCCTAAAAGTGGCTATTTTGTGCGAATTATGAAAGGAATTATTTATGCACTGATTGTGTGTTATACTTAGTCGAAAATGTTGTTTACGACTCGCGTATCCGAATATCGTAAAAATACCCAAAAACGTGATTCACATTGATTATCCGTGTTTCATATTACCGATAATAATGAAAATAATTAAACATTTTGTTTCCATCACCTTAGCGGTTATGGCAACATTTTATTTGGGAATATATATGTATAAACTCTGCAGTAAAAATTAATTAAGATAAATACTTGTAAATATATCTTGTGAGATTTATCAAGCAGTGGATGTAGAGGTACTAATTTGTACGCCACTGCTTTATGACTTTACGTTATGAAGCAGAATGATTTAATTTAGTTAATGAACAATAATTGACATATTCAACTATTATTAAATAAGTAAGTACTACAGATTAATTGTGCCAATAAATTTCTATTTGAAAGGACGCCTCAAGAGATGTAGCAGCTTTTAGACCAAATTTATAATATTATTAAATAATTAATTATTACAAAATAAAAGTTATTTTCCCTGTAGAGATGCCTCAAGAGATTAAATAATTTTTATACAATGCTTACGCCGCTGAGAATTGCATCAAGCAAACGAAATAAATACTTATAGTTTGCCATTTAAAAGAGTATAAATGTCCCTGACAAAGAAATAAACTGTATCCGTATGTACCATGTACTCAAGTATAATAGCTATTAACATATCTAGTAGTACAGCGGATTAGCTAACCTATTGTGCACTTTTTGATAAAAGCACCAAATTTGGCACAGAGGTAGACCCATGTAATATGAACAATTTTGGATGTGGAGCCATCTGCCAACTGCCCCCTGGCGGCCGTGGCGACCATTTTCCAAGATGGCTGCCAGTGGACACCCGAAAGACAATAGCAGTTAGATAAAATTTGCCGCTGAAGGTTTTAGTGAATGTTTATTGAATGTTTTGAATGAGAGATAGTTTGTAAGTTATATACAGGGTGGGTCAATAGTGCGTGCGTGCGGAGATACAGAAGAAATCTGTATCTCCTGTTTCGTTAGAGATAGAGGCATGGTTCAAAATTTTAATTAAATTGTGAGAAAAAGTACATTTTTTAAAATTATTACCAATTATACAGGGCGATCCGTTAAAGTGGTAGATGAAAGAATATATATTTTTTAAATGGAATGACCCAATTTTTTTTATATATTTGAATACCACTATGATGGCCTATTCAGCGGTAAAATATTTTTAAAATTAGTTTGATGGTTAATGAATTAAAAAATATTTTTATTGAAAACTGCCGTTTGCAGGGATCATTTTGAAAATTGATTTTGGACTTATTTTATTTTTGGAGAGTAATTTTTTTTCTTTGACATGGTAGTAGTGTATGCCTTACTTTAACTATTAGCTGATGTAGAAAATATTTTTTTTCATACAAGGTGTTCATAAGCGCACTGCTAAATAAATATTCAAACTACCAAAACTCAACTTTTTCAAATGGAACACCCTATATATTTTTGTAAAAATTGTGTAATTTTTATTTCTCTGCAACGATATGTCCCATACCTAACATGAATAATTTTCTAGATGTTGTTTATGTGTAAATAGGTATGTATTATTCAGAAAAGTCAATGTACCTTTGAAATTATTTCATAGAAACAAAGACATTTAATTTCAGTTACTTTCAATTTTGTTGTCTCCAGAACTTACGCTAAAAAGTATTCTCACAGAACCCATCCACAAGAAGTATCTTCCAAAAGTTTAAAAACAGATTTGAAGAAACGGGTGGCATTTCTTATAAAAAAAGTCAATCGTAGAAAAAGGACTACAAATGAAGATACCTAACGACAGTTTTCCATAAAAATATTTTTTATTTCATTAATCATCCAAGAAATTTTAAAAATATTTTACCGCCGAATAGGCCATCATAGTGGTATTCAAATTAATAAAAAAATTGGGTCATTCTGTTTAAAAAATATATATTCCTTTATCTACCATTTTAACGGATCGCCCTGTATAATTGATAATAATTTTAAAAAATGTACTTTTTTTCACAAATTAATTACAATTTTGAACCATGCCTCTATATCTAACGAGACAGGAGATATAGAAGAAATACGCACTATTGACCCACCCTGTATATAACTTACAAACTATCTCTCATTCAAAACATTCAATAAACATTCACTAAAACCTTCAGCAGCAAATTTTACCTAACTTCTGCTGTCTTTCGGGTGTCCACTGGCAGCCATTTTGGAAAATGGCCGCCACGGCCACCAGGGGGCAGTTGGCAGATGGCTCCACATCCAAAATTTTTCATATTACATCGGTCTACCTATGTGCCAAATTTGGTGCTTTTATCAAAAAGTGCACAATATGTTGAAATATCCTAGCTAAACTGCCGCACTATAGGAATGTTATGACTATCATAACTGCCGCAGATGTCGGTTTGAAATCCGAGCTCGTAGAGCGAGGATTTTAAGACATCTAAGGCTGTTATAATAGTCATAACATCCGTGATATGTTCAATAGTTTATCGGTTTCAGAAAATAAAGACATTATTAATAGATATTACCTTTTGATATTCTCTTATTAATAACGTTTTCATTTCATTAGTTGGTCAAGTCTGTATGGGTTGATTTGTCGCCATGGTTACAGTTATATTTTGTTTGTTTTTATTTGTTACCTTTTTTCATATTACATAAATGTTTACATTTTTAATGTCACAACGGCTACATAAAAATGGACCTTGGATTGCCTGAAAATACATTTCAGTTGGATTTCAGTACGTAATTATTATTGTTTGGAGTTTTCTGTCTGTTTGTATTAATAAATAGCCCTATAGTTTCATTATTTATTATTTCATCTGTTGACAGTTATTGACAGATCTGTATTTGTAATATTACCGTACAAGTTTTAAATATAACTGTACAACTTTAGTTATGACTTGTTTACCAGCCTACTTTTGCATATGTAAACAAAGGATTAATATCCTGAAACCGATAAAAATTGATACACCCCGTAAAAAAAATTCCTAAAGCACTGGCACAGACACAGCGATTATTAGTATCTTGTGACCAACCGCGTATTATGTATGTTGTATGTTACCAAATTAAAGTTGTTCCGCCGACCGACATGTTATGTTATTCCTATTCATAAAACTAAACTAAGAGTAGTACTATAATTTTTTAATTTTTAATCCTAATTTCCAATAACAGTAGGTAATGTCTCAAATCAACGTCCAATATTTTTCAGGACTAGTCCTGACATCTGTAACCCTCACCCTCTCTCAGGGTTTCCGACACCACAGGTTGCTGCTAGGGTTTGGATCTGGAATTCAGGGCTATTCCTCAGCAGATGGCAGTGGATGTACCACCATCATCCTGGACCCAGTAATCAATTTCAAAGTCCTCGACTGGTGGCACCCCCTTTATCCTCATAGCCATAATATACAGGACTTATTGAACCAGGAATAACTCAAATTTTCCGTACGACCGATCAAAGACATGTTGCTTTATACACAAATCTGTTATATTACTTTACAGAATTATGCTTTATTATATGAGATAATGTAGTCATTGGGTGTGATCTAAAGTTCGTTGAATTTTTTTTTGTTAATATAAAGTTTAACTATAAATCATTTGTTAACTTTATCAATTAATTTATTATTGGCGAAATTTAAGGACGACGTGATTGATCTTTATTTTTAAGAGAAAAATGTATTTTGTTTATATGTAACTATTATTTTTACAACAAAGTAAATATTTCTTTATTAATGTTTGCGTTTTATTTTTGTGGCCCCATAAGACTCGTTAATAATTGAAATGCATGGGATCAACAGAATTTTAAAATTCTGTTTTGAATTTAAAATAACAGCAATGATACTATCAAAATCTGAAACTTGTTTTATATTTTATTTCTTAAAATTAGTTCAACTTAAAAGTGTAAAAGTAGGTGAATAAGGTCATGGAACATTCTTTGAAGATATCTTCATCCACTCCATCTTCATTTAAGTCGGTCAATTAGAGTAGATACCCCACAATGATATCTTATATAGAACTTTGTGGAATTACAAATGTTTTAATGACGATAACTTTTTTGTAGACACTGGTTTTCTTTCTCGTTGGAAATATCTGGAATTCTTGATTCTGATTCATTTAAAGCCTTTTTACCCCAAAGTTTCTTTAGATTAAAACATACTCGATTAAAAAAATAAAATACAATGTGGATACCCACTGCTGTAAATAAATATCGGTTATGAATATTTTCTACCTTTATCAATTCTGTTCTCAGTATAAATAATGTTACTTAGATTATAACCAGAATATAATGATAAAAAACTATTCAAGAAAACAGAATATAATAAATACATAACAAAAAGCAACAATCCATATTATTGTTTCATTTTTTTAATAAAAGAAGGAAAAAAATATTAATAAATCGAACTTTCTGGCGAGGTTTTCAGGTTTTCAATTTAAATTTATAAAAGCTCCATTTCAAAAATCATTAAGAGTGTTTTTTCCATTCATTTGAGGAAATACAAAGTAGAAGAAAATAACTTCCCAGAAAAATGTAGAAACTTTTGATCAAATTGTAATCCCTAAGTTGAACCAATTTGCAAAATTGTCAATCCCTAGAAATTTTAAAAAAGTTTTAGGTAAAACCTCACTTAATTGTTATCAAGGAATTTGCGTTGCACTTATTCCAAATTATTGTGTGGTGTAATATACAGACTGAGGAATTTTATAAGGTTACATTTTATGATTACCTAATATCTGAAATAAAGTCTCGTATACATTGTGCTGTTATCGCGCAGTATAAACACCAATGTACTCAAAGAAAATTGCTCAAACGGTATGAGCCACGACAATAAATATTCGTAACAGGATGGTTTTAAATAAAATTGTCATGTCGCCTTTTAACTGTTCTATTTGTAATTTTGTCCCCTAAAAGTTATAATTATAGTTAATTTTTTAATTTACATCATTACAACCAACTGATCAACTTCATCACCGCTTCATATTATATTGCATCCAGTGTGGTCTGCTGATTAGCAGCAGGAAAACTAAGAGGCAGTGGCGTGCTAGAAACTAAATTTGTTTAAATATTTTTTTGTCAAAAAAATACTTAAAATAGGACTTATTGTAATAATAAAAAAATGTTTGTATAAAATATAAGTACATATTACCCAAAATATTAATTTATAAAAAAATATATGGTTTTTATCACTTCAGTTCATCTTCAATTATCAAATTTCGTAAAATTATTTGTAATTTCGTCCACTTTTACGTTAACGTCTTAATAATCTCAAATTAAATGGTCGTTTCGATAATCGGTACACCGTTGAGGTGTGAAGCCTACGCTTTAGAAATTAAAAGCCATTCAAATCAGCCGAGTGGTTGGCAAGCCAAATGTAGACATCTTCAGTTAGTCATACGGGATATGGGGAGCAGCTAGAATTAAAACTGACGATTTTCGTAAGATATTGAGGACCACACAAATTAGCAATGATGCCGAGATAGCCAAAATATTTTAAATATTACAAAAAATAAGCAACCACTGAATATTTAGCGTCTTGAATATCAAAAAATTTGCTTATTTTATAGCTTGGAAACATGGAAACTATGATTACACATTTTTGCTGAATTTTTACTTAAAACGCTCTAATAAAATAGATAGTTAATCTTTTTGCTGATAAAACATACAAACTTCAAAATGAACCGGGTGGTCCAAAGAAAGAAGATTTCCTAAATTGGTTTTGATACCTAAGAAAGACATCAATAAATTTAATACAAACGTATGATATCTACCAAATTATGGAATTTAAATTGTATATTTTACATAACATTGTATATGGTAAACTTTTAAAGAAAAAACAAAAAAAAGCAAATCAAATATGAAATTAAGTGGTACATAATATTTGCCTCAATATGAGCTCAGTATTTCAAAAGTACGGCATTAAGATAAGGGGTCCAATTTAAAATTGAATTCCTTATCGCTCTTTTAAGTTTTCATCGCATATCATAATTTCACTTTTTAGATCTTCTGAAATATTAAAGTAGACCCGATTTTTATTAACTTATTAGATTATCCCATAAAAAGTAATCGCAGGAATCTAAGTCAGAAATATTTCGTTATGTGCAATAAAATTATTGTTAGTTTCTTTTCGAATAAAATTCCTGGTGGCTCTTTCAGAATGAGCAGGAGATTCATCATTGATTTAAAATTTTGATAAAAAATAATAAATTTCGTTTTTATCTTTACCTCCATGAATGTAAAATGGGAAGTAATGGGAAGTTCTAGCCTCCATTTGCGGAATTATTTGCTCTAATATTATTTCACGGTACAATTCAGAATTTAATCGTATTCCTTGCCCTAAAAAAATAAGCGGTATATCTTATGTTACCCATATATGGCAACAATTACCATCACATAGGGAAAGTTTATTTGAATTTTCTTTAATTTTGACTATTTCTTGGTAACGCTATATTTTTTCATTCGTATATCATATAAAAATCTCTATATGAATTTTAAATCTATTAAGTTTTGACTTCTTTGTCTTCTAAAGCTAACGCTTTCTCTTCGTAGCAATTATGAATAGCTTTAAAAGCCTTTCTGTAAATTCTCACTACGGAAATATAAAAACGTATTTGTTATAATAATACCTACTTAATGTATTATTTGAAATATTTAAATGCTGTCGTAACAGGGTTTAAAATTGGTATTTCAAATAAGTAAAAGAAACAGCATGGATTTTACTGTTATACAAGATTGTTACACAGAGAGTTTAGAAAATTAACATCGCAATTGAAATTAGTCCTTTTCTTGAAACCCTAATAACTTGTGTGTAAGTATATTCTGATGGTGATGGTGGAAAATTTCGTTGTGGCACTCGAATGGATCGGTTACTGCATATTTCCGCAAACAAAGCATATAGTAATTCTACAAATATGTACGTTTCCTGGAAATCTGTGGCTAGAGAATACCATATTGGATAAGCTATCTTGAATTTTTAAAATATATCATCGCCTTAAAAAACTTTACACAAACGTAATTTCTCTTAGTTTAAAATTTCTAAAGCTTGCTTTCATAAGAACTTTCCAGGGGTTACATCAAACAGAAAAGGCCTTTTGGAAATTTCGGTATTCTCAATAGTTAGAAATTTTATGGGGTGATACTGAATACACGAACCATAATAACGGTTCTACAGGGTGTTTCACTGGGCGAGGGATATACGTTAACTGTGAATAAGGGTCACCAAGGCGGTTCCAAATAACCCATACTTAATGGGTATGTCGCCCTTTATAACCGCAGGGTGTTTTATCAGTTTCGTTCTTGATTGATAACTAACAAACCAACCTGGATATATTTTGACATTTGGCATACGTATTCTACATAATTTAGCGAATCAACTAAGACATTAACGAGAAAGATAATCCAGGTCCGGCTTGACAAAAAATTTACAAAATCTTCCATTCGCAAAACTCCCTGTATATCTGAATTTTTTACATTTTTTTCCATATTTTGAGAGAGCGATGAAAACTGAATTTAACTATGTAGGTACTTTTGATTTTGCCACAGAAAATTTTACTGCCAAAATTTGTAGTTAACATTTTTTATGAGCATTTTGGGGATACACATTGAAATGAAACAAATTTTTATTAATTTTATTGTCATAATTAATGAGGATTACTTAACATGTAATTCTAAAACCTACATAGTTTGTATTTGTATGCCTCTAGACCACTAGAAAATGTAATTAGAGGTTACAGGTCCGTATTTAGGACTACAAGAACAGCCAATAAGAACACCAATAACTAAAGAAAAGGAATACTACGAGAAACTTCGACAATTGCTCAAAATAACCTCCATTGTTGGATGTATTTTCTTGCCATTTTTTCAAATGGTGAGATTTCCTATCCTTTGAAGAAGTTCTACCATACTATTTATTTCAGATTCAGCGGAATATACCTACTTTGGATTTTAGATATCCCTATGTGTGGTATTCCGCAGGATTAAAGTCTGGTGATTTTGAAGGCCATTCATTAGGATTACCACGTGTTTGGAAACTTCTCGTTTAAAAATTGTCTAACAACGAGCCTATAACGTGGTGGAGCACCATCATAGTGAAAATATATTCCGGCTATATTTGCACCTGCATGATCTAACAACACTCTCAAAATTGTCTGACGAAATTCCAAATAGACTTCACCAATAAGTGTAGGCGGGAAATTATGTAATCCGATTAACTTATTATCAAAGACACCGCACCAAACGTTTAATAAAAATTTGTATTGTGAATGATCATCCCTTATAGCAAATGGATTTTCTTCATCCCAAATTTGGACATTTTGAGCAATTGTTGTAGTTTCTTCGTAGTAGTTCGGTTTTTCGTATTTCTTTTCTTTAGTTATTTGTGTTATTATTGGCTGTTATTGTAGTCCTAGATACGGGCCTTTATTTACATTTTCTAGTTATCTAGAGGCATACAAATACAAACTATGTAGATGTATTAAGTAATCCTCATTAATTACAACGTAAAATTAATAAAAATCCGTCACATTTCATTGTGTACCTCCAAAATGCTCATAAAATATAATGTTAACTACAAATTTTAATAGTGAATTTATCAGTGGGAAAATAAAAAGGACATGGTTGAATTCAGTTTTCATCGCTCTTTTGAAATGTGGAAAACAACTTTAAAAAAATTCAGATATAGGTATAGGATGTTGTTCTGAGGATGAAAGATTTTGTAAATTTTTTGTCAAGCCGTACCTGGATTTTCTTTCTTTTTGGTGTCTTAGAAGATTTGCCAAACTATGCGTAGAATACGTGTGCCTAATGTCAAAAAAATATAAGGAGTGGTTTGTGAGTTATGAATCAAGATAGAAATAGGTAAAATTCATAAAACAGCATGTATCTCGGTTATAAAGGGTGACAGACTCATTAAGTATGGGCTATTTGGAACCATCTCGGTGACCTTTATCCACAGTTAACATATGTTACTCTTCCAATGAAACACCCTGTGTAATCCTTCAAAGCTGCGAGAAAAACAATTTATTACCACCATCGTGTTCCCCGCCCTCGAAAACGGGAGGGAAACATTTTGTATCCCATTATCAGTGATTTTTAGAGTTTTCACTATCAAAATATTTTTGAATATCTCAAAAATGAAACCATGAATCAAAATTTTACAAGACTATAGGTATTCTAAATTGACCTTTAATACAAAAATGTCATCAGTTTTGTCTTGAAGAACTGATTATTTTAGAACTCTTGTTAAGTGGTTCTTTTTTCATATTTTTGTATTCAGAATCATGACTTAAATTTACCGACCTAAAATTAATAACAATCTCCTGTATAAGGAGTTTATTGGCATATATGATTCTTTACTACGCTGGGTTAAATCACCTATTGACAAAAATATCTTTCTAAAAAATTTCGGGGGCGCATCTTTATTTTATGTTCTCGGCGCATTCGCCAGAAATTTAAGAAATTCTATCCTAACTTCAAGAACAGTTTGATTTCTTTTGTATGGTTCAAATTAAACAAAATGTATTATACTGAACGTTGAATAAACCCATCACAATATTCAATCTTTACTACTTGGAAGTAAAAATATGTGTATTATTCAAAAATATATCGGATAGGAAATGTCATTTTAAAACGTAAAATGTTAAAATGAGAACTTTAAACACCAAGAATGTCTTGAAAGCTTTGAGGAATTTATGCAGAACCAAAAAAAGAATAATTGTTACTAGCAAGAAAATTAAAACTTTTTACCAACTGATGTAGTATTTAAATACAAATATTAATATTATTACATCAGTAATCACTATATCCAGATTCCCGATATCGCTATTTCTACCGATTTTTTCTTGTTTCTGCACTTGAAAAACCTAGTTTATTTTAAGAATTCTATAAAGTCTTGAAGAACTATGAGTAAGACCAATATAACTGTGCGAATATAAGCTATAGGTGGAAATTTCTTCGTCTAATAATCGGTTTTTATTTCGAAGCAAACTTCACACATCTCACGGTTTTTGTAAATTATAATAAACTACTCATAAAAACGTGTTTACTACATCTGGAAACGTCTTTTTGTCGTCTATATAACTCCGTATAAAAATATAGGGTGGTACATTTAAAATAAAAAAGTTTATGTCACTTCCGGGAAACCCGGAACTGACATTGACTTACCGTATGACTCAAAATGTGTCAAATCAAAATTGAAAATCGACGTGTCTGAGTATTTTTGGCAAAACCACGTTATTCAGATTATGTATATTGAACTTATTCCTTTCATTTTGACCGCGCTGTATAATAGAATAGATTTACAGAATACATGTATTTATTGTTTATAATAAGAGGTTTAATCAAAAATTAAATTACTAAATGATAATTCAAACTCCGGTATTTTCAGTATTCCCTGTGAGTGCGGTTAATATTATATCGATGAGTCAAGTAAACCTTTTAATGCAGACTTACTGAAAGGAAAAGGATAGTTTGAGAAGTCGAACACTTGTGAACACGCGTGGGAGAAACTTTACGAAATGGGACTTTGTAAATATGTTGGAGGAAGAAACTAATAATACTGGAAAACTTAAAGAATCCGCTAATCCGCTCTTATTTTATCAAACGCAAATAAAGATAAATTTAATTCAATTATAGTATTTTCCAAAGAACAAAGTAAATTAAACCCTCATATAATTAGTTATCAAATTATTCTTGTATTTGTACATGTGCAATGAGATAAAAAAAAAGGTTGCAGGTATAACGTATGGACCTCAACCTGAAAATCCTCATAATAATTGGGCAACATGGACAAAACGTCATTTTGGAGATAATGGGTTTAGCAGAAATTTGTGAACGAATCATTAAAGATTATAAATAAAATTGTTAATTTTTTTATTTCCTATAAATAATAAAAAAAACTGTATATAAAATAATACAATATTAAACTTTATTAACTATTACGTTTTCCATCGTCATCAACGATTTATTTTTCCTCTTAAATTTACTCAGTAGTTTATGGAAACAATTTTTCAGCATGTTCATTTTCTTATTGTAATACTTGCAGTGCCTCAAACAGTGGGGCTTGAAGCAGGTAAATTAAAAAGTCTAAATCTGTTTTTTATTGAATACAGTGAATACGGACCTAACTGACAGTTGAGTATTGAGTATATGGAAGACGCACACACAGTGTAACAAATGTACATCGTATGTAAACCAGAATGGAGATACACCCGGTATGGTTTCTTTTAGTTAAACTCAAAGCATCGTAAATAGAATACGAGACAGATCGTGGAATTGCAAAAGGGGCATTTCTTTTAAAACAAACTTGTAAAATTTAGTACGTGTCAGGCCCAAATGATGAAATATGTTTACCATCCGCAGTTAAGATATACCATCATAGAAGAGCCATAACGTTTATAAGACCATTTGCAGAGGGCCAGGAATATTCGACAATTGTTAAGTTCAAAGCATTTCTTTGGAAAAACCTAAGGGTACAGCTAAATCGGTACCACATGTTTGAAATACGTTGAAGAGCCACGGAGGATCTATGGTACAGGCAATTCGGTTAGACAAGGGCAATTTAGTTAATGGCTTTATTAGGGTATTTCATGGAAGACGCGTAATCAATCAATCGCGAGTAGTGAATCAATCGAATACGCGAGCAAAGGTCATAAATCGTCAACAGGAATCGTATCTCGGTGTCTATCTCTTATTTACAGACTATTTTGAATAACATAAGTAAGGTAGTTAATTCAGGAGATATTCCATTATATGTTATGTGCGTAATATTAAGATAGGTAGGAATCTATATACACCTGAGCTAGGTTTTGTCCCGAAATGGAATTACAAGAATGGATATTGAGAATGGGTTTCCCTACGCTCGTAGTTGCGAATGCAAGTGCTATATAGAAATAGTTTAATATGAATTGAATTTGTATCATAATTAGGATAATTACATAAGATTATAATAGCATGGTAAATTATTAACATAGCCAAGGCATGTGCCATAATAACAATTTTCCATAGTAACTGGCAGATAGCGCTACAGGTCGGGTCGAACTTAAGTACCGTCGGGGATGAGTCGAAATGCAATTGGGTAAATCGCCTAACGACTTACCCACCCCTTCAAGGGTAACCGCCCTTTAAGCAATCGACAACCTGATGTGCTAAAATCTTTAAGCTTTCCAAAGGACTTTTTCGTCTGGTCCTCGACCGACAACATCTTCTCTAGTTTCGCGAATAAGAAAGAAAGAAGTAAAGACAGTGTAGTGATTTTTCTGTGTTTTCTGATTTTGTTTATCTATGCACTTATCCCTCACTACTTACTTGTGCTGGGTCTGCCATAGACTAGTTTGGTTTGCCTTTGTTATTTGTCTTTTCAGCTACCTGTGGCACACTGATGAGAACATAAAGAGTTCGAAACCGGTCTGTGTCTGGTGGAGAAAAGACAAATAACAAATTTGGCTACCAATTTGGATTTATAGGTATAATTCAATGGGAGTAGGGGCCTTTGCCCGTCCAGTAGTTGTTTCCTATAAATCCTATTTTATTATGTAATATATGTAGAGTCAATCATTCATTTTTGTTTTGTTTTGTTGATTGAATTAGTGGACGTTTGTCTATTTTCCACTATTCGAGGATTCCAGAACGTTTGTCTATTTTCTGGAAATCCTAGTGATAATAGCTTAACCGTGGTTTGCGGGATATTTTTGAACCCATGTAAATGTTATCCACGCGTTAAGCTAGATATCCACTTTTGCCACTGCCAACATTAGCATTTTAAGTTAGAACGAATTTGGATATTGTTTTGTTTTAATAATTAATTTTGTACTGGGACTTATTCCCCGGATTTTTCCTTTATTGTTTTGTTTTTACCGCTTTTTAAAATAAATAGTATTTTAAGTGTTTTGAGATTCTTTCGTTTTATTGACAATATAGTTGGCAATTACATTGATCAGAAAATATGGAATAAACAGGTTGAAGTGCCTACTAACCCACGACACGTTTTGTGAGTGATATCAGTGTCCAATACTGGCTGATCGATAATGAGTAAAGGAGTAAGACATAGTTATAGTTAACGAGGGCTCATACTATATTTTGTGGATAGTGGTTCTGTCTGGAGACTAATTAATTCGAGTATTGATATATTGAAAGAACCAGGTTATAGTGAAACCTGGTTATCAAAGTATAAAATAAATATCTTTTTATAAATAGTAAAAACAGCTCGGCAAGACTGTTATATCAGACAATCAAACATCATAGAAATTGTTGGTATACTAACAAAATATTTATCTGAATTTCAACAATTTGGTGGCCACTGTATATTAGGCAACTGATTATATAAGAGAAAAAAATACGAATTTCATAATGAAAACGTTCATTATTATTCTTGTTAGTTCCCATAAGGTAATTTTTTCTATTGTGCCAATGTCAATAGAAAAATGCAATGATATAATGCATAACGTAACTTGAAATTCCCATGAGTATATTTAGCGAGCTTCATATGGGCATGAAACTATTGACCCACAGTGCAGTTATTATTAACAAACGAATTAATCTGAGGGGTACCATTAGCTGAGAATTTATCGGTAAAATGTGTAATTTAACGTTCTATAGTCAGCACGGAGCACTAGATGCAGGCTATGATTTAATTGTGTCATTTTCAATTTTCTCCCTGTGTGAAATGTGCAGTGTAACTTTAGATTTATCGGGAATGATATTTGAAAATAAAACTCTTTGAAAATATATATAAACTTCAGTGCTGATTTCAGTCCTTATGGATTTGAAGTTGATGTATCACGTACACACTTTGTACCTCGAATATGAGCAAAACCCATAATATAAGAATATAAAAGTTAATCGATAATTAAGGAAAAATTCACGTATTTGACCAACACAGTCAATAATGAATAAAAATCTCCATACCAAAGCAAAGGTTGATACATTAGAAGGAGCTGCCCACAATAATACCATTAGAATTTGTGGACTTCGAAGACCAAGAACTTACAACTTTTTTACAATCAGGTTGGTTATTATCCATCACAACAAAGATTTTAGTAATATTTTTCGCATTGACCATCGTAACAGTATAGAAGGCAAACCACGTACCATAATTGCACGAAAAAGTTCGACTTGATCTTAAAGAAAATATAATAATAATACATGACAGGCACGAGAACCGGGCACTTATATATAACCTCTTTATAGATTAATAACAAAAATTGACACACATCATATTATACAGGGGGAAGCAAAATGATGTTTTTTTGGACCAAGTTTAAATCACCCTGTGGGGTAATGAGGCAGCACAAGAATTTTGAAATATGGTTTACCATCAAACTACCTCAATTCTAAGCATTTTGTTTTTTGATTCACCTCAATAAGTTTCTTTTTGGAAGAGATATACAATTTTAAGTAAAAGCCTAACAATTTTGCATTATTTTTCTCGAGTTTTTTTGTTCTAGTCAAACCTCTACTTTGCATCTCTATGTTGACTAACCAGAACACCTAGAAGAACACTAGAATAAAAAAATAATGCAAAATTGTTAGGGTTTAACTTAAAATTGTATATCTCTTCTAAAAGGAAACCTATTCAGGTGAATCAAAAAATAAAATACCTAGAATGGAGGTGGCTTGATGGTAAATCTATTTTAAAATCCCTTTGTTGCCTCATTACTCCACATGGTAATTTAAACTTAAAAAAAAACATAATTTTGTTTCCCCGTGTATAATATGATCTTTGTCAGTTTGTGTTTTTCATCTATAAAGAGGTTATAAATACCAATAATTTATCTACACTTCACCTAAAGAATCATTCAAATCTGTCCAAGGAAAAAAAAATTTCAAACTTCAAACTTAACCAAAATTTGAAAGAGCCCGTTTTTCCTGCCGGTCAGTGTATAATAGTAAAATAGAAATGTTAAAGTTTGACGTTTAATTCATTATTCTCAAAAACTTTAACACTATCAAACATAAGTTGTACCATGCTACAAGAAGGTGAGGTTGTTACTAAAAAATTGTTGTTATAGCAAAGCAACAGCTTACAAAATAAATGTGGAGAACAACAAGTGTGTTAAACTAAAGTCGGGCTCACCAATGTTTGCGGCTGACTTATTACTTACAGAAGATATTACAGACATGCACGCTGTAATACTAAATATCTTCTTTGCACGTTTAGTGCAGTTGATCAAACTGTACTAAATGTGCATATGAGATATTTAGTATTACAGCGTGCATGTCCGTAATATCTTCTGTAAGTTATAAGTCAACCGCAAACATTGGTGAGCCCGACTTTACATCAAACAATTTCAAACAACATTATAAAAAAAATATAAAAGTTATACCCAATATTCACAATAATTTTTCAGCACCTCGTATATTTATCTTATATAATTATTAGTTCAATCTTCATTATGTATTTAACCTATATAATATAAAAAATCAAAAGTTTTTTCTACATATTTACACTGAACTGCCTACAAAAGAATCGAGAAAAGTATAATTTACTCTGGGTATATCGGAGATCATAATCTTAAACGCGTTTTGAATTACTTTTATAAGTTAAGTCGAGCTAGAATTTAATTAAGGTGTGCTCAAGGCAATAAAAATATTTTTATACTCAAGTGATTACATTCAACGTATTAATATTTTGGATATTTTCTTTTCATTCATCAATTTGAGCAAATATTTAATAGTGTCAGTGTCAATATTATCAGGAAAAACATAAATTCTTGCTCAAATATTATATAGGGATAAAACTGTAGATTAGTCTCGGTTTCTGAGCAATTTTATCTGCTAATACTTTGCAGCATATTTTATCATATTAATCCGTTTGTGGATAAAATGCTGAGGATAAAAATAGAATATTTCCAAACACACAATTGGTTAAGTATGTGCATAATATTTTTCAATTAAGAAACTTTAACAAACTTATACGGGCCGGCTCTAGAATTTTCACCGCAAAAAATAAAACAAACGAAAAATACTACAATTTATTTTTTTAAACAATCGATAATGTGAAGTTGATGACTGACCCAATGGACTGAAAGTTAAAGAAATTACACATTCCTAATAAAGAGAATCAAATATTCGGTTTGCTATTATTTGAAAATTAAAGGTGTTCGAAATAATCTATCACTATTAATTATTATTGAAATACTATTAATAATAATAATAATAATAATAATAATAATGTTTATTTAAAATCTAAAGATAACAATAATGATAGTAGTATAATATTGGACAACAAACAATTATACAATATTTACAATAAAAATATATATATAGTAAAATAAACATTAGAAGAACCCACAGAAGGTAAACCTTTTTCGTGGGAGTGACTAATCCTTATTAGCAAACATTAACAACGAGAAGTGTATAATATAATATAAAACGTTACATATTAATAATATAATATAATATAATATACTCTTTTGAAGGTAAGAGAAAAATATTTTACGAACAATTTAAGTATAAGAAAATTAATTTATATTTAGTGTAGTGTAGTGTATTTAGTATAATGTAGTGTAGTAGTAATTATAAAAAATTATGTATATATAAGACAATTAGTAAATATAAATGAATAATAATTTTTTATTTTTTTTTTCTTTTTTTTTTTATTAGCTTCCAGCAGACAAGATTGTTTATTAAATTTGAGATGTATATGGATGTATTTAGAGCTTACATGCAATTATAATCAGCCTTAATTGTTTTTAATATCAACTAACTGGTGGATTTTATACCGCTGTTGTTGGTTTATCCAATGTCTAATTTCGTATTTATGTTCTTTTCTTTTCATATTATTTCTATCTTTATGAGATTCAATTAAGATCTTTTCACAGAAAAGCTGCCGAGGATCAAATACACGACTGTCCAAGTATAGATCATTGGATGGATAATCCAATCTTTTGTCGTATATCACTTTTAAAATCCACTTTTGTATGGTTTCTAAGTTTTTCAAAAAGCAATTTGTTACTCCTCCCCAACCTATGATCCCATATTATGTAATATGGGATTCGGCCAATGCATGGTACATTATTTTAAGGTGTTTCTCGTTACAAATTTGCTTAAAATATTTGAATTTAGGCAGTAGACTTCTTAATTTTTTTACTATGTTATTGACATGTACATCCCATTTTAGGTGAGAGTCAATGGTGATGCCCAGATACTTCATAGTTTTGGTAGATAATATTGCGATTTTAAAATTTTCTTGCTCTATGTTAAGAGTATTATACTTTGGGAGACCATTGCTATAGCTGGAAAACGGTAAGTAATGCGTCTTATCAAAATTTATTGTTAAAACTTTACTGTTAAAGAATTCGACTACAGTTTTGAAATCTCTCTCAACCTTACATTTCAACGATTCCCATGTACTATCTTTAAAGAAAATAGCCGTATCATCAGCATAGCTTATTATTTCAGCATCAATTGGCATTTTAAATAAGTCGTTAACATAGATACAAAATAAGATTGGTCCCAGTACTGTACCTTGTGGAACCCCGTAACAGACATTCCTTATATTACTATGACAATTATCTATGCTGACAAACTGTTTCCGATTAGTTAGGTAGCTTTTTATTAAATTATGGAACATTCCTCGAAAACCAATGTTTTCCAGGGTATCTAATAAATCAGGGTGACTTACCGTGTCGAAGGCTTTGGCTAGATCAACGAAAACACATAGTGAGGGCTCATTAGAGTCCAAAGCGTTATATATTTTAGAGGTTAAGTCCACTATTGCGTCATTTGTTGATCTAGCCTCCATGAATCCGTATTGCTTGTCCGACATAATTTTATATTTTTTCAAGAAGGAGCATATTCTAACTTTTAATATTTTCTCATAGATTTTAGCTAGGTTAGATATAAGAGAGATTGGTCTATAGTTTGATACATCTTGTTTGTCCCCTGATTTATATATTGGTTTAATCATGGCTACTTTAAAGGCATCGGGAAAGATACCGCATTCTAATGATTTATTTATTAAATATGTTAGGGGCTTCACAATGTAGTCTGAAATTTCTTTTAAAGTTTCAGCCTTCAGCTTATCGACTCCGGGTGCTTTTTTAATTTTAGATCAGTAATTATTTTTTTTACTTCATGCACATCGGTATTTTTAATTACAAATGAATTGGCTAGGTGAGATTTCGGAAGGTTATAATATTTTTTTCGTTTAATTTTATTTGCTAGATTTTTACCTACCTCACTGAAAAATATGTTATAGTGATTTGCAATTTCATTTTTGTTTAAAATAATTTCTCCATTCGAGTTTTTTATGCTTGTAATATTTACCTTATTATTTTGACCCTGTATATCTTTCACGCATTGCCACATTTTTGCGGGGCAGTTTTTACTTTCAGTGATTAAGTTCTTGTAGTAGTCTGTTTTTGTTTTTTTTATTAACTCAGTCAGTTTATTTCGATAAGTTCTATACTGATTTAAAAGATCATTATTTTCAGGATTGTTTTTTAATTTCTTGTGAATATCATTTTTTTTATTTATCGATTTTATTAAACCATTTGTAATCCAATTATTTCGTTTAATCTCATTTTTTTTTATCCTTATTTTATTTGTGCATCTATTTATATGTATTTGTAACGTATTAATAAACAAATCAACCGCATTATGTATATTTTCCGCATCATATATATCGCAATAATTTTCAGAACTTAAGACGCTTTTCAATTTCTTATAGTTAATATAATTTTTAAATTCAATTGTTTTTGTATAATTATAATGTTCTGTTTCAGGTGCCAATGGGGAATATTTTAGTAGCACTGGATAGTGGTCAGTTATTTGTGTTTCTAAAACAACAGGAGTAAAAAGATCGTAGGAAATATTTGTTTTTATAAATATGTGATCAATGCAAGTTTTTGTTTCTCCTTGAACTCTAGTAAATTTATTTATTGCTGATACGTACCCAAATTCGCTCAATATATTTAAATATTGTTGGCAGTAGTCCTCCTTATTATCCAAAATATTTATATTAATGTCCCCGACTAATAAGTTAATATCACATTTTTCTTCTGTATTTATCAGAAATTGTTCAAGATGGTTAGTGAAGGTTAGAGGGCATAAGGAGGGTGATCTGTACAAGGCAACACTTGTATTCTTTGGTTGTTAATTTTAATTTAATGGCTCTAATATCTCCAATATTAATGACCTCGTATATATAATTTAAATCGCTCTTAACGTATATTACAACACCATCATTTTTATTAAAATCTCCCTGATTATATAACAAATCATAACCTGGTATATTAAAAATATTTATATTGTACAATTTAAATGTTTCTGTTAGTATTAAACAATCAAAGCAATAGTCAAAATTGTCAATTAAAAGATTTAGTTCTTCGAAATTTTTTGCAATACTTCTAATGTTGTTGTGCATAAGCGTGAAATTTGTCTCCGTTTCATTTTTTAAAATCTCTCTACAATCTAATATGCTTTCAGCTATTTTGGTTTCAATAAAAGGTATTTTAAAATCTCTTACATAATTATCCATTTCTTTATTAGTTCATATAAAATAATGTCTTAAATCTAACTCTACAATAAAATAATGTTATTATGTGTTATATTCACTAATTATTATTTGTAATCGAATTTGATCGAGTTTTGACGGTGGTAGCGGTTTTGTTTTTAATTGTCTTTTCAGTTGCTTTAGGTTTTTTGTATTCTTGTTGCTCATCTAATTTTTCATCTGATTCGAGTTCTTTTAGCAGGCGTTTCTCTCTTCTTAGGGGATTCGGAGTTGATGGTGCACTGTCAGCTTTCTGGGGTATTTGTTCACTGTTCTGAGTATTTGCACACTGGAAGAAGTTATCAGTGTTTTCTAATTGATCCACAGTATAAATTTCTTCACCAACAACTAACTTATTGCCCTTTATGTAGGATACGAATCCTCTTTTTTTAGCTTCTCTCATGTGTGTAGCTAATTTTTTGTTATCGACTCTATCTGATGAGCACAAGTCGTTAGTGATGGATATATTTTTACCTTTCAATTTCTTTGCGTTTTTCAACACTAATTGCTTTTTTCTATAGGAGGTAAATTCTATCAGAATGGGACTGCTATCTTGATTACCTAACTTATAGACATCATTTATATCATTGTCAGATATTTCTACCTCAAGTGTTTCTCGAAAAACTTTTAATATGGCCTCACAAATATTCTCTCCCAAATTATTTATTCCAAATATCACTAAATTGTTTTTTCGGACTTTCCTTTCTAGTTGGATGACATGATTTTGCAACTGGTGGTTATGCGATTCTAGTTTGGTAATCTCTTCTTTGTAGGAACTAACAACTTTGTTAAGGTCTCTTCTAATTTCATCTACTTGCCTTTTTAGATCTTCTTTTAATTCTAAGGTCTTTTCATTAAAAGTACTAGAAATTTTATTAAACAGTGCGTCCATATAAGATTTCTGAGACTGACTAAATCCACTCATAATTTGAATCGTATTACTTTAGCGTTGTAGTGTGTGGTAGACTCTATACGTTTAAGTCTTTTAAGCGTTATCAGCTGGTAGATAACGATGTTATTATTATAGAAATTGTAGGATTACTACTAACCTGCTTAGTTTTTTAGTGCGATATATAACTCATATGATGTACTTGCTATTAATTACTTGTATGTGTTAATTTCAGTAATTTATTTTCTTTAATTTTCTTTTAATTTGATGAAAACTTTATCACTGTTTACTGTCACAAGTTAAGTTAAAAGGTTCCACACACAATATAATGTAGTTAATTAAACTCTAAATTTATGACTTGATCATTGTCGATATATTTATATATTTCGTATATTAAATTTTTACTTAAAAAGGTCAACAATATTATTATTACAATAAGTAGTATGTAGAGGGTGAGTCAAATTCGATGCTCACCATTGGGATCTCGGAAACGGTAAGAGATGAGACAGAAAGTTGGTTAAATGGGGGCAAAGTTACGCAATTTTATACCCAATAATATACCGTGATGAAATTAAGAATGTCTTGTTTGGTTTTTGAGATATTTGAAGAAAAACAAAATTTTGAGTTTGCATTTTTGTTTTTTCTCTAGGTTTGTTTGAAGATATATAAAAAAACTGAAAGAACTTCCTCGTTGCGACTTATCTAGCTCTACAACATAGAGTTAAAATATTTTGAATAGAACGTTTCGTCAGATCGAGGCCACCCCTCAGGCCAACCTCAACTTTGCTTTTTCAAATATATGGACCTGATATTGTTTTTCCCTAATTTATTAGTATTTTTCATCCAGATTCCAAGGATATATGACACTGATTGAGTTGATATATCTACAAACAAACCTAGAAAAAACAAAAATGAAAACTCAAAATTTTGTTTTGTTTTGTTGTTTTTTTTTCAAATATCTCAAAAACTAAACAAGATATTAGCCCCCATTTAACTAACTCTCTATCTCTTACTATTTCCGAGATCCCAATGATGAGCATCGAATTCGACTCACCCTGTATAAACTAAGTATTGATAGTCATCCTAAAATTGCTCGTGTTTTTTTGTATTTCATATTTTCGGTAGTCAAAATATCAGCTGAGTTATTCAAATGAATCAATATATTTCTTCCGATGTTCGTGTGCCATTCACTATTATATTTGATGGATAATTTTTCAGTGGAAAGTATTTTTAATACATTGTACCTAAGACTTTTACAAATTTATCTTAAACTTAAGCGGACTCTGTAAGCTAACGCGACACTACAAACAGAATTAGATAAAATAAAAGATGGAAACGAAAAGGCAATAATTATGGGAGATTGTAATTCAAGTAATGGAAAAGAGAGAGGAAGGGATTTAGGTTCCACAGGAAAATATGGGGAAAAGTAATAAATAGAAAGAGAAAAAGAGCGCAAGAGCTAAAACATAAAACAACTTATGAAAAATTTACAATAGAACTCAAAATCATCAAGACAAGGAGGAATACATAATGTTAAGAAATGGAGTTAAAAAAGTTAAAAGTTCAGAGAGCTGGACTACAATTGAACATCTCTACACTATCAAAAACAGCTTCAATTGAAGACATTAGTGCAATGATTTCATCCCAGCCAAGAGACATAAGTCCACAACTAGGGCCATCTGGGTTTCAAATGAACGTCTCTACACTATCAAAAATCATTCCAGTTGAAAACATTACACCTGGAAAGGCTTTAGATGAAATTTCCCCGTTTCCCGCCCTCAAACCAGCAGTAAAAAGTGCTAGAAGGCAGATAGTAGGGGTGCTAACAACTCCCGAATACATAGAAAACAAAAAACAAGCAGAGATAAAAAACTGAGAAGAACACTAACAAAAAATGGAATAATAAAAAACAATGAAAAATGCAACAAATGAAAATTCGCATGGAATCCTCAGGGCGAGATGATCTAAATGATTCATTATCCGAAGAAGACCATATCAGTGACTATGATCAGTGATCTTTCTTATTACCTTCTCGTATATTTTAATTATGCCAAAGGTAAGAGGACTTAATTCACTCACGTTGTGCCGATTTTTATAATTTTATTGCTTTGAATAAATAATTTATATTTCATTTTTCATAAGGTGGTCCAACTCTCCTCCCTTTACCTACAATAAAGTAACAGCACAAGTACAACTGAGTGAAAGAAGATCAGAGAAGTAAGCTAAAAAGAGAATTAAGAAGGAGACAGTTTAAACCCTTTACTATTTATTTATTTATATATTTATTTATGATTAAATTAAAAACAAATCAGGCCAAAGAAATATTCTATATAAAATTTCTAATAGCAAAGATCATTGTGTAGTAGTTTAGTAATAGTATTGCTGAGGGAACATTTATGATGATAAAACCAAAATTAAGTGACGGTTAATTTTCATGGAGTAAAAAAAATGTTAATATTTTGAAAATAAAATTGATAAAAATAAACATGATGCCTGTTTAGGAAGCGGATTTTGCAACGAAGCACCAGTCAGCCCAACGAACTGACAACTGTTTGTTTGCGGTTATTATTAAAATAGATAGGTACCTTGAGTTCTGCTCTTTTCTTCCAGTTGGGCCCAATAATCTCAGCAATGTAGATTTCAGGATTTGTTGCACTTTAAGTACTTTGAATTAATTGAATAGCACCGCACCTTTTTTTATATTTTGTTTTGTGCCAGCGAGAGCGTTTTTTTATCACTATGGATTATAATTGAGTAAAACAGAAGAATTAACTTAACCAAATAAGTGTTTTCTGAACAATGCCGAAATCAATGTCGAAAGCTTAAGAAGTAATTAATAAAAGTGAAAGGAATGTCTTAAATTTTAAAAATGTTAAAGCATCTTAATAAATATTGCGCCATTGAAGCTGATGCGGCAGAAAAATTTAATTATTTTTTTTAAATAGTATTGTCAGTATTTCGGATAATATTGTACAAGTGTCTGATTGATCACCTCTGCAACATTTAATACATTCAAATTTTTACAAGATTCTTTGGGCGATTCTAATTACTACTATCAGACATACCAATATACATTTGTAGTGCAATACTCTATCTACACATCCATATTAAGTAGCATCTGACATAATTTTTTCATCGATTCATAATTATAATACAGGAAGTATGTAAAAAAATTGAAGTTACTGATATTGAACAACGACACGGAACAATTGTTTAGCACTTCAACCGAAACGGGAATACTCAAACAATACCCATATGGTGTTATTACAAATTAATATCTCAATTCGCGTTGTTTTCGTTGTAATAACTGAATTATGAGGTAACGTTTATGCAGTCGTTACACCTGTCTGAGCGTAGCAGTGTGGCATTTATCTTTAAACGCACAAAGCAATGTAACTCTAATAATCGCATAATTATAAATGTAGGTACAACATGACTTCAATTGCATACGATTTAAAGTTATTTTGATCGCCTATTGCAAAATCGATTTTATTTTTTTTTAAGTAAGTACTTAAGTAAAATTAATTTTATATTGTTTTATTTTATTCCTTATTTTAAAAATAGGATTATACCATTGAGTAAATAAATATTATTATTTACTCAATGGTTATTAAGATTAATTTTTATAAAATTCTGTATTGAATACTGTATGACTTCGTGAAAATATATAAAGAATAGAGAGCGTTAAAACTGGAATGGTTAGGTAATTTTCTAGATATAGGTAAGTAACAATGAAACAGCGAAAAGACGAGTTGCCGTAATCCTGCCATTCAGCAGTCTAGAAAGAGTCCTTTGAAAATGAAATTGAAATCATTCATAGGAACAGGGTGATGGTTGTTATATCGTTCGCAAATGAATATATTGGATATTTTAACGGATTTCTAAAATCGTAAATAGAGGAAAATTTATTACAACATTGCGTTAACAGTCGAATTTTGAACAATCTTCCAAATTATGTTTGTCCATCCAGTGTAACGAAGTGATTTTTTCCGATCAAGGAATGTTCAATTTTGCTTTAAATATTGCCGTCACTTGGGTACACCTTGCCGCTGTTTTAGTAAGTAAGTCATGTTCTAATTAAGTTATTAATGAGTTGTTAAAAAGTCTGCTGGTAAACAAACAGTCAAGTAATTAATTGATTAATTTTCGACAATTCCCCGTATAAATAAAATCCGAGAATTTTTGTAAATAAGAGTAGAGTCGGAAATAAAAATCATTCGTGACTAAAATTGGTAATTCTGGTCCGTTTTAATCCGGTTCTTTTTGTAACATAGGATAGAAATTACAAGTAATTCATTCCCGATTATGTATGTTTCGAGGCGATGCGTTAAAGTGCATAATACGCTGGACCTTTGTACGTTATGCCGGGTTGTACATCCAAGTCTGTCGTTTAAAGTCGGTGACCATCTCTCTTTTAACACGACAGATACGTCAAAAAGGTAATAAAAAGGCAAAATGGCACACGAGTCGGGAGCAGATACGTTCGACCGTCAGCAATTGACGATCAAACCGAACCCGTAAATCTTTTGTATCACCGCTCCGAGTGAATAGTAATTTCCTTTGAGTATAATATTGGTAAGAATTTAACGCAACCTGCTACATTCTGCAGGTACTGCCGTCAGTCAAGTATAGACATTTCGAGATTGTATTGTCAGTAAATATCACCGTATTTTGCTACCAAAGTAAACTAGAGCTTATTAGTAATACCTCCGTTGGTTTGTTTATTTTGTTAATGTAGGTAAAGACTGCTGAGGTCTGTTCACTAGTGCCACCTCAAATGTTCCCTTGCCTACTAGGTTACCGGAAAACCTACGTGAAAAATAGTCACTATATGCATTAACAGTTTGTATTTGTTCACTAGGGCCATACGGACTGGGTTTTGCATAGAACTGACTCGCAAAGCTGTCATTATTTAAAATAATCCTGTAACAAATAGCTCGACGTTTGCGGCAGTAGCTTACCGTTTGTTTAAATCTTGTATCTAGCCTCAAATATCTATAGCTGACGGACTGCCCGCCGTCTATAATCCTCGTGGAAACATTTGCTTGTCGTACGTAGCGAAATATCGATACAACGTCTCTATAAATTCCGCCGTCAAAACCCCACGTAAAGACTGTTGCTTGCCAGCTTGACTAAGTTAAAATTATTTAAGAGAATATTTTGTATTATTATTTTACACATACACGATTGCAGCGTCGTGAAAGAATAAGCATAAATTACGTTGTTCATTATTTAGTCCTGAATAAATACGTTATATTAAAAAGGCAAACTTTCCGAGTTATTATTTCTGTAGTGTTATTTTCTGATTAATCCGTTTGAGCAGTATGACCGAAATCCATTAGATAGGTCTCCAGCTCAGAATCCTGGCTATTCCGTATCATCCACTGTTTTGCTACTCAGGGTTGTTCTCCCAATTAGGAGAACCAAAAAGATAGTGTCGTTCTTCGCACTCAAAAATTGAAGGGCTGGCGCCCGAGAATTCCGTAAGAATAAAAGAGATTACGTAAGTATCTGACCGAAAGCAAAGTGCATCGGAAAAAGAACGTTACAAAAGTGACGCCTACGAGCAGGGACCATTTTTTTTACGTTAATCAGAAATCCGAAATTGTAAAGTTAGTCAGAAAACCGATCCGCCAAAAAACTGCAAGTCGCGTGTAAAATAAGCGTAAAATTAAATAAATACCGAAACACCAGAAATTAGCAATACGACGCCGATTTAAAATAAAATACGTGAAGCCTGTTTTTTCAGTTGTCAACGCTAGCATTTTTTATAAAATACAGTTTTTTTTATTGATAAGAAATAAAAACTTGTTGTTCGCCGTACACGAGGGTTTTATCAATTTAAAATTTATAAAACCAAACAGTTTTATTTCTGGTAAAGAAATAATATTCCGTTATCAGGCGATTTAAATTAAATATCGTCTGTCCGTCTGCTAGATAATAAAAACATTTCCTATTTAACTCGGAGGATTTAAACATCGAAATAAACTTGAAATAAATTACTTCTAGGTTTTACATCCGTCTGTCTGTCTGTCTGTCTGTAACCTAGCCAAGTGATTGCAACTTAACTTGTTAATACGTCCCGATTGCAATTACAACCGAAGGTGGTTTATTTTAATTTTACAAACAGCTGCTTGCATAAGTACTTACTTCCGCGAAATACTCAAGCTGCTATAGCCGCTGTATACCGAATCGTTAGAGGATTTTTCAAATTATTTTGACTTTGCCCTTGGGGTTAACTCCCGCTACTCTCTGCCATGTTGAGTGGAAAGGCAACGTCAACATAATTGAACCGATATTATACAGGGTGTGCCTACTTTACTGATACAGCATACCTTACTGTTACAGTCTATTAGGGATTTAAATAATTTTAGCATTATTTTGTTATTTTTGACGCTGTCATAGGGGGCAGATACCGCTGTTGCCCTATGCCGAGTTGTTAAGCAACTCAAAACCTGAAAATTATTCTCAGATAACGTGTTGTTAGGTACTCTAGCTGACAACAAATTATTTTGACGTGACCAGGGTGTGTTTTCACCAGTGTTGCTTTATAGCAAGTAAGTAGGCAATTTCCAAAAATCTGCAACGCAGATTTACCGTTTTCTGTTAGCATCCAACTGCCCATCCGCTGGGTAGTGCAGCGATCTGTTAGGTTTTTTTGTGAATTCGGCACGCAACGAACGCAACAAAATTTCTACTAGCCGCGGTAAATAAGCCTGCGACGTGTCGATTCTGATTAAATCGAACCTGAAGAACCGATTGCGACTACTTACATACCGATTCGAATCCTATTGAAGAAGTTACATATAACTTTGACGCGACACAACGTTATTGAAGCCAGACCGAGTTATACGTTATTAATTTACGTGACGAGGAACTACGATTGCACGTTCCAAATCGAATTACCGTCGGTTGTAGCCAAGGTCATCCAGAAATACCCAGGTACAAGCTAGCCTTGTGGGGTATCCTTTTTAGGGTAATCGCACCCTAGGAACCGATTGGTGATACTTGCAACCCGATCTGAAGCACCGTTGCTGAAAGACGCCTACCGTCGCGACGCCTGAGGTTGAATATCATCACAACCTGCAGATTTCCGTATCCGTGACCGCTATACAGCATCCGTGACGCCTCTTACTATTTTACCGGAGTTTCACCGGAGTATTTCGTGACTCCGGGGTCAGAATTTTCCGAGGGTGTGACCCCTCATTTAATAGTAAACCGAGTACGCTAAAGCGATAGCCGATAGTTTCGACGCGATATAACCAGCCCTTCCAGACTTAGGATTTTCCGACTCGTATCGTCCGTTTGATCCGACCTGAACTCGTTTTACTGACATCTTTGGGAGGTAACACAATGCCTACCGAAGGAGATAAAACCGACACACCCGTATTACCCGTCGACGAGGCCGCGAACCTTGATCTGGGAGATATTCGGCTAGGCTGGATCTATAAATTAAAGAAGGAACAAATAGACGATCAATTAGGGAAGTTTGGTCTACCCGTAACCGGTACCGTGGACGAGAAGAAGCGCCGTTTGGTCAAGTTTATCAAAGAGGGGTGCTCTTCGCCTAGACCAAATACCGCGCCACCTGTTTTTCCGCCACCGATACCGCCACCGTTACCACCGCTGGTAATACCTCAACCGCCCCACCATATTGCACCAGGACAGACGCCATTAGACCCCGTACAGATACGCAAATGGAACATCCATTTCAATGGCACTGGCGATCCAGCCGCGTTCCTGGAGCGCTTGGAAGAAGTTTGTGGGTATACCACCCTCCGTCCCGCGCAGTTACTGCCAGTCCTACCTGAGCTACTGCAAGGCTCCGCCTTGCTCTGGTACCGCAATAATAAAGCCCGCTGGACCTCCTGGGAACAATTCCTAGCAGATTTTCGTATTTTTTACGTACCGGTTCACTATCAGGAAGATATAGAAGCAGAAATTAGCCGTCGACTGCAACGCCCAGAGGAGTCAGTGATGACGTACATCACCGACTTGCAGACCCTCATCCGTCGTCATAGAGGACTTTCCGGGGAACAAGAGTTACGATGGCTCTACCGAAATTTGTTACCCGATTTTCGCCAGTACATTCGTCGACAAGACTTTACAGACGTAGCAATATTAATCGCGAAATGTCGTGAATATGAAACGCTGAAGCAGGAGGTTGACCGGGTGTATAGCAAACCACCTCCCGCTCGCCGTTCCACCAGTACACGCCCGTCCGACGATACTTCCGGGACGTCTCAACGCTTAGGCCCGGGAGATCGTACTTCCAACCAACCGTCGTCACCACCTCCGCGGTCAAGCAGCGACCAGGCACGGACCGCGACGCCCTCCGAGAGGACGCGTGAAACCCAGGACACTCGAACCCGTCCAAACCAGAAACGTAACGGAAATAACAGTCCCGCATCCGCAGATATCCCTACTGACCGAAGTACAATCTGTTGGCGTTGTGGCAAGACCGGTCACTTCCGCAGTGAATGTCGCTCGCCACCCCGCCTATTTTGTTCACGCTGCGGCCGTCAGGGCACAATGACCCGCGACTGCCAATGTAATACAGCGGAAAACTAAACCGGAACCGCACCGTACCGAGGCCAGTTTGGTTCCGAAATATTACCGCCTCGCACCAGGAACTGACACCTGAACATGACAACCGCCCACATATCCCCGTACACATTCGTAATAAGACCTTCTCCGCCCTTGTGGATACCGGCGCCGTCCGTTCGTACGTCGGTAACCAAATACATGAATTTTGTACGCGATTGGGGATTAAACCGCAAACTGTTACCGCACCCTCTGCCCGATTGGCTAATGGCAACTTGGCTACCGTCACCCAAGCATATTCGCTAAAATTTACCATCGGCCGAACACAATTCGCTGAAGATCTATTGTATCTGGAGAATCTCTCGTCCGACATTGTCCTGGGAATGGACGTAATGAGCAAGCACGACTTTCTCATCACTCCAAGAACCGCTTCCGTTTCACTGAATGGTCATGTGGTCTCTCGACCACGAGTCACGCCCGCTAGCCCGTTAGGCACAGTTTCCTTGACTCTCACTACAAGTGAGGAGCATCGCCTGCAGAACTTTCTTGATAACGAGTTACCAAGTTTTCAAGAAATCCGTGGTACTACCGACCAGGTACAACACCACATCCGTCTGTCGCATTCCGAACCAATCAAGCAGAGGTACCGTCCACAAAACCTGAAAATGCAGGAGATCATTAATCAAGAAGTTGATGAGATGCTAAAAAATGGGATCATCGAACCGTCTCACAGTCCGTGGAGTTCACCGGTAGTCATAGTCAAAAAGAAAGATGGAAAACCCCGGTTCTGTATAGACTTTCGAAAAATAAACGAAGTTACCGAAAAAGATGCATACCCGCTACCATACATCAACCATATTCTCGACAAGTTACGCAGAGCCCGATATATCTCTAGTATCGACCTGAAACAGGGATACTGGCAGATACCTCTCTCCCGTTCCAGTAAACCCATCACCGCGTTCACCGTTCCGGGCCGTGGACTGTTCCAGTTTAGAGTAATGCCTTTTGGACTGCACTCCGCCCCCGCCACTTTCCAAAGACTACTCGACAGCATTATTGGACCCGACTTGGAACCCCACGCGTTCGCCTATCTGGATGATATAATCGTCCTAGGAGAAACGTTCGAGGAACACCTGACCAACCTGAGAGAAGTTTTTCGCCGTCTCCGAGCCGCGAACTTACAACTGAACCCTGCAAAGTGTGAATTCTGTAGGAAGTCACTGAAGTATCTGGGACATGTCGTTACGTCCGAAGGAATAAATACCGATCCCGACAAGGTGGAGTCTATTCGTCAAATTCCGACGCCACGTAACGTCCGCGACGTACGCCGATTTTTAGGCGTTGCGTCCTGGTACCGTCGATTTGTGCCGGCATTTTCGCAAATCGTAACCCCCCTGACGCGACTGCTAAAGAAGAATCATCGATTTAAATGGACTGCCGAGCAAGAGGAGGCCTTCAACCGTTTAAAAGGCTTTCTGACCGAGGCCCCCGTCTTGACGTGTCCGGATTTCTCTCAACCATTCACTCTGCAAACAGACGCGTCCGACCAAGGCCTTGGGGTAGCGTTAACCCAGGAAATAGAGGGTCATGACCGGGTGATAGCATACGCTAGTCGTACTCTCTCACCCGCCGAGAAAAACTATTCTGTCACAGAACGAGAATGTTTAGCGATTGTCTGGGGAGTAGAAAAGATGAGACCCTACCTGGAAGGCTACCGTTTTACCGTGATAACCGATCACCAATCTCTCCGTTGGTTGCACTCGATCAAGAGTCCGGCAGGACGCCTCGCTCGATGGAGTATCTTTTTGCAACAATACGATTTTGAGATTAAGTACCGAAAAGGCACCTTGAACCGAGTAGCAGATGCCTTATCAAGACAACCCTTACCGGGAACGTCGTCCGCCCCAGATTCCGAGGAATTGGGATCTCTAACTGAAACAGCTGACTGCTCCTGGTACAACCGGAAAAAGGCCGAAGTGGAAAAAAATCCCGAAGCCTTTCCAGATTATTGCATCCGAGACAACCGTCTGTTTCGCCACTTCTGGGATGCACATGATCTGACTGAGCCGGAGCTGTCTGACCCCTGGAAGCTATGCGTACCCACGTCTCTCCGTCCTACTGTATTGGCCGAAAACCATGATGCTTCGTCCGCTGGACATATGGGAATAGCCAAAACTGTGGCACGCATGGCTCACCGGTACTATTGGCCTGGTATGTTTCGCGATATCGCCAAATATGTCAGAGGATGTCTACAGTGTCAAAGGTACAAACCGTCACAACAACAGGTTGCAGGGAAAATGCAACCTTCCGCAAACCGAAACCCGTGGGAAACCGTCAGTACAGATTTGGTCGGTCCCCTGCCACGATCCAGTAAAGGGAATAATTACCTTGTGGTTTTTCAAGATCGCTTTACTAAATGGGTCCAGTGCAAGCCGCTCCGAAGTGCTACAGCCCGTACTGTAAGTCAAGCACTGTATGACGAAGTTATCACCCGTTTTGGTTGCCCCCGCACCGTTATAAGTGATAACGGCTCTCAGTATGATAGCCGACTGTTCCGTCGCACCCTGGAAGAATTGGGAATACAGCACCGTTTCACGCCTCCGTATACGCCGCAAGCCAATCCCGTGGAACGAACCAATCGGACAATCAAAACCATGATCGCCCAATATTGCGAACAAGACCATCGTAAATGGGATCAAAACATCACCGATTTCCAATTGGCGATAAACAGCTCAAAACACGAGTCAACCGGATTTTCGCCTGCGTTCCTCAATTTTGGGAGAGAATTGGACTTACCCAAGTCGCTGTATCGCACAGAAACCCGACAGCAAGGGGAAGAAATAACCACCGACTCTCTCAAACCCGCTGACCTGAGTAACCGGTTAGAAAAACTGCGTGAAGTTTTTCAGCTGGTTCGAATAAACTTAGCCCGCGCGTTTTCTACACAAAGTCACTATTACAACTTGCGTAGGCGGGAATGGCGCTGCCACCGTGGCGACCGCGTTATGAAGCGAGAAAACCCGTTGTCCTCCGCCGTTCGCGGATTTGCCGCTAAACTAGCTCCGAAATTTTCGGGACCGTACACTGTCGCCCGAGTCATTTCACCCGTCGTTTACGATTTGAAAAGTGATACCGGCAAGCAAGTGCGACATATCCACATAAAGGATTTAAAACCAGCCTCGCACGCGGCCCCGCCGCCCATTAATGTGTAATTTGACTTTATGTTACAGTACTTCTTCCGCATGGACAGTCCCATACTGGAACTCCTCGGCGACCCAGCCTCAGACTTCGAGTGGGAGCTGATGGAGGCCTGTACTGAATCCCCCGAGGACAACAGGAAGGAGGAGGAAGTAGCCCGTCCGAGCCGTCCGGAACTACTGGAAGTAAGAAGCCATACACCGCCCCCTTTGGTCCGTAGCCCGACGCCGACACCACCTGCCAACGACTCCGAACCCCTGCGGATGACTCGCCACGAGAGCCCATCGAAGACGCCCCAGTCTGGGTTATGGAGACGTGAGCCGTATCCGCCGCAGACCTACCTACCTGTCGAGCAGGATCTCTGTTGGAGATGTGGTTATCCGGACCACAGCAGAGACCGTTGTACGCGGAGGAGGATTATATTCTGCTCCAGATGTGGGCTCGTGGGCATGCTATCCCGCGATTGCCGGTGTAGTACCGCGGTTATACCTCCTAACCCCACTCCGAGGGCAACCCGTCGACCGAACCTTCCCCGCAAGACCCGGACACAAGGGATCCAAACCGACCCGCTGTATTTGCGAAATAAGCGAGCTTGTCCCGTGTGTGACTGCCACTGCCACTACAAGGCCTGAGCTCGACGTCCAAAAATTCCGCCGACGTTCTACATTTACCGCCGTCAATTAGCTTCACCATAGCTAACTGCTGTTTGTATTTTCAGAAGGACCAGCCCCTGACCATGGTCGGCCCAGTTGAAGGACCCCCCAGGGAATACTGACCACCCTGGAACACGTTAAGGCCAACTGGTAAGACGCACCGAATGAAGACCCCCAGAGGTAATGACACCGGTCCCGGGAGGCTGTTTAAAGTTAATTTTGTTTTTTTTGCTAATTTAGAATTTTGTTCTGTAAATACTAGATTAGGGAGCTTTCCGTTTTCAATTAATTTTGCCTTTGTTTACCTGGAGCCTCCCAGGGAGAAGAAAAAAAAATGTATAATGAATTATTATTTTTTTTTTACCGAAGTAAGAGGGGGGTGTAACGAAGTGATTTTTTCCGATCAAGGAATGTTCAATTTTGCTTTAAATATTGCCGTCACTTGGGTACACCTTGCCGCTGTTTTAGTAAGTAAGTCATGTTCTAATTAAGTTATTAATGAGTTGTTAAAAAGTCTGCTGGTAAACAAACAGTCAAGTAATTAATTGATTAATTTTCGACAATTCCCCGTATAAATAAAATCCGAGAATTTTTGTAAATAAGAGTAGAGTCGGAAATAAAAATCATTCGTGACTAAAATTGGTAATTCTGGTCCGTTTTAATCCGGTTCTTTTTGTAACATAGGATAGAAATTACAAGTAATTCATTCCCGATTATGTATGTTTCGAGGCGATGCGTTAAAGTGCATAATACGCTGGACCTTTGTACGTTATGCCGGGTTGTACATCCAAGTCTGTCGTTTAAAGTCGGTGACCATCTCTCTTTTAACACGACAGATACGTCAAAAAGGTAATAAAAAGGCAAAATGGCACACGAGTCGGGAGCAGATACGTTCGACCGTCAGCAATTGACGATCAAACCGAACCCGTAAATCTTTTGTATCACCGCTCCGAGTGAATAGTAATTTCCTTTGAGTATAATATTGGTAAGAATTTAACGCAACCTGCTACATTCTGCAGGTACTGCCGTCAGTCAAGTATAGACATTTCGAGATTGTATTGTCAGTAAATATCACCGTATTTTGCTACCAAAGTAAACTAGAGCTTATTAGTAATACCTCCGTTGGTTTGTTTATTTTGTTAATGTAGGTAAAGACTGCTGAGGTCTGTTCACTAGTGCCACCTCAAATGTTCCCTTGCCTACTAGGTTACCGGAAAACCTACGTGAAAAATAGTCACTATATGCATTAACAGTTTGTATTTGTTCACTAGGGCCATACGGACTGGGTTTTGCATAGAACTGACTCGCAAAGCTGTCATTATTTAAAATAATCCTGTAACAAATAGCTCGACGTTTGCGGCAGTAGCTTACCGTTTGTTTAAATCTTGTATCTAGCCTCAAATATCTATAGCTGACGGACTGCCCGCCGTCTATAATCCTCGTGGAAACATTTGCTTGTCGTACGTAGCGAAATATCGATACAACGTCTCTATAAATTCCGCCGTCAAAACCCCACGTAAAGACTGTTGCTTGCCAGCTTGACTAAGTTAAAATTATTTAAGAGAATATTTTGTATTATTATTTTACACATACACGATTGCAGCGTCGTGAAAGAATAAGCATAAATTACGTTGTTCATTATTTAGTCCTGAATAAATACGTTATATTAAAAAGGCAAACTTTCCGAGTTATTATTTCTGTAGTGTTATTTTCTGATTAATCCGTTTGAGCAGTATGACCGAAATCCATTAGATAGGTCTCCAGCTCAGAATCCTGGCTATTCCGTATCATCCACTGTTTTGCTACTCAGGGTTGTTCTCCCAATTAGGAGAACCAAAAAGATAGTGTCGTTCTTCGCACTCAAAAATTGAAGGGCTGGCGCCCGAGAATTCCGTAAGAATAAAAGAGATTACGTAAGTATCTGACCGAAAGCAAAGTGCATCGGAAAAAGAACGTTACACCAGTCATTACGTTTCTTATTAACACGACTATTAAGTGCTAATTATCTTATTGCTATAGTGAACATCAATCTGAATGATACTTTATAAAGGATAGATGTGAATTCGGGATGATTAACTTCCGATCAAAAATAGTGATCAGGGAAGGAATGTTTGGACAAAGTCCCCATTAAACAATTTTTAATTATTTAGGCCTTAGGGTAAAGAGGAACAGGTCAAGGTAATTTATTTTTCTATAAAAGATGATTTTTGAGGTAAAGGTAACAAGTACTTTATAAACATATTTATCAATAATTAGTTTATTAAGAGGATACATAATTTTGGACCAAATATACTCTCGTGTAAAAGTCTTCCTGCAAAATGGAACTCGAGATTCCTATTTATTTCAAATCCACTTTTATATATAGAAGATGATGACTTAAATATCCACACTGATAAATATATATTAACTTTTCTGAATATATGGCCCAATTTTGTTAAAAGATGCCATCATAAAGTAGAAATGTATATTTTACATTTTAAAAATCCTTGTAAGGCATGAAATATTTTTCTCTGTAGGTGAGTTCAGACTCAGCGTTTTTTACTTGTTTGATTGGTAAACCAGTTAAGAATTTCAAATATCCATAATCTCTCCTTTCCAAGAAAAAATCCTAATAATCTAAAATTAGGACTGTAGGTACTAGAACGTCACCAAGCCGCGTTTTTTATTTTTTATTCTAATCGTTCTTACTAATTCTTTGTTAAAAATGACATTACTATCGATTTTTGTGTACCATTCATAACTTTTCAAATGCGTTGGAGTCACAACACCCGAGTAGCTAAAGATCACGTAATGAGTGGGTCGTCAAATTAACTGTAAATGTTACTATATTATTCTAATTGTATAACATTTATTTACCTTTGTTTGGGGGAATCGTTATTTTTATTCATTTGAATAATAATTATTATTGTTTGTTTATTTTAATTATACTAGCTATATTTTTCCTACACCTTAAAGAAGGACTCAAATTGTTATTATACATCATTTTGATAAGGGGTTTCGGTAAATTAATATGTACAGTACACGTACAGGTCTATTTTCTATTAGTAGATATTATTAAAATACAAAGTAAAAGCTTTTTTTGAAATACACTGATTGCCATTGAAATTATTTCAACTCCCGAGTAGTAAATTTTCCCGAAAATATAACAAAATCTTAATCTACGACGCAACGTAGAAAATCAAAGATTTTTGGAATGAATTTTCTCTTGTTGGGATTTCACCCTGTTTTGTTGATACTAATTTCTGATATACGTTCGGATTAGAATGATCCTAACCGTTAAGACATCACCCGGTGATGTTTTAATAAAATGTTTGTTCGATAGTAGTGGAAACCATGTCACTGTCCGTGCACATCAAAAGTTCCAGTCCCTTTCAAGATAAGTCAAAAACCTTAACAACCTAGATAGTGGAACAAAAATTTACAAATTTACATTTTCTTTAGTTGGATTAGTTTTTGAAATAAAATTTGGTTAACAATTTAATTGAATTAGTTGGTCGAGTTAATCAAGTTAGTCGAATAAGTGGAGTTGGTCTCTTTTTATTTTATTGGAATAAATGAGTCATAACTCCACTTTGCTTCCAAAAATCCGTTTTATGTCAGAAAAGGCTACTATGAATCAAAGTTGACATTTCTTTACATTAAAAAAGTTTTTGTCAAGAAAAACAAATAACTGTTTATGAGCTGGCATTTATCGAATCAAGTATCCACATCCACGAACTACTGTCGGCGGAAGCATATTTTTTATAAGATTTATAATTTATAAATAGTAGTGAGTTATTCAGTCTTCAAATATTAGTTATTTGGTAAGACTTTTTTGGCTGATCGTAGTAGTTTCCAGTATTTGTTCCGGCTTCGACTCACTGAATTTATTCACTATTTATTAAACAAGTCTCACCTAAATTGCCTGTTGTTTAACCATTATTTAATAGGTAGCTAAAACGATAATTCTATCCTTATACTATATACAGAATTAAGTTTTAATTTATATTCAGATATTATAATTTTGTCCGTTCATTACGTAGGTTTTTGTATTATTCATGATTCTGTTTAAAGCATCTGAAAACACTTGTTTTATTTTCTTTTCATTAAACATTTTCATTACCTACTCTGTTGGTAACAGGTCCAGTTCGATCAAATTTGCTTACACCTTTTGGCTATTTAATGAAAATTAGTCTCCCTTCTACTCACTTTATTTAATTTCCATTTTGTGATAATCTGTAATCTCTTTTGTTTCTTCTGCGCTCACGTTACAACATAGCACACAAACGATAACGATTATAATTATATATTATACACACATATTTATGGCGAATACAAAAGTTAAGTTTGGTTTTCTTTTCATACTTGTGGATCAATTTAATTCCTATTCGTATTTCATTTGCATACATATACTTTATTTATGTATGTATCGAAGTTATGGTTAAAAGATAAAATTGACAATAATGTAAGTATATGTAAGTATATGCTTGTCGTAAAGTTTTTCCTAATGCATTTCAAAGGCTTCGTGATTGTGGACTTAATGAACGGTGGAGTGGAGGTCCACATCCTCAGCACACTGTTGCACAAGAAATTTCCATTATTGATGCAGTACTTGATGATCCAACCACCAGTATTAGAAGAGTTTCCACACAGTTTCAATTGTCGCATAATTTTGTTTGGAGAACTATTAATCGAGAAGTTTTACATCCGTACCACTACCAAAGAGTTCTTGACTTGCAGTCCGGCGATGAGTTACAGCGGTTAGCTTTTTGTCATTAGCTACTTGAGCAGAATGAACAAAATCCTAACTTTATTAGTGACACGCTCTGGACAGATGAAACAATGTTCACGAGGAGTGGAATTCACAATTGTCATAACAAGCATACGTGGTCTTTACAAATTTCACACGCAGTTAGAATTAGAGGTTTTCAACAACGATTTTTGATAAACACTTGGTGTGGTATTTTGAATGGACAACTGCTGCGTATTCAAATTTTGCCTCATCGTTTAAATGCTTGCAAGATTTATTAGATGACATTGGCCTGCACAAAATAATGTGGTATCAGCATGACGGTTCACCACCACATACTAGCAGAAATGTGGTAAAGTGGCTCCAGAATAATTTCAATGGGAGAAGGATAGGGAGGCGCGGTCCCGTTCATTGGCCTGCAAGGTCTTCGGACCTTATCCCTCTAGACTTTTACTTAAAACTTAAACAATTAGTTTATGCTGAGCCAATTAACACTATTTTAGCAATTAGAAAATAGAATTTTAAATTCAGTAGGTACAGGGTTATTCATTATAAATTACCCACCCCTTATCAGCGTTATTATTGCCTATAAAAAAAAAAGTTTTAAATAAAAGTTGTGTGGCTATGACTGAATTTTGTTAAAATGCTATCAAAAGTACAGTGGCGTGCAGATTTCAGGGGATACAAAAAAATAATATATTTTTTTAAATGGGATACCCTGTATATTATTATATTTTTGGAATGATCCTTTTTTCCTGATTTCAAAAATATGCCATATGTTACCCCCACCATATACCGTTTTTGAGTTATTAAATGTCGAATATCTTAGTTAAACTAGTTACTGTAAATATGGAAAAGTTAACATTGTTAAAGTGAGCTATGAAAATGACAACTGTTATGTTTGATAAATGACATTTCTTTAATGAAATTATCAAAATGGTTTACAGTGTCATTTTCATAGCTCACATTAATAATGTTAACTTTTCCATATTTACATTAACTAGTTTAACTAAGATATTCGACGTTTAATAACTCAAAAACGGTATATGGTAGGGGTAACATATGGTATATTTTTGAAATCAGGAAAAATGGATCATTCCAAAAATGTAATAATATACAGGGTATCCCATTTAAAAATATGTATTATTTTTTTGTATCCCCTGAAATCTGCACGCCACTGTACTTTTGATGGCATTTTAACAAAATTCAGTCATAACCACACAACTTTTATTTAAAACTTTTTTTTCTGTAGGCAATAATAACGCTGATAAGGGGTGGGTAATTTATAATGAATAACCCTGTACATACTATTCAAAACACTGTAAATTTTGCAGAAGTATATAATTCTCTTGTTTCGCGTTGCCAGATGTGTATAAATGTAAATGGTGACATTTTTGAAAATCTACTCTAGTTTTTTTTACGTTGTAATAACTTTTGTGAAAATTTGTTTCCTTTGTTGTTATCATTACAAAGTGTTGAATAAAATTAATAAAGTAATTTTTTTTTACCTTAATATTTCCTAAACGAAGCCCGATATGAAAAAAAGTTATTCTTTGCTTTATGCTTAGAATTCGATTTTGGCTCAGAATTTCATTTATTCAATCCAGTTACCAAATACCCTGTATACACAGTGTCGAAAAGTTATTTGTGATATTCTTCAATTCTCTTTGTTTCTTTTTTTTTATTATTATTTGTTACCACACACTGCGACAATCAGAAAAAGGTGTAATTCATTTCGACCAATCGACTCTTTTGATTTCGACCTCGAGTTATAAAATCAAAAGCGTCGGTTAGTCGAATTGCTCAACTTTAAAATAAATAGAACTACTCTGATTTGCGTCGGACTTGGATGGACACAGAATTATCGAAGCCATAGATGTAGTTCGGACTTCACAATAAACTGTAGGGCCTCGTTTCTCTTTACCTAACACAAAATCTTAGGATTTTCCAGAGGTTGCTTCGGTGACTTGAGTGGCGGTTAAGAAAATATTTAAAGAAAGAAACTCGTCCTTTAAACAAAGCTAGCCGTTCAGTTTATCCAGTTCATCTATAGAAATAATTAGACATGTATGCGTTATTTATTCTTACGACTCTGACTCTAAAATCTGGGACCACATACGCCGTATATAAAGATTATTGTCCTAGTTAGTAATAACCAATCATTCTAAAAGATTTTTCCACAGGTGTTAGTATATAAAACCAACTTACACGATATATGAAAATAATTATTTACTCAATATATCTGATGTTGATTGGGCTGATGCTAATTGTTTATTTATTTACAGTATTTACACTATCTTGATGATAAAGCCACATAAAAATTATTAAAAGGGAAGCAATACGAAAACCCTGTTTTGTTTATTACTGTCAGTTCTTCCTTCCGGTACTAACCTTGGAATCCTGCAATTCCGATTATTTCATTCAAAACTATACATTACTTACTACTATGTTAAAGTATTATAGAAATCTAATTTTTGAAGATATAACTAAATCAAATAAATCAAACTAAAATTTTAATATTTATATGGACAAGATTATATTGAAATTTAATAAAGCGGTCTAAATGAATAGAGACGAAATGCTAATAAATAATTTATTGTCAACTAGGACAGGTTTTATGGTATTATAAAAAAGTTAATTGGATATACGTAGGTACGTTTTAAGATACTATAAAATTTTCCTAAGAACTGCCACCAATTTAAAACGGATATAATTCCGTTGATTTATTTCACTCTTAATAAAGATAATACAAAAATTGCTCCAACCACTCTAACGTAATTAATATTCTATAAATCTTTAATATTACTCGGTAAATCTAAGTTTCATTCAAAGTTAAGCTAAGTTTGGCTTGAACAATATTCACAAATAAGGGGTCAGAAAAAAATGGAAATAATATTTGTACCAAATATTTTTTTACCAAAATTAATACACCTATTACCGAGATATATATTATATTTGTTAATCATTCCATATAATCATGTGTCCTGATATTTTAATTAAATGTGAAATATTATGACAGTAATACAGTAATAACCAATAAATGCGGAGATGAAGACTCCCTTCTGCTCCACCGGAAGAATGAAAGGCAAAGAAGAATTTTTTACAGTTTTTACAATACTAGTACAGTATTAAACCTGTTTAGGTATTTTTTCAAGGTGGATTTGTTTATCATCAGTTCCTGTAATATAATCAAAAACAAACAACAAAAAACAAAATTATTAAAAAATCAACAAATCGAAAAGTAACGGTACTAATATTGAACCTTGGAATACCACAGTCTCGATTATATTGATTATATTACATTCAGATCTATACATTAACTTACTACTGTTAAAATAGAATGTTAAAGTATTTTTTCTACTACCACCATCCAAAACACGCTTTTGTGCACTGTTTACTGTACGCAAACTAGATAATTCCTCACATACGCTTAAAAAGTGAGCGAAGCGAAGCTAGGGCAGCTGATAGCTAGGGCTGACAATGCGTTTTCTGCATATGTGACACACAATTGTTTTTCGCCTAACATTAAACAAAACCAAAAAAAAATAGAGGAAAAATATAAAAAAAATCTTTAAAAAATTAATATTTTCCTTGACTTTAAAAGTGCTTTTCTACATTGAAAATTCAGACCATAATGTGGATAATTTTTTATTTTTGGAGTAAAAATGCTGTAGAAAAAGTATAGTGTGCTACACATGCAAAAATACAATTTCTCTCTCGTTTGAATTGTGGCACTCGCTTTCGCTCGTGGCACAACGTCTTCAAACTCATGAGAAATTTGCACTTTTCTGCATTTGTCGCACAATATACTATATAGAAATCATATTTTTGAAAGAACTATTGTGATCAATAGTGCGAAATTTAAGTGCTAACCAACAAAGGTGCCTTAACCATAACATCTAACTATTTATTAACTGTTGAAATTGTGCTTATGTTGTATCTTAAATATCGACTAATTTAAAAGTATTCTGTGCAAATTAAGGCAAATAACGTTGCGTAGTCTGAATAATACATATTCCGTTAAACTTTTTAAGCATAAATTAATAACAATTTATGGCGCGAGGAGTTGTTGGATAATTTATTTTATTTATCCTTTAAATAAATAATATATACAAACCGAAGTTAAATTATATGAATGGGCTCATTCACCACTTATTTATTAGATCATCGGAAAGATTTTGAAATTCTAAGATCCGTTACAAAAAAGCAGAATTCTGTGAGACCTAAGTAGATAGGCTATGGGCGTACGGGGTCAAAATCCCATGTTATTTCTTATGGAGGTTCATTTTGCACATTTTTGTTCCCATTTACCCCCTCCACTCCCACCTGCTGAAGACCTGGAGGATGTCTTCATAGGTAGAGAGCAAACTAATGTAGGTGGCTCAAGGTTAAAGCTAGCGACTTGTTGAGACTTGTCTGTAGGCGGTTTTAGAACAAAGGAGTCTGTGTGGGTGTTTCCAAGAATAGCTGTCAGATATATGTAAACAAGCTGTGATTAATGGTTTCCGGCGTAATCGATGAGTCAATCTGCGTTCAAGGTTAAAGCTAACGACTTGTCTGTAGGCGGCTAGATCAAAGGGGCGATTAATGGTTTCCGGTGGTGAGTACGTGACTAAAAGAGCAACATCCATTTCTAAGAATGCACACGTGCGCGTTCAAGGTTATTGCGCAATATTGCCTCATCCAGTTCTGAGAATGATGGCGCACCTGCGTTCAAGGTTAGCGACTTGTCGAGACTTGTCTGTAGGCGGCTAGGTCAAAGGAGTGCGGCGTGTGGGTGGTGAGTACGTGACTAAAAGAGCAACATCCAGTTCTGAGAATGATGAGTCATACGCACACCTGCGTTCAAGGTTAAAGCGCTCTAGTTTTAGAACAAAGAAGTCTTTGAAGAAGACCTGTCAGATATAAGTGATTAATGCCGGTGGTGAGTCATAAGTACGTGACTAAAAGAGCAATATTCAGTTCTAAGAATAATGGAACACCTGCGTTCAAGGTTAAAGCGCTCTAGTTTTAGAACAAAGGAGTCTGTGTAGGTGGTTCCAAGAATAGCTGTCAGATATATGTAAACAAGCTGTGATTAATGGTTTCCGGCGTAATCGATGAGTCATTCTGCGTTCAAGGTTAAAGCTAGCGACTTGTCTGTAGGCGGCTAGATCAAAGGAGTGATCAATGGTTTCCGGTGGTGAGTACGTGACTAAAAGAGCAACATCCATTTCTAAGAATGGCACACGTGTGCGTTCAAGGCTAGCGACTTGTCGAGATTTGTCTGTAGGCGGCTAGATCAAAGGAGTGCGGCGTGTGGGTGGTGAGTACGTGACTAAAAGAGCAACATCCATTTCTAAGAATGATGAGTCATACGCACACCTGCGTTCAAGGTTAAAGCGCTCTAGTTTTAGAACAAAGAAGTCTTTGATGATGTGTGAATAATGGCTTCCGGCCGACCGCTAGCGTTCAAGGTTAAAGCGTTCTCACGGTTCCGTTTTTGCTGACTCGCAATGAAGTATGGGGAGGGGGAAAGGATATAAAAGTCAGCGTATCGTTATTCTAGGCGTAATAGTTCAGCAGTCTGTACACTTCATAGTTCAGCAGTACATTTCATAGTTTTTTGGTGTTTTAGTGTGATTATAGCTATTATAGTCTGAACAGTTCAGCAGTTAATAAGTCTGTACGCTTCATAGTTCAGCAGTACATTTCATACTTTTTTGGTGTTTTAGTGTGCGCTATTAATTACAAAGTGAGTACATTTTAATCTTTTTTGTTTAAATTTCAAATCATGAATGTATAATATTTTTAGATGGCTAATTTACAAGAACTGCGCTTTTAGAAACGAAACCACTCGTTAAGGTGTCCGACTTACCAATAAACAGTCCTCAGCCAGTATTATCAGCTCAAGTAGTGACCACAAAATTTGGCGATAGCATATTGCTTGAACTGGAGGATAATAAGGCCTTTCTGTCGAAAAGGGTGACGCCTTTAATGAGAAACAATTTATCTGATTTTACCGAAAGCAAATACAGCATTATTTTTGGAGGCTTGAAGGACGTTAAGAAACCGTCTATGGGGATAAGCTTTCAATTTGTGAAAAGTAAGTAAAGACAATTAATTAAATTTTTTTTATTTTATTTTTTTATTTTTTTGTTTTATTTTTTAATTTTTTAATTTTATTTTTTTATTTTTTATTGTTTTTATTTATTTTTATTTTTTTATTAATTTTTTTTTTTATATTTTTTTTTTATTTTTTTATTTTTTTTTTTTTTATTTTTTATTTTTTTTTTTTTTTTATTTTTTTTTTTTTATTTTTTTTTAATTTTTTAATTTTTTTTTTTTTTTATTTTTTTTTAATTTTTAATTTTTTTCTAATGTTTGTATATGTTTTTTAGCTGAATCATTGCAAGACCGCAGCAGCCGCAGCACTACTAATTAAGATAAAATAGGATCGATATTGAAATCTGTATGTATAAATTTTTTTATTAAACATTGTGAAGTGCATTTAAGTGCGTTTAAGTAAAAAAATAAGTTAATTAGAAATTGCTAGTCTCAGCGACGAAATTGTAGCGAAATTTAAATCAGTCGAGGTAATTTTAGCTCAAAAAAGAAATTTTACGCCGCGGGAGAGAGACACTTGGCTTAAGCAACTAAAACAGCATATTAGGCTTTTTAATAAGGCAATTCGCGATTCAGATTTAGCCGTAGGTACCCTGAGAAAACTACAAACTAATCTCGGGCATCTTAAACGGTTTAAGAAAGTAATTGAACATTTAAATCGTATTGGGGGAGTAGGAGGAGTCGCGCCAGTGAAAGAAAATCGCAGTGATAGGGTGAAATGGGACGAGATAATTTTAGTTTTTCAGGGTCGAGTACGTACGGGAATAATAATAAATTTAACACACAAAGATGTTACTCAATTTTTAGATGATGCTTTTTACTTGTTTAAAAATAGGGTTATGATTGTATTTAAAAAAATGCGTACTCTTAAAGTGAATACCTGTTTCTGTGGTGAATTTCTGAGAAAATCCTATTGATTAGCTCTATTTAAAATTAATTTCACATCCTAAATTCCAAGAAAAATGTTTAAATTTCGCATCAAAACCAATCATATTTCATAATAAAGAATCTCTTTTAATTTTCAAATTTCCCGCCAAAAACCAATCATATTAGCTTTGTTCGTAGAACCGATTTGTGATAGTTTGATGACTGTAGAGATGTGATTTTTAATAGACCTCTGAAGTTTAAAAGTGCATTGACTTAACACGCGCAACTCTACAAACAAATGCGCATGCGTCTGACAGTTTCTGGTGGTTTCTGACTACTCTACGAACAAGGCTATTATATTAGATTTCATAAAAATCGTTCTAGAATATTCCAATTTAGCAATAAAAATTTCTGAACGTACTAGAATTTCTGAACACGCTCTGATCACGTGATCTATTTTCAGGTTATATCTCACCGCTACTCATCGGCTCATCTTTAATAAAACCGGGGGAAAGGAAGACTTCTCCTCATTCAGCAGTTTATCATTGAACAAGCAACATGTCTGCTAAAGATTTTTTTAAATATTTGTGTGTGAGCATAGCTGCTCTGCTTAGCGTTCTGTCCACTACGTATAGTGAAGATACAGCCAAGGATGGTCTTAGAGAATGCGCTAAGGCTGTCCGCAATATAAAGAAACAAATGAAAACGGCAAAGACTATGGGAGAAAAGCAGAGCTTATTAGCATCACTGGCCCAAATCAAAAGTTTTAGAGCGCAAATTAAATTTGAGCAGAAACGTGGGGCAGGGATAGAGTCAAGAAAGGAAACTGCATACCGTCGGGTTCATTGGGATGATACGGATGCAGCATTCACTAGTCGCATCCGTACTGGAGTCATCTCCAATTTAAAACATAGAGATTCCAAGGAGTTCCTCAAAGACTGTTTTGTTTTATTTAAACATCGCATCGCCAATGCTCTGAAAAAGGACGAGTCCATTAAGGTTAATGCTGTGTTTGGGGGGCAGTTTATCCTTCAGAAAGCGGATAGGGTCATAGAGGAATTTAAGTATTTTAATACTAAGAATGCTCCAATCTATCAGAACACCGATCTGTCTGCGTGGTTCCAAAAGCATGTTATTGACCCCATTTTAACGCATCTGGAAGAGTTCCAGGAAAGAGACTCTGGATTTTCGTTGAAGGCCATCACCAATTTAGGCATTAACATTAATAAATTTACACCCCAGCTTGGTTCATCGTACATTGATTTACCGAAAAAAATTGCTAAAAAGCAGGCATGCATCAACATCAAAAATGACGACAACGCCTGCTTTGCGTGGGCAGTTACTTCAGCCCTTTATCCAGTTGATTGGGGATGCAATCCAGGCAGAACATCCTCCTACCCGCATTACTCTGAAGTTTTAAACCTAACCGGTATCCAGTTCCCTATGACCTTGAAGCAGATACCTCGCTTTGAAAAGCTGAACCTGATATCGGTTAATGTTTATCAGCTACAGAAGAAGAAGAAAGCATTTGATGTGCACCCAGTTTATCTAACTAAAAATAAGCTGGCTAGACACGTTAATCTTCTATTTGTTCAAGATCGCTATGATATACCCAGCAACCCCCTCCAGTACCACTATGTATGGATTAAGGATCTATCCAGGCTGGTATCCAGGCAGCTAAGCCATCACAATAGCAAAAAATACTTTTGTGACCGCTGTCTACACTATTTTTACACTCAACCCAGCTTGGATAAACACACAGAGGACTGTATTAATATGAATGAGTGCAAAATCCGACTGCCCACCGAGGACCAGAAAATGGTAGAATTTAAAAATTTTAAAAACAAAGAAAAGACACCATTCATTATTTATGCGGACCTTGAGTGTGTACTTAAACCCACAGATGGAGGGGGCAAATATCAAGAGCATGTGCCATGTAGTGTGGGCTACTACGTCAAGTGCTCATATGATGACTCGTTGTCCTTTTATCGATCGTACCGAGGCGAGGACTGTATGTCTTGGTTTGCGCGCGAAATGATGGAATTTGCAGAAGATGTGGAAACCGTTTTCTTATGTCCCTTCGACATGACATTGACAGCTGAACAACAAGCTGAATTTGATAAAGCCGCGCATTGCCACATCTGTGAATGCACCTTCAGTCCGGAGGATGTTAAGGTACGGGATCATAATCATTTAATACCTGAAAATAATTATAGGGGTGCAGCCCACAATTCTTGTAACATTAATTACAAGGATAAGGTGAATATACCGATTGTCTTTCATAATTTATCTGGATATGACGTACATTTCGTATTGGAAAATATCGCGAATGACATGCCGGGTCGCGTTGATTTATTGCCCATAACCAAAGAAAAATATATTTCATTCACAAAAAATTTAGAACAAAATTTAATTAAATTCAGGTTTATCGATTCATATAGATTTTTAGCTTGTGGGTTAGAAACATTAGCCTCATATCTGACTGACTTTCCAATCTTAAAAACAGAATTTTCGACATTCACAGACGAACAATTTGAGTTATTGAAAAAGAAGGGTGTATTCCCATACGATTTCATGGACAGCTTTGAAAAATTCAATTTTGACGCTTTACCGGAACAAAATCAATTTTATAATCGTTTGGAAGATAAAGATATAACAGACACACAGTATGAACATGCACAACGGGTTTGGAACGCTTTTAACATTAAAAATTTAGGTGAATATTCAGATCTGTACATGAAAACGGATATTATTCTTTTGGCTGAAATATTTGAACAATTTAGGGAAACCAGTCTAAAAAATTATGGGTTAGATCCGGCACATTATTATACCTTGCCGGGGTATACTTGGGACTGCATGCTCAAGTATACCCAGGTAAATCTCGAGCTCATGACCGATATCGATATGGTCATGTTTATCGAAAGGGGTATTCGTGGCGGGCTAAGCCAATGCTCTAAACGCAAAAGCATTGGCAACAACAAATATCTACAAAATTTTGATCCCAGTAAACCGACTAAATATATATCTTATTTCGACATTAACAATCAGTATGGCTGGGCGATGAGTCAGTATTTACCATACGGAGGGTTTGAGTGGGTAGATCCAAACATCGACGTTACAACTGTGTCGGACACATCGAGTGTGGGTTATGTATTGGAGGTGGATCTCGAGTATCCCGAAAATCTCCATGACCTTCATAAAGATCTGCCGTTTTGTCCTGAACATAGAGCTCCTCCCGGCTGTAAAAACAATAAACTTTTAGCTACTTTACACAACAAAACGCGGTATGTTATTCATTACATGGCGCTAAAACAAGCATTACAACACGGTCTAAAGCTAACAAAAATTCATAGAGTCTTGGCCTTTACACAGAGTGCCTGGTTGAAGGATTACATTGATTTGAATACTTCGCTACGTCAGGCGGCAAAAAATGAATTTGAGAAAAATTTGTTTAAGCTCATGAATAACGCAGCATTCGGAAAAACGATGGAAAACATCCGCAAGCACTCTAATGTAAAGCTTGTTAACAAATGGGAGGGGCGCTATGGAGCAGAGGCTTTAATTGCTAAGCCCGAGTTCAAGGCGGCAACCATTTTTAATGAGAACTTGGTGGCTGTTGAATTAAACAAGACGGAAATTTATTTTAATAAGCCAATATACGTTGGAATGGCGATTTTGGATCTCGCAAAAACCACCATATACGACTTTCATTATTATTACATGAAACCCGAGTTTGGTGACGACTGCACCGTCCTCTATACTGATACTGACAGCCTTATATACGAAATAGCCGATAAAGATATATATGAAGTCATTCATCGCGATTGTCATTCACGATTCGACACCAGCGATTACCCCAAAGACAATAGGTATAACATCCCTCAGGTCAATAAAAAGGTTTTGGGTATGATGAAGGATGAATTTAACGGTGTACCAATCCAAATTTTCGTGGGGCTTAGGGCGAAAATGTATACTGTTAAACGAGCAGCGAATGATGGCGAGGCTTTATCAAATAATGTCGGGTTAACCAAAAAGATAAAGGGTATTAAGAAATCGGTGATCAAAAATGTCATCACACTCGAAGATTTCATAGAGTGCGTAGATAATTTTAAAAATAAATTCATCACGCAAAATTTAATTAAATCAGAAAAACATCAGGTTTATTCCATCACCCAAGACAAAATAGCTCTCAGCCCGCACGACGATAAAAGGCGCTTGATCGAGGGGTCATATGATACTCTGCCTTGGGGACATTATTCCATCATGGCTACATGTAATGGTCTTTCTTAAACCTCCGAAGAAGAATAAACAACATACACACAACCATTCATCATCATTTTCAGTCTGACAGCCAAACAGTCAACATGCCTAGGGAGTGCGATTGGGGAAGAGCCTGCAACTGTTCAGAGTGCACTCCTAACCTCAAAGATGCCTGTGAAAAATGTGGAGAAAAAGCTTACGGTGTTACCTCCATATACAGACGCGATAGACGAAACATTGGCTATTACGATTTCACAACATGCTGTTATAATTGCTATCAATTAAATGGGGGAATAAAAGAAGCTTCCAGATTTCGGGATATGTGTAACCAGGTGCAAGGATTACCTCTAATTGAGGAAACGGACTCTCTACCTGAAATACTTAAAAAGCATTTTGCTTTACAAATACCATTGATTGAAGATTTTCGTAAGATTACCAAGAAGATGCTACGTATAGAGATACATATGATGCTTTATAGTAATAAGATCAAGCACAGCACTGCGTTAGCACCGATGATATTATGTAGTGACACGGATCCAATGCAATGGTTTGAGAGTATTGTATTGAATATGGCCGTTCAAGAGCTGCAGCAATATAGAAGCCCTATCACATTATTATCAATGACTGTGAATGTTTTATAATTTATGTATTACTTTTTACATATAATTTATATGTAATTTGTATATTCTCTAATCATATATTTCAATATTTATTTACTTTGCGTTCTATATCCTCAGTAAATATGTTTATATTTTAATATTTATTTATCTTAATTAAAAACCTACATTTTATATTGTATTATGTAGCCTCTATAAATTGAGGACTCTATATTTTTTTATTAACATAAATTAAGAATTGTATTATGCTTTATATTTATTCATGTTTTATATTATTTAAAATTGATAGTATGTAGTCTCTATAAATTGGGGACTCTGTATATTTTTATTAACTTTAATTATGTATATACTTTATATTTTTATTCATGTTTTATATTATTTAAAATTGATATTATGTAACTTTAGCAAAATTGATCTTAATAAAATAATCAATTTATTTACATGTGTTTCATTTAGAAAACATTATTACCATCCTATCCTCTTCTAAAATTACGTGTCTCCTACTCTTGTGATCTGAAACAGAGAGAGAAAAGGTGGGAGTCAGACTAATTATAAATCTGAAGCTGTTAAATGATAATAGACAAAATCACAATTTAAGTTTAAATGTCATAAAAGTTTACAATCTTACAAAACATAACCTCAATATCAAACATAAAAAGTTTTTAGAGGATAATGCTAAAAGCGTTCCCCCGTAAACAGTTAGGGATAATAATCTGTTCCTCTGTAAACAGTTAGGGATAATAATCTGTTCCTCTGTAATCAGTTAGGGATAATAAACAGAGTCTATAAGCCATTCGGGATAATGTTGAACTGATGAGGACCAATGAAATGAAACAGCATATATGATGCCCCTAGTTGGTTTATATGCTGCGAGAGCAAATTTTTTAATAACAGTCATTGTTAAACAGGTAAACAGCTATTTTAAACAGGTCTGTAAACAGGTAAACAGCTATTTTAAACAGACCTGTTTAAAATATCTGTTTACCTGTATACAGACCTGTTTAAAATAGTTGTTTACCTGTTTAATAACAGTCATTGTTAAACAGGTAAACAGCTATTTTAAACAGGTAAACAACTATTTTAAACAGGTCTGTATACAGGTAAACAGATATTTTAAACAGGTCTGTTTGAAATAGCTGTTTACCTGTTTAAAATAGCTGTTTACCTGTTTAACAATGACTGTTATTAAACAGGTAAACAACTATTTTAAACAGGTAAACAGCTATTTCAAACAGACCTGTTTAAAATATCTGTTTACCTGTATACAGACCTGTTTAAAATAGTTGTTTACCTGTTTAAAATAGCTGTTTACCTGTTTAACAATGACTGTTATTAAACAGGTAAACAACTATTTTAAACAGGTCTGTATACAGGTAAACAGATATTTTAAACAGGTCTGTTTAAAATAGCTGTTTACCTGTTTACAGACCTGTTTAAAATAGCTGTTTACCTGTTTAACAATGACTGTTATTAAAAAATTTGCTCTCGCAGCATATAAACCAACTAGGGGCATCATATATGCTGTTTCATTTCATTGGTCCTCATCAGTTCAACATTATCCCGAATGGCTTATAGACTCTGTTTATTATCCCTAACTGATTACAGAGGAACAGATTATTATCCCTAACTGTTTACAGAGGAACAGATTATTATCCCTAACTGTTTACGGGGGAACGCTTTTAGCATTATCCTCTAAAAACTTTTTATGTTTGATATTGAGGTTATGTTTTGTAAGATTGTAAACTTTTATGACATTTAAACTTAAATTGTGATTTTGTCTATTATCATTTAACAGCTTCAGATTTATAATTAGTCTGACTCCCACCTTTTCTCTCTCTGTTTCAGATCACAAGAGTAGGAGACACGTAATTTTAGAAGAGGATAGGATGGTAATAATGTTTTCTAAATGAAACACATGTAAATAAATTGATTATTTTATTAAGATCAATTTTGCTAAAGTTACATAATATCAATTTTAAATAATATAAAACATGAATAAAAATATAAAGTATATACATAATTAAAGTTAATAAAAATATACAGAGTCCCCAATTTATAGAGACTACATACTATCAATTTTAAATAATATAAAACATGAATAAATATAAAGCATAATACAATTCTTAATTTATGTTAATAAAAAAATATAGAGTCCTCAATTTATAGAGGCTACATAATACAATATAAAATGTAGGTTTTTAATTAAGATAAATAAATATTAAAATATAAACATATTTACTGAGGATATAGAACGCAAAGTAAATAAATATTGAAATATATGATTAGAGAATATACAAATTACATATAAATTATATGTAAAAAGTAATACATAAATTATAAAACATTCACAGTCATTGATAATAATGTGATAGGGCTTCTATATTGCTGCAGCTCTTGAACGGCCATATTCAATACAATACTCTCAAACCATTGCATTGGATCCGTGTCACTACATAATATCATCGGTGCTAACGCAGTGCTGTGCTTGATCTTATTACTATAAAGCATCATATGTATCTCTATACGTAGCATCTTCTTGGTAATCTTACGAAAATCTTCAATCAATGGTATTTGTAAAGCAAAATGCTTTTTAAGTATTTCAGGTAGAGAGTCCGTTTCCTCAATTAGAGGTAATCCTTGCACCTGGTTACACATATCCCGAAATCTGGAAGCTTCTTTTATTCCCCCATTTAATTGATAGCAATTATAACAGCATGTTGTGAAATCGTAATAGCCAATGTTTCGTCTATCGCGTCTGTATATGGAGGTAACACCGTAAGCTTTTTCTCCACATTTTTCACAGGCATCTTTGAGGTTAGGAGTGCACTCTGAACAGTTGCAGGCTCTTCCCCAATCGCACTCCCTAGGCATGTTGACTGTTTGGCTGTCAGACTGAAAATGATGATGAATGGTTGTGTGTATGTTGTTTATTCTTCTTCGGAGGTTTAAGAAAGACCATTACATGTAGCCATGATGGAATAATGTCCCCAAGGCAGAGTATCATATGACCCCTCGATCAAGCGCCTTTTATCGTCGTGCGGGCTGAGAGCTATTTTGTCTTGGGTGATGGAATAAACCTGATGTTTTTCTGATTTAATTAAATTTTGCGTGATGAATTTATTTTTAAAATTATCTACGCACTCTATGAAATCTTCGAGTGTGATGACATTTTTGATCACCGATTTCTTAATACCCTTTATCTTTTTGGTTAACCCGACATTATTTGATAAAGCCTCGCCATCATTCGCTGCTCGTTTAACAGTATACATTTTCGCCCTAAGCCCCACGAAAATTTGGATTGGTACACCGTTAAATTCATCCTTCATCATACCCAAAACCTTTTTATTGACCTGAGGGATGTTATACCTATTGTCTTTGGGGTAATCGCTGGTGTCGAATCGTGAATGACAATCGCGATGAATGACTTCATATATATCTTTATCGGCTATTTCGTATATAAGGCTGTCAGTATCAGTATAGAGGACGGTGCAGTCGTCACCAAACTCGGGTTTCATGTAATAATAATGAAAGTCGTATATGGTGGTTTTTGCGAGATCCAAAATCGCCATTCCAACGTATATTGGCTTATTAAAATAAATTTCCGTCTTGTTTAATTCAACAGCCACCAAGTTCTCATTAAAAATGGTTGCCGCCTTGAACTCGGGCTTAGCAATTAAAGCCTCTGCTCCATAGCGCCCCTCCCATTTGTTAACAAGCTTTACATTAGAGTGCTTGCGGATGTTTTCCATCGTTTTTCCGAATGCTGCGTTATTCATGAGCTTAAACAAATTTTTCTCAAATTCATTTTTTGCCGCCTGACGTAGCGAAGTATTCAAATCAATGTAATCCTTCAACCAGGCACTCTGTGTAAAGGCCAAGACTCTATGAATTTTTGTTAGCTTTAGACCGTGTTGTAATGCTTGTTTTAGCGCCATGTAATGAATAACATACCGCGTTTTGTTGTGTAAAGTAGCTAAAAGTTTATTGTTTTTACAGCCGGGAGGAGCTCTATGTTCAGGACAAAACGGCAGATCTTTATGAAGGTCATGGAGATTTTCGGGATACTCGAGATCCACCTCCAATACATAACCCACACTCGATGTGTCCGACACAGTTGTAACGTCGATGTTTGGATCTACCCACTCAAACCCTCCGTATGGTAAATACTGACTCATCGCCCAGCCATACTGATTGTTAATGTCGAAATAAGATATATATTTAGTCGGTTTACTGGGATCAAAATTTTGTAGATATTTGTTGTTGCCAATGCTTTTGCGTTTAGAGCATTGGCTTAGCCCGCCACGAATACCCCTTTCGATAAACATGACCATATCGATATCGGTCATGAGCTCGAGATTTACCTGGGTATACTTGAGCATGCAGTCCCAAGTATACCCCGGCAAGGTATAATAATGTGCCGGATCTAACCCATAATTTTTTAGACTGGTTTCCCTAAATTGTTCAAATATTTCAGCCAAAAGAATAATATCCGTTTTCATGTACAGATCTGAATATTCACCTAAATTTTTAATGTTAAAAGCGTTCCAAACCCGTTGTGCATGTTCATACTGTGTGTCTGTTATATCTTTATCTTCCAAACGATTATAAAATTGATTTTGTTCCGGTAAAGCGTCAAAATTGAATTTTTCAAAGCTGTCCATGAAATCGTATGGGAATACACCCTTCTTTTTCAATAACTCAAATTGTTCGTCTGTGAATGTCGAAAATTCTGTTTTTAAGATTGGAAAGTCAGTCAGATATGAGGCTAATGTTTCTAACCCACAAGCTAAAAATCTATATGAATCGATAAACCTGAATTTAATTAAATTTTGTTCTAAATTTTTTGTGAATGAAATATATTTTTCTTTGGTTATGGGCAATAAATCAACGCGACCCGGCATGTCATTCGCGATATTTTCCAATACGAAATGTACGTCATATCCAGATAAATTATGAAAGACAATCGGTATATTCACCTTATCCTTGTAATTAATGTTACAAGAATTGTGGGCTGCACCCCTATAATTATTTTCAGGTATTAAATGATTATGATCCCGTACCTTAACATCCTCCGGACTGAAGGTGCATTCACAGATGTGGCAATGCGCGGCTTTATCAAATTCAGCTTGTTGTTCAGCTGTCAATGTCATGTCGAAGGGACATAAGAAAACGGTTTCCACATCTTCTGCAAATTCCATCATTTCGCGCGCAAACCAAGACATACAGTCCTCGCCTCGGTACGATCGATAAAAGGACAACGAGTCATCATATGAGCACTTGACGTAGTAGCCCACACTACATGGCACATGCTCTTGATATTTGCCCCCTCCATCTGTGGGTTTAAGTACACACTCAAGGTCCGCATAAATAATGAATGGTGTCTTTTCTTTGTTTTTAAAATTTTTAAATTCTACCATTTTCTGGTCCTCGGTGGGCAGTCGGATTTTGCACTCATTCATATTAATACAGTCCTCTGTGTGTTTATCCAAGCTGGGTTGAGTGTAAAAATAGTGTAGACAGCGGTCACAAAAGTATTTTTTGCTATTGTGATGGCTTAGCTGCCTGGATACCAGCCTGGATAGATCCTTAATCCATACATAGTGGTACTGGAGGGGGTTGCTGGGTATATCATAGCGATCTTGAACAAATAGAAGATTAACGTGTCTAGCCAGCTTATTTTTAGTTAGATAAACTGGGTGCACATCAAATGCTTTCTTCTTCTTCTGTAGCTGATAAATATTAACCGATATCAGGTTCAGCTTTTCAAAGCGAGGTATCTGCTTCAAGGTCATAGGGAACTGGATACCGGTTAGGTTTAAAACTTCAGAGTAATGCGGGTAGGAGGATGTTCTGCCTGGATTGCATCCCCAATCAACTGGATAAAGGGCTGAAGTAACTGCCCACGCAAAGCAGGCGTTGTCGTCATTTTTGATGTTGATGCATGCCTGCTTTTTAGCAATTTTTTTCGGTAAATCAATGTACGATGAACCAAGCTGGGGTGTAAATTTATTAATGTTAATGCCTAAATTGGTGATGGCCTTCAACGAAAATCCAGAGTCTCTTTCCTGGAACTCTTCCAGATGCGTTAAAATGGGGTCAATAACATGCTTTTGGAACCACGCAGACAGATCGGTGTTCTGATAGATTGGAGCATTCTTAGTATTAAAATACTTAAATTCCTCTATGACCCTATCCGCTTTCTGAAGGATAAACTGCCCCCCAAACACAGCATTAACCTTAATGGACTCGTCCTTTTTCAGAGCATTGGCGATGCGATGTTTAAATAAAACAAAACAGTCTTTGAGGAACTCCTTGGAATCTCTATGTTTTAAATTGGAGATGACTCCAGTACGGATGCGACTAGTGAATGCTGCATCCGTATCATCCCAATGAACCCGACGGTATGCAGTTTCCTTTCTTGACTCTATCCCTGCCCCACGTTTCTGCTCAAATTTAATTTGCGCTCTAAAACTTTTGATTTGGGCCAGTGATGCTAATAAGCTCTGCTTTTCTCCCATAGTCTTTGCCGTTTTCATTTGTTTCTTTATATTGCGGACAGCCTTAGCGCATTCTCTAAGACCATCCTTGGCTGTATCTTCACTATACGTAGTGGACAGAACGCTAAGCAGAGCAGCTATGCTCACACACAAATATTTAAAAAAATCTTTAGCAGACATGTTGCTTGTTCAATGATAAACTGCTGAATGAGGAGAAGTCTTCCTTTCCCCCGGTTTTATTAAAGATGAGCCGATGAGTAGCGGTGAGATATAACCTGAAAATAGATCACGTGATCAGAGCGTGTTCAGAAATTCTAGTACGTTCAGAAATTTTTATTGCTAAATTGGAATATTCTAGAACGATTTTTATGAAATCTAATATAATAGCCTTGTTCGTAGAGTAGTCAGAAACCACCAGAAACTGTCAGACGCATGCGCATTTGTTTGTAGAGTTGCGCGTGTTAAGTCAATGCACTTTTAAACTTCAGAGGTCTATTAAAAATCACATCTCTACAGTCATCAAACTATCACAAATCGGTTCTACGAACAAAGCTAATATGATTGGTTTTTGGCGGGAAATTTGAAAATTAAAAGAGATTCTTTATTATGAAATATGATTGGTTTTGATGCGAAATTTAAACATTTTTCTTGGAATTTAGGATGTGAAATTAATTTTAAATAGAGCTAATCAATAGGATTTTCTCAGAAATTCACCACAGAAACAGGTATTCACTTTAAGAGTACGCATTTTTTTAAATACAATCATAACCCTATTTTTAAACAAGTAAAAAGCATCATCTAAAAATTGAGTAACATCTTTGTGTGTTAAATTTATTATTATTCCCGTACGTACTCGACCCTGAAAAACTAAAATTATCTCGTCCCATTTCACCCTATCACTGCGATTTTCTTTCACTGGCGCGACTCCTCCTACTCCCCCAATACGATTTAAATGTTCAATTACTTTCTTAAACCGTTTAAGATGCCCGAGATTAGTTTGTAGTTTTCTCAGGGTACCTACGGCTAAATCTGAATCGCGAATTGCCTTATTAAAAAGCCTAATATGCTGTTTTAGTTGCTTAAGCCAAGTGTCTCTCTCCCGCGGCGTAAAATTTCTTTTTTGAGCTAAAATTACCTCGACTGATTTAAATTTCGCTACAATTTCGTCGCTGAGACTAGCAATTTCTAATTAACTTATTTTTTTACTTAAACGCACTTAAATGCACTTCACAATGTTTAATAAAAAAATTTATACATACAGATTTCAATATCGATCCTATTTTATCTTAATTAGTAGTGCTGCGGCTGCTGCGGTCTTGCAATGATTCAGCTAAAAAACATATACAAACATTAGAAAAAAATTAAAAATTAAAAAAAAATTAAAAAAAAAAAAAAAAATTAAAAAATTAAAAAAAAATAAAAAAAAAAAAAAAATAAAAAAAAAAAAAAAAATAAAAAATAAAAAAAATAAAAATAAAAAAATAAAAAAAAAAAAAAAAAAAAAAAAATAAATAAAAAAATAAAAATAAATAAAAACAATAAAAAATAAAAAAATAAAATTAAAAAATTAAAAAATAAAACAAAAAAATAAAAAAATAAAATAAAAAAAATTTAATTAATTGTCTTTACTTACTTTTCACAAATTGAAAGCTTATCCCCATAGACGGTTTCTTAACGTCCTTCAAGCCTCCAAAAATAATGCTGTATTTGCTTTCGGTAAAATCAGATAAATTGTTTCTCATTAAAGGCGTCACCCTTTTCGGCAGAAAGGCCTTATTATCCTCCAGTTCAAGCAATATGCTATCGCCAAATTTTGTGGTCACTACTTGAGCTGATAATACTGGCTGAGGACTGTTTATTGGTAAGTCGGACACCTTAACGAGTGGTTTCGTTTCTAAAAGCGCAGTTCTTGTAAATTAGCCATCTAAAAATATTATACATTCATGATTTGAAATTTAAACAAAAAAGATTAAAATGTACTCACTTTGTAATTAATAGCGCACACTAAAACACCAAAAAAGTATGAAATGTACTGCTGAACTATGAAGCGTACAGACTTATTAACTGCTGAACTGTTCAGACTATAATAGCTATAATCACACTAAAACACCAAAAAACTATGAAATGTACTGCTGAACTATGAAGTGTACAGACTGCTGAACTATTACGCCTAGAATAACGATACGCTGACTTTTATATCCTTTCCCCCTCCCCATACTTCATTGCGAGTCAGCAAAAAAACCGTGAGAACGCTTTAACCTTAAACGCTAGCGGTCGGCCGGAAGCCATTAATTACACACCATCAAAGACTTCTTTGTTCTAAAACTAGAGCGCTTTAACCTTGAACGCAGGTGTGCGTATGACTCATCATTCTTAGAAATGGATGTTGCTCTTTTAGTCACGTACTCACCACCCACACGCCGCACTCCTTTGATCTAGCCGCCTACAGACAAATCTCGACAAGTCGCTAGCCTTGAACGCACACGTGTGCCATTCTTAGAAATGGATGTTGCTCTTTTAGTCACGTACTCACCACCGGAAACCATTGATCACTCCTTTGATCTAGCCGCCTACAGACAAGTCGCTAGCTTTAACCTTGAACGCAGAATGACTCATCGATTACGCCGGAAACCATTAATCACAGCTTGTTTACATATATCTGACAGCTATTCTTGGAACCACCTACACAGACTCCTTTGTTCTAAAACTAGAGCGCTTTAACCTTGAACGCAGGTGTTCCATTATTCTTAGAACTGAATATTGCTCTTTTAGTCACGTACTTATGACTCACCACCGGCATTAATCACTTATATCTGACAGGTCTTCTTCAAAGACTTCTTTGTTCTAAAACTAGAGCGCTTTAACCTTGAACGCAGGTGTGCGTATGACTCATCATTCTCAGAACTGGATGTTGCTCTTTTAGTCACGTACTCACCACCCACACGCCGCACTCCTTTGACCTAGCCGCCTACAGACAAGTCTCGACAAGTCGCTAACCTTGAACGCAGGTGCGCCATCATTCTCAGAACTGGATGAGGCAATATTGCGCAATAACCTTGAACGCGCACGTGTGCATTCTTAGAAATGGATGTTGCTCTTTTAGTCACGTACTCACCACCGGAAACCATTAATCGCCCCTTTGATCTAGCCGCCTACAGACAAGTCGTTAGCTTTAACCTTGAACGCAGATTGACTCATCGATTACGCCGGAAACCATTAATCACAGCTTGTTTACATATATCTGACAGCTATTCTTGGAAACACCCACACAGACTCCTTTGTTCTAAAACCGCCTACAGACAAGTCTCAACAAGTCGCTAGCTTTAACCTTGATCCACCTACATTAGTTTGCTCTCTACCTATGAAGACATCCTCCAGGTCTTCAGCAGGTGGGAGTGGAGGGGGTAAATGGGAACAAAAATGTGCAAAATGAACCTCCATAAGAAATAACATGGGATTTTGACCCCGTACGCCCATAGCCTATCTACTTATAATAGCCATGACGAAATTGATTACGAACCGCGGAGACCCAAAACAATTAGGTACGGAGTGAATCATTTGGAAGAATGGGATGAATATGACTTTTTGTGTACATACATTTCGGGTTTCAAAACGAACCTTTGGAAATGTTCTTGAGGAAATTAGAGAAGTAATTTCATATCCCACAAACCGGTATGTTAATCTTCAACACAGAAGGTCGAATTTAACAAAATAAAATGTTCTTTTTCTTTACAGAAATGACTGCTTATCATCTTCGAACCAGTTACTTTAGCCCTTAGATTTTATAATTGTTAGATAGAGATGTCTAAATAAATATGTTATTTCAGTCATATATATATTTTAATTAAGGAAACCTTTTTATATTTATTTTTTTGTATATAAGTTTTTATACCATTAGAACAATGCGCGTAGGTATGTATCATTGTACTGTGAACCAGCCAAGTAAAGACGTCTCAAATTAGATGTGCCTTTTATTTATTACGAATTATCTATAAACTCCTAAATTATTATTATTGCGTATAGTGACATACGTAACAGTGGCGACGAGGATATTGGAAATCTTTTTGCAAAATACCTGTATAGAAAAGTGAGTTAGTGAAATTAAAACCGGTACCACGTGCACGATGCCGCCGCCGACACCTGAAATTTCAAGTTTAATTGGACATTTAAGAGAATTTGATGCAAATTCTAGTGACTGGACAATATTTTTACCACGTTTAAAGAACTATTTTGAAGCTAACGAGATTGAAACTCAAGATAAGAAACGTTCCATTTTTTTAAACCTGTTGAAGGAAGATGCCTACAGATTAATATATAACTTGTGTGTGCCTGAAAAACCCGAACAGAAAAACTTTGATCAGTTGGTGGATATTTTTAACAAACATTTTGGGGCTTCAACATCAGTGCATGTAGAAAGAGCAAATTTTCATGATGCAAGAAAGTTATCAGAGGAAACAGTCAAGGATTGGGCAGCGCGTGTGCGAAGCTTAGCTGTAAATTGTGAGTTCGGAGTTGAATTGCCAAATTTTCTCTGCAACAAGTTTATTTATGGTATGGACAAGGGATCAGTAAAGGACAGGTTATTCGAAGAAAAATCCAACGTTCAATTTGACGAGGCCATTCGAGTAGCTGCCAATAAAGAAGCCGCCATTAAAAATGCCGATGTTCCACGTGTTTCCATAAAGGAGGAGCAACTTCATCATGTGCGCAGTTCAGGATGGAAGAAGTCAAAAGGATCTACGTCACATCCTAGAGGGACTACGTCATATCCCAGGGGAAGTACGTCACATCGGGAGGTGCAGATTTCATGCGACGTTTGCGGAAGAAGGAACCACGCCTCTGCAAAATGTCAGTATCGAGAATGTTTCTGTCATATATGTCATAATATTAAAGGTCATCTTGCTCCGGTATGTCCTCAAAAATTTAATAAATATCAAAATAATTCAAATAAAGGGTTTAAAAATAAATATCAAGGAAAAAATTTTCATAATTTCATGGATGAAAGTAGTTTGTTTATGGTTGCAAATTCAACTGACTCAAATTTTGATAATAAACCTTTTGTTGTTGAGATTTTAATAGAAAAAATTGCGTATAAGTTTCAAGTGGGTACTGGAGCAAGTGTCACCTGTATATCTGAAATTTTCTATAAAAATAATTTTGCTAAATTTTCTTTACATAGTACTAACAAGGAGTTATATGTTTATACAGGGCAAAAAATTAAACCAGTAGGTAATTTAAATTTAACTATTACTTTTAACAATGTTATAAAAAAATTAGACATTTTTGTAATAAAAAATGGTGGACCTCCAATACTTGGAAGGGATTTTTTAAATTTATATAAACTGGGATTATCTGAGATTAATTTTTTTAATAGTAATACTGAAACTAATTTTATCACAGAAAGATATAAACCATTATTTGAACGTGGATTAGGAACTTTTAATAAGGGGGTAGCTAAGATTATATTAAAAGATGATACTATAGCACCAAAATTTTTCAGAGCAAGGCCGATTCCGTATGCATTAAAAAAGAAGGTAGAAGACGAACTAAATCGATTGTTGGAGTTGGAAGTAATTTCACCAGTGGAATATTCAGAATGGGCAACACCGGTGGTACCTGTCATAAAACAAAATGGTACTATACGACTCTGTGGCGATTTCAAGGTTACAATAAACCCCTACTTGGAGATAAATCAGTATCCTTTACCTCGTGCAGAGGAGTTATTTGCAAAGTTGAGTGGAAGTATTGAATTTACTAAATTAGATTTAACAAATGCTTATCAACAAATTTTACTAGATGAAACTTCTAAAAAATATGTCACTATTTCAACTCATAAGGGTTTGTTTTCTTATCACCGTTTACCTTTTGGAGTAGCCTCAGGACCTGCAATTTTTCAAAAAACAATGGATTCGTTATTGCAAAGTTTTGAAGGAGTTATTTGTTTTTTAGATGACATTTTAATAACAGGTAATACTAGAAATGATCATTTAAAAAATCTTGAAAATGTTTTACAAATATTACAAAATTCGGGATTTAAAATTTCTTTAGAAAAATGTTCATTTTTTCAAAATTCAGTGAAATATTTAGGTTATATAATTGATAAAGAAGGGTTGCATCCCAGTGAGGATAAAATTTTAGCAATAAAACAGGCCCCAGTTCCTGAAAATATTACCCAATTAAAATCATTTTTGGGGTTAGTAAATTATTATGGCAAATTTTTTAGAAATTTATCAACCACATTGCACCCTCTGAATAAATTATTACGGAAATCCGAAAAGTGGGTTTGGTCAGAGGAGTGTAACAAGGTTTTTAATTATATTAAACAAAAATTAACATCTGATGAAGTATTAGTACATTTTAATCCAAAGTTGCCATTAAAATTAATAGTGGATGCTAGCTTGTACGGGGTTGGAGCACTAATTTGTCATGTTTTTTCAAATAAAATGGAAAAACCAATTGCGTACGCTTCACGTACCCTTACAAGTACCGAACAAAAAATGTCACAAATAGAAAAAGAGGCATTATCTATTATTTACGGGTTAAATAAATTCCATCAATATTTATATTATAAACATTTTACTTTGGTAACAGATCATAAACCTTTAGTAGCTATTTTTAGTCCTAATAAAGGCATACCACAATTTTCGGCAAACAGATTACGCCGGTGGGCAATAATATTATCAAATTATAATTATTCTATTGAGTATATTAAATCAGAAAACAACAAAGCAGATTGTTTATCTAGATTGCCTTTAAAATATACGGACAATGAAAATTTCGAAAAAGATTCCTTAGAATACGGTAATTATTTTTTATCAGAAAATGAATGTCAAATTAAAATTGAAGATGTACAAATAGCCACAAAAAAGGATGTATTTTTTAAAAATATTATTAATTATGTAAAGTCAGGTTGTTGGCCAGCATTTACTCATAAAATAAAAAAATATAAACCATTTTTATTAAAACGATATGAACTTACAGTAGAAAATGATTGTTTAGTGTGGAATAATAGATTAGTGGTTCCAGAGATATTGCATTCTATTGTTTTGAATCAGTTGCATGCTACACATTTAGGAATTGTCAAAATGAAAGGTATAGCTAGAACTTATTTTTGGTGGCCAACCATGAATAATGAAATAGAGTTGCTAGCAAATTCATGTGAGTCTTGTAATGTAACGAGTCCAAGTCCTGAGAAAGGAAAATTATGTTTGTGGCCATGGCCAGAGAAAGCCTGGGACCGAATTCACATAGATTATTGTGGTCCAATTAATGATAAAATGTTTCTGGTAGTAACTGATGCTCATTCAAAATGGTTGGAAGTATTTATAATGAAATCTTGTACAACACAAGCTACCATTATTAAATTAAGGTATACTTTTGCAAGATTTGGTCTTCCAAAACAGTTGGTATCAGATAATGCGAAAAATTTTAGTTCTTACGAATTTAATATTTTTTTAGAGCAAAATGGTATCGAACATTTATATTCACCCCCATATCATCCACAGTCAAATGGGGCAGCAGAGGCAAATGTTAAAACGGTAAAGGTTGCACTACAAAAAGCATTATTTTCAGATAGAAATATGGACATTGATTTTTTGTTATGTAATTTTCTTTTTGATTATAGAAATTCAGTACACTCCACCACTGGTGTTACTCCTTCTGAAATAATGTTCAGACACAAAGTGAATGATCGTTTTAGTTTGTTATCTCCTAATAATATTATAAAGAAAAATGTTGTTGCGAGTCAAATACAACAAAAATGTAATTTTAAGGGTCATAGAGAAGTAAGTTTCAAAATAGGTGATTCTGTATTAACTAGAGGATATAGAATTAATAAGATTTATTGGTGTAAAGGTATTATTCAGGAAATTTTAGGAAAAAATATGTATTTAGTTAAAATTCCAGAATTTAACACCACCTGGAAACGTCATATCGATCAGTTGAAATTTTTTTCCAAGAGTTAACCAAGGCACCATTCCGGTGACACCTATAGAGGAGCTTTGTTCAAGTTCTAATGAACAGGGTTGTTCAAATAGACCTAAACGTAATGTAAAAAAAATTGATAGGTTAGTTTATAGTTAGGTAAATTCTTTTATGAGAAAATTTAATTAAGTTTTTTGTTGACAGGGGAGAGATGTTAGATAGAGATGTCTAAATAAATATGTTATTTCAGTCATATATATATTTTAATTAAGGAAACCTTTTTATATTTATTTTTTTGTATATAAGTTTTTATACCATTAGAACAATGCGCGTAGGTATGTATCATTGTACTGTGAACCAGCCAAGTAAAGACGTCTCAAATTAGATGTGCCTTTTATTTATTACGAATTATCTATAAACTCCTAAATTATTATTATTGCGTATAGTGACATACGTAACAATAATATAGCGAGATTTCCTCGAGGATTTCCTATTACATTTCTCCTTTAATTTTTTTAGGGGTCGATAAAAATTACGTTCAATTCGACTATTAAATTCTTCTTCTAGTTGTTTCCAGGCCTTCTCTTTCTCGGACCAAGTTATTGCTCCACTCTTTTTACATTCGATAGTGTTTTTGTATTTTTCTATTATTTGCACTAGCAATTGCTCTTCCTCAACGGTAAAGCTTGCTGACCTTTTGTTATTAGACATGCTTGAACCGAAATAGCGGTTGTTCTCAATGTTCTAATGATAAAAATTCAATTTGTATCTGCTCAAGTCTGCTCTAATTTAAAGGTTAAATTGTCCATTACATTGTCCATACCTGATTAATATCCCGAAAAATCGTACCAACATAATGAAAATCAAATCAAACTAGTAGTTTCATAACCGCTACTTCAAATGCTATTGAAAAACTCACTTCACAGTTAACTTGAAGGTAAAGGTTACGAAACTAAATAGTTTACCAGTGATTGAAAAACCGGGCCTAAAGGTTACCCCATCTGAACCTGACCTAATTTAACTCAATATATCATACGTCACTTGTCGACCGCGAAATTGAGTAACTCTTATTTTCTTCCCGAGCGTTTCAGGGTCCTCTTCAGAGCTTTAAAGTTCAGAATATGAGGGTTTATATTCACTTACATCAGTCGAAAAATCATCCTTGCTGGCAGAAAGAACTTCATCCCACAATTTATTCTATTTTTTTTGCTCCTTTTAGTAACAACTCATTTACAAATAAAATTCACTCCAAGAAACAGTCGACAATACTTATCGTAGCGAAATTTAGTAGCAAACTGAATAGAAGCCGAAGAAACAAATATCGACAGGAACTTGCGTCGGCTGCGTTCGAAACGCGGGCACCGGCTCTCTGTCTATGGGGGAATAATGCTGTCTGACAACATGAATGGGCATTTTTTAGGAAATAATGTGATATGGAATGAAAGCGGTCAATAATCTTAATACTTTACTGAAACAAAATGAAAATTTTACATAAAAAAATTTGGCTACAATATATAATTTTGCACATTGCGGCACTCTACGTGTTAAACATCTTGATCTCAGAAGGATTTTTGTGGGTCAATAAATGTGTTTTAAGGGACCTTTTCTGTTTTGCCTCATATGAACACAATTCACATTTAAACATCTTGATCTCGGAAGGATTTTTGTGCTTCAATAAATGTGTTTTAAGATTACCTTTCTGCTTTGCCTCAAATGAACACAATTCACATTTAAACATCTTTATCTCAGAAGGATTTTTGTGGGTCAGTAAATGTGTTTTAAGGTTACTGTTCTGTCTCGCCTCATATGAACACAATTCACATTTAAACATCTTGATCGCAGAGGGACTTTCGTGGTTCAATAAATGTGTTTTAAGGTTACCTTTGTGTTTTGTTTCATATGAACACAATTCACATTTAAACGTCTTGATCTCGGAAGGATTTTTGTGGGTCAATAAATGTCTCTTGAGGTGACTTTTATGTTTTGCCTCATATGAACACGATTCACATTTAAACATCTTGATCTCGGAAGGATTTTTGTGGGTCAAATGTCTCTTGAGGTAACTTTTATGTTTTACCTCATATGAACACGATTCACATTTGAACATCTTGATCTCGAAAGGATTTTTGTGAGTCAATAAATGTCTCTTGAGGTTATTTTTCTGTTTTGTCTCATATGAACACAATTCACAATTAAACATCTTTATCTCGGAAGGATTTTTGTGGGTCAATAAATGTTTTTTGAGGTTGTTTTTAAATTTAGCCTCATATGAACACAATTCACATTTAAACATCTTGATCACAGAGGGACTTTTGTGGTTCAATAAATGTGTTTTAAGGTTACCTTTCTGTTTTGTCACATATGAACACAATTCACATTTAAACATCTTTATCTCGGAAAGATTTTTGTGGGTCAATAAATGTGTTTTAAGGTTCTTTTTCTGTTTTGCTTCATATGAACACAATTCACATTTAAACATCTTAATCTCGGAAGGATTTTTGTGGGTCAATAAATGTGTTTTAAGGTTAATTTTCTGTCTCGCCTCAAAAGAACACGATTCACATTTAAACATCTTGATTTCTGAAGGGCTTTTGTGGGTCAATAAATGTCTCCTGAGGTAACTTTTATATTTTGCCTCATATGAACACAATTTACATTTAAACATCTTTGTCTCGGAAGGACTCTCATTTTCAATGAAGAGTTCCTGAAATCTAAATAATAAAATAATAATAATAATAATTTATTTTGTTTAAGGACAATTACAAATTGTATAACAATAGTCAATAATAGTGGTACACAACAGATAAAACAGATAAAAAAGGTAAAAGCTAATAAGCTAGCAGCTTAGTCTAAGAAGCAAAGAACTCGGACAGAGAATAAAAACATTTATATACTAAAAATAACTTCAATTTTTTCTTAAATTGATGAAGGTCAAAAATATTTTTTAGATCGTCAGGCAAATTGTTAAAAATTTTCGGTCCCAAATAATTTGGTGACTTATTGATGATTGACAATTTAGAAAAAGGTACACGGATATTATGTTTATGCCTAGTGTTTACATTATGTATATCTTTACGAAGATTAAACTTATGTTTATTTTTAAAAATGTATACCCCCATTTCAAATATAAATAATGATGTTACAGTCATAATATTATAGTGTACAAAAGTATTTCTACAGGTATGCATACTGGACAAATTAACCATGGTTCGCAGAATAAGTTTTTGTGATACAAGAACCATATGTGATAGGGTGTAATCACCCCGGAAACAGACACCATACCGTAGTCTCGATTCAACCTGAGCATAATACAAATTAGTCAGTTGTTGATTAGTTAAAATTTGTCTCATATTTTTAAATAAAAAATTTATTAAACTCATAGTAGAGACTAGATGGTTACAATGAACTTTCCAATTAAGACACTCATCTAAATGAATTCCCAAGAAAGTAACACTATTTGTACCAACACTATGAATGACAGAATTATTAATATTGACTGTTACGTTGTCACATTATTTTTGTCTGTTATGAAATCTTATGACTTGCGTTTTATCCGCATTGAAATATAAATAATTCTGATTAAACCAGCTTCAAATATTTTCCAGAATTTTATTAATATCCACGTTCCAGTTGGATGATTTGTCGGAAATAACTAAAGACACATCGTCAGCGTACATTGTAAAAGAAGTTTGCCTTAGCACAGATTCTAATGAGTTAACGTATAAAATAAAAAGCACAGGGCCCAGAACTGAGCCCTGCGGTACGCCCATTTCAATTAGACAATTCTCAGAATGAACTTGTCTGACAGAATCATGATAAGTGTGTTGAATGGAAACATAATGTTTACGAAATTTTAGAAAACAACGTGGCCAGTTTAATGGAGTACCCCTTATGCCATAATCGTAAAGCTTGTTGAGTAAAATATCATGATTTACGCAGTCGAATGCCCTACTGAGGTCACAGAAAACCCCAACAGGACATTCGCCGGCGTCAATACATTTAATGACTTCTTCATAAAATGAATGAGTGGCAGTAATTGTGGACATCCCAGAAAGAAAACCATGTTGGTTATTTGATAAAACTTCAAATTTATCTAAAAATAGCGTGAAACGATCTAAATATGCATACTCAAAAACTTTTGAAAAGCTAAATGGTATAGTAATAGGCCTATAAGTTTCTACAGACGTTGGATCTTTTTTTTTTAAATAGGTATTACTTTTCCTTCCTTTAATACGCCAGGAAAAACACCAGGTTGAAAAGACAGATTTACTAGGTAGGTTACAGGATGTATGATTATTTTTAAAACACGTGTGATAAGAAACATAGGAACATCATCAGGTCCTGCTGACTTTCTATTTTTCAATTTATTTCTCAATAGATTTAATAGTTCTTCTTCTGTGAAAGGATCGAGAAATAGTGTACTATTTACTTTTATGTTGTGTCGAGTTACATTATGTGGAGTAGATATTTTATTAACAATTCTTTTAGGTTCGTCAATAAAAAAGCTATTAAATGTTGATGTTGATCCAACTTCAACAGGGTTTTCTATCATTCCCTCGATATTTTTTAATTTTATATTGTTAATGTCTTTCTTTTTATTAGAGATTTCGGCCATTACATTCCAAGCTGCACGTTGGGGATTATCAGAAGAAGTAATTTTATTTTGATAGTACTCTTTTTTTGTTTGTTTTACTACGGCAATATGACGATTTTTTGCTAACTTATATACAGGAGTTAAATTAGAATGTATTTGTTTTAACTGAAAAAGTCCTTTAAGATCAGAGCTAGACTTTTTTATTGAATCATTGACCCATTTTTTTCTTTCATTTGTCAATTTAAAGTGCTTATGCTCTGGCAAAATTGCATTGAAATGATACAAGAATATTTTATTAAAATAATCAAATGCTTCATTTGTGTCTATTAAATGATACAGATAGTGCCAGTTTTCTTTATCCAATGACTGCTCAAACTGTAGTATATTATTTTCATTAAAATTTCTTTTGATATAGCTTTCGTTATGGTTAAATTCATCATAATAATCTAGTTCTAATAATACAGTTCTGTGGTCAGAAATAACATTATCCAATACACAGCATACTCCATATTATCAAAATTCACAAAAATATTATCAATTAAAGTACAAGTAGTGTCTGTTACACGGGTTGGCCACCCCACCACAGATTTGAGATTAAAACATGACAATACTGTACAAAGATTTTTATAATCAGTATTATTATAAGCATCAAGATAAAAATCACCACAGACTACAAAATTTATATTTGGTTTAAATAACATATTTAGAAGGTCTGTGATTTTATCAAAAAATATGGCTACGTCTCCAGAAGGAGCCCTATAACAAATTGATTATAACTGTATTACATTGTTTTGTTTAAAAGATATAACACAATAATCAAAATGTTGTTCAATACAGGAAACAGTTACGTTGATTTTTTTTGTATCCAAATTTTCTTTGGATCATATTCCAACCCCACCACATCTTTACATTTTCGAAAACCGG